>VBSM01003157.1:51914097-52038067 GCA_008086735.1 Cheirogaleus medius | reverse complement strand
CTGGGTGACAGAGTGAGACTCTGTCTCAAAAAAAAAGAAAAAAAAAGAGTTGGGTTCTAGAGTCAAAATGAATAGCTTCAAATCCAGGTTCCGCTGCTTATACCTTGAACAAGTTATCTGGGTTTGCTTTACCATAAAAATGGTTAATAACAATCTTATAAGAGTCATTATGAAGATTAAATGATTTTATATTTGTGAAAAGCTTACAACAGTGCCCAGCATAGTGTTTGTAAGTGCTAGCTATTATTCTTGCTTGCCATTGTTCACAAAATTCCCTTTCTCTCTCCTCAATCTTTTCTCATAAAAACAGTTTTCACTATATTATGAACACTTAGCTAGGAATCAAGTTATTTGAACAAGATACCTGGTTTAATTTTCCCTGAGGTGTTTACATTTAAAGACTTTATAGTTTTCTTTTTTCGCTGCCTATCACCTATTGCCCATGGATTAAAACATGTGAGACTACCTTTTATAAAATGTAAATAATCAGCTCTGAACAAACAGGGCAGAGTACGGTGACTTGATATAAGAAAAATAGACAAAAAATTAATAGCTTTCCTATATACCAATACAAATGAAATATAAACAAAATATAATTTAAAAAATTCTATTCATAATTGTCACAAAATATGAACTATATAAGAAAAACAACTGGCTGAAAGATTTAAAATAAAACTTGAGAAACTGGTAAGAAATAGTGTTTCTGTAAATAAAGTTTTAATATTATAAAGATGTAAATTTCCTTAAGGTATACTCTAGGAGAAGAAACAGAAGAGAAAGGAAACCTATCTTACTCAATATTAAAACAGAATAGAAATGCAGTAAGGAGAATAACGGGTCCCTGAGATAGGAGGAGAGAGAGAAGTTTATGAAACACAATAAAGAATCTGCAGAGAAAATAAAACATATGTGGGAACTGAACATGATATAAAGGTGACATTTCATATCAAAGAGGGAAAGTATAGATTAGCCAATAAATATATTGGAGAAAATAACCATTTTGGGAAAAATGAAGTTATATCTTTATCTCAGACCTTACACCAAACTATTTCCAAATGGATTAAAGGTTTAGATTTATAAAAAGTAAAACCACAAAAATATCAGAATGTAATAGAAATATGCATGTAACCCTGCAGTAGAAAGATATGATACTAAAGCCAGAAAACACACACATATATTTATCTTAAAAACAAATCACTAAGTTAAAAGATGAACAAGGAATTCATAAAGTAAAACATACAAATGACTAATAAATATATGAAAGAATGTTCAATTTCATTAGTAATCATAAGAGCTTTTCTTGCTGGACATATTGGCAATGCTGTTGAAATGAAAAATGCATGAAAAGCACCACCATCCTGGAGAGCTTTCTGCAGTCTGTCACCTGGGACCTCTTCGGGCCTCGCAGAGCAGCTGCAAGGTCATTCCCTCGGGAGAGCTGTTCCTGACCTACAGCCTTCCAGGATCCCTGCTATCTTTCCTTCTCACCGTTTCACAATTGTGATCTGGAGCAAGCCCTTCGATGATCTGCCAAGAGTCCGTCTCCTCCACTAGCCTCTAAGGTCTACGGTCACTTCTGTCTTTTGTCAGTGCCGTGTCTGCAGCACAGGGCACAGTGTCTGGAACAGTGTGAGCATTCAGTGATATCTGCTACATCCTTGTAGTGACTTGCAAAGACGTGATCAATTCAACCTCCATGGGCCCCCCACTGCCCACAGTTGATGTCAAGTCGAAACTCGGCATGGCATGCACTGACCTTCTCAATTCATTCCCAATTCAACTTTCCAGCCTTATCTCCAGTCACTCCCACACACAGGGTCTCTGACCAGCCACACTAAATTTATTCCCTTTAAACCTGTGCATTTCAGTGAGTTATTCTTCTGGCCTAGAACTCCATTTACCCCTTCTTCTCTAGAAAATACCTCCAAAATGCAGCTCTTAACTCATCAGCACATTGCAAACTGCAATGAGCTGAGTGATGGGCTGCCTCTGTGTGTACCCCATAGTGTCTGATGTAGACTCCTCTCCCAGCACTTCCAGCGTTGTAGTGTGCAATGACCTATGGCCATACTTTTCTTCTCTACTGGATTAAGAGCTCCATGAAGGCAGCAGCTGTTTCTTTCATTCTATACGCCTTGGCTCTCAGCAAAGCTTCTGACGTGTAACAGCTGATCAGCAAGTAAGTATTATCAAACCAATTATTTAGATATTGATTCTAACACAAATTAGAGATTATAGTAACGAAACCATTTATAAGAAAATTGTATAATATTTTATATTCAGACCTCACTTGACAGAGAGAAAAATGCTGGTGAATGTTCATTTTCATTTTTTTAGTATGGAAAAATGCATGCATTTTTTACTGCTTAGGTTTTGTAAATGAAGGTAGAAAGGTATTGGGAAAGAAGAGAGAGTGTGTGAGAATGCACAGGAGTTGTGGGTCTGCACTGTTGTTAGAGCAAAAGGTTAATGAAGACTGGACTAAGGCACTGCAGGGCCCTGTGTTATGTGAGTAACAACAGGAACAACGACAGGTGTTGGCAACATCTACACTTGTCGCATGTATATTAAAATGTGAAAGAACAGAAAAAGAATGTACAGAAGGAAAAAAAATGGAATGAGGAAAAAAACTTAAATCTCGAAGGATGAAACAAAGTAAAACAAACAAATAAAAAAGAAACAGAAAAGACAAGAGAAATAGAAATAAAAAATAAGATGATAGAAATGAATAAATACTAACAGTAAATGTATCCATTAAGAATAAACGGAAAATCAACAAATTTATAATTGTAATGCAAAACTTCAATACACCTCTTTATTTGGTAAATATCAGACAAACAAATTAGTGAGGATACAGATGATTTGAACCATACAATTAATAATCTTAATCTATGCAAGCCACATGGAACATTTATAAAAATGCTCACCCATTATACCAAAAGGCAAGCTTCAACAAATTTCAAAGAATTGGTCCATAGAAATGGCATTCTCTGACCACATTGCAATTAAATTATAAATTAATGAAAAGCAGACAAAATTTAAAGAGCCACAAACATCAGAAAGTAAAAGACAATTTAAAATAACTTAGGAGACTACAGAAGAAATCAAAATGGAAATCAGAAAATATTTAGAGATGAAGGATTAAAAAAATTCTAGAATATTAAAACTTGTAGGTTGCAGCTATGGCATTACTTAGAGGTAAATTCAGGACCTTTAGTGTTAGTGCCTATATAAGAAATGAAATTAGAGAATTGATTAAGCATTCCACTTAAGAAGAAAAAGAACAAGAGTAAATAAAAAAATGAAGAAAGGAAATAAAACACACGAGCAGAAATTATTAAACATAAAACGAAGATATAATAGAAAGGATCAACAAAGCTAAAAGCTGTTTCTCTCTCAAGAAACATGAGAGACAGCACAGGGGAACAACATTAGTAATGCAAAAGTGACACAACAAATAAATTGGTTCCAAGTCGGATACCCGAACATACCAGCTAAAGATGGCACCTAGGTCCAGTTTATTCACTGTGCCACCTTTAATAAACAATTTCACCACAGCTTTCACTGGTATCCCAGGCCTTTTTAAATAGAGATTCAACAAATGGAAATCCTTATTAAAAGGCAGTACTAAGTTCTAATGAAGAATCCAAACTCCTGTAGACCCACTGTTCTCTTTAGTCTGCTCAAACATACATTTTCAAGTATGTTCTGATGTTTGCTACAGGCTGAGCAGACATCACAAGCAATTCATACAGTGCAGTAAGCTGGACAGTATCACAGGAGTATGGAAATTTAATATTTTCTAAAGTTTCCAACTTATTTAAGGATACTAACTCAGCCAGAGAGTGCATGATTGATGAGAAAGCAATTCTAAGGGGGGGGGGCATGTTTTAAGATTTTTGTTTAAGGAAGTAAGAATTTAAGTATGAATTCTGTTTTCTATAGCAGAAATGTGGGTGTAAAATTGTATTCAAATGAGTAAATACCTATGATAACTTCAAGGAAAAAAAAATAAGACTATGTCCAAGGTTCTCAATCTCAATAAAAATGAATTTTCCAAAGAGCTTATAATATATATATATATTTATATTAATAAATCTCTTTTAAGAAAAATAACTAAAACTACACATTCAATGAAAATATGCCAGCTAAGTTTGAGACAGGGTCCGGGCTGAATCAGATTGTTCATTGGCCTCAACATAAACCCTCACACAAACAATAGCTCCAGAGGAAAAAATGGCAAGTTCTTTTGTTTTAGAGACCAGAAACGCAACAGAAACAAAATATAATAAAAAATGAAAATTCAGGTACAAGAATTATGCATTTCATACTGAATAATTATTTCTGTACTGCCCGTAAATCCTCTCTGGTAAGCTGTGCATCTAAAACTCATCGAACTGCCAAGGGGTAAATGCAGCTCCATCCATCAAGCAGCCACTTGACAAATACATTCCATAATAGAAGTTTATTTTTATGGGAGGCTGAATCAAGGACTTTCCCATGCATACAAAAACTTGTCAAAATTATTTATGAGTCTTGCTGAGACACACAATATGTCATATCAAACTCCTATTTTCCTTCCAAGCACAGACTGTCAATATCTCTGCTACTATCAATAATGTGGAACACCGCTGATAGGGGCCCTCAGGAGTTTGGGGTCATTTGCCCGTCCCAGTCGATGCCAGAAGCTGTCTCTAACTGCAGTGCAGTCGAGAAGAGGCGCATTTACCACCTCTATGGGGCGTAGCTAGGGCAAGCACTTGGGACTGCATTCAAGACTTTGCAACATAAAGTAAAATGGGAACATATGCCTGAAAAATTATGGTTGATTATGGCTAAAGTAAAGCAAAAATAA
This sequence comes from Cheirogaleus medius, assembly GCA_008086735.1. Lineage (NCBI taxonomy): Eukaryota > Metazoa > Chordata > Mammalia > Primates > Cheirogaleidae > Cheirogaleus > Cheirogaleus medius. The sequence goes on along the minus strand of VBSM01003157.1, from coordinate 52,033,212 downwards.
TAGGCAATATCTCATCTTTTATTTTGCACACAAAGTATTAGTTAAGTGCAATAAAACAAACACTTGAAAATCATGAAAATAGCCCATCTCTGGTGAAATTTCAATTCTGAAAGATTAGTTTGACAGAATGAATCAGATGGGATGAGACGCCTTGCAGAAGGTGATAAATTTGCTTTATGAAGGCTAAGTGAGCTTGGTTCTGTTGACCCTAATACTTCTATCATTTATGGGAGAAAATATTCATGGACTGTGCATCCAACAAAGGACTAATATCCAGAATCTGCAAGTAACTCAAACAACTCAATAAGAAAAAAAAACAACCCCATTAAAAAGTGGGCAAAGGACATGAACAGACATTTTTCAAAAGAAGACATACAAATGGCCAAAAAAAATTAGAAAAAATTGCTTAACAATAACAATCATCAGGGAGATGTAAATTAAAACCACAATGAGATATCACGTTACTCCAGTCAGAATAGCCATTCTTAAAAACTCAAAAAACAATAGATGTTGATGCAGATGCAGTGAAAAGGGAATGCTCATCACACTGTTAGTAGGAATGTAAATTAGCACAACCTCTATGGAAAACAGTATGGAGATTACTCAAAGAACTAAAAGTAGATCTATCATTTGATCCAGCAATTCCACTACTGGGTATCTATCCAAAGGAAAAGATCATAATATCAAAAAGATACCTGCACTCGTATGTTTATCACAGCACAATTCACAATAGCAGAGATATGGAATCAGCCTAAGTGCCCATCAGCCAATGACTGGATAAAGAAAATGTGGTACACACACACACACACACACACACACACTATGGAATAGTACTCTGCCATAAAAAAAGAGTAAAATCATGTTTTACACAGCAACATGGATGGAACTGGAGGCTATAATCTTAAGCAACTCAGAAACAGAAAGTCAAAGACCACATGTTCTCACTTAGGAGTGGGAGCCACACAGTGAGTACACACGGACACAGAGAGTGCGACAACAGACACTGGAGACTTGGAAGGGCAGAAGCATGGGGGGGAGGGGGTGTGGAATGAGAAATTACCTAATGGGTACCACATACACAAATCGGGTGAGGGTTGCACAAAAAGCCCAGACTTGACCACTACGCAGTATATCCACGTAACGAATCTGCACATGTACTCCATAAGCATATAAAAACATATTTAAAAAAGGAAGCATGAGGAGATAGACAGTAACAGCGTTTTCGCTTTAGTGACGTGGGCCCTTCCTTGCTCTGGCTTGTCGCTCCCCTAACACAGTAGTGTCCCATCCTTCTGAGCATCACAGGAAGCGGCGAATGACCCTTGAGATAATTTACAGCGGTAGGAAAATGCATCATTACTTTTCAGCTCTGTGGGCAATGGAAACTACAGTCTCCTGTCCTAAATTAGCCCTAAGAACTCCTCAGATACAGTAAAAGCCTAAGTATTCCCCAGAGACCCCCTTATTCTCTGAAGAAGCGTGTTTTATATCTGCCGTTTCCCTCTGAGCTACGACAGGCCTCACGGAGAGGCCGGGGAGCACCGTGGGTACAAACTGCGGGATGGCTGGCGGGTGGGCGTGGGTGGGGGGCAGAAAGTGTGGACGGGGGTGGTTAAATATTTACTTCAGTTTCTCAACACAAACAGAAATACATAGCTTGTGAAATCTGCTTTAGGACTTGGTGACCTCTGGGGGAGAGGGAGAGATAAGCAGCTGCCAGAATTCTTACAGGCCCCCAGGGCGCTATTCGCTGTCCGGCTGTCACTTGCTAAATCGTTTTCTGTGGGCAGCAAGAGCTGGAAGGAACAGTGTGTAAGTGCCCCAGAAGGTTCTGCGTCCCTTTCCCTGAAGATCAGATTACTTGATAATTTTTATGACTGTTTCCATATCAAGTGTTAATAAGAATTTGATTTAAATTTGATTGTATGAAATAATGCATGATACAGAAAACACAGTATCTGTACTTAGAGCGAACAACACCAAGTGAGTGGTCAAGCAATTTTATCTTGTTATGCTAGAAATGCATGTTATCTCCTGAACACAATTTAAATGCACTGATCCTGATGTATAAAAGTAACTTTTAATTGTTTTCCTGGAATGCTTAAGTTCAACTAACAAAAATAGGTTAAACAAGAGAGAATTCTACTTGTTTTTTTCTTTTTCCAGAAACATGACAAGGAATAACAGGAAAGGGGAGAAGGAAAAAGGAACTGCTGTAAAAAATTCATTCCTCTGATCTTCCCAATATTTTTTTTGAAACAAATTCTAAACAGTATGCAGAACCCTATCCAAGGCTACAAGAACTTGTCCAAGCGTTGCAAACAATTCCCATCCATTAATAACATAAAAATAGACTCCTTGAAGGAAAGAGGGCAATAGAGCTATTTAGCAAATTCTGTGTATGGGCCAAAGCTGTCAAACAAACTGAGTCATAGCGGTATTTTTGAGTAGTTTGGGTATAACTCCAACTCAGAAATAAAACTGAAGCCGACTACTCACACATTTGCCAGGGAAACACTTCTTCGGTGTGAAAGATACAATGATCAACTACCTTGGGGCTTTCAAAATAATTTTTGAAGTAATTGGAATGTCTCAGGAAAGTCCTATTTTTCCAAGAATATTGAGTTGATGTTACTTAATAAATGTACCATGTCTACTGTTTTCAGATATAAACAAAAAAGAACTCGGTAGTTTGTGTTCCGAGAACAAAGCGTGAAATGTTATGTTGAAGCTGAAGTAGACATGTTAAGCTGTTAAAGCTGAATTTCCAACAAATTGCCTAAAAAGAAACCAAGCAGGGGAAAGTGAAAATGCCATCCTTTATCTGTAAAACACTCTCATTTATTATTCCATTTAATAATTACGACAACTTGTTAGGGAGTTAGGGCTCAATTCCTGATCTCTTTCTAAGAAAAGAAGTAAGTGTGGCTTAGAGTTTAGGTGTCATCCAGGGTCACGCTGCTCATAGGTGGTTATGGGGAACTAGAACCTGAATCTTTTAGTTTATGCTTTTCCCTTGTCATCTTTTACCACAGTTACAGCTGCCCTGAAGGCTGCACAGGGCTCCTGGCGAGGGAGAAGGGGAGATAAGAAGGGGAGAAAGAAGAAAAAAAGAAAATCTATTACTGACAGTGGCTTCTTGAAAAATCTGCATTTAGAAACCTCTAGTCAGAACCTCTCTTTATTATTTTAGTCATGCTCTAATAATCAAACTATAGAAAAGAACCCACATCAGAAGGAACACATTCACATTTTTTAAAAACACATAGCCCTTTTCTATGAACGACTGGAAGGCAGTCTGCATGCCGCGTGGCATTCACCTGGCAAACCAAGCCTGTGAATCAGTTCACAGTGACACTGCACAGGGGGTGGTCACAGGAGGCCACCCAAGCAAGGCTTTCCCAGACAGGCCTCATTCTGCATGGTCCCTGCCCGCTGAAATCTGACTACCATGTGGGGAACCTGCCGCCTTGGGGCCACGTGCGGCCTTTTGGATCCTTAAGTGAGGCCTTTTGACTGAATCCAAACTTTACACAACTTTTATTAAATTTTACAGATCCTATATTAAAAGGATTTGTTCTGTAAAATTTGTTCTGGTCATCCGCAATGGTATTTACTAGCTATATCGCCCTAACCAAAACCTAGCACATGCTAAATGTGGAACAAGTACTCATGGAAGCAAACTGATTTTATTTTCTTTAATCCTTAAAACTTCTGGCAGAGGAACAGCTCCATTTCAGGTTTAAGAAAACTGAGGCTCAGAGAAGTTAGGGGACTTGCAGAGGCAAGTTGAGATTTGAATCCAATTGCTTGTCTGGTTTCTGAAGCCAGCAAGGTTTGCTGTCCACTGTTGGTTTTCTTTCTGTTTTCTTCTTTGGTCTAGATCGGGGTTTCTCCACCACGGCGGGACTGACATTTTGGATGGGACGACCCTTTGCTGTGCGCCACTGGATGTGCCGCAGCACCCTACCCCACACATTAGATACCAGTAGCATCCTCCCGCCAGGCTGTCCCCTGCCCAAAATGTTTCCAGACATTGTTGAATCCCCCTACAGGGCAAAATCGCCCCAGGTGAGAACTGCTAGTCTAATCATTGAGTCAGTCACTGCAGGACCTGCCATATTTCAATTTCTATTCTTTGTTCCATCTTTACAAAATATGCCTGCAAAAATGTGAATTCTCCATTGCTACTGCAAATGTCTCGGTATGGTTTATTCAGGCCAGTAGCATTAGAGTACAGTTACCACATAAAATACAGAACACTCAGTTCAATTTGAATTTCAGATAAAAAAATAATACAGTATCTGGGACATATTTATACTAAAAATTATTTGTAGTTTTTCTGAAATTCAGATTGAACTGGGCGTCCTGTATTTATTTGGTAAATCTGGGCACCCTAGATTAGAGGGTCCAGAAAAATCAGATCTCTCCTGGTTTTCATATGTTAGTTGACAGAAAAAATCAGGGCTGGAAATATGTTGCATTTCAGACAACTTTTGAAGAATGATTCTGTTATGTGTGTTGTGTTAAATGCATTGTGTTCCTTTTTCTCTATTCCTGTTGTTCTATATTTGTTATGAGTACTTTAGTACTCCGTAGTACCTTAACAACTGGCATTCTTTCCCTCCATAGCCTAAAAATGCACTCTTTGCCCAGAGAGGATTGTTAACTGTTGTCTAACAATGGTTTGTGATTATAAAAAGAAAAGAGAAAGCTCCTTAACAGACATCCATTAAGTCTGCTAACTTTCTGGTTCAAAATTCGTAATACCTTAAAGTATTCAGTTCAATGCCAAATTAGAAGCATTTCATAATATGACATTTTCTCTATAATATCATAATATTTGTCCCATTTACTACTCTCTCAAATCTTCCTTATACTCCAGCGATTACCTTCATTACTCCCAGAACCATAAACTGCTTGAGCTTTGGCTTAGTTTATTCCCTGTTTCATTCGCCTATCTTCTCAATCTTCTTCCTCTACTTACCTATTGTCCATCCTTCCTTCTGTCCCTCTTGGAAAAAGAACATATGAACACAACCCTAAAATAATTCAAACCGTACAGATGCACGTGCTACCTGGACACATACAGAGCCTGTACGGATGTTGATCTGTATGCAAACACGCCAGCAGATACATGCACGTTGACAAGGTTTACATTTTTTAAAGAAAACAGGACATTATTCATATTTGGGGGATTCTATTCTATATCGTTAACACACATTACTGAAGCCATGCTCTGCTTTCTTCAAGAAGTCTCATTTATCCAACTCATGCTGCCCTTCCCCTACGCTGAACTCCTACTGTTAGTTACAGTCTGTGGTTCAGAGAAACCCACCCCCTCCGCCCCTTCTCCCCTTGTGTGTCACACACTCAGCCAGGCCTGCAGACGTACACAGGACAGAGGCTGGGCTCCTGCCCTGGAAGCTCAGGGTCTGATAGGACCTCATTTGATGGTCACTGATAACTGTGACCCAAAATGACCCGTTTGTAGCAGGGGGCTTCAAAAGGACAATTCTGGAAGTGATGAATAATAATCATGGGGGGCAGGGAGATGTGATCTGGAAGGATATGTTCCTGCATCATACAAAAGGCTTTGAGCACCTTAGTTTGATGCTGATGTCATCATTCTGATTATTATAATCATTCCCCAAGCACTTTAAGCACACATGTATTATCTTTTCAGTTGAAGCACAATTGGTTTATACTTATTTGTGTCCACAATGCTCTTAGCATAAGGCTGAGCACAAAGGAGGTAAATGTTAATTATAAAACAATTTAATAGTGAATACCACAATATTTGCATTAATAGAATGTATATAAACTTTATGCAAAAAAGGGATTTATAATGAAAATAAAAAATAGGTGAATCTTTTATGAATTTAAACCAAATAGCGGCCGGGCGCGGTGGCTCACGCCTGTAATCCTAGCACTCTGGGAGGCCGAGGCGGGTGGATAGCTCAAGGTCAGGAGTTCGAAACCAGCCTGACCAAGAGCGAGACCCCGTCTCTACTAAAAATAGAAATACATTAATTGGCCAACTAATAATATATAGAAAAAATTAGCCGGGCATGGTGGCGCATGCCTGTAGTCCCAGCTACTCGGGAGGCTGAGGCAGAAGGATTGCTTGAGCCCAGGAGCTTGAGGTTGCTGTGAGCTAGGCTGACGCCACGGCACTCACCCTAGCCTGGGCAACAAAGTAAGACTCTGTCTCAAAAAAAAAAAAAAAAAAAAAAAATAAACCAAATAGCTACTTTATAGGTACAATTATTGCTTTAGGCCCCTGACGAGATACCATACTTGTCATCAAGAAAAGAGTTATCTAATGTCAACGTTGACACATGCACAGATTTTATTTCAGAAGATCACATTGGTCTAAATTTTACTAGGCTGATGATGTCTGAAGATATCCAAGAAAATGAGACCATGCCTTGACTAGTATGACCATTTTAGCCTTTTTAATAGAATCGATTATGACAGCTGAGTAACATCAACCCTTTGCAATCATAATTCCTTTACAAACTGCACAACACTTTCAGAGTTATTTTCTCTTATGAATAACTCAGCTAGGGTTATACCAGGCTATTTAAAAATCAATTTGTTTGAATAGATAATGTTCATCTGATTCAAAGAGCAACAGGTACAAAAGAGCATCCAGTAAAAAGTCTCTCTCCGACTCATGGCCCTGAGGCTCCAGGTCCCTCCACAGACCAGACCTACCAGGATCAGCGTTTTGCAGACCCTCCCATAGACACTATGTAAATAAAAGCAAATACATGTGTACCTACTCTTTCTTTCTTTTAATACACATAGTAGCATACTGCACCCACAGTTCTTCACTTTCTTTGCTCTTTTCATTTAACATATCTGACATCAATCCACATCAATCCACAAAGAGCTTTCTTACTCTTTTCTATGACTGCCTAGTATTTCGTGAATGTGATCTCAGAGAGACCACAAACTAGCATCTGTTAGCTACTGGCAAAGCTAGATGTCCACAGGTGATCAGATGCATGCTCTCAGACCTGAGTGACTTTATTCCCGTATTACATTGTGCCACAAATGTCACTGAAAATTAAAGTTATAAAATAATTAAAGTGGCAATGTTGAAATGCAGTCACCTTTGCCACAGTGACCTGGTCAATTCCTTCAAGAATGGAAGGATAATCAAAATACATTCCTTAAAGTGACGATTTTTCATGTGAATTCATTCTTTTTATGGGCATCAAACTATATAAATCATTTTCTTTTATGCTGTCAATCTTTATGAGATTTGAGTTCATTGCTATTCTTTAATATAATGACTCAAAAATGAGAAATTATAAGACTTGCGCATTTGGGAGGAATATTTCTATTTTCATGGAATGTACTGAGTGACTAGATACTTTTTTCTTCAGAAATATGTTCTGCACTGTGGCTATGGTACTGACAAAAAGATGCCCCAAGGGTTAAGTTGTGGAAAACATACCCAAATAGCAGTACACTTCAGTTCCACTTTTGTTAATTGAAAAAAATGTTTATATTAGCATAAAAGTAATTATCTAAGCCTAATATATGGAAAAGGAGGAAAGACTTTCATGGACAAATGGATTAGAGTAGAATACAGACAGGTGTTTTGACCAAGCAAGGGCGTCTAGTGATGGGACAGGGGACCTTCGCATCTTGAAGGAGGCCAGAGGTGGAGACAGGGCTAACAGAGACCTGGGGAAGGACCCAGGCTAGGAAAGGGTGAATTTAATTTAATTTAAAAAGTAATTTTACTTAGTGTTTTCACTTTGCCCTTTGCTAAGCTAAGCTGGGTAAACTAAAGAAAAGGAATTAAAAACTCTCTCTGCTTCAAGAGAACTGAAATCTCACTGACAGGAAACACCATCCTGTGGGCAAAAGGACTCTTAACTGTGCAGTTAAAGACCTGTGTTCAAATTCCAGCTCTGCCCAGAGGGGCGACGAGCCTGGGGTGCGAGAGTCCCATGGACAGCTGCATGAGGCTCCTCACCTTGAGGACAAAGAACACGATTCGCAAACCTCACATGTATGGCAAAGATACATGAGAGCACGCATGCGAATGATTGCTAGGAGATGCTGTACAAAGATGAGGTAGCAGGATAACATGGGACCAGTGGATAAGGAAAGAGTAATATGATCAAGTTAAGATCTGGTAGAAAAATGTCTTAAAGCAGTGGTCCCAATCTTTTTGGCACCAGGGACTGATTTCATGGAAGACAATTTTTCATGGACCAGGGAGGGGAGAAGGTTAGGGGATGATTCAAGTGCACTGCATTTATTGTGCAGTCAAGCCTCTCTGCTAATGATAATATGCATTTGCAGCTGCTCCCCAGCACTAGCATCACCGCTCAGCTCTACCTCAGATCATCAGGTATGAGAGTCTCATAAGGAGCTGCATCCTAGACTCCTCACATGTGCAGTTTACAGCAGGGTTCGTGCTTCTATGAGAATCTAATGCCGCGGCTGATCTGTCAGGAGGCGGAGCTTATGCAGTGACGCAAGTGATGGGGAGCGGCTGTAAACACAGATGAAGCTTCGCTCGCTCACCTGCCGCTCACCTCCTGCTGTGTGGCTCGGTTCCTAACAGGCCATGAACTGGCACTGGTCCAAAGCCTGGGGGTTGGGGACCACAGTCTTAAAGGAAGGACTCGTATTGTGGAGCACAATGAGCATTTTTATTTTGAGAGCTGGGTAGGCAGATACAGAGCTAAGGCAAGACATTTTAAGTGGGGACAAGAGGAGGAAGTCGAATCCAGCCTTTTACACTAAAACAAACGCTTAGACTCCTGCTTTTATGGTTTTTAGGGACAAGAAAATGGCCACAGTTGTCTGACCATTTTCTATTGAGGCCCAAGTAAACAGCTACGTCCCAAACATCCCAAAGTACAGAGTGCAGCTGCCCTTTCATGGGATCAAAAAGGTTCCAAAGAAAAAAAATCTCAAACCTGCACATTGATGGCATTTTTTACTTTACTTCTGTTGTCTTAATTTTCTCAAGATGCTGTGTTTCGCCTCTGCAACACACCTAAGCAAACATGTCCCTTTTCCTTTTGTTGGGCCGAGTAACTTTGTCAGCGGTGCTGTAGGGGCGGGCGCTGGCTGCAGGGCCGCCAGAGGCCCCTAATTGTGAAGCCCTTACAAGGGCTGAACCTGATCATTCACTGAATTGTTGAGTTGATGGGATTCGTGTAGCTGGTTATAAATTGATAATCTAAATTAATTCATTCAAGCAGAAATCGATTTTGTAACTCCTTGAGAGCTTGTAATAATGCATACCTCCCACTGCTAGCTGCATTCTCTGTTTCATAAAGCCGGTCGGGAACAGCTGGATTCAGGTGACCTGCTAGCTCATTAAATCTGTTACACGTGCCTTCTGGTAAATGATATTAAGCTGAAATGTCCTAACGTTGATTTTTTTTCTTTAATTTTATGACAGAAATAACCTAATTTGTAACACAAAATAACAATCTCCTTGGATTACGTTGCCTTGTTAAAATATTTTATGCATTTTTCATTTACACAAAGGTAATGGAAAAACACTTAAACTATCTGTTATTTAAACCACAAGAGATATGTTACTGAAAGTCTGATAGCTACAAAAATGATTGTCTCTTCATAGTCTTTACTTTATATCTGTAATAAAAGGCAGACAATTCAATTCATTGGTTAGTAAATAAAGTACGATAGTTTTTATTTTATTTTCTCTGCCTTGCAAGAACTAAAATCAGATTGCTTTTTAAATTCATTTAGAAATAGGACTCATTACTTTCCTTTCCTCTTTCTAATCTAAAATGTCTAATGTCCATTCAGAACCTCACATTTTCTTCATCAGCAGAAGTTGTAACCTAATTCTAAATCCCATATTAAAAGAATCATTTTCCGAGCTATTCTCTCCCTGTGTACAAAGGTTGAATAATGAAATAGGAGCACCTGCCTTTTGTGCATCTGAGACTATTAAACACTTATTTCTAGTAACCTCCTGACTTCATTTCCTTTTTCTGAATACATTTTAAAATGAAAACATCCTGAATGCCCAGACATAGGTAAAATTACGTCCTAAGACTAGAAGTGACCAATCACTTTTATTGCCATAAATGATAAGCGTTTCTCAAATCAAGAAAGGCGACTAATTGAAACTCCAAATTCTTCTCCTCAAATGCTCAACTATTTATAGGAGGCCGAAATCACCAGTTTATGGCCTCAAAAGTCATCACTGTTAAAATCTAAAATAATGCTTGCTGGCCTGCCTTGTCCAGCAGGAAGCATCTTGTGGAAGAGATTTTAAACAGTCTGATAAACAAACTCTTATCACTAAACTCGTAAACATTTTAATACTGAACCTTATTTGTTTAGATTATTAAAACTGAAGTATTTTTTTATTTTTTTTAATTTTATTTTTTATTTATTTTTTTATTTCAGCATATTATGGGGGTACAAATATTACGGTTATATATATTGTCATGCTCCCCTCCCCCCTCGAGGCAGAGTGAAGTATTTTTTTAAATACTATCCCTAGCACTGAATTTATCATGTAGTTCAAAAGAATTTAAAGTTTCTGAAGATCATAACTATTCATATAACAGTGGTTAAAATAGAATTTTAATATGTTAAGAATTGCTTTATAATCCTAATTTTCTAAAAATTCTTTAAAATTAGTTCTTATTTTGAGGTACACACTCAAAACAAAAATAACGCATTCACTCAAAATGGATTTCTTTTATCTAACAGAATTTTCTAAGGAAAGAAAAAGCAGGAGAGATCCCTCCGCATTCCTTAAGCTGGGAATGGTGTCCAGCCAGAGACCATTCGAGAGAATTACTCAGAAAAGGCGGTAGAAAGAATAAAGCCTGATCACCTTCCCTTCTGCATCTCCCACCAAACCCTCTTCCTTAATGCTTTCTTTAACAAAGAATGCAGAATTCATTGATAATTTCCTTGAAAACTTTAATCTAGAAAAAGCAGAAAGAAAATAAAAATACAGTTAATGTACACTGAGATGTACAGTAGATGACCCAGAACTAGACACAGCACTGTCAACAAAATACTGTGTTTCCCTGAAAATAAGACTTACCCATAAAATAAGCCCTAGCAGGATTTCTAAGCATTTGCGCAATATCAGCCCTACCCCGAAAATAAGACCTAGTGATGGGTGTGGCTACGCAGCGCGACTGCACAACCCATGCATTTCCTCGCGGAGCAGTAAAGAAGACGAGCAGCCCTTCTCATCTGCCCCATGAGAGCTCTATGGCTTGACATGAGAGATTGGGGCCAATGGTTCTAAAGGAAATAGAGTCGCAAGAAATCTAGGGTGGAATTCGGGGTTTGGAGAGTTATGATGATGTTCCAGAAGAAGACGACTTAACTATATTTGAATAAATGTAGATTGTTATACTGTACTTTAAAAAATAACACATCCCCTGAAAATAAGCCCTAGGGTGTCTTCTTGAGGAAAAATAAATATAAGACCCTGTCTTATTTTCGGGGAAACACAGTAAGAGCTGAAGTAAAATACTATTTTCCTTAAGGATCAGTGTTCCAGTTTCTGTGCAAGCCTAATACCTTACCTAGAGCCTGCTCGCTTCATGCTTTGCCCGCTCAAACCTCGACCCAGTACACGATGCCTCGCTCCCATCCAGGTTACTGCAGTGGGCTCCAAACCAGCCTCCCGGTTGCCCCTTTTCTGACCCTTGTCACTCTGCACACAGGCATCGGGAAGGCTGTGTAACAGACATGGTCTAGACTAGTCCTCAGCTCTAGGGCTCCCACTACACTCAAATGCAAACCACCCAGCCAGGCCCGCGAAGTCCCGCCTTCCTTTCCAACTTCTCCCCTTATTCGTATAAATGTAGCTGCACTGTCTTTTAAAGGCTGCAAATTGGAAAATAAAAGCCAGCCTTCAATTCAGTTAACACAATATTCAGGATGTGAGTAATTTCATGGTCTCAAACTGTTCACACAAGATGTTAGACAAAGAAAACACTTATATACAACGAGTAAATAACATTTCTAACATGTTCTTAAAATGAATATAGCCGCAGAACCATGGCTTGTCACTTCTATAACATTTGAATATCATTTAGTCTCTTTGAAATTTCATTGTTTTTATTAGGTCATTAAATATGAAATGTCCGATTTCGAATCAAACAAGAAGCAGTACAATTAATCAAAGTATGTGCCTAAACTATTGACACGGTTTTGCCACTTAGAATTGTGTAGTATATACTCTCATGTGTCTGGCTACTTTTGCTTAGCACATTTTTGAGATTCATCCATGTTGTTGTATGTATCAGGAATTCAGTTTTATTGCTGAGTAATATTCCATTTTATGGTTAATCTATCCATTCATATGTTGATGGGCATTGGGGTTATTTTTAGCTTTTGGCTATTATGAACAGAGCTACTATTAATATAAACATTCATATATAAACCTTAGCATAGAAATATATTTTATTTCTCTCAGGTAAATTCCTAGGAATTATTGGGTCATATATGGTAAGTTAAGTATATGTTTAATTGTATAAGAAATATTTTCCAAACTGGCTGCACCATTTCTCATCAGTACCAGCAATGCACGACCATTCAGATGCTCCGCACCCTCACGAACACTGGCACTCTCAGTCTTTTTAATTTTAGCCATTTTAGTGGGTGTATAGTGGCATGTCATTATGGTTTTCATTTGCATTTCCCTGGTGATGCTTAGCATCATTTCATGCACATTTTGGCCACTTAGATATCTTCTTTTACATATTTTTTATTCAGTTCTTTGCTTTCTTAACACCTTTCGTACCGCATAGAAATCTCTAAGACATACGCCAGGGACTGTGCATTTTTGGGCAAACGGCACGTTATTTAAATCATCATAACTGCAGTGAAAAACGAGAAAACTCGTGAGTGGTCCTTAACAGATGACACGTGAAACAGGAGAAAACTTGTGAGCGGTCCTTAAGGTGTTAAAATTGAGTGGTAGGTTGTGCTTCGTGTATTATGGATTTAACTCCTTTGTCAGATATATGTATATAGCAAACATTTTTCCCTAGTCTGTGGCTTGCCTTTTTATTTGGTTGAATGGACTCCTTTGAAGAGAAGTTATCAATTTTGATGAAGTACAAATCATGTTTCCTTTTATGATTTGTATTATTTGTGTCCGAATTAGGAAATTGTGGCTTATGCCAAGGTCAGAAAGGCTTTATCCTATGTTATCTTTTCGAAATTTTACAGTTTTAGCTTTTACATTTCTATAATCCATTTTGAGTTAATTTTTGTGACTAGCATGAGGTAAGGGCCCTGGTTCGTGCTTTTGTTTTTTCCATGTGGATGTACAAATAGTCCAGCACCATTTGTTGAAAAGACAACCCTCTATCCCCTTTTCTACCTTTGCATCAAAACTCCCATGTTCTGATTACTGCAGCTTCACAGTAAGTCTTGAAATCAGGTAGTGTAAGCCTTCCAAAATTTTGTTAATTTTTTTAAATTGCTTTGATTAGATCTTTTGCACTGGCATATAAGTTTTAGAATGTAAATTACTACAAAAATCCTGAAGAATTTTGATTGGGATTGTGTTGGACCAGTAGATCAATTTAAGGAGTCTAATCAATGTCAAGCTTCTGCATAGATATCTTTAGAGATATCTTTAGAGATATCTTTAGAGATAACATTTTTTAGTGCTATAGTAAATTGTATTTTAAAATTTCATTTCCAATTGTTCTTTGCTAATATATAGAAATATAATTGAATTGTGAACATTGACTTTGTATTGTGAAATTTGGTTAATTCACTTATTAGTCTTACAGCTTACTTATAAATTCCTTATAAAATATAAATAAACAATTTTCCTTTTTTCTTTCCAATCTGTATCTCTGGGTTTATAGGTTCACCAAATTTGGAAAATTATCAGTCATTATTTCCTCAAATATTTCCCCCCTACCTTTTCTTTTCTCTCCTTTCCTTCTAGGACTCCAATAACACATGTGAGTCTGCAAACATTGTCGCTGTTTCACTGAGGCCCCGGTCTTTCTTTTTGTAGACTGTGCAAACGCATCATCTCCACGCCTCATCCACGGCTCCTGCCATGACATGCGTGACCTCAGTTCCACTGGATGGGGCAGCTCAGGGGTGAGCAAGGGGAAGAACTAAAGCCCTGATGTCCTTCCTAGCTTTCCTGGTTCTCCTATAGGCTGGGGGTGCTAACTCTGCATGAGGTCCATGCAGAAAAGCAAGCTTTGGACCTATTACTTTCTTTCAAAACAGTTTGACAAGATTAACCAGAGCCAAGGAATACTTCTGAAGGGACTTGGCTGGAAGCTGTTTTTGAATGTTGAGTCCAGGACACACCTGAGAGTGTAAGTGGAGGAAGTGCTTAAGTGAGGCAGTGATGGCCACAAGCGAAGATGGGTCAAATGCTGGAGAAACCACTGAACGTAAAACTCACCTTATTGCATAGTATCTATGGAGAGCCCATTAAGGTGAGGATAAATTTTAGGAAATGTTAGAGAATAGCTACGTATAAATTTAGTGACCAATATTGAATACTTATTGATTTTAAAGAAAAATATATATGCTATAATGCTAAAACCCCATTTTAAATAGGAAAATTGCCACACATGACTCACCTTCTCTTCACTGAAAAAGAGATTACTAATCTTAAAAATAAAATTGTCTAATTGCTACGAGATTTGCAATTCTCTAAATTTTACTGGTGCCAAAATACTGGAAATATATAGTTCTAGAAATCAAGGTTATTGCAGAAAGGTAAGCTGGTTAAAAACAGAACCATTTAACCGTTTAAGGCATTGTGCTCTGGTAAACGGAACCCTAATAAGTGTGTGTTCACAAAGGCTATGCTAAATCTATACAGGAATTCCCTCCACTTCCCTCAGATTTTGGTCTCCAGGTTTTATCTACATTTTATCTATGTGGGATCAGCCACCCAGCTTCACAAGTTATAACTTTCTCATGATTTGCCTGAATTGTTATGAGCAGGTAATTAAATAAACTAGGGAAAAATCTAACTGGAAATCGAGTGGGCAAGTAGGCCGAACTAGCGCATTAGACAATGGTCTCACACGCTAATGCTCTTGGTTCCGCGCCAGTTCCTTCCTCAGAACTTCTCAGGTTCCATCCATCTTTGGTGAGTGGCAGCTCAGCAGCCCCTCACCTACCCTGAGCCACAGACATATCTGGGCCATCTGTGTCCTGAAGACAAGGGAGGACATATCAGCATTTCTCCTTCCCCATGAGTTCAGTTGACATTCTTTAATAAAATACACAAAAGAACAGATTGCAGTTCATCCACAGGGCAATTTCACATTTCGCAGAGCTGTGTGGTGCACAAATCCTGTCCACACACAGCTGAGGTTTTCTGAAGACTGGATGCCAAAGTCAGGAGTTGGGTGTGAGGTTTTGTTTTGCTTCTGTGAGAAGAGTTGATGTGGCATGTATGAAAGCCCACAGAGAAGTTTCCCACAAATCACTTCTGCAAAAATTAGTTCAAAAGGAACTCAGACCTTAGCATTTCACATGTGTACGAATCATCTGTGCAGTTATAAAAACTTTGGTTGAAATTTGCAGGAAACCCTGTCAATTCTTCTGCTTTTAAAAGAGATTTTCATTTTCAGAAAATTTTCAGACACACAGTTTCAAATGTTTAATAGCCGCAGCAACAGAATATAATCAGAAAGAGTGTCAAAGTGAATAGAACCCAGGAATTTAAGAGAAAAAAGATAAAATTTAGACAAAATTTACTTTAATGACCACAATTTTGCTGTAGTAGTTTAGATTCCCTTGGCAATTGCTGAATTTAACCAAAACAAGTCATGTTAAACTTGGTTGAGATAGGGTTAGTTATTAAGTACACCATTTGGTGATAGACTTAAAGTTCACAATAGGAATTAATTGAAATCTGCACAGAGTGTTTAATTTTTATATGCTTAACATTTTATGACCCTCAATATCTGATGTTTGCTGTCTCTCCTCACCTCCATAATAATCTTTAAAACTACATCAATAATACATCACAGAAACCACCAAGACTTTTTCTAAAGATAATACTTTTGAATTTGGAAAAGCATGATTTTAAAAAATTTTACGCAGTTCAGAACATGTATAAGCTGTCGAATATTAGATGTCTAATTTGCAGGAGAATCATTTTAATAATTAAATTCATGGATTCAACTTTAAGAAGGTAAATAAAAAGTATAAAAAGTGAAATAATTATCATAGAAAAGCAAACTGTTGTTTTTTTATAATTAAGAAATACATTTCTAATACATAAAATGCCAAGTTCATAGAATTTTCAAAAGAAATAATAGTTAATTATTGCTATGTGCCTTTATTTGCTTGCTATTTGAATAATCTGTGTCGTATACGGTATACCCAGTAAAAGGCACCTGTTTTGATTGCACATGGTGCTGAGTTATGACACATCTCTGCAGCCCTGTGGTTATAACACTATGATGGAGACATTGCACATTTGCAGTACACCAAAAACTGCCTTGGTGCCTTCTTGCTGTCAATAACTCACATATCCTGGCAATTAAAGATCTGCTTTCTGTCACTAGAGATTTGCCTTTTCTAAAGCTTCACAAATCGAATCATACAGTACGTATTTGTTTGTGTCTGGCTTCTTTCACTCAGGATTAATGTTGTTGAGATTCAGCTGTGCTGTTAATTCAGGACTTTTTTTTTAACTTTTTTTTTTTTTTTTTACCAAGTAGCATTCCATTGACCATATTTTGTTTATCTACTCATCTCTACTCATCTTCTCTGATGGACATCTGAGTTATTTCCAACTTTTGATTACTCTGAACTAAGTTGTCATGAGCATTCACAGATAAGGTTTCATGTGAACTTATATTTTCTTTTGGGTAAATATCTAGGAGTGGAACTGCTGGGTTATATGGCAGGGACATGTTTAATTTTATAAGAACTTGTCAAACTGTTTTCCAAAGTGGCTATACCACTTTACATTCCCACCAGCAATGTCCAAGAATTCCAGATGATCACATCTTCAGTAACATTTGGTACTGTCAGTCTTCTACATTTTAGCTATTTTAATGGGTGTGTGCTGGTATTTCCTTGTGGTTTTAATTGCAGTTCCCCAATGTCTGGTGATGTTGAACACCACTGCATGTACTTATTGGCCACTTGTATATTGTCTTTTGCCATTTTTAGTTGAATTTTTGTCTTATTATTGA
Source organism: Cheirogaleus medius (assembly GCA_008086735.1). Taxonomy (NCBI): domain Eukaryota; kingdom Metazoa; phylum Chordata; class Mammalia; order Primates; family Cheirogaleidae; genus Cheirogaleus; species Cheirogaleus medius. The sequence goes on along the minus strand of VBSM01003157.1, from coordinate 52,016,014 downwards.
GTTGTAATTTGTTAAGTACTCTGGAATCAAGAACTATGTCAAATATATATACACATACATACAAATATACACATATATATCTTTTCATTTTCTTAATGGCATCTTTTGAAGAGCAAAAGCTTTCAACTTTGATGAAGTTCAATTTATCAATTATTTTTCTTTTACCATTTGTGCTTTTTATGTCCTATGTAGGAAATCTCTGACTATCCCAAGGTCAGAAAGATTTTCTCCTACATTTTGTTCCAGAAGGTTTAGAGGTTTCACTTATATATTTAGGCTTTTGATCCATTTAGGGATAATTTTGCAAATGATGTAAGGGTCAAAATTCATTGTTTTTCCATATGGATATACAAACATTCCAGAACCACTTGTTAAAAAGGTCGTTCTTTCCTCTTTGGCACTTTATTGAAAAATCAACTGACCGTGTGTATAGGTGTGGGGGGGTCTATTCATGGACTTTCTGTTGTGCTCCATGCCTCTACATGTCTTAATTACTGTCACTTCAGAGTAGGTCTTAGAATCAGCTATGTATGTCTTCCAAGTTAGTTTTCTTTTCCAAAATCATTTGGGTTTTGCATTCCCATACAAATTTTAGAAGCAGCCTATCAATTTCCACCAAAAACCTCCTGGGATTTTGATAGGGATTGTGCTAAATCTACAGATCAATTTGGGGATAACTGACATTTCACAACATCGTCTTCACACCTATAAATGTGCAATCTCCACTATCTAGCCCTTTTAAAATGACTCTTCTCAGTGATGTTTTGTAGTTTTCCTTGCACACGTCTTGAATATATTTTCAAAAATTTATCCCTAAGCATTTCAATGTTTTTTTCTAATCTAATTTCTCTCTAGTTTTGCTTTAAAATTTAATTTTGCTGCTATATTTTTCTACCTTTTAATTAGGCCACAGGGACTTAGGACAGGCAGCTTCACTGTCCCCTCAGAGTTCACGTCACACACTCTTCTCTTCAAGAATTTTACTTCTGTCGCTGAAAGAAGACGTTCTCACACTGCTTCAACAGGGCGTGATTAGCAGTGAGGGCCGCGGTGCTTCCCAGTGGCATGGCTCTCCTCCCGGCACACACTCCCGTTGGAGCGGACACTCCGCTGGAGCGGACACTGTCCCCTGCGCAGCCTTACTGGGTGTGTGACACACCAGGGCCTATAGCGATCGCCCCCCCATTCTCTCCACACTGCTGTGATAGATCCCACAGACACTGATGATGTTATCATCTATCAAAGGAGCTATAAGATCAATGCGATCGTAACATCTTTGGACTTATCTATGTATAGATTAAAAGCTTGAAAAAAATGCTTTAAGCAGTATTAACTTTCCAATGCTAAATGCATTTTAGGACTATGAGTTTCTAATATATGTGTGGGGCTTTGTCAACAAGAGTATTTAATCTGTCAATGAAACATATATAAAATGCTTGGTATTCAGGTTGCCCATCTAGAATGAAAAATATTTTTTAAAAGCTCAAAAATGCCTTTACATGAAGGGCACTAGTCTTAATATTTTTAAAAATTTTAGACACAATGTCATTATTACAACATCATATTCACACACTTTAGTATGTTGATGAGCATATAAGAAAGTTAAACATACCACATTTTTTTAAAAAAAAAACCTTTTTTACTTCTTTCTCTTGGGAACAATATTAACTAAGAGAAAAAGTAGAAAAATAAACAGGGTTTTTATTTGCAATATACAGGACAATATATATACTTTATTCACATCCTCATCCAAAAGTATGTGTGTGTCTCAATCTTTATTTTTAAGAACTAAAGGGAAATCTGAATTTAGTGTCAACTCTCTGTATCTGTTATAACTAAATCTGATTGTATATTTCTTCTTCTGAGAACAAAAACTGGAGATGTTTCCAAACCCATACTATAGCTGTTAAACAGTAGCTTAAAGTGAAATTGTGGCAGAAAATGCAAATTACAAAACAGATGACATTCATTGATAGGCGCTACTATTCAATGACTGGAACAGTTGCATTTTCATATAATTTTCATAAATTACACTAATAATTTATAAACCAACAGTTTGTAAACTAATGTGGCCCAACAAACAATATTAGTTACGTAGCTTCTTTGGAGTATTTAAATTTTATTTTGGTGATAATTTTTAATTTAACAGTAGTGTCATTAATATATTAATAACACGTCAAAAATGCTTCCTTTGGTAACAGAGTAACATCATGTAACAGTATGTTTCCAATTAAAGTTTTCTGGTAGTACATACAGCATTCCGAATATGTTAACATTCCCACTGAGAGCTCACATTTGTTCCTATTTCACATTAAGTTGTAGAATTTCAGCATGAAAACCAACACCAGACGGCATTTATGTTTACCAGTGTGTAAGCTGAAGTCTGTCTGATAGTGAAACCGCCCCGTATGATGAGGTTGTGGCTGATACTCTCGAACGCAAGGAGCGCCAATGCACAGGACATAGCGACCCCAAGACAGCAACAATGCTCCGTGTTCACACAGGGTGTCACGGTACACAAACTGCTTTCACATTCAACCCTAACATGTATGCTATGAGCCAGTCAACAAGAAATGATTATCATTTCACAAAGAAGAAAACTGAAGCTCAAACAGGTAAACATATCAGTCCACAATCCAGTGACAGGGCTGGACTAGAACTCTGATGCTGGTTATCAAAATCCTGCGCACTCTACCCAGAATAAGCCTGGCCTAAGGTTAAAAAGATATGGGGCCCACTTCGCTTCCTTCCTGTTCCACTGTCAAGGAACTGTACTTTGTTATACTGTCCTGGCTTCTCAATGTCCCAAAGCAACAGCCGGCATTGGGTCATGCCTGTGGCTCCTGTCCTAGCAGAGGGGGCAGCTTAGAACTGTGTCAAAATGTCCTCCCTGGGGGCCTGGGATGACTGACTAGAAGCATGTCGTGCTGGCCTCCACCACCTAGAAGAACCAGAGTAATGCACGGTCACACGCTGAGTACATTATCTAAGAGAGAACGCTGGAATTCAACAGAGGGGACACAGAGTGGGGAAGGAGAAGGAGGAGGGGCAGCTTCCCTGGCTGGGAGCTGGGAGTGTCTGTCACTCGACAGACTTCCAGTGGCCCACATCCCCACCATGGAATCCTGAGACCCTGGCCTCGGAAGAACCCCTCAACCCTCTCTACCCCTGAAACTAACACAGGAAGCTGCCAGTACTCCAGGGAGTGAGTTTGTGCTGGGACCCACATCCTTTCTGAGACCTAAGCAGCTACAGCAAGGGCCATTTTCAAAACCAGCCTCTTGCAAACAGCATGCTGTCCTGGGACTCAATAGTGCTGGGACTTGGGCGTTACAAAAACCCTGGCTGTTGCTCCTGGGACAGGGAGAGACTGGTCCTGCAACCAGGGCTAGGAAGTAAGTGAGGCCTGGGCAGCAGCAGCTGGTGCCAGAAAGTGAGCACTGCCAGAATCTCCGGTGGGACTTGAGCAGGGTGTGAGTTGTCTCTGGGACCTGCATCCAGGATGGGGGGGACAAGACCCACCAAGACTGAGGTTTGAAGGGGATCTGCATCCACTACCCACCAGCCCAGACTATGGCCGCTAGGAGCCGCCCTACCTTCTCAAGTGGTGGAGCCTTAGCGTCGCTGCTACTGACCCTCACCTGAGCACTCTGCCTGGGGCCTGAGGATCACCCCGACCCCATCCACACCATTGGTGCCTACTCTCACACCATCGGGGGCCCGAGCACAAGCCTGCTCAGCTCGGCTTCACCCCCCACTCTGAGCCAGAGCATACAACCTGGGGTCCTGGGGTCCATCCAGCCCATCACAGCCACCACCAATGTTAATGCACATTGTATGAGACCCAGAGAAGTATCCTGTCATTGCTACTGCCATTTCCCACAACATGCTGGCTTCCCAGGGTCCTGAGAACCTGTCGACCCACTAGGTCCACTGCCGCCACAACCAGCATCCAAGCAAGCCACCTGGACACCCAAGAATCAGCCCTGCGGTAACCACCTGCACAGGAGCCAATGTGCACTGCCCTGGGGCACAAAGACAGGCATGCTCAGCCCACCACTGCCATCTCTGGGGCCTGAAGACTTCCCAGACTCTGGGGCCAGGCTTCGCAGTCCCCAGCATGACTTCAGTACAGCCTCTACTAATAACTGTATGCTAACCCACTGAAGAAATCACAGATACCACTAATGCTGTTTACAGCCAATGAAATCATAGAGACTACACTAATGCATGTAGCCAGGATCAAAGCCAAAATACCCTACACCCAACTAACATCATGGGTACACCTTCAAGAAAAAGTCCTCCCTCGTGAAAGTAAATTCAAAAATTGGATGAAACAACTGTTACATCAGATGCGCAGATATCAACAGGACATAGGAAACTTGAAAGTAAGGAAATATGATACCTCTGAAGGAACATAATAACATCCTGCAATGGATCTTAATCAAAGAGAAATTTTTGAAATTCCAGTTAAATAATTCAAAATATTAGTTTTAAAGAAGCTCAGCAAGATACAAGAGAATTCTGAAAAACAGTACAATGAAATCAGAAAAATAATTCTGAATATAAATGAGAGATTTACCAAAGAGATAGATATTTTTTAAGAAGTACCAAATAGAAATTCTGGAATTGAAGAATTCATTGAAGAAAATATAAAATAAATTTGAAAGTTTCAACAGTAGACTAGATCAGGCAGAGAAAGACTCTCAGATCTTGAAGACAGATCTTTTGAAATAATCCAGTAAAACAAAAATAAGGAAAAAAGAATAAAAAAGAATGAGCAAAGCCTACCTGATGTTTGGGACAACATAAGGCAAATTTATGAATCATTGGTATCCCCTGAGTGGATCATGTTTGCTTTAACAAATTTGCACCTTGTAATTGATGGCAGCATTTCTGCTCAAACACAGCACTAAATAAGTCTCAGAAACACTATAGGATTTTCTTGACCATCATTTAATTTTCAAGTTTTGAGCACTATGGCACATAGTTGGTTTCCAATCTTCATTTGTTGGATGTTAAATGGGTAAAACAAAGTTGAACAATAATAAATTGAAATTATGTTTTAAGGCCTATAGAAGGGACATAAATGTACTTCTATGCTGAACCTAAATGAACTCTAAACATAAAGCACATACAATTTTGATAATGAATTAAATATTGGACATAAAACCAATATTTTATGTATTATAAATAAAAATTCAACATTTAATTTACTGATCTTATTAAAATTTTAGGATAGTTTTTGGCAGGAATGATTTGGATAGTCTAGTTACCTTTAAAAAGATGTGATGCCTTTTTTTTTCCTCTTGGCAAGTTTACCTGCCGTGTGCAGAGGCATTAATATTTATAACACTCGCCTCACAGATATGCTTAAGGTAGCATGAGCGTAAAGGTCAGCTGGCTGTGGTTGGTGACGATGACAACGAGGTACACAAAGAAAGGAGCACAAGGAGTTCTAGATCTGGTTATGTCAATTATTAGTTATGGAAATGTGGACAAATCCCTTAGCCTTTCTAAAGTCAGTTTGATTTTCTCTAAAATAAGAATATATGACTTACCTACCTCAGAGAGTTGTTATCAAGTAATATGATACAAGTTATGAACTGCCAAGCACCAGAAGAATATTAAAATTGGCTGGTGTAATTTTTAAAAACATCTAAAAAGACATTCAAACGAGCTAGGTCTGACAGTTCTTTTCATCTTTACTAACTCCCATGTGGATACAGGTAGCGTTGCTCAGTATCAGGCCAACAGCAATACCGCCAGGAAACATTATGGCCGCAAAACTCCTATTGCTACTCTGTTGGTTCCATTGCCAATGTGGCCCTCTCTCAGTCACAGGCCTGCCAAAGAAGAAACAGTGAGATCACCGTAGATTCTCATGGAACATCCTATATCGCCTGTGACTCTTCTCCAAATTCAAACCCAGAACTTGTTCCTTTCCCTACTGATTGCTACGCTTGCAAAACTAAATAATTTAATTTTGTTTAGCATTGGGCATGGCAAACATTTCTTCTGTATAAAAGTCATATTCTTCATGACTACCCAAAGCCTGACTCATTAAATCATTCAAAATAACAGTATTACCAACAAAAGCAACAATACTGAGCACTAATTAGGTGGTAGGGCCTTAGGAACAGAGCAAAGAAACAGAAAAAGCTCACAGGATACCATGTTTGTTGCATGCAATCTTATCATGTGGTCCCAGCACTTCCTATTTCATTTGGGAGATTACAAAGCGAATTACCAATTCTTCAGCAACAAATACTGTGTGTTGCAAGATGGCTTGAACAGTGTGAGATAGCACCTGACTGTACCTACCTTAACCTGGATGCACCCCCAGTGAAAGGGCAATGACAGGAAGAGACCTTTAGTAGCAAGCCCTGAATGAGAGGACCAGGGCGTGGGACAGCAAAAGTTGGGGGCTACACAGATTGCAAAAGTGACCATCAAACAGGACAGTGCACTTGTGTGCCATTTAAGGGAAGCAGTTCATGAAATTAGTTACTAAAACAATAGCAAAGTGTTTTCTCCTATGTTTTTCTCTCTTTGATCCATACAGCATAAACTGGTTGGCTTGGTTTTTGAAAAACATCATGTTCTCAGTTCATAAAAAGCTATTATAGCAGCAGTATTATTAGGAAAACTAAATGATGATAAAGGGTAAAAAATTTTTTTCAGACAACTTTACACCTGGGACGTAAGCCTTTCAGGAATAACAATGAGCAGGGTTGATGGGTTTCTTTGGAAGAAGAGAAGTTCTAATTCATCAATTTTTAAAAAATGCTACTGAATAGAAATGACAAGACTTATCAGTGATAAAAGTTTCTTTTTTATTTTACATAATTTGGAACCACCAGAGACAGATTTAATTTGCCATTTTAGAACAAAAATTCGCTGTCTGCTTGTTAGATGCTACAATATTTTTATCTATCTACCCGCTGCGTGATGAAGAGGAAGCGGCGGTGGTGCTCACACAGACAGTGATGGGAACCTCTCCACTTAACAGGCAACACCCTGATCACTGGCCGGGAGATGAGCGCGGCCCGCATCACCGAGGAGCAGCATGGGGACTCAGCCACAAACCCCGAGCATTTAAAGTCCCTGATGATTGCGGTGAACTGAATGCAACTCTGTCCAGAGTGACCAACACTGCCGTCTGAAAATGCTAATGACAGTAACTCAGTAAGCATTCCATAACCTCTGATAATGATTACTGGATTTTCTTATTTTGAAGGAGATAAGTTAATTTCATACAAAGCAAAGATTCAATAGCTTTGCTCTGAGAAAAGGACTGTAGAATGTTTGGTGTTTAACAAATGGAGCTATTTTAATAATGGGTTTTGAGGTTAGATTGCTTTAATAGAATGCTTTGTAGAAAAGTTTAACACTTATCATAAAGGCAGGTAATTTTCAAGCCTTTAAAGATATAAGATATGGAAAAGTTGCAAAAGAAGGAAACCTTACAGAATGCTAATAAAGCCCCCACATTTGGAGGCACATGTTTTAAATGCTTCTCCTAGAGATCATCACCACCCAGAGAGACATCGTGCTGAATCTGTAGCCCTCTAGAAACCACACACTCATCCTCCTCTTAGATGAATCTCGTGAAGCAGCCCATCACAACTGCTCAACGTCATTTTGCTGTATGATGAATTCCCATTTTAAGCCAATAGAAAGAGTGGAAAACGGGAAAATGTGCTATTTTTTAGTTTAGTTACAAAGCTACTGAATCCTACAAGTCTCATGTCAGCATTTGGATAAGTTTTGATTTTATGTACATATATTTTAGAATATATTTAGAGCATGTTTATAGTTTGTATGGCTTACGGCAAAGTAAAATTGTAACTGGAAAATAATCCACATTTGAAATGCAACCACCCCGCTCATGGGTCTTCTCAGAGACTGAGGCCCAAGTGTCGGCGCCTGGCTTGGCTCCACCTGCGTCCTCTCCTGGTCACACTCCACCCCTGCAGGGCCCAGTGACAGTGTCCTCTTCCCCAGGAAGCCTTTCTGGACTATTCTAGTCTCACGGGTTCTTCTTTGAAGCGCTGGTGCATTTTTAGCCTCTGTCCAATGACTGAACATTTCTCTATATACTTCATCGTGTTCTTCTTAATTAGCCTTTTTGTTTGACACCAGAAATAGATTATAAGCTTCTTGGAAGTAAAAACACTATCCTATGCTTCCCTGATACCCCCTCTGGCATCTAGAGCAGAGTGACAGCAAGTAATGGGCACCTGACAAAGTCCTATTGCTCAACTAATGACGGGAAACGGCAGCTTTCCAGGGAACCATTCGTACACGTCCTTCCAGGCTGCCCAGAGCTCCACTTCTGTCCACGGCAGGAGGCTCCGGCCCCTGGCTCGCCCTTCACAGCGCCCACCGAAGGGGCGCGTCTGTAGCGTGCACCTGACGCTGCCTGCCTCCCGCCAGCAGCGGGCACTGATGCGGCAAGGGCCCCGTGGGCAGCAGTAACATTCCGAGCACCGGTGACACTTCAGACATTCCGAGGGACACTGGCTCCCGGGAGGTCTCCTTACCCCTTTCTCTCCTCTTACACTGAAATCTCGACAGTGCCAGGCAAGTAGCAATGTCATTGTGATAGCCCAAAGTCAAGAATGCCCAGAGGCCTTGAAATCATAGCCGGTGACAATCCCACAGCCCCCATGTGTTTCCTGGGGGGGCTGCCAAGCTCTCCCCAGGTGGGGCACAGCAGCCAGCAACGCAGGACTGGGGCTCCCTGCCTCCTGTGGGAGTCTCGGCTGCCTTTCAGGCGGGATTTTCGCCGCAAATAAATGCCTCAAGATACTGGTGGACAACATATTCTTATCTAAAAGATGTAATGTCATTAATGCTTGCAAATGAATCTTCTTAGGTTGGAAACTATCATCCTTATAGAGAAGGGAGAAAATACTAAGAATTAGAAATTCAGCATTAATATTGTGTCCAGTGATCCTTTAAAGGATAAAAAGGCTGGGAAAGGGTCATTGAGACAAGAACAATTCATTCTCCATTTTGAAATTATTAATAGTTATTATGTAATCATTTACAAAGGATTTATTTATATGGCATTTTCAAATACTTTTAGTGTTAAAAACACCCTTCTTTCTTTCAGAATAAAGGGGAAAAAACCTTTATTCCCCTCGACAGTGGAAGTAGGTTTTGTATAAACACACAATCCTTTATCAAAATCTGTTATTTTAATGAAATGTAATATCCACAATATTTATTTCTTTGTGATGCCACATGATAATTGGCATATACTGTAGGTTTCCCTGAACTAACACCTAGAATCGGAACAACGACTGGGAGAAATACAGTGAAAACCACTGGCTTAATCTTTAAGCTCAACTAGTCCTTTTATGGGGTGCCTCCAAATCCACATTTTGAGAAAACTTGGTACAAACCATTATGGATAGGTAAAGTGGTGTTTTTGGATAGATTATTTTATAAAGAAAAATGGCACTAGTTGTTTTATTTTATATCTTTCTGACTACTAATAAAGTTGGGTCCTTATTTCATGATGTATTTCAGCCCTTCATACATCTTTCAGTCATGTCCTTTTTCCATTCATCAGTGCATATCTTCTTAATTTATGTGAATTCTTCATACATTAAAACTATAATTCTTTTACATGTTTGTTCTATATTCCTAGTTTGTAGCCTAATTTAAATTTTGAGAACCACGCTTTTCAATGCTCATAACCATGCTGAGCAGACAATTTTACAAGGGCCGTACCGCCACGTGAGAAGAGGGCGCAAGGCCACTTCGCCTCCTACTGGCTCCTCTGCCCTGACACCCTGACCTCACTCTCTATCTTACTGTACCTGAGAAAGCCCTGGGAGAAGGTTCAGGAGCGGTGCTACCTGTGAAGTCGTCCCTCCTCTCTCATCATTGCATTAGTACCTCCCCCACCTGCCTCTGCAAAGCTACACACACCTCACACCTGTCCCCCTCGACTGCTCGCTGCTTTCTCTGCTCCCTCCGTGTTGTGATGATCCTACGGCTTTGCTCTTGGATTCCTTCCTGAATTATTCACACAATCCAGGTAACACTGTTTCCTTTCACAACTTCAACTACTCCCTCTATATCCACAGCTCTTCAATTTATATCTCCATCTCCACTTAAGTTTCTCACCTTCAGTTTTTAGTTTTCAGGAGACTATTGGATATCTCCACATGGATGTTCTGTCTGTATCACAAACATCCCATGTTTTAAGCTAAATCTGGGTTCTACCCATCCTCCTTAATCTAAGACTCCACAGTGTGTCCCACCTCATTAACCTCATTACCCAATCAATCATTAAGCGATAAATCTAGAAGTTATCTTCAACCCTTCTTTCTTGTGCTCCACACTTGATGTGCTGCCTCTTGTGTTCACCTCTAAAAATGTCCCTGGGTTTCCCTGGTTTGGATTCTCATCACTCTGTAACTATCACAAGCTTGCCTCCTCCTTTGTCCTTCTGAATCATTCTTAATCACAGCAGCATTATCTTTCCAAAATACACATCTGGTTATGCTATTCCTACTTCTCAAACACTGAGCAGCTTCCTGCTGCCTGTGAGACGAAGCCCAGCCCCTTGGACGTGGAGTCCGGGGTCTCTCGCAATGCACACTGCTCCCTCCTGGGCTCCTGAGCCGCATGGCTGCTCACTGGTCCCCACGTAACGAATGCTATTTTTTCTGCATCTAAATCTTTGCTTGCGTCATTTCATGGCCTAGTTTCAACCAGCTTTTCACTCAATTCAATACCACCACATCTGTGAAGGCTTTAACTGCCCACCGCCCCTCTCAGGACTTCATATTATACAACCTGATTTGATAAAAATGAAAAATATATTGTAAGACAAAAGATGCCACGAGTACTGTCAAGAATACATAAATCTTGAATGTATATTTGAAAGTTAGATCACAGTAAAAAGTTAACATTTATATAATAATATACAAAAACTTGTGGATTTACATGAAAAATACAACAAAAAAAAACCCCCAATATATAGAAAAAGAATATAAAGAGAAAATTCACAAAATCAAATCCAAAACCCCACCAATTATATTAAAAGATTCTCCGATTCAGTAGTAGTCAAAGAATGCCAATGAAAATAGCAGTTTACTCCTAGTCTGACTGGCATAAAATTTAAAAGAAAGACAACTAACATTTTGCTTGGGGGGACCCATCGCAGAAGGTGCCCAAGTGACATGGCACTTCGGGTGGCTCATTTGCAGTGTGACTCCTGCCACCCCAAATTTCTGTGGAACATGCCAGGACCCTGGAGACATCCAGCTTTCTGTTCAAGATCTACACTTTCCACTCAATTACATACTTATAAGATTAATCTTTTTCTTCTATTCTTTATCCATATCCCTTTACTTAAATTCAGGAAGGGGTTTAAAACGAGCCATCTTTGACTAGAAAATGCATTTGAGACACTCTACTAAAAGTTGCTTTGAAACGCAGAAGAAGGGAACGCATGCGATGTAACCTGCCCGTGCAACCATTTCCTCACAAAGATGTTCCAAGCAAACATCGAGCCCGGGTGTGTAGGAGTAGTCTAGAACCTGTACGCAGACACTCGTTTTCTGTGGCTTGGTTGGTTTTAAGCTCTGCCCCGCCATTTGACTGCTAAGATAAGAGGAGGGAGTTTGCTGACGCTGATCTAGATGGAATCAAGTTGCTGGACTTTAACTCGCAGATGTTTCTTGTTGGCTTTGAAACATGTAAACAGTCACATGAACGGCTACTGCAAGCATTATCCAGACCATCAGAAAGCAAACAAGTTAAATTAAAAGCACATAAACACAGGGCTTTAAACAAAAACACTAATTGTCCAAATGGTTAAAACCCTATGCCCTAGGATACAGCAATCCTTTTTCGCTTTCTGCTTGTCCAGCCTCTGCTGCTCCTCAGAGACACAGTAGCCTGTGCATTAACACGTAAGCTGATCTGGAACAGTTCAAAGGCTTCAACTTGTCAGTAGAGATGTTTTCTTCATAGGTCAGGGGAAAATTCCCAACTTAGTTAATCCACCAATTTTAAATAATCTGATGCTCCCTGACAGAAAGCCACATGACACGAACATGTCGCAGAATGCAGGTGTGGATGTCTGTCTTAATAGGACCACTTAGGCTCCACGTGAAAGCACAGTGCTCGGAAAGGGCTCCAGTGGACCTCGGCGAGAGATCACACTGAGAAGTAGCGGCAGAACATGGCAAGACAGGATGTCAGATTTCATACTCAGCAGACATCTACAGTAACTGATGCCTTGTAGTCAAAAGCTGTTAAATCACCTGTGAAGGCTTACTGGCAGCCTTGAATGTTTTCCTCATTGTTTATTTAGTTCCAAAAGCTCTTGGTCTTTGTGCTGACTGCCCTAACTGACAGCACAGGAAATCTGGACTTTGTAAACAGGTCCCTGGCTCTATTGAATTACAGTTTGCAGGTCTGTAATCAACCTGTAGGGCTAGACCTGTACAGAGAAATCCTTTCCTTACAGAACAAAGGAGCTTAACATCACTGCAATAAATATAAACAAGATGAAGTTGGAAGTGGGGCATACGGACACACATAAACTCATCCCTTGAAAAGATGATCTTAACGTGACAGAACAAGTACACTGTTTTACTGATGAGGAAACAGTTAATGATTGCAGGATTATTCCTGACTACAAAAGGGACACCTGACATGTGGGGTCAACTAATCTGGAATGAGAACATGAGCTACTCTACTTCCATAAAAACCAGCCTGAAACATACAAAATTCAGTAGCAGCTGCCTTTGTAAAAACAGCATAAACTGAAATTACCAGGACCAGGTTATATATTTATGTAGCAGATAGTTTAAATGTAGTTGTTAATGAAAATACATAAATAAAAAGAGAAAGCTCCTACATTAGTGGAATGGGAGCCAATAATTGGCATGAAGAGAAACCTTTCTATCATCACCACCCAGTTCATCTTTGTTTGCGGACACTAAATATAACATACAGTAGGAAAGGAAACCTTACCAAGGACTTCAAAATGCATTAGTATCAGGCACCATTTCTTGTCTGAACATTACTTATTAAAACAGATAGCATATGTTATCACATTATCATGCCCCAAAGACCTCCTTTTGCAGGCTGAAATTAGAAAATCAAGGCTTCATTAGTATACTCATTGATGTTGATCATTTTAGGCTATTTTTGAATATTAAGATTTGATTTATAGAGAAATGTTGGTGTCTGTTAACTATTTTTTCCTTAGACTTATTATAGAAAGTGTGAATTATAATTTAATAAAATTATAAAAGTAAACAAAAAGTATTTTCAGTGAATGTTTCCTTTATTCCTGCTATTTTTTATTCCAAAAGCTCAAACAGAAGTAGAGCTTCTATTAAACAATGTATGCTTTTATGAATGACCTTCAATCATTGGTAAATATAATTATCACTGACAAATTCTTTTCAAAGCTACTTGGCTACAAGATGCATCTTCCACAAGATAACATATGCTTAGATAACTCTAAATCAAACAATTCAAATATACATACTATAGAATATTTAAATGCCTAACCACAACATATGAGCTGCTGCACAGTTCTCACAGAGCAAAGAGCTACCACACAGGCCAATGCTGTGCTATAATCAGACTCACGTGGGTAATATATCGCCATAATTCTGCTTCAATTAAAAGCATATTTCAGCAGAAGCCCAGGATGTCGGCTCTATGCATTTTAATAACGCCAGCCTACAACTCTGCTTGTGCTAAATGTATATTACTCAAATGGATTCAGAGTTATGCTTTACATAAATAAAGACTGAGCATATTAAGACAAAATCCTGCATAGCCTAAGTATGTATTAATGGGCACAGTCCCAGAATCTGCTGGCAGTTCTACGCATTGTGCATAAAAATCAGTAAATCGATATCATCTAAGATTTTACTAATATTTTCACTTGAACGTATTTTTCATTCCTGTCCTCCAAAAGACAGAGAAAAGCAGAAGCTGAGAAGAAGACAGACTTCTCAAGAGCTCTAAATTTCACTGCATCCTAGGTATACCCTAGATATACATAGGATATACCTTGGGGAATAATTAAGGTCATAATGCTTTATACTTAAAGTGATAATATAAGTAATGTACAACTTTTATTGCATAAAGAACTGTGATAGTCCTAAATTAGTGTCTCCTGATGCCCCCCCCCGCCAACTTCTATGTAGGGTATTAGAACATTTTTAGAATAAAAGAAATAATCTACTTCATTATTGGTAGTTTTCACTATGGAGGTTGTGGTGAATGTTACTGAAAGGCATAAATATAGCTTCTGTAAATTCTAACACCTCAAAGTGAGACAGTTTCATATTTAGCATGATTAACATAATCAGGTAAAGACGCCTAGGGTAATCTGATACTTGGGAAAAAAGCAAGATGTCATTAGAGCCATCTTCAAACGAATAGCAAATTAAACTATGACAATGCCATTATTTGAAGATCCTCTTGCTTTCATTTCTTTTAACTCTTTATTACTAAGATTTATATGGGTATTAAGATTTTTCAAAACTAAAGGTTGAAACCTTGATGCTTACAACAAGATGTGATTAAAGAACTGTATGGCAAAGCTTTAAGTGGCAGAAAGTCGGAGGGCAGAGTAACTGTGAAGCCAGCTGTTTGAGGCCAATCGTCTGCTTCATAGGACACAGAGGATTCAGGTGTGGAGGTATAATTCCCCCCTTACATTTGTACAGTTATTTAAAGTTTACAAGTCCTTTCATAATAGCTACCAGAATATACATCTGAACACTTATGTATACTACGATAAATATATTCAACTGCCATATGTTACAGGTTGAATCGCGCCCCTCAAAAATTCGTATGTTGAAGTCCTAACCCCCAGCACCTCAGAAAATGACCTTATTTGGGAACAGAGTCATTGTACATATAATTAGCTGAGATGACATCATCCTGGAGTATGGTGGTCCCCTAATTCAGTATGACTGGTGTCTTTATAAAAGGGGAAATTTGGACAGAGACAGACACACAGGAAGAAGGTCACATGAGACTGAAGTTTTACCGCCACAAGCCAAGGGACTACCAGCAGCAGAGAGGCCAGGAACAGTTCCATCCTAGTGACTTCCGAGGAAGCGTGGCCCTACCAACACCTGGGTCTTGGACTTCTGGGCTCTAGAGCTGTGAGACGATACATTTCTGCTGTTTAAGCCCCTTAGTTTGTAGTACTTTGTTGTGGTGGCCCTAGCAAACCAATACACCATGTTTGCTTCAGTTATTACTATTACTTTTATAATATCAGCAATATCTAATAAATATTATGAAACTGGAAATGTGCAAAAGGATATTCTGTCATTGACGTCTGTCTCCGTGGTGTGTCCCCCAGCCGCCTCTGACACACCTGCTTTTATGGAACCGTGTGTCGGCCTGGTGCCAGCAGCCAACGTGCACAGAGATCAGTCAAACAAACTTCAGAAAACCCGCTGCCAGTTACTCAAACACTGCTATTTAGTGTGCATATGTCACACAGTCTCTCATGAGTTCCCTAAATTATGTTTGATGACTGAAGCAAAAATCACAACATTGTCTAATGTGGTTCTCAATGCATATACTTATTACATACAATTACATTACAAATGAGAGACGGTAAGGCATAGTAAATGGAAGCTTCTACAGTTCGCCCAAACCGGTAAAATGTTGACACCAATAGACTGTGATAAGTCATGTACATACAATGTTTATATACACATACACACACATATATAAAAAGCTGGAATCATCACTGGAAAAGCTATAAGAAGTGATACACTCAAAAATCAAAACTGAATTCTAAATAGGTTCAAGTAAACTATAAGGAGGCAGGAAAAAGAAAACTGAGAAATGGAAAACAGAGAGAACAAAGAGAAACAAAAGATAAGGCGGCAGACGTAAGCCCTACCATAGCCATAATTACATTAAAGGTAAGTGGTCAAGCATACCAACTATTAATAAAAGACAGAGATTGGCAAAGAGGATTTAAAAAAAATATGGCCCAATTATACACTTCATTTAAGAGGCACATTTTAAATAGAACGATATTTGTAGGTTGAAAGTAAAAGGATAAGAAAATGTATATCATACAAACATTAATTTTCAAAAGACAGGACTGGGTATATTATCATCAAATAAAGCAGACTTCAATGCAAACGAAACCACTAGGGACGGAAATGATATTACATAAAACTAAAGGATCAATCCACTGAGAAGACACATCAGTGTTAAATGTGGTAAGTGACAGAGCAGTAAAATAAGTGAACCAAAGAGAGATGAAGGAACGAGCTCAGGCAGTAGCAACAGGCCAGATCTGAGAAGCTTCGAGCAGACAAGACGTGCCCAGGTAAAGGAGGTGGCGAAAGAAGTGAAGGATTGGAAGATGGAGCTAAAGTCTCTGTCTACGACACGCGGGTGGTGAGGGCTAAAAGGAGATAGGAAACTCAGGAGGGGACGAAGAGCGGATTTAAGGGCAGGGGAGAAAAGGGCGTAGGGAACACGCTTCTGCCGTCCCCTGTGCGCATACACATCTCCCGCTTCCTGTCTGGGAAAGCCGGGGAGCTGGTTTGGGGATGCGGCTCCAGTCGCAGACACCGGCACAGCGGATGGCACCGGAGTGAGAAGAAGTGGAGAGAGGGGGAAGAAGCAGTCACAACGGCAAGAAGGTGCGGAAGGAAGAGAAGTGAGTGAAGAAGACCAAGAAGAGTTAAAAGGGAAGGACGTCAGGGAAAACATGGTCTCTCACCCAAATAAGTTAATGACATTCAATCAAAACCTTCAATAAAAAAATGTCTGAATGAAGAATAAATACATTCTCTTTACCGAGGCCCACTGTGGACAGGAGACCAGTCACGACAAGCAGCCTGGCCCGGGGAGCCTCCGCACAGGTGCGTGGGTCACGGGCTCCCGCAGCCTTCCGGCCCAGAGACACAGGCACCTGGGGACCTGGCCAGGGAAACCCGCTCTTCCCCCTCACGCAGCCCCAGCAGAGTCGAGGGGAGCTCCGGCAGCCTCGGATCAACCTAGGAGATGGAAATAACACTGCCAAAGCATAGAAAATGAAACCACCGCTAGAAGCACAGCCTACAAAATCAGGCTGAGGTCCACATGCTGAATCTAAACAAGGCAACTGCCTACTAAAATAAAAAAATCTAAATATGACCTGGAGTGTGCTAATATAATAGACAAAATGTCCTGGATACAATAAAAATCACTTGTTATACCAAGAACCAGGAAAATCACAACGTGAATGAGAAAAGACAACTGTCTGATGCCAACACCAGCATGAATCAGATGTTGAAATAATCTGACAAGGATTTTAAAGCAGGAATCATAAAAATGCTTTCACCATAAGTTATAAATACTCCTGAAACAAATGGAAAACTAGTAAATCTCAGCAAAGAGATAGAAGTCACAAAAAAGAAGCAAATGGAAATTACAGAACTAAAAAATACAATAAAAACATTTGAAAACTCACTGGCCGGGCTCAGTGACAGCGTGGCCACAACAGAGGATGCCATCCGCAACCGTGAGGAGAGAAGGGAGTTTCCCAGTCCAGCCACAGGGAGAAAGCAGGCGGGAAAGAGACGGACAGAGCCCGGGGGGCCAACGGGACAAGAACGAGCCTCGCCACGCACATCCTGAGGGGAGGAGAGCAACGCGGTGGAGTGAAAAAGTATTTAATGCTGTGAGGGCCACAAACTTCCTGAATGTGGTAAAAGACAAAAACCTACAGATCCAGCGGCTGAGAGAACCTCAAGGAGCAAGGCCCAAAGACTCCATGTGAAGGCACATCGAACCTTAAAAACACCAGGGGGCAATGAGGCGTTCCCAGGCGGGAACCCCAGCTCCAACCAAAGCACATTCCGCCTCTCAAACCACAAAGGCAGGCGAAGAGGCGCAGTGTTTACCACCTGCTGAAAGGAAAGAATGGTTAGCTGGGAATTCTGTACCAATGTTCCTACATAAAGGAAAACGAAATGAGTTGGTTGCTAGCAGACTTACTCTAAAATTTTGGTTAAAGAAAGTTTTTCAAACAAAAGCGTGAATCATGGATCACCAGGACGGGGAAAAGAACAAAGGCAGAGCAGAAATAGGGCCCCCACCATCCTCCTCACAAGTTTTGTGAATCACACCGGACGGCTGAAACCGAAGTTACGTTTGAGACAATGGCATGTAAGAGTAGGGAAGGGGAGGGAACTCGATGGAAGAGAGCTTTCTGCACCTCACTCAGTGACTAAGATCTGCATAGACTGTGATAGGTCACATGTGTATACAGCACTCCCTCAAGCACCCACTAAAAACTACACACAGAGACACACTCGAAACCACCACTCCAGCCTTTGGGAGCCACGTGTAATATCCAAAACATACAGGAGTCTCCTGGATCACTGACGCCCATGACTTGCTCCTCAAATCACCAGAATCACCTCTTCCCATCCCTTACATAATTTAAGGGTAGTTGGTCTTAGGACTAAGCAAAACAAAATAAACAAGCTAACAAAAAACTCCACACTTGACTGAACAAATGTAGTAGAACATCTGCGAATACAATTAAATGTAAGGCAAGAGATGAACTAGGTTGGCGCTCAGACAAGGTTCTAGAGTACACTGGAAACAATACCAGACTAAAAACCTGGATCCAGGAAATCTGAGCTTCGATCCTCCTAGTGTCAATTCTAAGAAATAACATGCAAATCACTTCTTAACTTGTGTCTCATTCTCCTTAGCAAAACATTGAGCTACATTATTTTAAGATGGATTTCACTTCTAAAATAGTTCTCTTCAGTTCTCTTCTGTGTGCCTTGCCTTGCCGGAGGAGGTGAATCGGGTGGGAGAGTCAGGTGGGGATGAGTGTGCACACACAGACTCGCTGACCTGCCTGGGGTGTGTTCCCTTTGGAAACAGAACAGAAGTGAGGAAACAGATGGTGATGACCGAAGAGGCAAGACAGGAAGAAGAAAGACCCATGTCTCTGTACTGCACCTCAAAGTCAGAAAACAGAGGCAATTTTTAAGTGCGAAAACTACAACTGAAAGAGATTATTTAAATCAGTGTATTTACACAAATGTTGAAAATGGAAGGCATTTTTTAAGGGAGATTTATACTTTATCAGAGATGAAAACACCCTCCCTTCCTGTCTTTAAAATGTGAGACTACATGCACAATCTATCTAAGATCCAAAATGAAGAGGTTCTCTCTGCAGCTATAGAAATCACAAATCCATTCTGATTCTTCAGGTAGACCCTGAATTTTAGCAGACACCTACCCTCCAATGGCTCTGATATCAGCAGTCCATGCAATACACTTTGAGAAACACTGGCTATAAATAAGAATCTTATGGATCAAAAAGCAAGAAAATATTAACCTTCAGCAGTTGTTTGTAGCATGCAAACTAAATTATATGTACGTAATAAAAGTCAACACCGAAATATTTAAAACCAGGAAATGAAAAAGAAAAAAAACAAGAGAAAAGCAATTTACAAGTTTGGTTATAAAACATCAGTTCAAGAGAACTAAAAATAACAGAAGATAGGTTGTTGAATCAAACATTTCAGATGGTACAATTGTAAGATTGTCTTACTTGACAGAGCAAGATAGATTATTTTTCATTTTATTATACATAGAAGAAATTCCAAGGTTGGAAACAAAAAAAGTGCTTTTGAGCCTATCATCAGGTTTTTTTTTTCATTCATTTTCTTAGTGTTTTTATTGCAAACCATTTCAAATCCTATTTGGAGGCTGGGAGGGTATAAAATGGATATATCTAAGGTAAGATCAAAGGTAAGGTGGAGAGATATGTGTGCAACTGTGCACTGCTGTCTACCTCTGTGACATGATCCTGCACAAGGACGGGGACTTCAGTCCTTAGTATGTGGTCAAACACTAGATCACCACATCCCATCCATTTGGGGGCCAGGGATCAGTGTATATACACTATAATGGGAGCTATCGATGAAAGTCTGTTCTACAATTACTCTGCCTGCTATTCTTACACTTAATGCTTGTCCAACTGGGTTCCACATGGTAGGTGTGTGCAGTCAATAAGTTTCAGGTACTGACAAGTTTGACCATGGCTGGAAAAGACGTCCTTCTTCCCCCAGAGGGCGCCACAAATATTTCTGTTTACTCAAGGTCAAGAGGCGGTTGTATGTGCAGCCCTTTGACAGTGGCTGCTTCTCTAAGGTCCAATCCAAATTCAACTAGGAAACGGACACTTTGCTAACATGTTCACAAACATAGAATTTTCCATGAAAAGATGGAAGAATTTTTGCAACATTTTTAAACATAGATTAAATTCTCCAGTGAAAAATTTGCAGTGTGGCAAAATGCAACTATTCTAAAGCCATTAAAACATAAGCTACCTGAAATTTAAAATATTAAGTAACATAATACTGCTTTATCATGTGAATTGTTTAAAAAGATGAATATAAAAACCAATATAGAAGAATTTGCTATCAATTAGCATTTCCTCTTCTTAACAAATTCTAAGATTGCTGCATAAATGGGGAGATTTTGTGTAAAATTTGGGTCCACTAAACTGCAGAAAACTGAGAGTACTTTTAAATGTTTTATAATATGTAAAAAAAAAATCTCCTTTTTAAAAACAATTGAGCAGTTTCTAACAATTATATCAGGGTTTGGCCAAGAAAGATAACAAAGGCAAAAGAATTACTAACATGACGGATGGTTTGAAAATGTTACTACCCAATAAGCAAACAGGCCCAGAGAAGCCTACCAAACGGAATGTCTATTCCTTAAATAGTGCGAGTAATCATGTCCAAAGTGATAAATGAATTATCACCCAGGACAGTGTTGGCTTTCACTTTTACCCATATTACAAAGAATGTGAAAAGCCAGATATGGAGTGGAGTGAATCACTTAGATTTTTGCATATTAGCATTCTATGATGTCGGAAAGTGATCAAGGTTTTGTAAACTAAATCACTACCTATTTCAGGAACTCTTCTAATGAACTGTATATTCAAAAGCAATGCATACCCCAGTGGTTTGTTGCAGTGCTTGGAAATGTTCCATTCAGGGAGAAAAAAGGGGGGGTGAATATTAGTCAATGCAAATGAAAGAAAAATTAGAATTAAAGAAAGGGTGGCTGGATTTTATGAAGAAATCAGAGAGAAACTGCAGAGGTTCGGAAAATTCCATGTGGCTGCAGGAAGAAAGTGCCTCCATGGTACAAAGACTGCATTAACCATCAGAGCAGGCTGAACCACTTTGTGCAGAAAGGCAAGCCCTTGTTCTTCAGGTTAGTAAAATTTCTAGCCAGGAACGTAAATACCACTAATATTCATTCACCAATTTATTGATTCACTCAACAAACCATGCCCAGGCAGCAGGCCTTCCTAGAGTTACAGGAGAGATGAACAGCTCAACAGGCGATGTCAACTAAGTGTGGCAAGCGATGACAAAGGGTCGTCAAAGGGTTCCAGAACAGTGTCTGGCCCACACCAGACATTCCCTGGATGGGTCATGGACAGATGTAGGCCCTTGCAGAATCAGGTGGGCTCAGCTTCCCAGTGGTGGGGGAGGGAAGAGGGTGCAGTGTGTCCAGTGGCCCAGACCCGAGAAGGGAGACAGTCAGGGGTGGGCTCGGCACATTTGGAGGATGCCAGTAGTTCAAGAGGGCTGAGCTCATGACGTAAGAAGGGATGAGGAATGATGAGCCGGAGAGCAGCAGGGGGCAGTTCTGGAAGGGCCGACGTCCATCTATACCCACAGGAGACATGCGGATATTGTCTAACACGGGCCGGACACCGTTCCAACCACTGGATCTTCTGTGCTGGACAAGACAGACGAGGTACCCACTCCCATAGAAATCATGTATGTATCTGACAGATGTGAAATTAGAGAGAGTAGGCCGAATGACATTGTATTATGCATTATTTTGGGCTGTTGTAAAGACATTTACAGTTTAAGTATCAATATAGCAAAAACCAACAAGGGGAATTTTCCATGCTTAGAAAATTTTCAACAGAAAGTTTTTGTGTTGCTTCCTGGCAATGATATGAAACGTTCCTGATGCACAGGCTAGATAGTAAGGAGAAAAACACATCAATGATACCATGTCAAAGGCAAAAAATAAGGAAAATATAAAACAAGGATCGTTATTAAAGTCTTTTTTGAATGAACAATGAAAATAAAACATCACTAAAGGGAATGGCTTTCTAAGCTCTGATGAAAACTAATTTTGATCAAATACATAACCTAATGAACCTATTTTTCCAACTGTGTTACCCTTCACTGTCCAAAGTGAGCTGCTGCTACTCCCACACTTCATTGAAAAAGGTACTTGTGCAAGTTAGGATCTGATCAGAAGCACGAAGAGGTAGCAAGAGAACACAGAGGAGTGGGTAGGTAAATAATTCTGATTTCCAAGATTGGTAAATATATTTTTCAAAACCCAGCCAAAACCCAGAGAGATCTCACTCTCTTGCAATTTTCTGGGCACTTCATAAACTCTTGTTGTTGCATTTACCACTTTTTCCTGTGGTGACGGGTAAGAGCACAGACGCTAGAGCTAGACAGCCGGGACCCCTAGATGCTGCGCTGCCCACTAACTGTGACCCTGAGCAAGTGACTCAGCTCCCAACGCCTCTGTTTCCCCACCTGTAATATGGAGATAGTGAAGTATCTCTAACAAAGAGCTCCTGTGAGGAATAATAGAGTATGATAAAGGCAAAGTTAAAAAGTTGATCAATGTAAAGCACTTAAAAGGCGCCCAGCCTACAGAAAGGGCTCATGACTAGAGCAGGTGTAGGAGGAAAAGCAGCACTCGCCAGGCCCTCCGAGCACCTCTCCGCCCAGCACTCTACAGTTACTGCCTCATTTAATTCCACAGTGATCCTGCAATAAAGAGGCACTATTACCTTATTTTAGGATTTCAAACATCAGAGAAAAACCGTTGATCTTCAATTATACAAAAACAGAGACTAATAAAACCATTAGAACCTGGAATGTAAGCACTTGTGATATTAGTAATTGGTTAAGCATGTTATACAAACACATACTAAGCTCAGGCCTTGCACTTTGCATAAAGAAGCCAGATGCAAACTTCCACCAGAATACCCATTCCTTCCAACAATACCCTAACGGATATGGTGACAATGTGGGGTCATTATGAGGTCTTAAATGTCACCATGCCTGTGATTTTAATCATTTCTCTCTTATGGAGAAGCCCCAAATCATAAAAATTTCATCTGTGCTTTCAAGTTTCACTTTATGTATCTATCAAATGATGGGTAATTTATCAGGTTTGTGTTTAAACCTGGGAATTACAAATTGTGTTGAAATCAAGATAATTACACACAGCTTTGCTGGGGAGGTCTTGTCTGGAAGGGTAATAAAGGGATTCCCAAGTACATTCCATTTAGAGATGCAAAATTGGCAGGTTTTGACCAAGCGGGCAGAGAAAATATTTCAAAGACATACAGAAACACACCCCACGGGGACAAAAGGGTGCTAAAAAGAATCCACTTAGAATCCTTTCCAAAGGCATGATGGACGCATACAAGTTAAAAGGCAAAATTGTCCAAGAAGCAGAGGGATGGATGTTAGAACAGACAGGACTGAAAGTGAGGAGCCAGGAGTTCAAATCCAAACCCCACTTCACAGTTGAAAGGAAATGGTTTTGATCCTGCCTGTTCTCGAAGAACGATTATGATGACAACGACGATGATGGTGTAATTTAAAGTAGACATGGATCTGTTTCAACCTTTTTATTCTCAGTAAAAAAAAAAAAAAGGCATTTAAGCCAAAAAGCTTTAAATAATTTAAAGCTTTAAATAAGCTTTAAATATTAATAAAAACATATAACTGGGCTTACTTTTGCTTTGGATTCCAACTGGCAGCAAGTTTACTAAAACCCTGAATCTAGCACCTACATATGTGTAAAGTGTTGCAACCTTCAACAGTTCTTTTGAAATTGAAAATACACTTGGGAGACAAAGTATGAAATACAAATAATGTTACCCTATATTATTAAATGCTAGGAGCTGGCAATCTTCTTGAAGTTACATAGAAAAGAAGAAAAATTCGACTTTTTAAAAAGTAGGTTATATACAAGTCTTGGTTATATCTCAAGTCTTGGTCTCAGAGAATGTTTAGTAAGTAAAAGGTAATGATGAGGAACAAGATAAATGCAGCATTGTGGAAGAAGGAAAGATATTGAAAGCATCAAAGTGCCTAATAATTTCCACCTTTCCATTCGAATCCTGTCTGTAGCACCTGTCTAACCCTACAGATGTGGAAAGAGCTTTTGTGCACAAATGGAGGTCACCTTCCTCCCTGAAGTGATGCACCATGTTGCTCTTCTTCAAGCTAAACTAGGATGAACCACACGCCATTGCCAGAATCTTTGAGATCAGGCCCTGCCGCACGTACCAAAATCAGTGCGGAAGACTTCTTGCTGGCCATTTCTGCTCCTCCACTTCGTTGTGCCCGTGTTCACACAGTGCTGCGAGCAGAGCCCAGACGCACAGAGAAATCAGACAGGCAAAGCGTGCTCACGTCCGAAAGCCTTTTGCTCACTCATGCCTCTGCCTGGAAAGCTTCCGTCCAGGTCCTCGCGCGGCTAGTGCGGCACACTCAACATAGCGCCCATGTTCCCTCCTCCGAGAGCGCCCCCCATGACGAGGCAACTCAAAGTAACTTCTCTGGAACTCTCTATACTCAAACCCAGAGTTCTTGCCTCTAGAGCACTTACTGTTACTTTGAACTAGCTTGCTTATTCATTTATTTGTTTTGTTCTGATATTCCTAACCCACATTCATACACGCTTGATAAATGATGATGATGACGATGACAGTGTGCCCCTTTGGTGATGTTTCCCACTGTTGGATACCAAGCACTTGTATCATTTGCATATATTAAAAGAATTAAGATCTTAGTAAATAATGAATGAATGAATGAGTACTCAGCAAAGTCCACAGTCTACTCAGTGGAGACAGATATGATTTTACAGTGTGAGACATGTGCTCTCACTTCTCCAAACAAGGGAGAAGCTGACAGACATTATTTAAGAGGTTCACAGAAGGCTTTAAAAAACCAATGGCTTGAGTGCATCTTGAAACGTGTCCTTCCTACCTTCAAGGAAGTGGAGGTGGGAGGTGCATTCTAAACTCCTCATATAAAAACAATGAATAACCCTTTTCCTTCCCAAGTACTCTTATCATGAAAGTTGCCATTTGTTGAGGACCCAGTATACGCTAGCAATGGAGCTGCACGCACACGACCTCATTCCATCCGCAGATCTGTACCATCACACACATTCTACGGAAAGAAAGCAGGCTCCAGGAGTTTAAGGTCCCTGCCCAGTTCCTAAAAGAGCTTCCCTTTATGGCACTATCTACCTTCTTCCCATAAGAGAACTCACCTCAAATTATTCTGCAAATAAAATAGGAACTGTCAATGCTGACATCCAGGGAATTCGCTAATTAGATACTTACTACATAAATATCTTTATGTTTACACAAACTGACATTTTCAAGTTCCTAATCTCTCCTAAGAATAACAGATTGTAACCCTCTCCTGTTTATTCCTCAGAACAATTTCGAAATTCAATCCCTCATCTAGAATGCTCCGTCAGGAAGATAGCAGAGAGAAGACGGCGAATGCTTCCAAGGAACTGTAAGTTAACGTGACGAACACTGCACCTCCCAGATAAGCTGGCCGCGCGTAAGGAAACTTGCCATGGGGCCGACCTGCGGCTGAGGGACGCGGGAGACAAGGTCTGACTGTTCTGGCAGTTAAAAGCTGTGCACGTGACAGCACAACTGATGTGACTCTAGGAAGAGGACAAGATATTTACGCCACCTGGCAGGGAGACCGACGCCCAGCACGCTATGCCGCTGGCCGGGCTGAGAGCTGGGGGGCTGAGGCCTCCGGCTACCACAGCTGGAGACTGTTCTCGATTCCACTCAGTTACTCTGAGCTAGCTACAAACTCAGGAAAGCAGCATTCTGATTATGACGTGGCTTCACAAGTGCTTTTCTACAGGAAAATGTGTTGATTGCTGACGAGTCTTCCAGCCTGCTTGACAGCAATATTTCTCAATTTAAAAGAAAAACAGTCTAATTTGTATAATTATCTCTCAAAATTTAGTATTATGACCTTGTCAGATTATCCCTGGTTATGGATAAGATCATGTGTGAAGAACCGCAACCTGAAGACCAGTCCTGAGAACCCGATGGGCTCTGGGCGCTCACGCCATCCTGCCTTGGAACCCCAAGAAAAGAGCACTGTTTCCACTCCACAAGCCCTGCCTTCCCATCGATGGCTCAAAACATCTCCATTAAAACGACCCAGACTAAATCACCTCTCCTCGATAATCATGTCACGACTGCACCCACTGTGACTAGCCTTTATCTCTCTATCAGCTCCAGCTGATAATGCAGTCTTCGCTGCACACAGCTCAGGACGTTAAGACTATGGTCATGGTATTCACAGTGTGTACGATCGAATGGAAATACGGTAAAGCAGCTAACAAAATCTGATAGAGACAACTGCTGTCATATTTTGTTTTAGAAACAAAACGAATACCTTTTGGGGAAGGAGGCTGGGGAGAGTCTAGCTTACAAAGCTCCATATAAACCAATAAAACAGAACGGCGGCCCAGACCTTTACCAGCAGCTTGGAACAGACGACGGGGAAAGAGCAGGGTCTGTGCTGTTAGCACACTCGGGACATGCTGAGTTTGGGTTTGGTCCCCAGGTTGAGAGCACCGAAGATAAGCTGAGGATGCCAGAAGGAGTATTAACACTAACCAGGATGGGGGGAGGGCCTGGGAACGGGCCGTGATGAGGAAGCGGGAATGTGGCACTGATGGGAGGACACTAGAGTGTTATTCAGTTTGATAAACAGGGAACATCTACAACTGTGTTAAACTCGATGCTGAGGATTCATTTCTTGCCTTAAGCTTATATTTCTAGGAAAGAAGCAACTTTTCAAGATTAATTAAAAATGGTGGCCACTTTAAAAAAGAAATTAGATCTCTAATGTGGAGTTTCAGAGAAAAGAACTAGGAACAAGGGACGTTACAAGGAAGAGAGCTTTCTGAAATAGGAATAGTGTGACGTTCAAAAAGCAAGCCCCTGCCATGCAGCGTCGTGTGCGATCGCCCGCGTGGACAGAGCGTGCGAGGAGAGCGGCCGGCGGCCCAGCTGCACTGCACGATTTTGAGCCTGACTGATGACGTCTCTTCCTTGACCTCATGAACATGAGACGTGTCATGAATAAGCCGACCCAAAACTCAGCTGCCGACTTGATGTGACTCCGAGTGACTTCTCAGTCACCACCACCATGGAGAACAGAGTATTTGGAACATCATTTCTTTGAACATTTTGCCAATAGGACTTAACCTTTTACTCCTCCTTACCCAATACACCACACCGTGGCTCTTTTAAAGAACTTCACTGTCTTCAGAGTACAGAAATGCTGGCGTCCTGATAGACAGAGACAGGCGACTGGCTGACCGACCGACACCACGGGGCTGGCCCAGCACGGGTTTGGAAGCTCATCTGTGCCCTCCTCTGTTGTCTAACTTTCCCTCCATCTCTGATTCCAGGGTCTGTAACTTTTCCCTCCACTTCAGCTATGTCCTCTATCGAGTCTGGGCTGAACTCTTTCTTGGTTCCCAGGTCCCTTCTGCATCTGTCCAAGATTTACCCCATGCCCTCAGAATTAAACTGTTCTCTTCAATGCACTGGCCTCCTGACCCACTGGCTTCCCTAGACGTGCCTGTACGGAAACTCTCCTTGGTTTCTCTTCGGTTGCTCTGGGCTTTCAGGCCCCACAGTGTCTTCAGCGGGCCTGGCTCTAAAGGACTGTAACCCGCTCCTCGGCATTTCCCCAGGGCTGCAGTCGCCCACTGGAGTTAGCTCCCCACCTCGAGGCTTCATGAGACCCACAGGCAGGTCCTCATCCCTGGACTGCCCCTGCTCCACTGCCCCGTCGATGGCGGCTGCAGGTGGCATGCCTGGCTGGTAACATCTAACACCACCTTCGGGATCAGACTGAATGACAATACTTGGGGCTCCATTTGGAGTGGATATATCCAGTGATATCTGTTCTTATTTTCCCCACCAATAACATCATTTACTTCCTTTGTAAAGCACTGGACTAGAATGGCCACTCTGAAAGGACAAAAGGGATGATGACAGTGAAGTTCCCAGGTGGTTGCAACAGGCTAAGGTAAGACATGAAGATGGACAATACTTGAGGAATACCACTTCCCCTGAGCACTGGTGTAGCATGCCTGGAAAAAGAAATCTTAAGCCAAATACTGTCCATTACTGTGTATAGTGGTTTCATACACGCATAACCTAAATTTTAAATATGCAAATATGTGTGTATTTGTATTTATATAAAAGCACTGACATCTAGCCCAGTATAATTTCACTCTCTAGTAACAAGAAAAATTTGAAATGATAAAATTAAGTTATCCACGATACAAAAAAAATGTTTGAGACTAGTTTCATTAACTAAAATATTCATAATTATTGCATGGTTATAATGCCAGTCTCTCTTAAAGTACTGATTTTCTATTAAACGACAATGAAACCTTTCATATTATTTTTTCCTTTGCCTAATATTCTTTATTTTATATCCTAAGCAGAAGAAGAAGAGCTTAATATATACGTATTGACATAATCATATAGCTATTGATGATATAGTTTAAGGATATATAATAACAATGGTATATAAAAGACATAGCAATAACGTAAGTATCTATTTTGAAAATAATTACTAAGGAGTAACATTTTGTCTCTTTCTCCTGAATAACTGTTACTGTGTGAGTTGGTTTTTGAATGATTTTTAAGTGAGCCAACTGATCAAAAAAATGTTTTTCTGGTTTGCTGATAATGCTGAGATTGGCTCCTTTCTTTTTAGAAAGCATTCAATTTGTTTAAAATATTAATATTGGAAAAGTCAATAGGTATTAAGTCAACTAAATATTCATCTTCAGTGTGATGACTAGTAAAAACGTTAAAATATCTTTGCGCGCGTGTACATGTGTATAGGTATGCGCTCCCATTATGGCCTCAACTTTCCCGCAGACAAAAAGCAGCACGACCACAGTGCCTTAGACTGATCAGACCCCGCCCCGGTCAGGGAGCTTACCCAAAATAAACTTCCAGTCTATACGATGACATAAAAATAAGCGACTGGTTGCATCTGGGCTGTCAAAGGTACTAATACACTCTGCTGTCATATTCTTAGGAGAACTGAAATAAATCCTCTATATTTCTATATACAACTGTATTTAAAACTTTTCAATTAAGTACAATCATAGAAATCTAACCAGAGTTTACAAGCTCCTCTCTAAACAAAGCATAACGTTAGGGTTGTGGGGCATGCGTGCAGAGGGGAAGCTTCTCCGCAAGACAGATGCGTGGAGTTGGGGAGATGATCCCATCAGAAACTAAATATAACACAAGGGAAATAAGTACCCTGCAAGTTTTAAAAAATTCAGGTTAAGGAGACTGAGGATGTTTGCATGGAAGAGATGTCAGTGATACAACGTAACTAGACACTAGTGGCAGGTATGTAATACTGCCAAAATAAAGTGGGAAAAAGATACCCAGACCTGCAGACTCAGGCCTTGGCTGCCTGTCCCAGAGCATTGATGGTCTCAGCTGCCACCAAAGGCAGCAAAGAAGATTTTTTCAAAAAACAAATCAATATAGGACTCCCTTCTTGCTCACAGACCTCCAGTGGCTTTGCTTCGGAGCCAGAAGAAAAATCTCTGCATGCCCTCCTCCCGCGCGGTGGCCCTGCCTGGTCTGCCTCCCCTCGGCACCCGTCCTGACCCGTGCTCCACTCCACTAGTGCCGCCCCAGCCCCCACAGCCCGCCAGGAGCCAGGCTGAGGCCCTGCCAAGTCCATTTCTGCCTCAGGGATTCCAAGTGCTGTTCCAGGCCTGCACAGCTGTTCCCAGCACGAGTTCACAGCTCTGGCCTTCATCCCGATCTCTGCTCTAACATCATTTCCTTACAATTTCAGGGGGAGATGGGATATGTTTGTTATTTCGATTGTGGTGCTGGTTTCAAGGGTTTATACTGGGGTCACAACATATCACATTGTACACTTTAAATATGTGCAGTTTACTGTATGATAATGATACTAATTTTTAAAACTAATTTTTAAAAAAGTCATTTTCTTTCCCTAACCTTGTATGCACAACAGTCCAGCCCCTCCCAGCTTCCTCCCTCTCTCGTCCAGCTCTGGTTTTATTTTTCTTCCTGCCTCTCATCTCAACATGGCATTACAATGTGCATTTATTAGTTTATCTTCTTATTATCCATCTCCCTCTTGAGGGCTAGACTCTGTCTCCAGGGTCCAGGACAGTGGCTGCTACCCAGAAAGCACTTGACAAATATTTGGTAAGTAACTGGGTGTGTGACTTTGGACCAGTTCCTCAGCTCCCTGTGCCTGCCGCTCCATGAGCAGAACGGGGAAGTGTTGGGGCCAGCGGTCAGGACTGAAGAGAGAATGTGGCGGGCGGGATGCAGCACAGCGCCCGGCACAGGACAAGTGTGAAATACATAGTGGCCACCAAACGTTCAAGGAGGCGATTCACCAAATTATCTAGTCCTTTTATTTTTAACAACTTAGGCATTGCTCGGCAATGGTCAAATATTTCCTTCTCCCCTGCCTCCCAGGCATGTGATCACTAACTGTTGTTGATGTTTCGTTAATAATAGGGGCATGGGTCTCTCTTTCGAATAATAGAATCTGGGAAAACTCCTTATAACACCTTTGCAGTTATTCTAGCAGTACTTCATAGAGCTGTGCCAGGGATCATTATTTGGTGTGTATTTTTAAATTTCTAACTTCATGCTTTCATGTGCTCTATTAAATATGATGAGGAGCTTCCTAGAAATACAGGTGTTTTTTTTGGTCAGATCTTATGCTGTACAGTCATCCTATTCTCTAATTATCTTTGGTGTTACCTATTAAAAATTCTAAAAACAATATCCTTATAGAAATTATTTTATTTTACTTTTCATTTAGATAGAAAGTGAGCTTATTTCTGAGAATTAATAACCATAAAGAAAACACACTAAAAAATGAATCAAAGTTAATGATTTAGATTAAAACCTACATATAAACTAAAGATAATTAATATAGAAGATGAATCTGGAAATATGAAGCTCTATAATAGAGGAAATAAAAAAACTATTCAAATAAAAATGCCATGTTTCAAGGTTTCTTTCTGATAGTTAATTCTATGGAAACTGTGATGATGATCCAGGAAGAAACAGCAAAATATCGATACAAAGGCACACAATCGGCGAGAAGATAAAGCAACAGGAGGGATCCATGTCAACAGTTAGCTTACTGAGAACTGCATATGGCACAACAGTAAGTGTTGTGGAGTTTGTCAACTTTCTACAAGATCCCTGTACAAAACTGTTAAGGAAAATCAACAGAGTGACAATATTGACTGAAACTTAATGAGTTGAGAAGCCAAGAACAGAGAGGAGAGAAGGCAAGGGCTTGGCCCCATACCAAGGGCACACCCTTGTCACTCCTGTCTTCACTTCTCACTGCCTTGTGGGGATTTCCATTGTTTACAAGTAATTGGAGCGGTGAACATTTCCCGCTAAGTCTACTTCACGTGTCTGTATCATACAGAAGGAGGTAAAGTTTGGTAA
Organism: Cheirogaleus medius; assembly: GCA_008086735.1. Taxonomy (NCBI): domain Eukaryota; kingdom Metazoa; phylum Chordata; class Mammalia; order Primates; family Cheirogaleidae; genus Cheirogaleus; species Cheirogaleus medius. The sequence goes on along the minus strand of VBSM01003157.1, from coordinate 51,984,327 downwards.
ATTTGCACGTCTGGAGGTGTTGGGGAATCACAGCTGTTATGGCTATCACAGAGGTTACTCAGATCTTGTGTGCTGCCCTGCTACTACACAGAGGGAATCAGGACTGTTGTTTTCTGTTACAATATTTGTATGTGCCCATTCCAGAATCAAGAAAAGAAAGCTGCTTGTGAAGATATTAAAATCTGACTCGTGGCAGCAAATTTTCAGTATAGACAATCAATGCAGTCCCAGTAAAGGCAGTAGCAAAGGTCAAAACAAAATCATTAAAGAAGTTTCTAAAGCTTCTAGAAGCCTCATTAAAAACGATATCCTGTTAAAAGTATGAAAACCCTGGAGAGTCAGGTGAGAGAGCGTGAAGTATGTGCACTGGGAGTACTCCCATTAGCAAGAAAATGGGAGACCTCCCTGGGTTTAGAGAGAACTTAATTTCAAAGCTTCTTGCCACACAGCAAAGAGAGAGGCAAACAACACCCAAAGCAGCTCTCGCGCAAACAAGCGCGATGCTAACATAGCGATTCTGTTGAACACTAAAACAAACAAGACTTTTAAGTATCTGTAATGGTACGGCAATTTTAAAAGTAACCCCAACCCTTATCCTTCCTTGGTTAAGAGGCATCAGCACCAAAACGGCACTTTTCTTCCCTCTTAGCCCCGCTGTGGCACAAGTTTTCATACTTTGATAACTAAGACTTAAAAATGAGGTCTACACGATTTTTCAAGATGGCACTAATCTCTACGTGAGCATCAGAAGTAATGAAAATAATGCCCACTACTCACTGAGGGGCAAGAAGGCACTGATGTCTCCATCTTGCTACATGCCTCGTTAGTTACTACGGTAACGCGTGTACACGTTAGGGGTGGTGGGTGGAATCAAGGAAATCACACTTGAACTGCTTTCTGGCAGCCGTCTACAGAAGCCCTTCCATTAGCAGTGGGCATCCCCACATCATAATCCACTCATCCTCTCTGGCCACCACAGGACCCGCAGAGGACTCTGCGGCACCTTCTCCTCCGCGGCCCTGGGCTGGGCACGCCAGCGGCTGCCGTGCATCCTTGTGGCCTCACGTTCCGCCTCAAACGCTCTGCTACAGCCACTGGGAAGCCAGCACCAGCCAGAGAGTCATTTGGAGTCATCAGCCACAACCTTAACCAGTGGGTGGTTAAAAAAAAAAAAAAAGCATTTTTTTTTCTCTCTGTAACATTCTAATTTTCTGAATTGACTTCAGCAGGAAATGGGCCATGTCAGACAGATTTAGTGTCCCTCCCCCCAAGTGAGGGGTGTGCTCTGGGAACACACATGCCCTTGTGCTAACTCCCTATTTCAGAGATACTGACAGGCATCCAGGGGGCCATGGAACGTCAGCAGAGTCATCTTACCCCTCAGCCCTCTCAAGGGTCTCTGATTCCCTCAAAGTGTACATAAACTTTTAGAAAAGTACTGATATTCTAGTAATGGGGATTTTGCTTTCCTCATAATCTCAAAGAGATGAACAAATGAAAATCATGAAAGATTACCAGGAGATTAGGGTTATGATCTAGGATTATTTGTAGTTTCACAGGACTATAGTATATTATCACAGGGAAGAAGCACCAAGCTCATCTACTGAAGTTCAGTCTTTTCATTTTACACTGAAGGAAATTTAAGTACAGAGAGGTTGGTTAAGTGACTCCTAACCAAGAACAAAAGGACTGGATTCCAGATCTCCCAGCTCAACAGGCTTCTCATTTACCAATATGTCAGTGCTTTTCATAAGTTTCCATTGGTTCGCTATAAATATTTGATTTTAAGTGTGTGTTTGCCAGAGAGAAATGTATCTACTGAAAATATCGAAAATGGCTTCTCCTGTACTATTTCCAGTTTTCTTGTCCTATTTATTAGCCACATAATTCCATTTCTAGTTTTATTCTACTTTTCTATCTGCTCTATAAATGGACAGGATGGCTAACATTGGAGGTTTCTACAGTTTGCCTTCTAAGCTTTTGATTGCTTTCTTTTTATATGCTAGTGTGCTTTCTAATTTGCATATGGAAATGAAACCTTTACATAAACACCTTTAAAGTTATGGTTTTTCTTCTTTATTTTCTGACTTTAATTTTTAGAATACATTAACTCTATTTGAAATCTTATTTTAAGGCCAGCTATTGTGTTTTCTCTAATTTCTAATTAGTTATCTGCATTTTTACATGGCATTCTTATACAAGATTAAAACGTTTTGAAATTTACAGGTATTGATATGTTTATTTTAAACCCCCAACATACTCTCTTAAACATTTGTCTTCCCTCACTCCCAAAAGCTGAACTTGATCTTTAGGACTGATAATGTAAGGATGTGATGAGGGTGAATTTTTTTTCAAGAAATATAATTTTCAGAAATACAAATATTTCAGAATGACACGTTAGAGTGAGAAATTAATTTGGTAGTGTTGGGAATTAAACATTTACTATATTAGAATTCTGAACTAGACTAGTAATTTCTACAGAATTGGAACTTCAAAGGTGAACTTTATGGACCAAAAGCTTTGTGTAAGAAAGAACAGGGGAAAAGTCAGCTAAAAACTGTCAATCTGGAACACGTTGTTTTATAAATAAACTGAGCAGTCTAAGTAATGAAGACTAAGTGAATGTCAGTGGACACTTTGTATTAATGAGCAGCAGGTTAAAATAAATAACAGTAAGATATGGAATTCCCACAGCACATAATATGAAAAAAGCAGCCACTGAGCAAAAGCTTCCATTAAAGAAAATCAGTGGACAAAGGATTATGAAAAGAATTCACTCTTCTAATAGTTAAAGCAACATAAGCTAGAAGGAGAAGCAAACAGAAAAGAATACCACCTTCTGTAAGACAGAAAATACCTTCTTTTAAAAGAGTGATTGGTAATTTGTATCTTTGACAGGCTTGTGTCCACTGAAGACTAAGAGAAGTGTCCTGGGTTGTGTTGTTAGCTCTATACTTAATTATTTTACCTCTGGAGTTCTAGCATTGACCCTTGATCTTGTGGGTATGAATTTATAGCACTTTTCTGTGTTCTTGTGCAAAAGACAATAAAAAGGAGAAGGGGTTGGGAGGTCACAAGAAGAACTGAAGAAACGAAAAGAGAAGTAAGTAGAAACAAAAGGTGCAGGGAGAAGAGCCCATGATTGTTTTAAAGAGAGAGGCTTAAAGCAGTGTCTGATCAAGGCTTCATTTTCATTGAATGCAAATGATTGGCGACACACACACATGGTTCCTGCCTACCTGTTTGTCTGGACAGGGCTTCCTTTTATTGGTGAGCAGGGCAGACTCTGATCCTGGCACCGCTGCCCAGATGACAGCACTGGTGCCTGGTACACTAGCGTGCTGCATTCTCCCTCCGAGAGAGAAAGAGACTGCTGTTTCCTGCTCTTTCTGGCAGGCACTGCGTGTGTGCTGGAATGTGCATTTTGCTGCTGCAGCCTGACTTGAGCTTCCATTACTTCCATGAGCTTTCATGTCTTAAAAATTTCTCAAATTTATTTTTTAATTTAAATGATGCCATTTCACATCACACCCCACTGAAATTCTTTATGTGCCTTGCCAAATTCAGCACTACTAAAAATGATACTCTGAAATTCCCAATCGAGGTGCAATTAAGAAACAGCTCAGCTGAAGGTAGCATGGAAAACATCACGAACTTGGGCCTTCTTACTTAACAATATTTTCAATTCTCCCAGGTCACATGAAACCAGTAATAATTTCAAGCTAAAATTAGGTAACACTATTCACTGGAAAAAAAAAAAAAAAAGCAAACTACACAGAAAAGCCTTGTCAGAAAGACACACAAAACCGCTTTTGCTCCTTTTCCAAGATTACACAAATAAAGGAGAAAACCATAAGGTAATTTCTTGGTTAATCTGAATGGTTTCGGCGTAGCCTGGTGTGGGAGAAAGGCATGGGGCAGGAGAAGGTTATCGGTTAGGTTCTTCCATGACGACCTGCTTCTTTCTACTAGTCATGTTGACATGACAAACCACGCAGACAACTAACCCTCCCCTTCATGAACCAAAACAAAACATTTTTTTCAATTAAAAAAAATCTCATTTGAGAACTATAATAGTATTAACCCAAAAACCAATCACTTCAAATGATTAAACTTATCTATAAAGAATTTGTTAAAATGTATTTAAACAGTTGCACTGTCAAAGACAGCAACATTGATTAGCTGTTCAAAGATAAAGCTTATAACTGTCTCATTATTTCCCAAGATATTTTGTTGTTATTATTTTTACTTTAAAAAAATCTGGTTTTTATCTGCCACATTTATGCTCAGATTATTTCTTATATTTAATTTTTAATGCAAACCAAATCATTAAAATCATAATCAGTTTTCAGTTTTAATCTAAGAAAGGAAAACAAAAGAAAACAAGAAGCATATAAATTGTTATAAAATACGCATTAATGTTTTTCACTTATAATTGTTAGAATATGTAAGTTTGATTTAGAACTAAAATATATGCAAAGTAAAATAAAATACAATAAAATAAAATATATATAAAGTAAACAAATTAAACAATTTAAAGTGGTGTTAAAATATTTTCTCTCTGGTGGTTCACATTTTCTGACAACTCACAAAATAAAGTACATTTTTTAAAAGGGCAAATTTGATTACCAAAAATCAGGTCAAACATGCACAAAAAGAGTATCTCCAAGTACAAAAATGTTGTTGCAAAGGATTTGTTTAGTTTTTCCTGGGAGTGGGGCAAAGAATAAATACCAGTTATTAGAATCACGCAATCTCCCTGATGCTAACAGTAAATCTTGCTTTGTGAAATTTGAAAATTCCATATTCAATCATGCTGTTATTCACAAATCTTAAAATGATTCTCTAAATTGGGATGAATGGTTTGAAATGGTTCTTTTTCCATTTTAGTTTGTTATATAAAATATTTTTCTTACATATGAAATGCATTGCTTTTGTGTTTTATACTCCTAGATAGTGAAGCTTAAATATATGATAAATTAATTAATAATCTCATAAAACCATCTTCACATATCAGCCAATACTGTAGGTAATGACTAATTTGGAGGTGAGGGTGTTATGGACACTAATGAACGGCTATGGCAGCAATATTTAATTTTAGAAATGAAATGGAGTGTTAGGGAAGCCTGTCACTTAGCTGTCATCCACAGGTTTAAGGGTGAACAGGGAAGAAGTCAGAGTGGCAGCTTGGAGGTTATGATCCTACAAAAACCAGGTTTACTGAAATGAAAAACAATAGTGCAACAGAGCATTTGAAATGTTCCTTAAGAAAGACTGTTTTAATTACTATGTTATTATTAGTATGAGACCTTGCTTGGTTAAGAGGAGAAAAAAGAAAAAAATTAAATACGGAACCATTACAAATCAAGAAAATAGAACTATGTAAAAAATTAGACTCATTTGACACTGACATTTTTGAAAAAATTGTTAACACTATTGTAAATAAAATAAAATCAGGGGAAATGAAATCTTTACGGAAAATATTTCATACTGTCAAGAGCTTTTAGAACATGATTCAGGAATTTCTTATTTTTTCAACTTTAGAATTTTAGTTGCCATGTATTAAAAGTGTATTTCAGCTGTGAGAGTAGTATCTAGGCAATGTACACTTCCCTTCTTAGGAACAAAACTCTTTTTTTTTTCTCTAAAGAAGCACAATAAAATGCATAAGCTGTCTGTGAGGGAGGGAAAAACAAAACAGCACACGTTGCTGAAATAAGCATCAACTGAAAAATGTGATATAGACAAAAGACAATCTAAAACATATTTATAGGACATACTGCAATCTCTTCTCATCAAAATAGTTTTTATTTTAGCATTAGAAGTTTCATTAAATATTTTACCAAAATAAAGTCTATCTCCCACTTTTAAAAAATCTCAAATTATGGGTGGAGAGTTTTAGTTGCAATTCACACCTAAAAGTCTAGGGTCTTAAAGGGAAGGAAACACATTTCAGTGTACTCCAATTGGATTAAAAAAATTTATGAATTTTTTCATAGTCTCATTTTACCTGTCAGTTACTGGATGCTGTAGTCAACTAAGTAATACAAACTGTAACTATATTCAAGAAAGCAAATGCACAGAAATAGTTCTATGCACTGTGGGCTGTTTTGAGTAAACCGAGGATTACGTTTCTGTCACAGAAATACAGGTGAAAATAAAAGAAAAAATACATTCGTAATTTTTACCTACATTCTGCAACTAGAGAATGAATTCATGATTCTAAGCACTAAGGTTTCTTCCTTGCATACATTTGGAGACTGGTGTGGCACTCAAACTCCTTCTCTGAAACTCTTTTAAAACTAAACATAGGCTTTCCTCACTTCCCTGCTAATTACATACTTTTTTGTTAAAAAAGCAAGCCCTTTATTGCTCATAATTTCAGCTATCACTTGCTGGGGCATCTTTTCGGATCAATAGCACATATTTAAGTGGAAGAAAAGGCTAAATGTGATTGCTGTTTGCAAAGCAAGAATTAAATTTTAGTTTTTAAGTGCTGTTATTGTGCTTCATATTAAAATATAAAATTCAAGTCACAGGTTGAGAGTAGCTACACCCTTAGTGTTTTCTGTATTAAGTTAACATATGTCATTTTAAAAAATCTAGAATACTGGCATAGGTTATTATAAAATCTAGTGTGCATCCTGCAGTTTTACACATTCTATTGCTGGTGGCCATACATCTTTAATGGCAAAACTACATTGGTTGTAGCACCACAAAAATCAATAAATATTAACCTTTTCTGACACTTTGTGCATGGATACTTTATCAATTGCTGTCAGGTAATAGAATAGTCAGTGATGAACTATATTTCTCAGTTAAGGAATCCAGAACAAATTAGAAATCAATGTAGATTAACAGATTTTTTAAATAAAAAACTAGCAATAGATTTTATTTCCTATAAAAAGAATACAAAAGCTAGTAAGCCCACATTTTGAGTAGGTTCCTTTGTTAGGACATAAATATCAAGCAGCACTCTAATCAAAAGAACCAAACGTTATACACATTTCCACAGGCTCCACTTATATAACTATATAGATTATACATAATGCACTTTCAAATTTAGGTAACATGCTAACTAAGAGGGGGGAAATGCTATTCTAGTACAACATCCTATCTCACGTCTGTTAGCAATCTGCATTCTTCCGGATGAGATACGATAATACCCAGCATAATTTTGTGAAGGTTCGAAGTACAGGGGAAAGCTGTTCAGTAGAACGAGAGTGCCACTGCATGCTGGGAAACCCTCCGTATAGCACAGCAGTGCCTCTCGGCAAGAATACCCTGCCACCCTGGGCCTCATCACTGGGATCCCGGGCCGTGTAGTACATACCGTGCGCAGCGTGAGAATGGACTGTAGGTTTGGAACCCTGACTCACACACTAAGGCCTCATTCTACTTACTTCATGGTGAATGCTCTGGTTCTCCTAAGGCATCAGTTTTTAGCTTTGTAGCTACAGCAAAATTTCACTGAATATTCCAGTGCACTGGTCCATTTGTGAAGTAGATTCAAAGCCAAATTGTCTCTTAATATCTCAAATTTAGTCCTTTGAAGAGCAAAGTCTAACTCAATTTGCAATATCTCTTATCAATATATTGATTTCTATGCCTTATAGATGACAAAAAACTGTGTTTTCATGGTCCAGTTCCCTTCAAAAATACCATGAAATTTCAAGAGGGCAGCAATTTAGACAAATATCTCACTCCTCAGATGGAAAATAAATGCCTCATACACAAAGCAACAGCTGTCAGTAAGAGAACTGCCCATGCTAAAAGCTCTATTAACATGTCAGCCTAAGAAAAATCAGAATTCTGAGGAAAATAACAATATACTATTATATCTCTTTGGGTTATAAATTTTAAAAATGGAGTTTCTTTGGTAGAAATAACTCTAATGAATCCATTGTTTAGTAAATATTAACTGTTAGGCCTGATGATATTAAAAGTGAACAGCTTTGGAGGTAGAATAAAAAAAATCTAAAACAAAGTAATAGGTCTTGCAATAGGATCTAATATTTATTCATTTCTCAAAAAGAAGTGCATTCTCAGAAGACACTGGAAGAAGGAAAGAACACAAGAATGACCCACAGACATTGACAGGTATTTGGCGTCACACTGGAGACTGAGCGGGTGGAAGCGTGACGTCCACACAGCGCTAACGGAAAGGAAGCGCACCAGGCACGCGATGGGGCAGACAAACGTGTCCCAGAGTCACCCAGCAACTTCATTTACTACTGAAAGAAAGACTAATTTAAATGCTTAACCCATTTAATGTCATTCCGAGCACCTCTGATTTATTATAATCCTATTTCCCTTTGAAATACTATATTCAAATATTTGCTTGGCAATCCATTATAGTACATTCTGTGTGTGTGAGTGTATTCATTTTTGTTTTTCCCTCCATGCCTGGAATATCACTTGATCCCTCAATCCACAGACAGACTGTTACTGAGAAAACTACTAAAAGCTGGAGCTTCAGCAAAGCAGGTACCTGTGGAGCAAATGCGCTCACCCAGCAAGCCCCTCCCACCGTGAGCCCCAAGGCTGCGGAGGAGAGGAGCGAGCAAGGAACCTCGAGGAACCGGGGGTGTGGTGGAGGGTGGTGATGCTACCGATGCTCTCAAATAACTGGGCAAGAAACTTAGCATTTAGGTCAGCAAGCAATGAGTGGAAGTCCTTTGTAATTACGGAGTACCCCACAGAAACCAATGAATATCAGTTTTGTGAAAACGAGAAGAAACTGTTTCAAGAGGAAAGGCCTGACTCAAGCAGCTACAGGAGAATTTGAGGGATGGTGCCATGGAGTGCCTGGGGGTCGCCCACCCTCCCAAGCTGGTTCCACTGCAGGGCTCCAGCAGCGACCTCTCACCTTCCCTAACCTTCGTTGGCTGGCCCTGAGCTACAGAAGGGGAGGTCCGTGCGAACGTTTGGAAAGCAAGCAAGCTCATTTTGTGTGTATGGTTCCAGTAACCCAGTTAAGAAACAAACAACCAAAAAAAAATTGAGCAGTGTGCTCAAGAAATGAGAGCTCCTTCCTCTTCCCCTCGCCCGCTGCTCACCGACAGGGTTTGTTAGTGTGTTTGGGGTCGGATCGGGGTGAACGGAAGGACCCAGTAAGGAGGGAACTGTGTGTAGTAGACACGATAGAAACTTACTCCATTTTCTCGTACAACAGTCACGTTATACCTTCAGTGTTTTTAAGGAAACAGAGGCAGAGGAAAGCTAACCATTTTAACAAGGCAGAAACTGGGGAGTGATACAAATCTTACCATGCTGCCCTGCTATTAGCAGCTTTCACTGCTTCGCGTTGGGCTCACCTCAACATACCGTTACAATCTGGCTCCTGCCAACCTCTTTACCTCCTCTGCAGCCCCCTGCTCCCTCTAGCTAGCCAGGACCCTGCTCCTCCGCCCAGCTCCCTCCATCTAGAATGCTAGTGGCTGGCGATGTCCCCAGCTAAGGCCTTCACGTCTTGGCGGGATGTCCCCTCCCAGGGCAGGCTTTTCCATGCCCCGGGCTCCCACCTGGCTCCTCTGGGGTTACGCTTGCTCACGCTGCGGCCATAAGCTCTGCGGGCGCCTCCCTGCAGCGCCTGCCTGCGCCTGCGGCAGCTCCACAAAGCTGCGGCCACGCGTGTTCTGTCCCCAAGTCGGCCCCTGCACTGAACAAGTGAACTTAAAAGTTTCTTCTAATCTTCAGAATCTCAGGCAAAAGTCAATGACTTGATCGGCAAATACTATCTGAAAGGCACTGCGACAGGGACTTCATATGTCATTTAAACTAACTCTCATGCTATCTATGACCGGATAGGTTTTTATGTCCATTTCGCGCACGGGAAAGCTAACACTGACGGAGGCTGGGAATGCTTCCTAGACCACACAGCGAGGAAGTGCCAGAGCCGCTTCAAAGTGTGGGCCTCTCCCATCACGAGACAATTGTCCTTTCCACCACACCACACTGAAGACCTGGCCACAACTGGACAAGAGGGCGTCTATTTTCCATTATTGAGGTCTTTAGAAAAGTTTTAATAGAATTTGTTGCTTTTTCTTTTGATTACAAAAAGCAACATATTGGAGAAAATACAGAAAAGCTTGCATTTCATAGTTGGGAGTCCCACTCTGCCTACAAATGGGCTTCATCAAAGGCTATCCTCACCCTTTTGGGTTTCTGCCCTTCGATAAAGATGGGCACCTTACTGTTTTGATGTAGTGACAACTAACAAAGCTAAACATCTATGCGTATACTTCTAATGATCTGCATTTTAAAATGCCTATTCAGATCTGTCTTTTAAAAGAAATCAATTTGAGAAAGGCTTTATACATTAGGAACACAGATTTTCTGTGGGAATACTCATTATATGAACCCTGTATCTGTCTTATGTGTTACAAATATTTCCCCTAATTGATTGTGAAACTTGCTTACTCCCCCCCTTCCAGTTCTGTTTTTCATGTCTTATGTAACCCTCAGGCTAAATAAATATTATTAAATAAATAAGTTTCCATCATTGCCTGATTATGTAAGAATTTAAAATAAAAATGCAATTCAGGGGAAGAGTTTTAGAAAAAAGATATAATACCTACTTTATTATTTGACATCTACTTTGCTTTTCTCTTTCACACTTCAATTATTAAATCTCTTCAGTTGATAAATAAAAGGTTCAAAAATACAACTAATTGATTATAATAGTTCTATATTGGTTTTCTAATGTCAGATTATTATTGAGCTACTGAACACCATCATATATAAAAAATCTATGTGTTACCTTATGGTTTGTTTATAAACAGAAAACATCATAGTAATCATCTATCAACATATAAAGATGTAACTAAAATAAGGAAGATCAATTTTCTTATATTTTAATTCTAATATTTCAATATATTCAATCCCAAGAATCCAGATTTCAGAAATAGAAAATAATGCAAAAAAAAAGTGGAATGCAGTAGTTTAAAGGAGGTTTCAGGTATGTATGTTTAGATAAATGGATATATATTACAAACAAAAGAAATTTTGTCCTAAAGTAATAAATAGATGAATGTGATAAAAATGAACCTTTCAAATTTAAGATACTTCATTAACTTCCTCTTCTGGATCAAAGGCAGCCTCACACCTTGGGTTTTGTCTTATTCTGCGATGCCAATTCTATCTCTACACTCCCAATGATTAGGGTTTCTCTTCTTGCGCTTTTATAACCTAGCCAAGGGCAGGGGAGTGGGCTGCTCAGTCTTCAGGAGGGTGACTGCAACCTATCCCTATTTGCGTGGTGCAAACCCAGGCAAGTTCCTTTGTGAACTGATCATTTTCTAGAGGTCATTCAGACCATAATTTCAGGCCCTAGCCACCATCCTGATGGTCCTTCTTAGGAAATTGGACCCAGTGGGAACGTTTTCTCTCTTTGCTTAGTCTATGGGTCAGCATTTTCCTTCCCTTGTAGTTCTTAATTCCCTTAAGTGGCAATTATTTAAGACACAGTTAGAGAAGGTGCAATCTACATTCATCCAATAAAACCTAAATATTAAAAAGGACAGAAAAATTCAGCATGGTTACTAAGGATAAATGGGACAGCATTTAGCATTTGAAAGGTACCAACTAAGTGGTACATGACTAAATGGATAAAATAAAAAAAAATGGTTGGAGGTAAAAAAAAAATTAAGAAAAACTAAAAGGGCATACTAAGTATCAAAGAGACAGAGCATCTTAATTACAAAAGGTTAATATCACAGTCAGAGTCAAGAAATAGGTGGAAAGATCACTCTAATAAATAACACCGGAAATTCACCCAAAGGCAGCAGACATAGAAAGTCTAAATTTTAGATTTTTAACCAGCATGTGATAAAAATTTGATTAGTACAGTGGTCCAAAATACACACTCTTAACATAGGTAACCTCGTCATGTTGAAAGCATGATGCTTAGGGATGAGATCACCCCTGTATGTGGAAAGACATACTAGGAAAACTATGATCACTGCCTAGACAGAATAAATAAGGTCAAAGGCTCTAAAAGAAGTCAAAGGAGAAATGTAAGAATTCTGAATTTTATGTGACTTTTATCTTAAGCATATGACAAAACTACTAGAATGGGTAAAAAAGAAAGTAATGAATTAAAATAACAATGTATTCATGCAACACAGCAGCAAAAGTCCTGAAGATGATGAGTATTATGCAGATAATAATAATATAATACAACATGTGAGCTGTGGGTATTGTAGAATATAGTGTTTCCAGGTCTAACAAACATAATTCTTATTAAAGACATCATCTTTTCCCATGGTATATGTATGTACATGTGTGTGTGAGAGAGATATACATATATCTCACAAAGATATATATAAATGTATTTTTTATAAGAGCAGATAAACATCTGTGAAATTTTAATGACTGATTCAAGTCTAGTTACAGAATTAAATTTTTAAAATTTAATATTTAGAATTTGGTCTTCAATTTAACTGATCACCTGCCTGGTAGATCAAAAAATAGTATTTTGCCAAGAAAATTCAACATGTGATGTGTATAAAATATAGCAGACACATTTAAAACTTCTTGGTTTAAAGTGGGTTTTCATACATAAAACTGAATTCATTCCATTAGAATCACTTTTAAGATTTTAACTCTCACAATTATGAAAGATCTCATCCCTGTAATAAATCCTTTATTCTGTATCACTCAAAGTGGTTCTGCTGTGATCGAACCCTGACTGACAAAACGCTTGTGGGGTGGTGACGTTTAATTCAAGGAGCACAGATAACACTGTCAAATACCTAGCATAAAATCATAGCATAAGAGTGGCTACACTGAAACCAAAGGCCGACTTCAAACTCTAGTTCTAGTTTTTAAGTTTCAGTCAGTTATTTTACCTCATATTTTAAATCTCATCATTAAACTAAAAATAATAGTAGCATGAGGGTGTTTTGAAAATTAGATGAGATGATACTCTGAAAATAGTCTGATATCTGGCAGATAGTGAGTGCTTGTGTAAAATAGTTATCACACATGATATGGTCAGGTATTGAGAATAAAATGAAATGAAGTCAGTGCCACTTTCCAGATCTTTCCTACGCTCTAGAGCACAGAGACAAGATGGCTGTGGGAAGCCCCCCTGATGCTCTGGCAGACCATTCCCTCAGACCCCTTCCCAGAGCACCTTCCATGTCTCTGCAACAGTGAATTGTGCTGCCATAAACATTCAGGAGCAGATGTCTTTATAATAGAATGTCTTATGCTCTTTTGGGTAGATGCCTAATAATGCTATTGCAGGGTCGAATGGTATTTCTATTTTTAGCTCTTTGAGGTATCTCCAAATTCTTTTCCACAAAGGTTGCACTAATTTGCAGTCCCACCAGCAGTGTAAGAGTGTTCCTGTCTCTCCACATCCTCGCCAGCATTTGTAGTTTTGGGATTTTTTGATACAGACCAATTTCACTGGGGTTAGGTGATATCTCATTGTGGTTTTGATTTGCATTTCTCTAATGATTAGTGATGTTGAGCATTTTTTTATAGGATTGCTGGCCATCACCAGAGCACCTTCGATGTTTCCTTTACAGATCTCATACCATGGGAGCAAAATGCCCAGAATTTGTGTGGTGACAACCCAGCATGTCTAAACACAATATTAGTTACAAATTCTCAAAGTTAATTTCTAGTCAGGTCGTAAGTTTTCAAAAGGGTTTTGCAACATACTAAGAAGCAGAATATAAATCTTAGGAACTCAGAGAGGTTTATAAAGTCTTCCTCACTAAAAAAATTTTAAAATCATTAATTTAGCTTTTCAATGATATGATTCAGAAACCATCAGCAGATAAAGTAAAAATGCTTTTTATGAATAATTTAGAAACAGTAAAGGAATTTTAGATCACCCCGTTTCTGAGATGGGGTGGGCACCTTCCTGCTCTGCCTGCACAGGGTAAACCCTACGCAGTGCGGGTCGCCGTGTCTCAATGTTCCAGAACTCTAAGGCAGGAGTTTTAAATAAGGACTCACATCAGAGACAAAGATCCTAACTGCGGCTGGCTTAGCAATACAAAGAAATAGTCGTACACGTGAGGAACTCTTACAGAAACTTCTGGTTTCTCAGGAGGCAGAAACTGTGCAGGCCCATCATCGCGTGGATGCACACGCTCATGCAGGGCCACAGATGATGACCGTGAACACGCCGGCGTGGAGCATGACTAAATACAAACACCCAGATAAAGTGTCTGCATACATTAACATGTGATATCTCCGGTCTATCTCAAAACCTTTAGGCCAAACATTCAATTTTATCTGTACTATGATGATAAAATATTGTTTCCTACACTTTGAGTGAAAATGACTATGCATATTAATGTAATAGGTGAATATCTTGACATCTTAATGCCTAGAAGATGAACACACCCAAATTGATCCTGCCATAAATAATAAAAATACATAGCCCTGGATTTCAATGTCTTTGTCAATGTAAAAGAGATATTAAAAAATTTGATATGTTCAAACTGAACATAAAACATCTTAAAAATGTCTAACACATTTTCTTAGACACAGATAGAGAAATCGGAGTGAAAAAAAGGAAAATATATTAAGTGCTATAACAGAATTATATCTAAAACCAAAATTACTTCTTTGACCGAGTTCTGGTTCATGGTAAAAGATTCATGATCCAGAAACATACATCACAAAAAAAATTTCTTTTCATTACATATAGGGAGAAAAGGCCAGAAATATGGATGAAGATGATACATTAGGCAAACATTAAAGTACAACAAAAAGAATCCCAAAGTGTTATTCAACCTCTCTCAAAAGGCTATCTTGTTTTATTAATATTTTTCTTCCTTTTTCAGCGTTTTACCGTATGTGCTGTACAATCGATTTTCAACCTGATCCCCTCGACATACACTCAGTGACCCTGCAGTCTCATCTGCCTGCCCAGTACTTCCCGCCTACGTCCTCTCACCCCTCTGATTACTCAATTCTTACAATATCAAGTGCTCTTCAACTTGCCTTCAGCACTTCAGATTAATCATCTTCGTGTACACTTGAGTTGTACAGGTCACAGCTACATTTCCATCCCTGTAGCAAACACTATCTCCAACATGCCTTTAAATAGCAAGAACCCTTAAAAATTAAGAGAATTTATTACAATTAAATGTGCACAAGAAGGATTCTATTGGTCCTTGATTTAAGTGAGAAGCTTGCTCCGTCGGAATAACAAGGATAATCTAACAAAGCCTAATCCTATCGATGGCTTATTTATGAAACACCAAGGAGTACCATAGTTCAATGTTGATCATACACTCTATAAAAATGTCAATAGATTCAATAAATATTTAGCTACTAACATAAAGAATGTTAAAATACGAAACTGAACTACCTGAGAAGTGAGAAAGGTGATGAGTCTAGTGTTTTTTTAAACAATAAAACCTGAGGTGAAACCAATTGTAATACTACCAAATACTAAAATTTCAAGAAACCTATTAGGGCATTTTCATGTCTGTCATTTTATACTAACAAATTCTTTAAAGCAAACGGTCTATTTATTACAAACAGTCTTGTTTCTAATCAAGATAACAGGTATATAAACTCACCAAGAGAATAGGGTATGCAAATATAAATATGCAAGTTGTGCCAACAATCTAGGTCACCTATGTTAATATAAAATATAATTTGGAATATCAACTCTTTTCACTCAAGAGCAACACCTACTGGCATAATTAAAAAGAACATAGAAGATATAGAGTAATTTCGGTTATATATTTCTATAATTGAATACTTATAGAGCACTTGATATGTACCAGGCACTACATTAAGCACTTTGGAAAATTAGCTTATTTAATCACCTCAAGACATTTATCACTAAAAGAGATTAATTTATATAAAGTTTACTCCAAGATGCAAAAGGATCTATTTCGTAGTTTGAGATGTGGTTTCTATGTAAGAATCCAAATCTGTCCTTAGCCAACGTCTGGAAGGAAACTGGCTCTGTACCGCATTCTATGATAACTCAGAGAAATCAGGCATGGAATGTGAAGGAAATCCTGAAAGGCAGTCTCCCCAAAACAGTATTCTCCCAATAAGAAAAAAATTAAATTTTATATTCCATGCAACGTGGTTAAATTAATCTATACTACTTGCTAAAGAACTTGCCTTTCCCTTTACAAACAGGAAATCATTTATGCTAGGTTTTTATTTTAAGCATGCACTAAAATTATAATTTTTCACAAGAAGAAAGAATGACTTCCTGCCAATCACCCTGACATGCTACTCAACAAATGGCACTAATAGCTGTGACAAGAGTGCACGTGTCTGAGCAGAGCTTTTTAAGAAGGATCTAGAACAGCCATCAAAAATACTACTTTACCTAGTTGAGGCCTACGCTATATTCTGCTGCAGTAAAAGCTATTAGGTGATTTAAGTGACTACTTTACAATGACAAATTTTCATCTATTAAAAGAATGTATCTAAGTGTTTTTAATCTTCCTTAGGAAAAAAATGGAAACAATAAGAAAGTGTAAGCATGTCTGTAAGTTCAAATATTTTACTTAATATTTTTCTCAATAAATTAATTTTGAGAATTTACTCAAATGATTTATATGTTTCAGATGCAGACTAGCATGTATCATATAACATCTGTCTGATCTATTTAATTAGAGGGCCAAGTCAATTAATATAATTTTTATACTAACTCTTCCCATTTTCACTTATCCCATCCCAATCAAATCTCAGTATCTTCTAATATGGATATGTGTGGAAAACAGAGACAAGATAGGAGTAATTGGTGTTTGTAATTTTTTAAAATTGTGGTAAAATACACATCACATAAAATTTACCATCCTAACCATTTTTAAGTATAAAGTTCACAGCAGTGTTAAGTACCTTCCCATTGTTGTACAACCAATTTCCAGAACTTTTTCATCTTATAACTGTCTATCCATTAAATAACTCCCCATTCCCCTCCACCCAACTCGTGGTAGCCATCATTGTATTTTCTATCTCTATGATTCTGGCCACTCTAGGTACTTCGTATGTAAGTGGAATTACAGTAAGTTACCAATGTGAGCCAGTCTTTGTGAACGGCTTATTTCACTTAGCGCGATCTTCTCAAGGTTTAGCCATATCATAGCAGGTGCCAGAAGTTCCTCCCTTTTCAGGGCTGGATAATATTCTACTGTGCGACTACACCAAATTGTGTTTATGCATTCTTTCACTGAGGACATCTGCGCTGCTCCCACGGTTTAACTCTTATTGATAATAATGCTATGAACATGTATGCACAAGTATCTTTGAGACTCTGATTTCAGTTCTCTTGGATACACACCCCGAAGTGAGACTGCGGGTCATGGAGTAATTCTTTAATTCTTTGAGGTGCTGCCATCATGTTGCCACAGCGGCTGCTCCAAGTTACATCCCCTCCAACAGTGCTCAAGGGCCCCGATGGCCACATGCCTGTCAACACTTGCTATTTTCTGCTTTTTGATGACAGGTATCCTAATGAGTGTGAGGTAGTAGGAGTAGTTTGTTTTTTAAAGCAATTTTCTTAGTTAATAAGAAAAAAATATAGTAAATACAAAGCATTAAATTGGAGAGTATTATTTGTAATGATGGCAAAGCTCACCAGAGAAGAATCATATGAGCAAAAAGTGAACGTTTTATCATTTAATAGCACAAAGAATTAAAGAATAATAATTTTGCTGGGCACTGCATTCCGAATGTAAATATGCAGATCTCATTTTATTTGTCTGTAAGGTTTTATGAACGATTGGTTATCACAAATATCTGGCATAATAAGCTCCACTCTTTTGGAAAGTCATTCAGGAGAAAGAAAAGATAGCAACACATCAGAGAAATTCTTGATGAGTTTAAACTAGATCACAGAGCAATGAAGAGAGATGGTATCCATGAAGTTGAAGGAAAGTATACACATCCAAGTACGGCATTTTAAATATGAAATTTAAAGCCCATGTATGCTAAATTTTAGAAATTGCTGTGGTGATAGAAAGAAACTGACCCAAAGAAATATTTCTAACTTATTTTCAACAAATGTTGCTCAAAAAATAAGACACTTTCGTGCAAGAAAAAAGGAACCTTAATTTACACCTTATATGTTATACAAAATATGACTCAAAATGGATCATAGACCTAAATGTAACTCCAATAGGGCAAATAGTTTTTAGATACTATATCAAAAGCATAAACCATAAAGAAAAAATAAACTGGACTTTTATGAATATTATAAACTTTTGTACGTGAAGGGCACTATCAAGGAGGAAAAAAGAGAGAAGCCACAGTCTAGGAGAAAATATATGCAAATCCTTCTTCTGACAAAGGTCTCGTGTCAAAAATGTAAAAAAAAAAATTCTCCCAAATCTCAACCCAGTGAAAAAAGGAGCAAAATATTTCAAATGACACTTCATCAAAGAAAATATACAGATGGAAAATAAGTGTACAAATCGATGTTCAACATCATTAGTGATCAAATACAAATTAAAACCATAAGATACCACTAAATGCCTAATATAATGAAGTAAAAAAAAATTAACTGACAATGCTGGTGAAGATGTGGAGTAACAGGCACTCTCATACACTGCTGGTGGGAATAAACAACGCACAGACACTTTGGGAAAGAGTTCGACAGTTTTCTTCAAAAGTTAAATATGTACATAGCATATAATCCAGGTATCTCATGTCTAGGTATACACTTAGAAAAATGAGACCTTACATTCACACAGAATCCTATATGTGCATGTGTTTACAGTATTCTATTCATAATTGCCAGAAATAATAAACAACCTAGACGTGGTATTTCATTTTGGTTTTTATTTGCATTCCCCTAAAGAGTAATGATGTCGAGCACTATGTTTCCATATTTCCAAATGGCCATTTGCATATCGCCTTTGGGGAAATGGCTCTTCTGAGCCTCTGCCCATTTTTAAATTAGACTATTTGCCTTATTATTGCTGAGTGGTAAGAGTATCTTATTTATTCTGGATACCAGTCCCTTATGAGATAGATTTACAAATATTTCCTCCCATTTTATAGGTTTTCCTTTCATCTTTTTGATGGTGTCCTTTGAAGCACAAAAGTTTTAAATTTTGATGAAGTTCAATTTATCTATTTTTTTTTTCTTTTGTCATTTGTGCTTCTGGTGTCACCTTCAAGAAACAATTGCTTAATTTAAGGACACAAAGATTTGTTTGTGTGCTTCCTTCTAAGGGTTTTACAGTTTTAGTTCTCAAGTTCAGGGCTAAGATAATGCACGCTGCAGATGGACGGACAGATGCAGGACTGGAGGGGTAGCACGCACTCCCGCACCTCCCCGTCCGTCTGCCCAGAAGGCTGGAGGCACAGGCTCGCAGAAGCGATGCGTCCACAGTGCACACATCTTGCATTCCAAATTCCCTTCTCCAGTCAAAGGAACCAGGGTTCCTTAAAGGAGTGGCTGACTTGAGGACCGGTGGAGGGAAAACACGAGATGAGCCTCGAGCATGCTGTGATGCCATGAAGTCAGGGGACACTCGCAGAAGGGTGGGGGCCCGTGCAAGGGCACAGGAGCCCACCTGAAAGCATGCAGTGGTCAAACCTGGAGTGGTCTGAGGCTGAAAATAACTAACAATGGTACTGAATTGTAAACCACAGAATAAAATAAGTCCATAGTGATGGCCACTTGCATGATTTAAAAGACAAATATTGATGAAAAAGGGAAGAACAATAAGTTTTTAGTAGAGAGGTCTAGAGACCCTGCCTTAGTCCACTGGTCCAGGTTAACACCATCAGCCATAATATACCCCTGATACGACACACATCTCTTCTGGGTTGTTTTTTGTATAGTCTCAATCACCAAATCATAAATAAACATTCCACTAGCCTAAATTAAGGGGCATTCTATAAAATAGCTGACCAATATTCTTTAAAAGTGTCAGGTCATGAAAGACTGAAAAACTATCATGGATTAGAAAAGAGTAAAAAGACACAACAGCTAAAGAGAATGTTGGTTCCTGGGCTGAATTCTGGGCAAGAAAAGGGGTGTGAGTGGAAAAAGTGGCACCCTCTGAATAAAGGATACAGTGTAGAAAATAGCATTGCACCAATGCAAATTTCTTTGGTTTTCATAACTGGAGAATGGTCATGTTTAGTGCTAACATTTGGGGAAGTCGGGTGGAGGACATATGAGAACTCTTCGTACTATTACTACAACTTCTCTGTAAGTTTAAAATTATTTAAAATAACAACTTAAAAGAGGCAGAGTAACCTGCTAAATGGTAATCTCACTGCAAATAGAAATAAATGAAACTGCAAAAGAGTAATAATGTGCATTATTTCATATTCTGAACTAAATTTCAAAGCAAATTAAATAATATATCTAAATTTCTCAAATAATTTGAAAAACTTATAATGCTATTCTTCAATAAATGGCTTCAATTGAAACAAAAATCTGCTACGCAGTATTAGTAGTAGGACTTGTCAACACCTACTTAGTTTCCCTCATATAAAGCTGTCTTTTAGTTGAGGTCAAAATATGTGTGTGAAAGTGTATAAATTTTAAAAATATATAAGTTATATTGAATTAAACAGCTGATAAAAAGTCTACATACAACTGAAAACCACATCAATTACCTGATAAAATCATACTGCTCCCACTATAACTTTCCACAAATCAATTTTTTCCCTTAAAATTTTGATAAATGAAGTTGTCGAGGGATAAGATCACAATTTTGTTTCCTTTTTATTTTTTGTAACTATTTTAACTTTCAGAATCCAGGTCATGAATGCTGCAAATATTGCCCTGACAAGATCACAATTTTACCCCCTGGTGAGGCAATTGGCCACCCTCACTGTGGCAGGGATGGGTTCACAGGAAGTGCCAATGTGGCTCTGAACGACACAGGCAGATCACAATTGGCCAGGCCTCGAAACAAAGAAGAGAATATAGTTTTTTCCAGGAAAAAATGTTAAACGTTACTTCAAAATTTTTCTGTAAGATCATGTAGCTAGGGGATGAGCCTGAGTTATCTGCCGGCCTGGGATCCGTCAAAAATGATGATTTTGACGAGACCAGCGTGAGCAAGAGCGAGACCCGGTCTCTACTAAAAATAGAAAGAAATTATCTGGACAACTAAAAATATATATAGAAAAAATTAGCTGGGCATGGTGGTGCATGACTGTAGTCCCAGCTACTCGGGAGGCTGAGGCCAGAGGATCGCTTGAGCCCAGGAGTTTGAGGTTGCTGTGAGCTAGGATGATGTCACGGCACTCTAGCCCAGGTAACAGAGCCAGACTGTCTCAAAAAAAAAAAAAAAAAGATAATTTTTTAATCAAACGGATTTCCATGAATTTCAGATATCTTCAGCCAATCCTGTCACATGCTGTGTTTTAATTGTGTACTCTGACTTTATGTTAAATGTTGTAAATGCCATTAAGGACTTCACAGAGCATTGAAATATACACTAAAAAAGACATTTTTTTCAGGAGGATTTTTTAAATAAAAGTTTTAAAAATACGGAGTACAGTAGGTGACATACAAGGAAGAGAAATAATTCAAATAAATTATTTCAGTGATAAAAGTTTCTACTCTGAAAAAAAGTTATAAATAGAGCTTCTTTAGCCCTAATTTCAGGATATGCCCAGTCACACTAACATATGTATGAAGACTAATCTATACACATATATACATATATTGTTATGAGATTCATTATTGCTAATAGCAACATGAAATAAATGCAAAAAATGATTTCGGCCCCTTCTTTCTACGTAGAGTTCTTCATTACTACTTACTCATCACTTAAAATAAGAAACCATACTAAATGTCATCCGGATTACTCTAGAACAAGCAGGATCCCCCTCTTGCAGGAGGACTGCGGGAAGGAAGAGGCAGAAGGGAGGGCCAGACACACAGAGGCGAAAGCTTTTCTGGCGCTACTCCGTGGTGTGTGCAGATAAAGGAAGTTTTTGTACATGCTGAAGAAAACTTACGGAGGGAATATATTTACTCTTCAGCAGATTAAATAGAGAAATTTTTAAGTGTATAGTTAGAAAGATCTGAAAAAAAAAACAATGTCAACATATTATTCAATAAAAGAGAAGTGGTAATCTGCTTAAAGGTCTGCTTAAGTGCTCAGTAAACAGTACACTCACTGATAAACATCCACAAGTGAGATTTTCCTGGTTACCAATTATACTGCTGGAAAAAGGTGGGCTGATGAAAAATACTGCTTTGACATTATTCACCCAATGACTACGAAGTATGTAAGATAGCTTGTTCTAAACTTAGGAACTCCAACAGGAGTGAGAGTGGGAGAGAGAGTGAAGAGAAACGCCATCTACCGAAACACCAAGTTCACTGAGCCATGATGGACGTCGAGGACACTGCCACAGCAGAAGGTGCCAGAGTACTCAGACAGGAGTCTGAAAAGGACAAAGACATTTTACAGCAGTTAAGAAAAATAGTAAATTAACCCATGGATGATGTCTGAGGTTAA
Organism: Cheirogaleus medius; assembly: GCA_008086735.1. Classification (NCBI taxonomy): domain Eukaryota; kingdom Metazoa; phylum Chordata; class Mammalia; order Primates; family Cheirogaleidae; genus Cheirogaleus; species Cheirogaleus medius. The sequence continues at coordinate 51,961,885 of VBSM01003157.1, read as the reverse complement.
CGAATCAAATTGTTGAACTGCTAATTATTTTAGGAAGTCTTTTGTTAGTGGTGAAGGATCAGGAGATTGGAAAACAAGGAATCTAGTCTGAAGGTTAAAAAGAAAGAGGGGAGAGGCTGAAAATTATAGACCTGTAAGTCTAACATCTATATTAGGAAATAAATTTGAGATGATACTTATGGATGAGCTTAATGATACATCTGGAGAAGCACAATTTAACAGGAGTGAGTCAGCGTGGACTTACCAAAGGCAATCATGTCAGAAAGAATTTCGTTCCTTTTTAGGTTGAAGTAATAATTGGTTTATGTAAGGGAGAACCAATGAGAGACTGTCAGGATTTTCTGAGGTTTTTGGACCTTTTCATAAAATGAATTATTGTACAAAATGTCATGACATGTGTCGGAGGATCCAACTAACAAAAGGGGATGAAAGTAACTGGGTTAAAAATAGAGGGCCACGGAGAATTCGGGAGAGACCACCTTCTACAAGGCTCTGTGTGTTGGAACACTGATGCATCTAATTAGTGATGAAGAAAATCTTTTATATTAAGAAATTTAAACATTTTGCTAAATAAGAGGGAATGGTTAAGACAAAAGACTATAGCTGTTTTACCTTAACTACAATAGATTAAGTAAATGGGCTCAGGGGGAGAATATGAAATGTAATTTGTCTAAGGATAAAGTGATACACTTGGATAGAAATAAAGAGTCAAGTAAATACAGTTTAAATGGTACTGAATTACTTAGCATTAGGAACAAAAGGACTTGAGGTTTTGATAGCAGTCAAACTTTCACATTCTTATTCTTATAACCGGGTGAGAGGCCATTGCAGATAAATAATACATGTTACAAAGAATATAAAAATTGATTATCTAGAGAAGAATATGAAAATCTCAATTTGTGAAGAGAGTATGATAAATTCATGTGCTATCACTCTGTACAAGCAATAATTCAATGTACATGGTTAAGTGGCTAAGTCTTAATATGTAAGAACTGATGAAAATAAAATCAATTTAAATATGATACAAAAGTATGACAGTAGAAAAGTAAAGGAAACAGTAAAAGACTAAATATTTCATCAAAAAGATTAAAATTGTCCCAGGAGATAAAGAGACAAAATGCAACCAGATGACACTTACAAGGAAGCTGGTGTAGCTACACTAATATGAAACACAGAAGTATGCCAAGAGATATTGCTACAGATATAAAGAAACACTTCATAATTATAAGGAAATGCATATATCTTCTTTATCATATATGTGTACGTGTATAAACTAATCCTAAAGTTCTGAGTACCTAGTGATATATCTTCAAAACATTTAAAGCCAAAATTAACAGAATTTTTAAAAATAGACAAATCCAGAATCAGAGAAACTTCAGCATTCCTCCCTTAACAGTTGATAGAATCAGCATTAAAAAAAAAGAAAATCAGTAAGAATAAAGACGATCTGGAAGAAAGCAGTACACAGACTTGATGTTGTAACTGACATACAGGGTCATAAATGATGCACCAACACCACCACATTAGATTCCTTTCTAGGGTGTCCCAAACATTTGCCCAAACCCTCCATTTGCTGGGCATAAAGAAAGTCTATGCCAATTTCAAGGGATTCAAATAATTCAGATTTGGCTGTGTAAACATGGTAAATTTAAGATAGATATCAATTTCTATTACTATTTCAAAAGTTAACAAAAAGATAAGTAGAAAAATCCCAAAATGCCTGGAAATTAAATACCACATTTCTAAATAATCCATGGTTAAAAAAATAAATAAATCACTTTTGTGTTTCAAATAGGGCTATGACTACAATTAAAACTCACAGATAGCCTTTCATTCTCTGGAGTATGAAATGGAAAATGACACCCAAATCATTCTACTAGTTGCCAAGAAGGACTGAGAAAAAATACAGTGAATCATCGACTTGTGCTAGCCAGAGAAGAGAAAACCAGAGCAGCCATTTGCGCTAAGCGTCAAGCAGTTCACGGCAGTGTTGTCTTGTTTAGATCACACGTGCCTTCCGTGTGACAGGCATCACTGTCTCCACCCTAGAGACGGGAAACTGAGGCACGGGAGCTAAAATGAAGTTCCCAGAGTCACGTAGGGAACGATAAAGCTTCTGTTAGAGTCCCCCCTGCCCGGAAGGCCGTGACCACGGAAACACAAGCGCAGAGCCAGCACGGCCTGAGTCCAAGGATAGGGAACCCGGAGCTCAGAGATGTCCAACCACACACCCATCCTTACAAAGGGCACAGGAGGGACTGAGTTGGCCTCCAGGTCTGTGGCATCTGCGTAAATTACATCACCTACGCGATGGCACGTCCACACCAACGTAGAGATGACCAGGGAATAGCACAACCAGAGAAAAACCTCTTTCTGCAGAACAGTTTTCAAATAAAAATTAAACACCTCATTTTAATATATAAATTTCCAAATATTTTTCTCAACTAAAATTTAAGTTACCTCAACCAAATCACACTATTTATAGTCTTTTCCTGTTGTGGTTGTAAATGTTTTCGTTTTAACAATGTCTGATATACATGCTCTAGCCAAATCAGGACTGGAGTGCTTTTTTTGGGGGTGCGGTACTTAGGGTAGTTTTAAACTCAACCTTTTAGTAAAAGAACTACACAATACACTTCACTGAATTTTGGCCTACAAAATTCTCATCCTGCTTACGTTGCTTACACCAGAAAACACAGCTGCAATATCCTCCAGGCCTGTACTCTTCCGCCCTTAGGGCTTCCTGCCACCCTATGACGTTTTACCCCACCTCCCATCAGAGTTCCTCACCTGTGGCATCAGAAACTACCACCACCAACACGTAACGAGGGCAGCAACAATTTGACTCGAATATCATACTGAAATGCATCACACAGGATTCAGAATTGCAAGGTTAAAAAGAAGTCAGTCCAAAAAAATTTATTCTTTTAAAGTTTCCTCTTAATGAGCTAAATTTAACCTTAGCCAAAATATTACTCAGGAGCAACACTGCCATGCATAGGGAAGAATAAACAGTCGATACCTGCTTTCCTGTCACATGGGTTTCCTTTATGAAGATAGTTTAGGAATGCTATGACTTATGTAGAAAAATGTTTCTAGCAGAATTACAAAAATATTAAAGAGGAAACTAGGACTATAGTTTTAGATAGGACTATAATGTGAGGCTCACACACAAGGGAACTAGGATGATTTTTCTAAAAGTTTTGGTCACTAATGAGATTTCACAACGTATCACCAAGTAACATGCAGTATCACCGGGGCAGTAAGAACGTGAGGAAAGCAATCTGCCCTTACCATGCACAACAACCATGGTCTGCAACTAGCTTTCCTCCCCTTTCTTTGGCATGTGTTTCTTTTGAAGGTTAGAGGTATTTTATTTTAGGGAAATAGTCCATTTTTAATGTCTAATTGGTACGCGGAAGGGGAAGATAATATCTATATGCCAATCCTGCGCCTGGAAGGCAGGCAGAGCATAACCACCTTGGAGAGGAGATAGCTGACAACCCACCAGTTCAGTTCCCGATGCTTGGCCGTTTCTAGACGTGCCTCCTTCACAGGCATGTGCACTGTCATGTATTCGTATTTATGAAGAACCCACAGGTACTGAAGGCCGGAGCTACTTCAACTGGACTTTATCTGTTTTTGTGAACTAAAGCTGATAAACTGGTTCAAAACCTTTACTGCGACCACCTCACCAAAATGGAAAAAGCAGAGACCTCTGTTTTTGTTTGTTTTCCAAAAGTAGCCCTCAATACAGCAGACAGATTGCTAAATCAGACATTCACCCATTATTTAAATAAGTCAATCACGTGAACATAAAGTGAGAAATCTGAAAGAACACATCAGCAAAAAAACAATAACAACCCTACATCTCTACAGTGTCAAATGCATTAAGAATATTATTCTAACTTAAATTACTCATCAAGTTCTATTTCATTTAGTGTAGGTATTATGTGAGAGCAAATAGTGCTTAAATGTTTTGAAAATGGAGTCTTGCGTTTCTGGTGTGATTTCCCATGACTTTCAAACACTATTATCACGACCCCCGCCATCCCCACCAGTGCCAACAACCCCCTCTGTGTTGCACATGATAGGCATGAAATGTTCTGGGCTAACAGCTTCACAGCCATTATCTTTTTTAATTCTCACAATGACCCTATTAAGTGAGTACTATCACACAGATAGTACATATGAGAAATCGGAGGCTTGGTGAGGTCAGCCTGCCTGAGGTCGTATGGCCAATAAGGGGAGAAGTAGAGTTTAAAAGCAGCTCTAACTGGTCCCAAAGCATCTGCTTAAAGCATACCCAGTATCAACCGGCATTATTCAAATGCAGTATTGCTTGGCCTAAATCTTGGAACAGTTCTCTAAATTTATGTCAGGGTAAGTACTTCCTCAAATAGGTCCCCACACCCATAACCCATCATTTTGCTGTTTTGCGTAGTAGGAATTCAACAGTAAGGAATACTGGCTCATTAAACAAAACCAGGGGTTAGAGAGGAACAGGGCTGCTTTGCCCTGCAGTTATTGCTACATCTCTGATACCTTCCAGAGCACCTGGCTTGTGGTCCAAGGGGCTAGAGTCACCACTGGCACTTCCCTAAAACGCGGGTGACAGGTTCCTCCTAAATTCTGGGAAATGAGCAGTACTGTGTTACCACCCGAGTTGCCTGACTCACTCTCTTTGGTCAAGGGCCACATTCTCTCCAGGTATTCACTAGAAAAATGATAGTGCAAAGAGATAGGGCATAACATTTTAAATCACAAACATTTTTTGAAAAAAAATAAAAATTTTACCAATTAGTCAAAATATGAAGTTCAAACAGCTACTCTCATTTTAGTTCAACTATGTTTTAAATATCTGTTATTATTACCTTTGCTGTCCTAGGATGATTACTTTATCAGATTTGCTTTTTTGATAAAATACAGTTGAAAAGGCCTGTTTTCATAGTTAAGTGGGGTAAGACTGGAACGCACTTTTTATAGACCTTGAAGCAGATACTATCACCTACTCTGCTCCATTAAAACAAATCATGGTACAGTAAAAATAGCATTTATAACGGCTGTGATCAAGTAAATGAAATCCTGTTAAAAACAACAAGCATTTTAATAGTCTCAGTCCCTTACCAGCATGCAAATAAGCGAGGTCCGGGTTTTCGATATCAGGATGCTGTTCTTTCAAATGGTTTCGGAATTCCACGGGGACATTGGTCCCATAGTCACACTTGGGGCAGTTGTACATCTTGACTCCTTCATGTTTGCCCGTGTGTAAAATGTGTTTGCGGATATTTTCAGCACAGTTTGACCTACCAAGTAGGAGAGAAAAGTACATCGAATTAAGGTCAAATCAATAACATTATACCACAAACAATGATATTAGCTAACACTTACATAGTTCTTTCTACATGTTGAGTACTGTTCTAAGTGCTGTACTCATATAATAATTAACTTATATATTAACCTTATGAGACTGGCAGTTTTTATAACCTAGCATTAATTTCTAAGTTAGTCTTTTACCTTAGCAATTCATTTCCATGTAGAACTGGAATACTAAATCCCGAGTTCTATTATTTTAATATCAAATTATTCTGGTACCACTTGAGGGCAGTGAAGAATTTGCTTATCCCCAAGAAAACATCTACCACCACTGACGAGTGGTACGAGAGGAAAATGTGTCACCTCCACTGAATTTAGAGCATTCGGGAGATAAAGATGCTGCTTTTAAGTTCTGTCAAGATAGGTGCCTCTAAGTAAGGCTCGAAAACAGTTTGCATATAGAAGTGTAGCTACAAACAGTCCCCGGCCCTAGCTCCAACATTTGGGCAATATGTTAGTGCCGGTGAGTTTTCTGTGATCGTGTCGGCTTGTAAGAGGGAAGGACTGAAGAATACAATTGAGGGCCCATGTGTTACATTGCCACTGAAAACACTGTTTTCCTGCAGAATTAGACATGCAAGGCCTGAAATAATCAGAAAACTGGGACTGAGATGATGTTCTTTGTGGCAAACTATTCTGCTCATTCCGTCCGCCCTGTCAGCCCCTCTGCATCAGAGACCGCACACCTAGAACCCTTCTGAATACACATACAGCTGTTTTTCTTTTGTCTTTGCCATTTTTAGAACAGCAATGAAAAGAGCTCTATACAAATTCAAGCAGGTGGTGAGGGGTTATCTAGAAAGAAACAAACAAAAAAATCAGGCTGAAATTAAATGCCAGAAGAAAACAGAGCAGTATGTGTATCGGCATTTCCCAAAGGTATTTCTGAAGAATAAAATCCTGCAAGATGTTCTTTGAAGAGAGATTTCTATGACCAAATAAGGCTGGGAAATGGTAGTTAGTGAACACATCTCACAATGCACTTCAGAATATTAAAGGCTCTAAGAAGAAACTTCATGTAGGTCCTCGTTGCCTGAATGCTTCTAATTGGAATCACTTATGTGCATAATATTCAATGACATTATAATGTTAATTTTTCAGAGACTACACCCTGGGAAATATTGGTCAAGCAAGTGAAAATGGTTATAAGCAAGGATTTTTTACTAGCTGTGTTACCACTCACATGTAAGGGCAGCAAAAAATGTTAGAAATTCAAAGACTCAGCAAATACGGTGTCTGTTTATTCACTTGTGACAAGGGGAGCATGGAGAAGTGTACTCTAAACAAGGCAGAGTTAATGAAAATGGCACTTGGAACAGTATTCCATGGATGGAGGGGACAGGGGTGCCCCTCGTGGGGTGCCTGCCTCAGGAATGGGCACCCTGCGGTATGGGAACAGTCCTGTAACCGCTCCCAAGGTAGCCCTCTGGAAAAGCGGCCACCACCTCCCAGCTCCAGGCAGGGTCTGTCACCACATGCCCATGCCCACCTCATTAAATCTGACAAATTCAATCCTTTTATGCCCAGGAAAAAAAGACTAGAAAGAGATACATCAAAATATTAATGCAGCTATGCTGCAATGCCTATGCTCTTTATTTTCTAAATATACTTTAATGATTTATATATTAATGAATAAATTTTTAAAAACTTAAAAGAAAACTATCACCTTTAAAAATAATAATAAGAAGAAGAACTGAAATAACAGAGATTTTGCCAGCTATTTTCAGTTTGCTTTGGGCAAAGGCTCTGTCAAGCTGGGTGTTAAATTTCTCTTTGACTAAATATATGTAAGGTAGTTAGTGAATATATGCATGCATAGCTTATTTTTTTCATGTCACTTCTGAATTACCAAATTTGTTTTTAATATAAATTCCCTATTGTTAATTAACAATTACTGCATGACGAAAAAAAAAAAAGGGGGGGTAAGTCCCTACCTAATGTGTGCCATGGGCCACTACTGGCCTGGTGACTTCAAAGGCACCTCTGAGGGCGTGAGTGCTAAAGGAAGTTTACTGAGAAGCAGGCAAGTCTCACAACACGTTGACTTACAAATGTTATACAGCTAGTAAGTGGTTAAAGCAAAATCTGAATCTAGGTTTTCTGTTTTCAAGGTCTATTTTGAGTACTCCACAGTTGGCCTTCCTTATAGTATTTACATATCAAAGATACTAGCACATTCTAAGAAAAGGGCAGGATGGTAGAGTCTCTTAGATGTATAACTATCCTCTGGATTGTGTTGACAGAAGTAACATAGGAAAACATCTTAAAGTGCACAACACAATGTCCACTTTGGTCATAGTTAAAAGGGAGAGAATCACTTCTTGAATCCCTCAAACTAGCTGAGTGACTGTTCCAAATTATTCCTTAATTCTGCAGATCTCCAATTTGTTTTCAATGGCATTACAGACACCCCTTATATTCACCATTGTTTACCCACACTGGGGAGAGAAAACAAAAAGCTACTACTGTACTTAATTAGTACTGTTTATCAGGAATGTAGATTCTTTGGTACCACCAATATCGTTTCCTTATGTAAAGTGCTAGGCATGAAGGATCATTGAAGACAACCACCAATCATGTGAAGAAATTAAAATTGCCAAAATAAACACATTTCAATGTATGATGCATATTTTCATGGGCAACAATATAAGCAATGAATCCTAACATTCAGGGAAGTAAGAAAGAGATGACTTTAAAAACCGATGGTTTTGTTTTCAAGAAAGATGTATCTTGGACAAAAATAAGCCAATCTCTCTTAGTAACTAAATGGCATGTAGAAACTAAAAATTATGGGACTCACTGAAATAGTTAAGGTGTATACAGGGGCAGAGAAAGGGGAGAGAGGATTAAAAAAGGCAAGAGGCTTCTTTTTTATTTAAAATTATGAAATAGAATAAGAAAGAAGGAAGAAGTGCTGTGGAACTTGAGATTTTAAAAGGCATTAAGGACCATTCCATACACATATATTTTACATATACAGATATGTATATATTTTTTATGTACAATATATAAAAGCCATTTTTGTGCTTTATTATAATACATATGTACACATATATTTGTAATTGTATGTTTTAAATATACATATATAGGAAACATAAATAGACGTAGATGGGAAGAAAAGAGGAAGCTAGTGCATATGGGTTGCTTTTGGGGGTAATAAAAATCTAAAATTGCCTGTGGTGATGGCTGCATAACTCTGAGAATATGCCAAAAACCACAGAATTTTGCAATTTCGATGATTTAATTGTAAGATATATAAATTATCTCTCAATTAAAAAAACCTCATATGCCTCTGTCACCTTCCTGCCCCTGGAACCCCAGAGGACACATGTTCAAATGGCAAAGTTACCAAGATGGAGAAGAGGTTCTCAACTTCCACTGGCCTTTCCTAAGTGAGAAATACATTCTTATGAGCTCGTTCACATTTCAGAGCTTTACCTGATGTGTAGCTAGTGTCAACTGTCAGAACGCATGGTCTTAATCTCTTTCCTCAAACCAATGCTTTATAGAACCCCACCAGCACACACACATACATACACTTGCATACACACATGGAACCCCACCACTACAAGTGTGCACACACCTGCATACGCACATGGAACTCCACCACCACACATGTGTACACACGTCTGCATACACACATGGAACTCCACAAGTACACATGCATGCACACACCTGCATATGCACATGGAAGCCCACCAGCACACATGCGTGCACACACCCCTCTGCTTTGAGTCCTCTCCTCCAGACCACCACAAAGCAGGTCTCTCTGGGGGGAAGGGGGTGGAGAGAAGTAAACTAAGGATGCTCAGCCCATTCCTGAACCTAGATCTGGATGGCTCTCCCAGCCTGGCACGGCTCCTCTGGAAACAACCCCACACCTAGTTTTATCTCTGACTTTCCCTCTCCTGCCACCCAGGATCTCTGACCACAAGGCAGGGGGCTTACTCCTGTCACCAGCTACATGTAACTTGATGTTTCCCTATGGGGGAGGTAAGACATTTTTCTGTTAAATTTATGAGAAAAATTCTCAGAAAAATGCAAAGGGTTATATATGCATACTTTAAATAGAGGAAAACTAGGAAGAACTTACGACAGTTTTCTGTTTGAAATGAACTCGGAAGAGAGATACTGGTGCGCACATCTTTCAATAAAGGAGGAAGTGGGGACTCATGATGGGCTGTGTCCTCCAACCCTGCTTCCTGACCAAGTCAGATCTGTCCCATCCCCATCTTCCTCTTCCTCCTATTCCTGCCACAGACAACAGTGGTGCAGAAGAAACACCCTTGGGTGTGAAGTCAGGTGGCCTGGGTTCCATTTCCAGCCTGTGAATCTCAGCCCCGCAGAACAGCTGCAATCTAGGGAAAGTACTTCAATGCCCTGAGACCTCCTTTCCTTAACTATAAAGTAAGGATAATAGTATCACACTACCAAGATACCAGGTGTAAACTAAATATTATCTTTTTCCTTAGAGAAGGCAAATGCACATGAACATAAAATTTCACATAGCAATTCAGAGAGTTGTTAAAAGCTGTTCATGGGCTCCAGATTCCGACCCTCTCCCTCTCAGTTTGAAAAGCTGGGCTGAGGGCTGAAGGGGAAGGCGTGGCACACACTGCCCAGGTGCTGGCACAAGGCAGGCAGGCAGCATCCACACAGAGCAAAGCCATCTAATTCGAAGCTCTCATCAAAATGCAGGACTCTGCTCGTCCGTTCTAACCTCCACTCCACTACTGCAGCCCCAGGTGATGGAAACCACCCCCATGGCTGTCGGCTGAGGACAAAGCCCTCTGCACACCGGCAGGGATATGTCAGCACCCTGAGCAGGGCTGGAGGGGGAGTGCGAGTCTCCATGTAGCGCTGGGCCAGGGGAGTCTCGCAGGACGTGCTGGGAAACTGCGCATGCTGTTTTTATTGAAAAGGCATTCTAAGTTAAGAGCACATTTCAAAGTAAATTTTGGAATATAACATGTTGAAAAGCTTGAGGCAGCTTCAACCTAGGGAACAGAGCGAGAACTTGACTCAAAAAGTAAAAAATAAAGCATACAGTGACCAATTAGCAAAACGACCCAACTTGGGACTTATTTCATCTCAGGCTTCGTAAAAAAATAAAAAAATAAAAAATGTAATAAAGAAATTTATTATTCTGTTCAAGGGCAATGTATGTTAAAATAGAATAGAACCCCATAAAAGTATTATATTAGTCAGTACTACACTAACGCACTATTAACACAAAAAGCCTGTTATTGAACTTAAGAAGGACGCTTTAAAAAAATGATTTGATTATCAAAACAAAAAACAAACAAACAAAAAAACCACCCCTCCACTACAGCTGGTGTACAGTGAGCACTCACGTAAGCTGAACGTCAGAGACTGTAATAATGCGCACAGCAAACGGCACCTCCTCCCCGTCCCCACGCTCCCCAGCTCACCGGAGAGGCACAATTCACAACTTCTCATTAATCTTTCAGGAGAATTAGAAACTACTTTTTCTAAGTCACCACTATGCTGTGTCTTCTTTGCTTCCCATTCCTCCTGCATAAACCTGCAAGCACCCACATCTCAGCATCTTGCCTTCCCATGGAACAGTGTGGCCGGGGACCTCGCCCTACCACTGGATAGAGGGCATTGTGGCCCTGTCTCACCCTCCCTTCTACTCACACACTCCACCTGCTTGTCTCCTTTTTTATAGCTGTATAGTACTTAGCAGTGTGGATACAGCATATTTTACTTAACTGATACCCCACTGATAGGCATTTAGGATGTTTCCAATCATTTGCTCGTATAAACAAGGTTGCAATGAATAATCTGTAGCATGCTTTCCATTTCTCAGGATGCCAAGAGAATCTCATGATGCCAAGTGGAATTGCTTCAAATGTCAATGGGCAGATGCTTTTGTAATTTTGATAAATTCTGCCAAATTGCCCTCCAGAGGAGCTGTAGCAACTCACACTTCCACCACTACGTTTGAGAGCCTATTTCTGCACATTCTTGCCAATGTAGGCTGTTAGCAAACTTTTGAATTTTTACCAATGTGGTGGGAAAAAATGGTATCTTACTGGCGTTTTAATTTTTAAGTCTGAATTTGCATTTCTCTCATAAGGAATGAGTTTAAGTATCTTTTATATATTGAAAAGCCATGCGTATTTTCCACACACTGTGCAGTTATATTTTGCTGGGTTTTTTCTGTTGGGCTGTTCATCACTCTCTTATGGACTAGGGAGATTGGCTTTTTGTCCATGACAGAGTCACAAATTTTTTTGTGTTAGTTTCATTTCTTCTTTTGACTTTGCTTACAGAATCTTGTGAAAAGCAAAGATTTTTTATTTTGCTCATCTTTTGTTCTATGGCTTCCATACTTAGAGGTTATAAAAGAATTGTCCCAAATTTGGCTCTCGTACTTGTATAGTTGCATATGGTACATTAAATGTTAGATTTGTCTCAAAATTAACCTACAATTTGTAAAGTGTGGATTCAGACTGCTACCCAATTATTTCAATAACATTTTTAAAAGGCCGTCTTTCCCCCACTGACTTGAAATGCCACCTTTATCAATATTTAATTATTTGAAACTAATTCTGGGCTTTCTACTTTATTCTGCTGGTCTGTCTATTCACCTGGCAATCTATCACGATTAAGCAGGCTGCAGGAGGTTTATGTACGTCTGGTAGAGTTCATCGTTCTGAATTGCACTTTCCCCCCAGATCGCAGCTGCCCACCCAGAGCCATCATGTGGTTAGTCACAGGAATGTGGCTGTAAACTGGTGTGGCAAACGCCTTGAGTTAACTATACTGCTAGAGAGTAATGGGCCAAAACTAAATTAATATCATTAAGTCACAACCAGGTCATTTCTATGTACTTATTAACATGTGCTAGCACTGAGAATGGCACAAATGTCATAAGTACCTAGAAGAAATCCTGGCACACAGAGATCCTAAATAAATATTAATTCCCGTTTCCCCAAAGAAAGCGGCACACCTACCTCACCAACCCCATTTTTTTTTTTTTTTTTTGGTAAATTTAACAATTGTCTTGATACATTGGGAACAACCTGGCACTTTACGATACTCGGCATGAGAATAAGACTCCAGGCAACTCCGCCTGGAGAGCTTTCTCAGATCAGAGGTCCCATCGTTTTCCATTTCATTCATCTCCCTGTTTTGTTACTTTACTTTTTCCACGCTTCTCTAAAAAGAAAGAATTTCCATTTCCTAGGTGATTTTTGGAAAAGACTACTTGACAGCATCTAGTGATCTTTCAGTATCTCAAAATGTATATTTCTGTGTATCATGCACTGCTCTAGATATGATTTAAGAAGTCTCACAAAAATTCATAAAAACAATAATGGTACTTTAACTGAAAGTAGGGCTAAAAGAACTAAAAGTAGAATTGAGTAAGGTGGCCAAATGTTTATTTTATGGGTATGTGCACTTAAACTCTCTTTCATCATACACAAGGAAACATTGCTTTCACAAAAGCAAGACAAAACACATGAATTAAATGAGACATGTGAAAAAATTAATAATGGATAAAGGAGAGTTTGCTAAACAGAGACATACACCGCATATCTGCAAGGTTAGAGTTTATGGTAAAGACATCAGTTCCTTCTAGAACAATCCATAACGTTAACATAATTACAATTAAAATTCTAGTAAGATTGTTTTGAAAACTTTGAGTGACAAGTAATGGTTTCATAAAATAAGTGGGCAACATTTCAAAATTATTATAGCAAAAGTTGTTAACAACCATCAACAGGGGATAGGCTATATTATGAAATGCTATGCAGCAGTAAAATAATTTTATACAAATATTTGTCTTTATACATGCATGCATACATACATATATACATCACATCCCATATTGGCAGAGAAAAACGTCCACCACAGATTAAGTGAGAAAAGCTAGATGCAAAACATGTACTAAAAGCAACTGGATGTGCGTCATACACACCCACTCACAGCAAATCAATTATCTTATACAGATATGTGTGTACAGTAATCATACAGGCACATATATGCACACATATTACAAATGTACATGGCTGTGTAACAAGGCTTATGAGGATCAAACTAATTAACACTGACTGTGCCAAGGAGACTAGAGTTGGGGATAGTGATCCTGGGGCATTTAGGAAGACCTGCAGCATTTCAATTGTGTCTTAGGACAGCACATCCAAGTAGTAATTGTAATTAAAATACAGAAAAAAAAACTACAAATACAAAGTCAAGAATAAAAATGTTTTTCAAAGTGAAGCATTGCACATTTGAAAATTATTATACTTAACGAAACTACCAATCATTAAATTGGGAAATTGGGTGGTATTTAGAATGATAGTGGCAATCAATTTCAGGGGGGTAAAAAATGGCTTAGTCAATGCATGGCATTACAATAGTGGCATAAATTCTTCCTTGATAAATTGAAGAGGCTTCACAATAAATTTCAGATAGATATAGCATAATTGCTTAAAAAAGGATTACAAAAGTAACTAAAGGAGATTTAAGTGAATCTAGGTCACATATACTTAAATAGAGTATGAATCTAAATATAATATGACTCTGAATATAAAATTAACCTAAATTTTCCTAAAGAAAGTATTTTAAAAATATCTATATAGTACATATATAGAAAGAAAATACCTATTATATATAGTATGTCTATTTTGTTAGTTTGAATACATACATATTTAAAATCACCTATTATTTTACAATATATTATTTTGGAAATATTTCTTTTTCAACTTAAATTTATAAAATAACTATTCAAACTCTTCAAATGCATAAGGGTCTGTCATCACTAAAGTCACTTCTGGGACTAAAGTTTTCAAGAGCATATCATATTCAGCTCCTCCTTTAGTTTGAGATAGAGCATATTGTGAATCCAAAAATGACACACTGGAAATTCTATCTTCAGCTGCACGTACCCAATCACATAACATTATAACAGCTGTTATAATGTTTTTTCCATTTGTCCTCCAAGAGTATATCATGAACTCCACATAATAACCCATCACTCTATTGCTTTTTTACTCTAAAGCTTGTTTACAACAAAATACAAGAATCCGAGATGAGAATATACGGCATATACCTCTTTCTGAAATACTATTTAAGGGAGAAAAACTCTGTTTTAATCAAGAGACAGAGTCTCACTCTGTTGCCCAGGCTAGAGTGCAGTGGTGTCATCAGAGCTCACTGTAACCTCCAACTCCTGGGCTCAAGTGACCCTCCTGCCTCAGCCTCGCAAGTAGCTGAGACTATAGGCATGTGCCACCATGTCTGGCTAATTTATTAAAAAAAAAAAATTCATAGAAATAGGGTCTCCCTATGTTGTCCAGGATGGTTTCAAACTTCTTGGCCTCAAGTGATCCTCCTGCTTCATCCTCCCAAAGTGTTGTAATCACAGATGTATGCAACCATGCCCAGCCAACTCTGCCTTTTATTCAGGCATATACTATATACTAATTATAATAAAGGCTGAAATCATAAAGTCAAATATAGATAGATTTGACCAAATAGTATAAAATTCTGCAAGTCTGAAAATCGTAAGTACAATAAAAATTGACTGAAAATAATATACGAAATTTGTATAAAGGTCTGTAAAATCCTTCTCCAAAGAATACTATCTCTGAAGATGCTAACAGATGTTAAGAAAAACCACAATTATAAAAGTGAGGAGATTCGTATTCAGGAAAGTAAAGACAACATTGAATACTGTATTTTCCTCTTAAAAATTCACAATGTAGGCAGGTATGGTGGCTCATGCCCCTAATCCTAGCACTTTGGGAGGCTGAAGATAGAAGATCGCTTCAGTGCAGGAGTTTGAGACCAGCCCAAGCAAGAACAAGCCTCATCTCCACAAAAAATAGAAAAATTAGCTGGGTGTGGTAGCACTCGCTTGTAGGCCCAGATACTCGGGAGGCTAAGGCAGGAGGATCGCTTGAGCCTAGGAGTTCGAGGCTACAGGGAGCTATGATAATGTCACTGGACCCTACCCAGGGTGACAGAGTGAAACCCTGTCTCAAAAAAAAAAAAAAAAAAAAAATCACAATGTGAAATGAAATCAGATAAATTTTGAAAGTTCTACTCAAATATGTTTAGTTTTTTATTACTTTGCTTCCCAAACTTTCTGACCATGGAACTTTTTTTTTGTTTCTTTATGGGGATACTATACTTGTCTCAGAAGGCTGTCATGAGGATTAAGGTAAATGATAGTAAACATGTTCAGATAATACTTGGTTCTTTTTTTACTACTACCTTTTTTCAATAGTCTTTCTATTAAATGTAAAACAGTTCAACTATCTGGGTCATAATTAGCAATTTTCTTACTATATGTGAAAAGCAATTTCTATTCATTTGAATAAAAATCAATTCCCCAGTTATATTATATGCATGAGTACATATGATGTGTGTATCATATTTACAAAATTAATTAGGCAGATATGCAATTTCTATTCCTGTCTGTTCATAATATACTTTTTGAAGGCATATCCTTGAAAAGAATTACTTTGTAGGTAAGCGGAAGTTTTGAAACAAATGTATCACACTATACAATATTATACACATTTATATAAAAGGCTATTTCTACTATATCTTAGTAATAGCATTCCAAAATGAATGAAGAATAATCTAAAGAAAACATTTATGTAAATTAAACTTAAGAAGTTATCACATTTTTTTAAACCAGCATTATTTAGTTATGAATTTTTGAAGCAAAAAAAACCAAAAAACAACCTAAGAAAGATTGAAAATTTTCCACGGTAGAGAGGAATATCAAGCTCCTTATAAGTTGCTTTTAAAGCTCACTGTAGGTTAGAAGAATGTGCTCCAATATACAAACTCAGAGCTTGTTTCACAATTTATGTAAGACAGCCTAAGATATAAACTCCTTTATCACTTACGTTCTCACTAAAAGACCCATAAGGAAAGAGTCTGATAATTTTAGATTACTGAACATTTGTGCTGTTTAAATTTAAAATTGGTTAAAAGCTACAAGAATAAAGACTTCATATTCCTCTGCCTAGACGAGAATGTCATCAACAATGTTTAGCAAATAGGTAAATGTCATTTGGAGTGTTGAACCGAATACATCAATAGAGCAGAACAGACGGCATAAAGATCCAGGTATAAAAAGGATAAAGATGTTATTTTAGATCAATTAGAAAATGATGTATTATATAATAAATGGTGTCAATTCGACTGCCTACCAAGTGGGAAAAAAATAAGTTAGATTATTTTTGTCCTACACAATACAAATATGAATTCCATTTGGATTTTAAAATTTAAACATAAGGAAACCAAATCATAAAAATGATAGAAGAAAATATTTTATAATCTTAGTTAGAGCTTTCCTAAAGAAAATT
Organism: Cheirogaleus medius; assembly: GCA_008086735.1. NCBI lineage: Eukaryota > Metazoa > Chordata > Mammalia > Primates > Cheirogaleidae > Cheirogaleus > Cheirogaleus medius. The sequence continues at coordinate 51,945,152 of VBSM01003157.1, read as the reverse complement.
CAAACCCCAAATGCTACCAAAATATGTAAGAAAATATGCCACATAAAAGTGAAAACTGATAGGTAGCATAATACATCATAAATACAGTTCAAAGACAGGGCACAGAAAGGGAGAAAAATAGGCAACATATATGAAAACAGACGATTAATAAAGACTCCAAAATGAGTCTCAATGATTAATCGCTAATCTTTGTTATGTGATGTAAGGTGATCCTGAAAGAACGCAGTGCCTTCTAAGAAAAAGAAACTGCGAGTTAGCACAGAAGTGGGTGAAAACGGATGCACTCTTGGTTCTGCCCACTGCTCTTGAGAGGACATAACTCTCCGGGTTCCAAGGCACGCTGCTGTCCGAGCGCCCACATCCACCACGCGTGCTCGTGTAGGGGCTCCTGGGGGGCAGCCACTGCGCCGGCCTGTCTGTGACCCACAGAAAGCCTGTGCACACCAGGGCTTGGCCTGCCTGCCGTGGAAGCAAGGCCAGCCTTTCAGACCTCTGTTGGGCACTCCAGAATACAAGGAATTTAAGACTAATTATTGCTCTGGTTTATGTGTAATGCATATGGTTACAAGAAAAATCTGCTTTCCACATATTGACTTTGTATTTTCAAAATTAATTTTATTAAAATATATTTAGTGCCTACTACATATAAAGAAGCATTAAAACTAATCATTGTGGTTATGCCCTCAAAGAGAATACGATCTGACAGGAGAGATGAGTAACGTACATCAAGAACACTAATGGAAGGAGAATGCTGCGCTTCACAGAAGGAAGACTTTGAAACAGTTGAAAATCCCCCATGTCTACTCACAGAGCTCTGTATCTCCCCTCCACTGACTCAAACTGCTAATAGTCCCCAAATTGTCTTGATTGTCTTGTTTTCCACACTACTCACAATGCTTTGCTAGCTTCCACTGATCTCAACTGATACCGACTAGCGGCAGGCACACCTCTTCATCCATATGCCGCTGCCCGCGGCCACATTGGATCACTCTACTCCCAGGAGCATGTGCACCTTCGCATCTTTTCTTCGCCATTCATGTTTCCCACATTCACTTCTGCTTAAATTACTACTCTATTCAAATCTCTGCTCATGGTATCTACACCCAATTAGAGGAAGTACCTACTTTAAATCTAACAACCTCCTTTCCACCTTCCACTCTGCAGAAAAACAATGAAAGTCGCAAGGAAGAAATGGTAGGAAGTGCCACTGAACTACTTTTGTTAGAAACCCAAATTAGTTCTTTAGAATTTAGTGTTTCAAGAATAGTCCCACTCACTTTGTATAGTGATTTAAACACGAGGCCAGAGCTGGACTGTCACTCACGTCACAGAGAGGGCGGAGAAGCCACTGACAAGTGCAAGCCCTACAGAACCTTGATCTCTCTCTGATTCTTCTTCTTTAGCCCCAAAGAGAAAAAAAATACATTTCATTAACTGTTTCACTTCTTAACATGCCAATATTTCATCAGTATAAAGAAGGAGAACAAAAAGTAACTGCTGTGAGAAATGAAGAGCAACCTAGAAGACTTTGATCTGACATCCTCAACAAGTTCAACGCTCATATAATAAAACAGAACATAGTACGTGTAAGCAATTATTACATGCTGTACACAACGGATGCTGGCGAGGAACTAGTATCTCAAAGCCTCTTAGCTAAAAAATGTGCAGCAGACTTTAGTGGCTGCCCACCTTGCAATGGAACAGAAAGAGTCCGCGTGATAGTTCTAGGGCTTTGGGGAAAAGGCCTCCATGGCCAAAGAAGTTTGACATATTTCGGTAAACAAAATTATATTTCTTTACCACAGGAATTGTGACTCTGAAGGGGGTGCACAAGGAATATATAGTATTTCGTGTGTTTACCAAACTTGTCTGCAAAAATTTTTTCCAAGGTTGAGCTAACACTATTGCATAAAGCTTGGAATCTATGAAAATCAAAATGCTGAATAAGTCCTACATATTGCATCTCTCCTCCTTTCACTACTAATCTCCTGCTTAGATGGCAAAAACCACTGGTAGAAATTCTTTTATTGTCTTGCCACTCTTTGAAATAAATACTGACCCTCGACTTTTCATCTCTACATATTTATTTCTTTAGAGGATAGGTTTTATTCTTTCCATTTCTACTACCCAGCCAGATTCAGCAAAGTGAGATACTAAAAACCCAGGAAAGGCAGGTGGATAAGAAGCCTCCTGGAACAACAACAACAAAAGATCTTTACCAAAAAAATATATACAGAAAAATGTAGCCTAACCATCCTTCTAAATCCAAGCAATCCTTCAAATCAGATTTCTAAGAGAGGTTAAGTAGGGCAAAAACAGAATATAGAAACATATTCACAAAAAGGACATGAACTATGTATTAATAAAATGATACATTTACAATTTTGGCTTGAAATAAGTCAGCTAGAAAAAATCGTACTTTGGCCAGCTGCAGTGGCTCACATCTGTAATCCTAGCACTTTGGGGAGGTTGAAAGCAGGAGAGTTGCTTGAGGCCAGGAGTTCAAGATCAGCCTGAGCAAGAGCAAGACCCTGTCTCTACAAGGAAACAGAAAAATTAGCCAGGCATGGTGACGTGTGCCTGTAGTCCCAAATCCTGGGGAGGCTGAGGCGGGAGGACCACTTGAGCCCAAGAGTTGGAGGTTGCAGCGAGCTACGATGACGTCACTGTACTCTAGCCTGGGTGACAGAACGAGACTCTGTTTCCAAAAAGTAAAAACAGTACTTTACAAATCAAGTAATTTAAATATAAACATGTGTGTATGTATAAATGACAATTTGCTACAGCTTTTATACTTGAAGGTTTTTCAAATTTAAGGTGATATAAGTAAAATTTTTACCGAACCGGAAGTATGGTTCACAGTATTTCTGATGGTTTAGGCCAGGACTTGGTTTCACCTGGGACAAATAACATTTAAGAGAAAAAGAAAAAGACTAGATTTAAAACAACAACAACTTTTAGGGTTCATGTATAGAGCCACAGGTAGTCTGGCAGATCTGATCACATAAATCACTACATGCTCATAGACTCATGGAGTCTATTAGGGGCGAGGGCAGGGGCTGCCATAAAATTTTAAATACTACTTCAGCAGCTGAAAGGAGCTCCATCCTTCACACCTGGTATACTGGAAGAATTGGCGGGTAATCCACCCAACGGAGATTAGCGCAAGAAGGTGCAACAAATGATTGAATAGAAAGTTTATTTTCTGGCTCTTCTCTCAAATATCTATACTCCATTGCCATAGGAACAGTGAACTTAATTATTTTTGAAAAGTCTTTTGAAAGAATATCCCAGCTTTAACTCTAGGCTTAGCAAAGCTAAGTCTATATTTGCTGAGCTAAAATGCGTATTTTATTAATTTTATTAAATTGGGTCCTACCAAGAGAATGTAAACCTTTTATAATTCTAGTGTTACGTCAAAACCTTTGAAGAAAAAAAAAGAGAAGAGTCCCCGGTGATGAGGGACCACTGAATTTATTTAATAATCTATGTCCATTTTTACAAAAATGCTCCATGTAATCCATTTAAAAATAATAACTGGTTCATTTCGGTCCCTGCACACAATGCCTCCTTTTGTCCCTTGTAAGTCTCTCGAATGTCTTATTTTAAAGGAATATATAGTACTCCCGGAAGACATTTTCCCATTTCTATTCTCTTCGACTCCTGCGAGCCCTTGTTCTGTGTGATAAGGCAATCTCCTCCGGGATCTGAGCTGTGTAGTTTCGCACCACGAGTGACAAGGACTCGACTTGAATAACTGCTGTGCGCAGGTTGTAATTATGTCAGCTGGAGTGTTGAACAAGGGGACTGATTAATGTGAGCCCGGCCCAGGCGCAGTCCCTATCAAAACCTCCGCGCAGGCCAGCAGTGGGGACGGGTTAAAGCAAAAAGACAAAACATGCCGCATCGCCCATGATAGATGAATTGCCCCAGCAGTCTTCAGGCAGATGTTCCAGGACAGTATAATATACAATTACTCTGCCTTATCACCTTCCCAGGGACAATAAAGCTTCCTCCTTCTATAGCTCATGTGAGTGAAGGCAAAATTAGTTTTACTTTTACAACACTGACTCACTTATCATGTTGCCTTGATTGTGCTTTTACAGCTAAAGAAAACATATATTCCACTTTTAAACTAAAAAAAAAAAAAAAACCTTAAAAATAAAACTGAAACCTTGTTCTTGTTTTGAGTCTTTATTACATCAAAGCATACAGTGTTTTAAGATTTTTTTTAAAGAAGAGATGTAAGGAAGGTAATAATATATGTGTGTGCATGTGTAGTTAAAAACAAGTACACATATATAACTCAAGAAGTAAGATTTGGACTGTATAATCATTACATTCATAACATCATTTTTCAAAAGCCATACAGAAATCATTAATTGGAAGGAACATGTAATTAAAAAAATATATATGCTGATATTGTCCACATATTTCTCGGGCACGGCCCCCGGTTCCTCGAGCCTGAGAGATACATTCCCAATGACACAGTGACTCATCACAGCCTCTCCTACTCTGAGTCTTACCGGTCTCTTTTCCTTGAGAAAGCCACATTAGCCTAGGAAAAGGAGGCTTCCTCACAATTTAATAAAATATTGTCACCAATTCTAGAAATAACCTATTTTAGGAGCACTGCAGTGATTATTTCTACCTCCTTTATTTGTAGTTTAAAAAATGGAGCCAAAAATTTGAGAGGAGATGTACAAAACAGAACTATCTCAATTTGCAAACGGAAATATACTTTTTATTTTTAAGGTTAGAAAAAAAGCTAAAATCTAAAATTAAAATTCAGCCACAATAATCTGTGTTAACCATAATTTCTAATGAAACAAAGCAGCAAAAATTCCAATAGAACCAAAGGAAGCTTACAGAAGATGTTAGTGAATGCAAAAATAGCATACATCAACCTGTGGGGCAGCATATATGACTTATTTCCACTTTTTAGTGGTTTAATACAACTGACGCCAACACTCAGCAGTTATAATACACCCTAAGTCATGAAAACAAATCATGTTCCCTATCTCAGCCTACAGAATGACATGTTTGCTTTCTCTTTTCATATTATACACACACACTAACTCCAACACCACCATGATCCTATTACATTTCTCTTCGTACGATACACTCCAGTAGAATTATGTATTTCTAGAAATATAGCAATTTGAAGAAGGTAGGGGTCAATGCAAAACAGTCTTTAACTGAAGTTTTAGCACTAAAGGGCACAGATAATATAATTAAGTTCATGTAAGTGTTATAGGATGTTCATAATTACTTGGAATAAGCCAAACAAAAGGTAGGCAAAAACAAATCGAATGGGCTGTAAATATACGCAGGAGTCAGGTGTCACCGCAATGACTGGGCGCTCTTCAACTGGCTTATGATGTCATTAGAGTGTCCTGTTAGATTTACTGATCTTAGAAAAACCCTGAGACATAAGCAAAAATTGTTTGGAACAAGTCACAGAAAAGATGTCACGTTTTAAAAGACTATATTTGAAATGAATATTTGTTAAATTATTACACTAAATCATTAGCTAGCAGGAAGCAACTTTTTAAAATAAGGCATGACAGTTAAAACAGTATAGCCTTTTGTGGGAATTCTCCATATAAAGCAAATAAAATCCCAAACCTTGGGTGTGTACGTGTTGGGGGGGAAGAATCAATATTACACAATCTCTGTTTTCTTGATTGAAAACTTTGAACACAATGAAGATAGAATTTGATGCTGCGCAGTACCCCCAAAATGTGGACAACTATTACAGCAGCTACACAGAAAGACTAAGAGGTTCTGAAGCCACAGCTCTCCATCTGGAGAGGACCGATCGGACAGGAGCAAGGCCCTGGCCTGACTCGCGAGTGCTCCCCGCAGTCCTCTGAGGATCTGTCAGGAGCACCCCTCTGCTTCAGAAACCCTAATCTCATATGCATTGTCCTAGCCGGCATGTATAATGCAGTTTTCAGCTTCACTGTTCCAGTTGGCTTTCACCTTGGCGTATACGCATTTAAGTAAAATTTACAAAGTAATCTTAAGCAAACGAATGATAGCAAACCTAAAGACTGCGTACATCCATCTACCTGCCTTCCAGCTGCCACCCTCTCTCCTTAACCTGTGCCAGCATTCTCACAGAGCAGCCTCGAGGCAAAGTTTCTGTGAACTCCAGGCAACGTGCTTCTGTCCACCAGCCTGGCTTCTATTCTCATCACTTTGCTAACACTGGTCTTCCCAAGAGAACCGGTGGCTCTTCATGGCTGCAGCTGGCGGGCTGCATGTTCCTATGTCGCTCAGTAGGCAGGGCTGACTACTCTTTGCTGGTTGCAAGACACCTCTGCTTCCGGGAGGCCCCTTCCACCCCCATGAGCTTACTTCTCAGTCTCTTTTGGACTGGCTATTTGCCCCTCTGTTTTTTCATCTTGCACATTTTCCACAGGAAATATCAATTCTATGGTTGCCTTCGAGTTCCACACAGATTAGTACTGACCTACACGCCTGTTGACACATTTTCATTTGTGCATCCCATGGACATGCCACAGTCAGCACATCTGGGACCAGGCTCGGGGTCATTTTCCTAAAGGGCATTCCCTCCCCAGTAGCTGGCATTGTCACTCACCCAGAATCCCTGGCCAAGGCCCCTAAAGAATGACATGTGGCTGTCTGTCATCCCCCATTCATTCATTTGGCCAACAAGTCAGCTCATTCTGCCACCGTTTACCTGCCTGTCTCTACCCCTCTGCCACAGCATCAGCCTAAGGTTAGGCCTTCATCATTTTCTGCATGTACTGTTGCAATGGTCTCTGAAATCATCTCCCATCTCCTGCTGTGTCCCACTCTGACCCATAATTTGCGCTGCACCAGTGACCTTTGCAAAGTGAAGTGTGAATGTGTCACTTCCCTGCACAGCACTCTCCACTGGCCATGCACTTTCCCTGAAAAAACAAACTACCCAGCACGGCAGCCCACGTGCACTTCTGGCCTCTTTTTACCGTATACTCTCATATGCCCGACCATCCAGGCTTTCCAAAGTGAACAGATAACTTTAAATTAAAGAAAAAGTATCATGTGGAGTGGAGAGTAAAACAGTCTTACTTTTAACTAAAATTATGATATCTGAGGTTTTTGGATCAGAATAAATTTCTTACATTTAAATTTCAACCACTCCCCACAACAATTCAATCCAAGATACTGTCTCATTTAAGCACAGACTCTGAAAATGTACTACATTTTTTCTCAATGGGAAAATTCTTGTTGTATGACATTTCATATATGTGTTAAAAGTTGTAATTTAAGATTTAGAAACAAAATGTATTAAGGAAGAAAGGACCGAGTAAAGTTAATCAATATAAACTCAAAACCTATAATACATAGTGAGAGATCTCCAAACAGTAGTATAGCTAATATAAAAGACACAAAATATGGACTAGGGTTGTTTAGCAAGATTCAAGCCAAAATAATTGAGAATAAGGAATTAAAGGTTAAGGAGTAAGAGGAAAGATTAAATATTAGGCTAAAATTCCCTGTAGGAAAAAGTATCAGGTTACATATTGTATTATTGAATAATGGGTTCTAGTTTATTTGAATTCTAGCTCACTTGTAGCTCTGTAGCAAGGAAAAGCATAACACTTTACTGAAAAACAAAAACAAAAAGTTCAGAAGTTCCTTTTCTAGATCTTCTCATAAATGTAATGAGTAGAAAAATGATATAAACAGGAAAAAGGCAAAGAATCTGTGCTACATTCCCTTGAGAAAATAAAGATGTGAAATTCATAGAAGACATACTATTGTCTTTACAGAAATTCTTAAGGAAAAGCCGAAATACACACAATGTATGTTACCACACAGAAGGCGGCATCTTATTCCATGCAGGGAGTTTAATGTGTAAGATGGTATGCAGATACATAAAGCTACTTTGATTTCCTCTGCCTTATAAAAATGATTGCATCACCATATTCCAAATGTTCCAAGTTTTTCTGTCTTTCTTTCTTCCAGGATTTTTGTATAGGCCCAAGAGAGGCAATACTTCAGAATATGTTGAAACAAAGGAGGTGAAAATAAAATAACCAATATCTTAGCATTCTGAATGAATGAATGACAACTACTCAAACTTTTAAGCACTTCAAAGTTATTCTGTTTTGTTATGTTCTCTTCTCTCAGATCCACATCTGAGGTTAAATCTAACCACATGCTGTAGAGATGCAAGCAGCTAGTCTACCAACTGCTGTCAGACCCTCTGGGTGATTAGAGTGTTTTCCTAATAAGCTACACTGTATGAGCTTCTAATGCTAGAAGATATAGATAGTTACATAGTAAAGTGTTTTGCTGTGTGATAATAGCTCTAGTGTCTGAGGAATAACTTATTATGCAACAGACTATTGCCCAAAAAATATTTTCTATTTTTTTTTCATCTCTAAGGCCTTTCTTCCTACCACAATATATACAGATATATCTAACTACCACCCCAGGGACTGTCCATAGTAATTCCTTGTAGAAAGACCATCCCCAAAGATAGCTTTGGTCCTTTTATAATGACTGGATTTGGGATTCAACAACAGCAGGTTAAATAAACATGTTTATCTGGATTCTACTTTTAAGAGATAGCAGAGGGAATGTATGGTCACTTTGTGTTCAAAATGGCTCTTCTAATTAATCTGTGATCTCAATGCTTATTTCAGCTACATCGACAAACAAAACAACTTACTAGTAACTGATAAACAAAAAGTACTATCTCAGATTTTTTTCATTTTAAAGAAATCTGAATCAATTTGCAATTTTTAATGCTATTGAATCTATTAGTTTTCAAGTCTGTAAGACTTTCTACATAAACAAGATTTTTTTAGATTAATACTTACTAGTATTAACTAAAGGCCTGACATAAATATTTGTGCTATAGCAGCACATAGCCTACTAGGCTGAACCAAAGAGTTTAAAAAGGCTATGTGCTTGTGTGTTATAGGGCAGGGAAGAAAAGTATGCATAGAGCAAGCTGTGCATCAAAGTAAAATCACATAAAAACACTACAGAAAATACAAAACCAAATCAAAACACAACTAGAACTCATTAGATAAAAGTCACTGCCCAAATTGGCAGAGTAAAAAATAGGAAATATTTTATTCAGGAAGAACTTAATTTCTGCTGCAAAGGATAGATACATAAGGAGAGAAAAAATAGATTAACATACAACTTCCATACTTCATTACAGAAAATCTGAAAAAATGATACTATTATGAGGACATCCATTTCATTTTGTTAGAGAACCCCCTCAAAAAACCCCACCTAAACTTACCAGAAACATCTCCACGTGAACAACAGTACAACTCCATAAAGTATCATCATGACACATTCTAAGAGAATCTTTTTAAGCAATGTTTATGCTTGCCAAGGACCAAACAGGGTTTCCCAAACCAGCCACGACACTGACATCTACCTGTGGCTCGCTGAACTGAGAGAAGGTGGCGAGCAGGACGGGGCGGTGTGACCAGGAGTAGGCAGGACACACGTAGTACAACAGACACATCTGCTTTCCAGAAGAAAGCCTTGCGATCATCATTATCCCAAGAAAAGTTTGGAAAGTAACTGGATTTTTAGACTTTCAAACTAATCTTCCATCCTGGTGTATTTGTTTTTTTATTCCATTAATGAGATTAGCAGTTACTGATGCAACAGAGTAAAATATAAAGAGATAGAGACTTGAAATAAATGAAATAATGAAAAAGTATTGACTGCTACTTTAAATGACAAAAACATCTTTGATTTAAAGCCTATTCTGCTATAACCAGACTTGTGGCATCAATCAAATCACTTCAAATATAAATTATATCTAATATTAATACTAGATATTTACATTCTGATTATTTTTATGTAGTGCTTTTACTCTTTAAGAACTTCAAAATAACCCAAAAGAAATAAATGCAACTTCTGATTCTTCGGAAAAAGAACTTGTGCGCTGTTCATTTTGGTATGTATAATGTCATTTCTCTCTTGGTATATATGACCTACGGCTATAAAGAAAAAAATCTTTTTTTTCTCATTGTCATTATTCAGGGACAAATTGAAGTTTGTCTTATCCATTGCTCCTTCACATACAACCCATGAACCTGCACAGGAAGTCAAAGGAAAATTAAAAGTCTCTGAAGAGATTATTCAAAAGAAGAAAATTATTCCCATTGGACTTAGTAGCCCTAACTCAGAATGCTGCCGAAACAAATGGAAGGTGAGAACAATGAATCCCACAGTATACTGAATTTTAATGCCATAATATCTAGGAAGGTTTCCTTACTCTTTAATTATAATAATAAACACAAAATGTTTACATAATTGTTTAAAAATGCATACTACTATCTATGACCTGAAAAACATTTTTCATAACTCAGATATTTTATAGAAATAGATAATAAAGAAATTAACATGAACCTTCAGGAGAAATAAACAAAGATTATAAATATAATTTTTTGCCACTGCATCTTAAAACTTCCCTAAAAATGGTTCCAGCAATATGCAAAGTTAAGACAGAATTCCATTAAATTAAAAGCATATTTGACAAACATTTTCTAAAATACACACATAGATTTCAAATGGTGGTAAGAAAAACCAAATTCTCCCTGCTCTAGTCACATGTGTGAGAACTTGCCAAATTTATTTAGAAATACTAAACAAACTGTTTAGACGAGTAATAAAAGGGAGAGAATTACAAAATGTAAGAACATTTCCAGTGGAGATATCACTACCTGAGTTAAGATGCTAGGTCAAATATCCTTTGACTTCCCCTCGCCCAAAAAAGAAAGGAAAACCCTCTTGAGATCAAAAGCTACTTTAATGCGTTAATGACTTCTATGGAAAACACTGGCTAAGTTGAGCTAAGTCAGCCATCAAGTAGAGAAAAAAAATCAAAGGGAATTTCCTACAAGGTTAGCAATACCATGAGGTGAATCTTCAATACGAGATGTGAATTGTAGATTTTATTCCTCAGCTACATGACCTACAGTATTTCTATCCAGGCTTATGATTTCAAGTAATAAATAAAAAAGAAAAATAGTAAAAAAAAAAAGTAAAGAGCATGCAAAGTTAGAAGTACTTAGGTAGTCACACAGCTGAGGGACAGCATGGCCAAAAGGAATCGTAGGAACACTGAGTCCTCCCCAACTTCAACAACAGGGACACAGTGAACAGATGATGAAACCGCCACAGTTTGGCAGGAAATTTTAGTTTTCTGTACTTCACTAAACGACACTTAGGTGCAATATAGGATTACACTTAATATTTTTAACACTGCAGGTAGTATTTTGTGTTACTTTTCATGACTTATCAGTGGCTTATTGTTTAATATGCATTTACTGTGTTTCCCTCCATAAAACCTAAATTAAAAAAAGGAAGCCGATGGGAAAATCAGTTTCACGTTAAGCCAAAGCCCAAGTGCAGCCACGTTAGTGAAGCACAGCTGGTCTCTCGTGGAAGTCCATGTCATGGGTGAAATAAAATGCAGGTTGATATTGACAAAGCCTCTGGGAAAGTAACACTATTGAAAAGGGTACTTACTATAACATATTAAAGTTTTTTCTATTTTATTATCTCAATATTGAGGTGATAATAAAAAACAAAGAAAAATAAAAATATAGAAAAATGTTAAATTGTTACCATTTTAATGTAGAAACAAATCTAAAGAATTTACAGCATAAATAATAAGGTAGGCCAGTATGCTATGAATCTAAATTTATGCTTTGAAATTATAATGAATAGCAATTAATGGCGAAAAGTTTTGGAGTAATGATGGAATATACTGATTTGTAATGGATTAGACTTTTGGATATTTCAGACAGTAAAAGCTAGGGAAAGGGGCACATGTTTACATCTAAATAGAATGAGATGTCATTGCCTAAATTAATAATGCAAACTTGAAAAATAGCCCCAGGTTCAAAAGACCAATTATAAAATTCTTTTGTAAACAAATCTATATTCACATTTTTCATGAATAATTATAACTACTAGTATTTCTCCACTAATGTTCAATTTATAAAATGAAAAATATATTTTCAAATGAAATTTAAATAATATTTCAGCTTCTAATAATGGTAACTTACCTGCAAATAAGTGTTAATAATGACAAAGATAGGAATATTCTACAGGAATAATTTTTATCTATTTATATTATGCAAATAAAAATCTAAATGGTAAAAAGTTATTTGAATATTTTGAGCAATATTATGGAAAGATAACAATCAAATAAATATGAAAATAAAAAAAGAAAATAAATTTCTTCTTAGGACACATGTGAGCATCTTAAAGATATATTAAATATATGGAAATCATATATACTCAAATTTATACTCATATATACTCATATATACTCATATATACTCATATATACTCAAATTATCCTGTGAAAGAAGCATTTTCTTTGTTTATGTGAGGTAAATATGGTAAGTACCCTGTCCCTCCTATTGTCTGCAAACAAAACAATCTCTTTGAATGTATCTATTTTTAATTTTTTTCCTCATCAACAAGAAAATAAAGGTATCTGTTCTAATTTCCACATTTCATTCCTAGTCCATAACTTCAGAAGCATTCTTATATTTGCAAATTTTTTGTACTCCTGGTCAAGGTTAAATTGCCCTTTGCTCACTGGTAAAAGCAAACCTATCCATATGTACACAGAATGGTAAAACTGTGGATGAACAGAAAGTTCAAACTATTTACCTTCAAAATACAAATTATTCAAAAGTTTTAAAGATAAAACTCACACTTTTATAAGGGACATTAAGAACTTCAAAAGGAAATTTGATAGATATCACTGGATTTAAAAGTCATAAGTATTAATTCATAGCACAGTAACAATATACTTAGAATGCCCCATCTCCTTTTTAAGGCAGTACCTGAGAGGTACCACAGAGATGGACCCAGCTGGCTCCAAGGCGGTACTCAATAGAAGTGATGCTATTTCAGGGAGGTAGCTTGAACAGGGGACAAGTATACAACCTTAACCTTGGCAAAAAGTACAACGCGTTTTCAAAGCAAGAAACCTGAAATACTCTGAAGTACGTTTATGCATACAAAGAGTATTTCAAAGCACAGTACTGATCAGAGGGAGGGAAAATCAACCTTTGTAGTAAAACTATCAAAAGCCTTAAATCTCACTTCTAAAACTTTATTCTTAAAAAATTCATGAATATACACAAAGATCTGTGCACAAGAATTTTCAGAATAAAAACCTGAAAATGGCCTACCTGCCCCAAAACGTAATAAATTGATTATTGTTAATCAATGTAACCCAAGGCCATGCACGTATTAAAATTATATTGCAGAAGAGTGGTTTTCAAACTAGGCATTCTGAAAGTGTAAAGTATATCAGCAATTATCTACTAATTGCTTATGGATTTAATATATTTCTAAGTACTTCAAAAAATGTAAAAAAAATTCACCTTGCCATGTAGTATAAATAAAATTTTAACACACTAAATATATTCAGGACATTGAAACTCTTACATTAACTCATGGAACAGTATCCTGAGATTCAAAGTTGAAGTAAGACCGACAGCCATGCTAAATCATTCACCTGGGGTGACAGTAAAAACAGGGTTATGGCTCATCACGTGACACCATCATGCAAGGCTGCAACTAAGTGACTCCAATGTAGTTCTTATTTAATATTCACCCTGATCCTCTGAGGTCACTCCATTAATAATGCATATATCACAAATGAGAAAGTGGCATTTTAGTCAATAGCTTCACTATTAGTCAATAGTTTGGCTCGGGTCACACAGTTAACGAGTGCTGAGCACCGACCCCTTACCAAGCCTGTGCGCCTCGCCACGCCCCCATGCTGTGTGCGCACGCCAAAACGAAGACAGAAGCTGGATGCTGCAGCTGATTAGCAATTGTTATCAATAGCCCCCCCTTGATTTTAAAAGTTTTTGCTTTTCACAACATTCTTATTATGCTATTGTTAATGTTGTAATAAGTAAATATTATAGACTTTATATAATCTAATTATAAGTGGTAACTACTACTTTTAACTATTTTATATGTGGAGTTTTATATATTATCTTGTTTGAAATAACACTTCTGCTACTTAAAAATAAAAGTTTGAAAATCAGTTATATAGAAGAATGATTATTGACATGGAAAGGTAGTTACAATTTGTTGAGAATAAAAAAATAAAATTTATAATGAGACAAAAAAAATCCCACAAACAATAAAAATAAAAACTTCATGCATAGAGTACAGACTGAAAAAACATAATCCTAAGAGCCAAGTGTGATAATTAGAGGAAATTTCTATAATTTTTTAATTGCTTTTCTGTGTTTTATAGGAAAGGCAACTATGGTGCGATCCCTTTAATAAGGAAAATGAGGATTCAATAATATTTATTTTTTAAAGAACCTCTATTGTCAGCACCTTAGAATTTCTATGCCTACCTCTAATTGAATCACCATTTTACCAAATTTCCAAGAAACACAAATCCAGTGTTAAGCAAAGATAGAACACATAAAACGTTGAATGAATGAATAATTAATGAATGAAATATATCTGTAATATCTCTGTACTATTCGATGACCTTTCACATAAAACTTAATGCAATAATGTGGGTGATAATAGAGATTATGGCAATATATTTGCTGAATGCACAGGCTAGATCCAAAGAAATACAAAAAATCTACTTTTTAAAGAAGGCTTTGGGCCAGGTGCGGTGGCTAAATACGCCTGTAATCCTAGCACTCTGGGAGGCTGAGGTGTGAGGATCTCTTGAGGTCAGGAGTTCAAGACCAGCCTGAGCAAGAGCGAGACCCTGTCTTTACTAAAAATGGAAAACAAATTAGCTGGGCATGGTGGTGAGCACCTATAGTCCCAGCTACTCCGGAGGCTGAGGCAGGAGGATCACTTGAGCCCAGGAGTTTGAGGTTGCTGTGAACTAAGCTGACCTCATGGCACTAGCCCAGGTGATAAAGTAAGACTCTGTCTCAAAAAAAAAATAATAGAAGGCTTCAGATATAACATACATATTCTAATATTCAACAGTGGGCGGCATTTAAGGACACCCCTTCAATGTTCTCATGGCCTGGTGTGTGGCAGGGACAATGGAGAGCTTCAGCTCCGGAACGAAGGAGGCTCTCACCCTCGAGTTCAGGTCTTCTAAGACAGACGTCACTCAGCTGCCTGAAAACTCTGTGGTGCCATCACCTTCTCATCCCTTTAAAATATACACTGTGTCCTTGAAATAACTTTACCACCTTCTACACCATAGCTGAGATGCTGTCTCCTCTGTGAGAACTTCATCTGGGATCAACATGATCCTTCTCTATGCACTTCCCTGGCCTTTTTATTGACCCATTCAAATATGTATTATAATTATTTATGAATATTTAGTCACCTATTATATTATATCCTTACGGGCAGGAAATATTTATTGTATCATCTTCATTGTCTAAATGAGCGCTTCACTCATAGTAGATAACAGATATGGGGTTGAATAATTGATTAATTGGAATAGTTCCTTACTTTGAGCAACAAAATAAAATCAATGGAAATTCAGGGATAACAAAAAATTATAAAACCTAAATATTAGGATTATAAAAAATGGAAAAGAACTTTATATTTTTTAAACAGTAACTCAACTATGTATAATACTATAATGGTAAATACATGTCCTTATAAATTTGTCCAAACCCATAAACTGGACATCCAGAGTGAATCTTAACTTTGGACTCTGGGTGATAATGATGTCAACGCAGGTTCATCAACTGTAATAAACGTACCACTCTCGTGGGGGAATACTGACGATAGGGGAGGCCAAGTGTGGGTGAAGGCAGGGGATATGTGGGAAATTTCTCTACCATCCTCTCAATTTTATTATGAACCTAAAACTATTCTAAAAAATAAAGTCTATTTAAAAAGAGTCACTAAAATTAGGTACGAAAATAAACTTCCAACCTAATACGCAAATCATGCCTGAAAGTATGCTAATTCATGTTGATGAGAAAAACTATACTCCTTTGGTGATTTAAGAGGATTTCAGTGCATCATGCAGCCCACTGATGTCACTGCCCAGGTTGTCCTTACCTGTAGTCACACCAGGGGCAGCGGTAGGGCTTCTCTCCAGTGTGCACACGTTTGTGCCGCGTCAGGTGGGACTGCGTTGTAGAGGCAAAGTTACACTCGTCACATTTGAAAGGTTTTTCTCCTGTAATACACCAAGAAATGCTATATATGAATAATAACAACAACTGGAAATGAAGGGCTAACCCAGGTACTGACAATTTTAAAAAGCTTATTTCCATGAAATGTGAAGCATACAGTTCAATAGACTCCACACATGTAGAATATTTGAATATTTATTCTGAGTGAGAAAATTAGAAGATACCGTCAATTTTTATTTCTATTTTAGAATATAAGCATGGTATAAGTAATACAGTTAAAATATATTTTACACAAATAGGAACCTAAATTATAGGTATGGCTTAGCACAGTATTTAGAATGATTTAATTTTGTTACATTAGAACCATTAAAAAAAACTAGTGAGATTAAAACCATGGGAAGACATATAACAGAGATACACTTTGAACATATAAAACTTATTAAAACCTTAATGCTAAATATGAAGAAAAATAAAGTCAAGCTATAAATAGATACTACTTAAAAAGTGTTTGAAATAAAAAAAAAATACAGTTCATTGAGTAGAAGGTACAGAGGCCTCAAAGAAACACGTAAACATGTGACGCCATATTAAAGTACAGTGACGCTGTGCAGAAACAAGGGGTGCAAGGGAACAGAGTACAAGGGAGAGGATGAGCACACCATGCAGCGCCTGGCGACGGGAAATGTTCTGAGAAATGCGTCCTTGGGTGATTTCATCTCGTGTGAACACCCAGGAGCGCACGCACACAAACCTAGCCGGCACAGCCTGCTACACACCTATGCCGTGTGGCACGGCGAACCTATTGCTCCTGGGCTACCAACCTGTACAGCGGGTCACTATTCTGAATACTGCAGGCAACTGCAACACAACGGCAGGCTTGTGTATCTAAACATAGCAGAGGTGCAGTAAAAATACAGAATTACGATTCTATGGGACCACCATTGCATGTGCAGTCCGTCATGGACTAAAGTATCCTTCACCACGTGGTGCACGACTATGTGTGTATATACATATATTTCTAACATGTCACTATTTTATCCCAGAGAAGTTCAATGGCTTTCATAGGACACAAAGATAGTGAAGTAGTGTGCTGGTACCTTGAACAAAGTATTTAGTTCACCTGACACCTTTTTCTCTCTTAATCACCCTGCCCATACCCACACACAGATACACACATACAAAGAATCATCAAGTCTTATCAGTTCTTTTTTTTTATTTAATTTTTTTTGTAGAGACGGGGTCTCACTCTTGCTCAGGCTGGTCTCAAACACCTTAGCTCAAGCAATCCTCCTGCCTCAGCCTCCCAGAGTGTTGGGATTACAGGCGTGAGCCATGGTGCCCAGCCCTTATCAGTTCTTAATTCCACTAGCTACATTGTCTGGTGAGCAATTGCAACATGACTATTTAATTTTAATTAATGTAAATTTAAATTTAAAAACTGATAACTCAATTCAGCTATTGAAAAAAATGCTTAAATATGGTTAGAACAGCTTGGGAATGTGAATCTACTTTTTGAAGTGTAAGTTTTATCAAATCTAAATATAGATTATGTATTTCAGATGAAAATTTTGCCTCTGAATTGAGATATTCTACAATTGTAAAATATATACCAGATTTCAAAATCCTAGTATAAAAATATAATAAATACTGTGAATAATGTTATGTTGATTTCATGTAGAATCAATAGTTTGTATATATTTAGTTAAATTAACTATACTATAAAAAATGATTTCCCCTGTTACTTTTTCTTTTTTCTTCAATATGGCTACCAGGAGACATAAAATTATACATGTATAGCTCACATTACATTTGCATCGGACAACAATGATCTAGAGGAAAGCTACCTCCCGTATCTCCCCAAAACAATTAATATACAGTAATATTTTTCTCAGACTATTATCTTGATAAACTTTACATATATGATGGATTAATTTTATATATGTTCAATAATTCTTGTTATTTATTACTTTCCATGTTTTTCTGATACCTTTATGAGTATATTGACTTATTTAGAAAATGAAGAATGAAATATCTTATTTCAAAATTACTCTACATCAATTTGGCTATCAACAAAACTACATCTGTCCTGAAAATTAGGATGTTTAGAAATTTGACCTCCATTCTCTCAGTTTATTTACACTGCCTACCCCAACTATAGTAACATTTAACTGAAGGCACACACATCTCCTCTGGGGGTATTTTGTCCCTCTCTGCAGCAAAGTAGAGTACTTAGATGAAACCAGGTGGACTTCGATTCCAATCCCAGCTTTGCTGTATTTCACTTGCTACCTGTTAGACCCCTTGAGCAAGATCAAGAGGATAATACCACCAAACATGCAGGGTAATTGTGAGGATTAAAGATGACAAAAAATATGGAAAGAGCACACTTAGCACAGAGTGCTCAATAACCAGTTGCTTTTATCATTATTGTGACAGAGCTGCCTAAACACTGGTAATTGTAAACAAGTCTCTCGCAAAGATGAAAGACGGAGCACACAAGCTGTTTTCATCAAGAGCTCACAACCAGTAAAAAGATAAACAACTAGCATATAGAAATAATTAATGGTTTTGCATTGTTAGCGAATATGACATAAAGATATCATTTAACAGATCCTGCCAGGAAATATTTTTATTTGATTTATTCTTATTTAAAAAAACCACTATATACAAAACAGAGTAAATATCTGAATTGAAAGGGATTTTTGTCTCTTTTAGCCATTTGTCTTGAAGACAAAATCCATCTATTGCCGCCTAATCAAGTGGTCACCCAAGGTCTGCTTGAATAACTCTTTGTTCTCAGTTTCTAAACCTCTGGTCAAGTAACTTATATTGTACAGATAACTCAATTGTAATGAATTGACCTATACAAAATTTCACTTTCATGATCATGGCAGATTTTGCTTTAATTTAGGGATGATATATGATATTGATATTGTGTAAGACTAAACGAAAATAGTTCAATCTCTTCAACTTTGACAGAGGAATATTCTATATCATAGAAACATATAAACATCCACAAATAAGCATATCTGAAAATGTTTACTACAATACAAGAACTGAATTTGGTCATTTAATTCAATGAATAGTAACTGCACAATAGTGTCAAAGTGCAGTTCACATGAAAAGCAGAAATACAAAGGGAACACTGGTCTGGATAAAATCACACATATTATTAATTATTTTAATAACCTGACATATATCTGTCTAGATTAACCATATGTGGTAGATTGTATAAAGCATTTAAACAGATTCAGTGAGGTATAACTGACACACAAAAACTTTCTATAGTTATAATGTACCATTTGATAAGTTTTGTTATTGATGAAACTACTAGCACAATCAAGATAATGAACACAACCCCCAACCACAAAGGATTCCTTGTATCCCCCTCCCCGCTCATCCCGGCCCCAAGCCACCACACATATACTTTCTGCCAGTATACGTTAGTCAGCATTTTCTACATATGTATATACATGGACACGTGCAGTACGCACTCTCTTTGGTCTGGCCTCTTTCTCTTAGCATAATTATTTTGTGACTCATCCATGTTGCTACAGTATAAATATTTTATTCTCATTGCTGAATAGAATTCCATTATATGGATTTGCCAAGTTTGCTTATCCATTTATCCAAGGAGGTGTATGGCTAGCACAACAAACGTAATAATCTACTATGAACCTTCAGGTGCAAGTCACTGCACAGACACCTATGTCCTTACATCTTGGGTAAATATCCTGGAGTGGGATGACTGGGTAACACGGTGGATACACGTTTCACTTTGTGAGAAACGGCCAAACTGTTTTACAAAGTGGTTTGACTATTAAACATTCTCGTCAGCTATATATGAAAGTTCCAGTTGCTCCAAATCCTCAGCAACACTTGCTATAGATGGTGCTTTAAATTCGCATTTCTCTACGATGTTGAAGATCTTTTCATATGCTTATTTTCCATACATGTATATTCTTTCAGGAAGTATCTGCTCAAACCTTTGACCCTTTTTTAATTGGTTGCTTGTTTTCTCAGAATTGTGTTTTGAGAGTACGTCGCTACATATTCTGGATGCAAATCCTTTACAAGACTTGTGGCTTAAATATCCCTTCTCTCAGGCTGTGACTGCCTTTTCATTCTCTTTGTAGTGTTTCTTTTGAAGAGAAGATATTACTTTATCAAGTTTTCATCTTATAATTTTTCAAGTTATCATTTTTTATTTTATGGATCAGGCTATTGATATCAAAAGAAATTTTTGATAATCCAAGATCACAAAGATTTTTCACCTTTTTTATAGAATTTTTATAGTTTTAAGTTTTACATTTAGATTATGATAATATTGAGTTAATTTTTGTACATGGTATGAAGTATGGATCAAAATTCATTTTTATTGCATATGGATATCCAATTGTTCCAACAGTGTGTTTTGAAAAGACCATATTGACTTTTCTCCTTTGTCAAAAACCAACTGACCATGTAGGTACAGGTCTATTTCTGTAATCTCTATTCTGTTCCATTGCTATATTTGTCCATCTTGATGTCAATACAAGAATGATTTGGTTACTGTGGCTTTATAATAAATCTTGAAATCAAATACTCTAAGTCCTCCAAATTTGCTCATTTTTCTCAATGATCTTTGACTATTTCAGACCTTTACACTTCCATATACTGATTTTAAAATCAGTATATCAATTTCTTAAAAAAATAGACTGATGGGATTTGGATTGATCAATGTGGGAGGAATTGAAGTCTTAACAATATTAAGTGTTTTGAACTATAAACATGTTGTATCACTCTATTTAGGTCTTTCTTAATTTCTTTCAGTAGTGTTTTGAAATTCCCATGGTAGAGATTCTGCATATCCTTTGTTAGATTTATCTCTAAATATGGTGTATTGTTTGAAAACAATTGACAAATATATGCACAGGTCTATATTAGGACTCTATTCTGCTCAATTGATCTATTTGTCCATCTTTATGCCAATACAATATTGTCATGATCATGGTAGCTATAAAACTTCATGTTGGCCTACAGGTTGGCTCACACCTATAGTCCCAGCACTTTGGAGGCCGAAGTGGGAGGGTTGCCTGAGGCCAGGAGTTCAAGACCAGCCTGAGCAACATAGTGAGACCCTGTCTCTACAAAAAATACAAAAAAAAAAAAAATAGCCAGGTATGGTGGAACACACCTGTAGTCCCAGATACTTGGGAGGCTGAGGCAAGAAGATTGCTTGAGCCCAGGAGTTTGAGGTTGCAGTGAGCTATGATTGCAGTGAGCTATGACTGTACTATTATATTCTAGCCTGGGTGACAAGACCCTATCTCAAAACAACAACAACAACAACAACAAACTAAGTGGCCAAGCAATTCAAACATTTTGTTCATTATGCAAGTTCACAAATGTATTCTGATGTCTCCTTATTCCATTCAACCTAAATGTTTTGGCATCATAACTCACCTCTATCTTGTTTATTGTAATAACCTTGGTAGACACCTTAAAGCTATCCATTCTTCATGGATTTGGCAGGTTTCTGAAGGGAGGTGAAAAGGGAACATCACAGATTCCACTGCCTATATTGGTCATATAAATTAAAGATCATTGAAGATCCCAAACTTGATTTTCTTGATTTGGTAGTTTAACATAAGATCTTTTAAAAATGTGTTTAATGTAGCTTATTTCATTTAAACTTTTGTGGCATTTTATGTATCACAATGTGAATTTAAAAATAATACTTTTAAAAATTAATGCCATTTATATTCTCTATAATTTACATTAAGTATTATAGAAAATTATAAACTGTCATTTTACATTTACCTTGACCATACTATAGATAAAATTGTGAAATATTAAGAAATATTGAATTATATACAGACTGACAAGGACAAATACAATGCTACAAAAATATTACGCTACATAAAATACTATGCTAAGGAAGGCTCACACATGTCTGGGTTCTTGACAGGGTAAGAACCCCATGTCAATTTATACAAACTACAGTTTATTCAAATCTGTAATTAATAGTTAATTTGCAACTCATCAATTTTGTTACATGTTCAACACTATTGCTCTAATATGTAATTAGGTAATTTTTTTTATCATTTATGGGTAATTTATTCAGGAAAATAAACTGCAGAAATATAGAAGGAGTTTTATGTTTGTTAGTCTCGATATGTTATCAAAAATATGAACCCAACTTCTAGACTGTAAAGTCTGAAAGAAAATCTTACAAATTTGAAACAAGAATTTCGCTTTGCTAAATATTTGTTAACTGCTTGAAGTGAGACGAGTACTACATGAAGAGGTATGCACATTGCTATGGAATAGTCAAACAGGTTTGGTGCTTACTGGGACCAGTGCCTCTGAGTCCTTCGTCATTCCAAAGCCAGTGGATGACTAAACCTATGAGTAAGATATTTACTACTCCCAAATGACGTAATCTATAAATCAACAGGGCTACCTATGTACTACACCCAATTCAAAAAAGCAGAACAAGAGTGAAATTTCCTTTCCTTCTATTTTTCTCTTACATGACATAACAGTTCATATTCATTTAAATTGTGTTGCTTTTTACACTCTCCTTTAGAAGCAATAATCTTGGCCAAAATAACCATTAAGGAACATTTTACTTGTTAGGCAACACTGATAGAAAGTAAAAGAAAGACAGAGGAGAGACACCAGAATGGCTGTCAACATAGCACAGTGTCCTTTTGTGTGTCAACCATCTGTCAGACAGGCTGACCACGTCTCATGGAAACACTTCGCATTCCTTTGGGCAGGCTGGTGGTTATTAAGCTGGCCAAGACTCTTCAACTACACGTGAGGATTTGCTCCTGTGCCCTTGAATCAAGGGTCTCTGACAGGTGATAAAAGTAAATCTTAGAATGGGAGATGTTTTGTGTCAGCCCCCTGGACAGTCTGTATTGCAGTGGGGAATTATTTACGCCATTTGGAACACTTTTGATACCTATCCCTTTCCAAGCTGATTGTAATTTGCGTGGGTACTGTGTGCTAAAAAGGTAAACCATGTCAAAGAGGAATACATCAGAGAAATATAGATTTCAAATGCACCATACAAGTCTGGCCTTGGGGGAAAGAAAGTTGTGTGTTGCTTAAATGTTTTAAATCCAGCATAAAAGCTAAGTGCCTAGACTGAGTTGTACTAAGCTGTTTTGTTGAAGCAAACAGTCTTAAGAACTGACTTTGGTATTAAAGAATCATGTTTGATTTGTGCCACAGAGGCAGATAAATGCCAAAAAGACAAATACCTCTGTCTGTGAGACATTGTCCTATATGGTATAAAGTTAATAGCAAAGTAATAAGGAGCCTCTGGACCTGACATAAAATATAAAGTTGTGCCAGCTCGATGCAGGCTTCCTGATCGATCTACCACCGGGAACGCCTACGATCACAGCGTCGCCGCCACACTGCAGTGGGGAGAGGGTACAGCCCGCTGGCGGGAGTGGCACGGAAGGGGAGTCTGTTACTCCCCAGGGCCACACCAGCTGGGACAAAGTGAGCTACAGTGACGTTTAGATAGTAACAGTCTGAGCACCAGTAAACCGAAAACATTAAAAAAGTCCTCGTGAGCACACCATTACCGTAAATATCTCCAACTTCTCCATGACAGCGGTCAGAACGACGGCCATCCACTGGGTTCCTCCTGTCATCTATTACAGGGAATCCTTAACTCGGTAGATTAAAATAGTGTGAACAGGTGGCTTCTATAAACTTAAAATGGAGTTTTATGTTTTAAATGTTAAGTTTATGCTTCCAACATTATGCTAAACATTGGAAGTTTCCCTTTGACTAAATAATAACTCTTATCCCTTATGAAAATTTCAATCATATACACTCAAGATCTGAAAGGAATGGCTTGGTATTAATTTTCATTGATCTTGCAAATACCATATTGGGCATTGATGTTACCTGTACCTACCTGTTAAACATAATATATCAAGAATCATAATGTACCATAAGTAATACATTTTATGTACTTTAACTTCATGCCATTTTGAGTATGACTGCCAAACTCAAACAGTCTTGTGGACTCAAAGAAAAGTACATTTAGTTACCAGTTTTCTTACCACGTGACCTATCATCCGAACTTGGACACATTTGATAATAAAAAATGGTTTTACTAATAATTGCAAGAAACAACTGCCATAAAGCAGCACTGTCTCAGGTACATATAAATTAGAATTATGAAAATAATTACTCACAAAATCAATTAGATTAAGTAGGTTATAAAATTTGATGAATTTTTAAAACTTTTTATCCCTAAGTGTTCCTAATCAAGGAATCTATTGTATTTTGTTGAATCACCAAGAATGTATATCATGGAGGAAAAAAATCCTCTTCAATGTCCATGATTATCTCTTATGTTGCTTCTTTGTTGCTTTCTATTCTTTAGCAAGAATAACTAAACAGCACTGACTTCAAATCCTATCTAATCTCAGAGGGGCTGAAGGGCAGGAGGGAGTGTCCGAGGGGAGGGAGGGTGGTAGATAAGCTCCCGGCTAGCTGAGGAGCGAGGTGGGTGATTAGGTGATAGGTGGGCAGAGAGAATAATTGAAAGGAAGACTGGACTCCACAGTTCCCACCCAAAGGCCCAAGGCAGAGTCTTGACTACAGAGAAAATAGCCTCCTATATCTGAGCTTTGAAAGCCAAACTCTTGTTTTTCTCCTATTTAAGGTAAATTTACTGAGGATACCTAACTCCTGAAATATGCAATACATTTACTTTTTAAATATATAAAAACAGAAGATTTAAAATTTTACATTATTCAACTAGAATTTTCTGTAGACCCTTCCAATACACAGATGTTATCAACATTAAAAAGAAAAGTAATCGATGACGTCAAGAATCACGGCTGGGGTGCTGGACGCCCTGTCTCCCTCTCTGCAGAGAAGGGCTGGGCAGGCTTGGTACTGACCTGTGTGCTGCCGGCGGTGCTTGGTGAGGGCGTGCCGCGTCCCGCCAGCAAAGCCGCAGAGGTCACACAGAAACGACTTCTCGCCTGTTGCAACAATAAACAGATGAGGGACTGCAGAGGTCACAGATCATTAAAACATATCTATCAAGGCTTTCAGGGTTACTAATTCCTCCAATCAAATGTTTCCATGTAAATATGTCAAATGGGAATGAAATTACCACTGCGGTTTATTGACTGTGATAAAATCTGAAAAGCACCACTGAACATAATTACATACTTGTCAGACCCATAAAAATTAGCTTTATTATCAATGGAATGGTTTTGTACAACTTCATTTCTGGTAGATGTCTTCCAGATGGGGCTGCTTTATGCACTTGAACAGTTTTTATGCATATCCTGATTTTTTACAATTCCCATACATCTGGCCTTTCTGAGCTGAGTAAAGATTGCTTGGAATAGTTAACATACAGTCTATATGATTCTGCTTAAATAAAACATTGAATTTTCTAACATCTTAAGGATACTGAATTGGTTTTACCTGATTCTATCAGGGTCTTCTTTAATCACTTCCTTCTTAATAATACAAATTAAATGGTTTCCTTGATCATACTGAAGACCCCAAGTAACAATAAAATCTACTTGCTCAGTACTGATAGCAATTCAAAGCTCTTTATGTTTCTCAAACTTTCATGGCATAAAAAAGGAAGTCTAGGGATTGCTAAAGAAATTGTACAACAACTCATATTATTTATCTTTAATGACAACTCTGGACTGGAAACCTCTGCAACACTTAAGGACAGTTTGGTAGACTTAGTATTTGTTAGAAGTGTGCAAATGCTCATTTTTTTATTTTAGCATTTTTACACAAGCTAACATTTGCCCTACAGTTTATAAATGCAATATATCTTTCCACTGTAGCATATTTAGGCAATAAGAGCTGGCTAGCCAGGCAGTTCATCCCATAAGACTCACAAAAGAGGGCAAAATAGAATAAAAATGCTAACCTTAGAGAGACTTCGTGAAATTATAAAACATTTTTCTAGAAATAAAATCAATCATTTATACCCATCTTTATCTACTTTACTCATTTAGACATTTAATGCAACAAGTCTTTCAAGGGTGTTGCCAGAGTCAGCCTGCTTTGTTTAAAAATATTTTGGTACGCCATAATAGAAATTTGGCATGTGGTGTTTTAGAAATTATAATTGCTTTTTTAAGGCTATAATAAATAATAAATATAGGAAGGCAGAATAACTTCAGCAATCAAAAATCTTCCCTTCAGAGCATTATTGGTTTTTCTAATTTAAATGAGCACATACAAAGTTATAACCAAATTATGCTTAATCTTATTTCCAGAGGATATGTTAAAATGTTCACTATCATTTTTAAAAAGCTGAATTTAAATAATTCCACTCATTTTACTTTCCTATCTTTGGGTTAAGTTTATTCTTTGGTGTCATTATTTCAATACAGAAAGAACAGAGTAGATGGGTGCTGAAAAATAAAGTTTAATTATAATCACTCATTTAATTATTTAATCGATTTGAAATATGTATCTAACTAGCTGTATTATCAACCAAATAACAATGAAAGACTTTTTTTAAAACCCGAAAGACAAGCTGCTTGTCAATATTAACATGCTATTCTGTGTGGAGGCAGAACTGCCGTCCCTGTGTACGCATGCTCACAGTGCTGTGGGCGTGACCGCCGCGTGCAGCAGGACTGTGTCTGAAGCCCGTGCCCCTGCTGCGGTGTGGGGAATGCGGGGCGTTACCAGCAGACCAGCAACATTTCTAAGCAGCAAAGAGCGCTTTTCTGACTTTGGGTTTAAGAAAAGTATTCTTCCTTTCTATCATTTATGAACTTCTTTGTGACATGCACCCTTCTTATAAAGTGAAAATATTAAGTATAGAAAAATCCTGAGATTTATATTCTTTATATACATGTAAGGGGGGTGTGTGTGCATACATATACACACACATATATATGCTGCATATGTTAAGTTTTATTCTCTTCCCTATTTTAAGATATTTACAGATACAAAGTTATTAATTTTCCATGTGATTTGATTCTAGATACATTAGTGACCTTGATTTTTTGATGTGTAGGGTTTTATTTAGGATGTTAGTCTCCAATGTATTGTATGTCATATTTACCTTGGTGGCTTGATTTGTTTTTCATTCTAAATTCAATTTTCACTTGCCTTTTTTTTTTTTTGGAGAGGGTAGGGGCTGGTAACAGTTGATCAGTGGGCAAACAGTATTTTTTTTGGAAAAAAAAATTTTTGAGAAAAAAACTAAACATGATATTTCACTCAATATAGAGAGAGTTCATTTAGTATGCCATATTTATATGATAGTAGAGCTATAATGGGGGACTTCTTTTTGTAACAACATGAATTAGTTTCAAGTGTGCCATTTTGCATTCAAATGTAGAAAGACACGGAAACTAATCCTTTATTTTCTATTAGAAAACAGCCACTGTCCCCATCTCTCATTATGGTGCAGACTACAAGACCTAACAACAAAAATCCATATTATTGATCCAGCCAAGTCTCCACAATTATTCTTTAGAAGGAAACGCCGACGATAAATTACATCTGCACTGGCTTTTCATCTGCTGTTCGATATAAGTGATCTCTCAGGGCAGGCTGGAGACCTTAAATCGTCAACACCCTTGTCAAAGAAGCTAAGGAGGCCTGGGCTTCCCACAAACTGCTTCAGAAGAACTTTTAACCTGTAATTTCTAACAATAATATAGGATTCTTGGCAATCAGAAGAACATTTGGGAATGCTGATTAAAATTTATTATTTTCTTTCCTGAAACAAAATACATTTTGAGAGGTGTAAAGAGAAAGACCAAAAAATTACCGAATAGCTCACAGTAAAGTAGTGATATAAGGGGAGCACTCAAATATAAGCTTCTAAGAAGTTTTGGGTCCACTAAAACAATGAAAACAAGCCATAAGCATAGCACATGACAACAGGGTATTAATGGGCTGCGTATCTCTGAAGGCCCAAACTGGGAGCGCTCAGCACCTATCACAGGTGCACTCTCACTTCTGTTTTACTGGCAGTTACTTTAAACTCTGTAACAGTTAAATGTTTTGATGAGAAATGTATGTGAAGTTGGATTTTTTTCATTTAAATTTTTGTAAATAATACATAAAACTAAGATTCAATAATGTTCAAAAGTATTATGGAACTCAGTTTATTTCATAACAAAATGTGAAGCTAGTTCTCCTCAAAAAGTTAATCTCCCCAAATAATCTTCTATAATCGTATCTGAAAAGATGGGTTTAAACACAAATATATAAACATACAAATATAAATGGGCTTCTAAATATAAATTTATTTTGTTTAAACACATTTCCACACGTGTGCACACACACACAGATAAAAATGTCAGTTTAAAATTACCCTGAGTGTCACTGAAAAGTAACAAAATGATACCGTACCTGTTAATACAGAATTACCGCAATCTCACAGCCTGCTAGAGGGCTTCATTTCCAACAAGTACCATCAAGATCATTAAGGCCCCCCCGCCCCCCAGCCCCGGGGCAGGCAGCGCGGCACACCTGTGTGCGTCCTGTAGTGGTCTTTCATGGCAGAGGCTGTGAGGAATGAGTAATGGCACGTGGGCCAGGTACATTTAAACGGCTTTTCTCCTGTGTGGAGCTTCATGTGGTTGTTCAGGGCCCACTTCTCTGTGAAACTTCTATCGCATAAGTGGCATGTAAATTTCCTGCACGAAGGAGAGAGAGCACCAGGTAAATGCGGCCTGCACGGTAGCAACCCAAGGCCCCGGGCAGAGCATGCCATAACCCGGAGCGTGGCGCCCGCGCGGAGTCTGGGAGGAGAGCTGCAGGCCCGGCCTGTCATGTCTGTATAACCAGGCATTGATTTTTCTGTCGAGGCCTGGCACTTCAGCCATTTATTCTCTGCTTTGCGGTTGGGCCCAACGGGTTTGAAAAATTCTGTTACAGTCCAGTCACCCCTGAGGCAAAAGTGAGAATAGATTTCACCTGTACAGGCCTACACCACTTATCCAGGGCATGGGCTGTCAGAGCAAAGGCTAAATGAAATGCTATCCATACTCAACCACTCAGACAAGCCCTGCTGCCTGGCGGGCGGCGGCGGGGCTGCCGGGACAGCAGCGCCTTCAGAACGCACCGCCGTGCTCCCGGGGCCAGAGCAAAGCCCCAAGGTGCTCCCGAACCCGGCTCCTTCTGTGGGACCACACCACAGACACGTTCCCTTCGATGAGAACAAAAACAGGCCATAACTACAGATTTTATAAAACGAGTCTTTGAGAAAAATTAACCTCAATTATTTCCTATGTGAGAAAAATCTGAAAATAACAAATCAGTAGTTATACAAGAAAATATTTCCGTTTCACAGTTCACAGTTTGAGACCTCTCAATGCCTTTGATGATCAGGGATGTAAACCACAAACAAAACCTTTAGCACTTCCACTGGCTGGTCTTCTGCCACTTTTCACCTGCATTCATGGAATCATCACCAAAATTTACTTTTTATTTTTAATACAATTGAGTTTAAAGCAATGACTAATAAAATACCGTCCACCTAATTAATTCAGGATAATGAACACTCAAATAAAAGCAAATTAAAACCCAATAATCAAAATTAAAATATTTGGGTAAGTTGACAAGGACTGGGAGACTGCGGCGGCTCGGGCTGATAACCATGAATTGGGCCCTGCTTTCAGCAAGTCACTGCAATTAAAAATGTAAGATTCTAATAGCTGAGTTTTAAATTGCGATATAAATAAGCAGATCTGTAGAGTGTATACTTTCACACAGAGGCTTTAGTCATGATTTTACAAATTTCATTAACCCCATAAGGGCCAATAAAGAATCCCACGGTCAAAATAATTAACTTTCCTATTTTGAAGCAAATGTGAATTACTTTAACAAATTAATAATTCAGAGTTTCACAAATTCCTATGAATCGAATTACAAAACTGCTTTCATAAAAATCCTTCTTCTTTTATTCTATACAGTTGTTTTTATAAAGTTAGATCTTAAATATAATAGAAATAAAAACATTAAATATTTAAGAAATGCCATATAACATATCTAAAGTGTTTCATTAATATTAAAATTGCCAATTTATTTATTTATATAACACATGTAAAGAGATACTATATTTACATCCATTAATAACCACTGACTTTGAAATTACTATATCATTTGATCATTGCTTACTGGGACTAGAGAATGACAAATATAACTAAATACTTCGAAATGCACCGTAAAAAAAAATATCATGTCTGTATATCTCTTTGACAGGTCTTCATGCATTTAACATTTCAAAACCATGACAGGGATCTTATTTCTAAGATAAATTCCCCTATCTACTTATTTCTTCATGTATTTATTGTGGATCTAACCTTCTCCTAAAAGAAATAAATAAGGAGGTTAAGTAGATGCTATCTTTTAAAAAATAGTTTCTCCAGACTGTATTACAACTTTATGAATGACAAAATAAATCCCTCATTTTTAAATCTACCATGATGTACATTTAACAAAAAATTACATCTATGAAACCTCAATATATGTACTCTATTATTCATATGTAATAAAAATGTTAAACTAAAGCTTAGTGCCTGTCGTGAAATGACAAAAGCCAGATAACAAAGAACGAAGACCACCACTTGACTTTCAGAAAACCTCGTGTGTTTTACAATTTGCTTTATGAAAATAATTAAGTTCATGCACTGGTACTTTGAAAAGAACCGAACATATTACCTAGGTAAACTGTCCTTATAAGGATTAAGATATACTCCTCAATGGGGTGTTTCCTGAAACTATACAAATTCTGAGTCTTAAATACTCTAAAATATTTGCCTTCTCACAAGTCAGAAAGGCCTTCATCATCACCCAAGGGATCCTTGACCTCCTGGAGACCCTCAGGAAGTCCACTGTGAGGAGGCTCCAGGACAGAACCTGAGCTAAACGTGCAGTTCTATCTTGCAAGTGGTCCCCAGAAGT
>VBSM01003157.1:51898873-51913997 GCA_008086735.1 Cheirogaleus medius | reverse complement strand
TGCAGGAGCGGGTCAGGGAGACGGGCAGAGGTGTGGGGCAGGGCCTTGCCAGCCGTGACTGCAGACCGCTGCCACCCTCGGCACAGATTCTCTCTAGTCACTAGGGGCAGGGCAGAGCCCCATGGCTTACAGTAGGCTGGATTAGGTAGTACAAATGCTTTCCTATCCCCAAATGGTGGTCTTCTATGAGCAAATTCTTGTTTAACTAAATTTGCAGTTTATTAAAAAAAGGTCTGTTTTGCAAACATTTGCTAGTGAAGAGAATGTTATAGTAGGTCAGTTGAAGGACATACAAAGACAGGTAACTGACAATCATGGAAAGATTACAATTGGAAAGGGTAAATAACACAAGCACACAAAAGAATATGATGGTATTTGGTTCCCCCTTATTCTTCAATGCCCAGAAAAGTGCCTGGTGCCCAGTGGTGTTCCGTAAATAATTTCAGACCAATTGGATGAACTGAAAAGGTGGTTGAGCTTCGTTCCTTCTTTATTCTCACCAGACTTCAGAATCAGAATAGGAGGTGCGGACATCACAGCAGCAGGGGGTTCTTCAGGCTGCACAGGGGTCCCAGTTCTCATACCATTTGGTCTTCCCTTCACCCTCAGCATTTGTGTTATTTTACAGATTGTGGCATGTTAAAAACACAGTGCAGGGCAGAGCTGTGTCCACCACTCAGATTTACATACAGAGATGATAACATACTTGTTTTAGGTCTTTTTGATTCTAAACATTTAAAATTAATTACTAACATTTTAAACATTTACAAATTAACTTCTAGAAAAACGACGACATGCTAGGCACCATAGAGTATGACAACTGTACTTGGCAGAGGCCACCTGCAGGGGGATAGCTGGGCCTCAGAGCCAACCACAGCTCTCAGGTGATCTAACTACTTCCTCCTTTACAAGGTTTATTGACAGATCCAAACACCAGAAGGTGCGAGCAGATTAGGAATGGAAAGGCCAGTTTTTACCTTCCGGTACCCTGGGCTTTCCTACATGGTTCAACCAGATATAAAGAGATCTTAAAGGTTTCAAAAGGAAAAAGAGTCACAAGCAAATGAAATCAAATGAGTTCAGACGTCTCAACAGCAACATGAGAAATTAGAAGACAATGTAGGAATGATTTGGACATTTAGAGGGAAATGATTTTAAATGAAGAATGTTATTCAAAACACTTTCAGGAATTCCTATCACAAGGTGTTTTCATTATGGAGTTACTGGGATCGCTACGACTATTATGCTAAATTTTTTTTAAATAAAGTCCTTTTTCACACAGGTACCTGTGACATAAAACTCAATTAAAAGTTAATCTTTTAGCATAAATTTATAAGGATTCCTATTAATATATTAAATAAAAGTTTCTAAATTCTAAGCATTTTTAGTACTCCTGATAGGTTTACAAGAAGTTTCTTCATTCGCTGCTCTGTGTGCTGTTTATTAGCACCCCTGCCAACATGGGGGTGACGCTGGGCCTTTGCTCGCCCACCTGATAAATCCAGGGAGCAGAGGTGCAAGACAAGATGTTCACACACGCCAAGGGACCTTCTTCTCTGAAATTCTCTCACTCTATGATTTCTAATAACAGAGCAAAGATTAAAATCCACATCTCTAGACTTAAAATTTTGAAGAGAGAATGCTAAATATCCTCATTGTCAGCTATTTAACAATAACTAGAAAGTCTCACCTGGGCCATTGCTAGGCATTACGTATAATGTTAAGCTAAAGAATAAATACGCAGCTGAATTGTGATGATGTGATTAACAGCACTATCTTAAATAGATATTTTGGCAACTCTGTTAGAGCATTTGTCTATTTTAAAATGTCTAAATGGCAGACAACTTATGTCAAAATACCTAACTTATATTTTGAGTTGTATCCATAACCTTACCTTTCCATATTACTAGAGTAAGTGCCCTAAGAAGGGGTTTTATAGTCGTCTTCTTCAAATCATATTTTTAAATACTATTTAAAAAGCTTTAAATCCAAATAGGTGGATTATTCGTTCTATTTACTAGAAACTTAATAAAAATCTGTATATGTCTCACTAATACATAAAGGTATTTTGATAAAAATACTTTATTACTTTATTTTTGATAGTAAGAGGTATCATCAGTATATTTTTATGCTGTTTTCAAATCTCTCCAATTAAGAATAATTTTGATTGATAATTGTTTTAGCAATGCTTTTTAAAATTGAACATGTCTAATCCCTACCTTTTACCCCAGAAAGGCCAGTCTATTTATATACTATTGACAAACTCTTGCACATGTACAAACATATAAAAGATCCTCCAGTAAAATTTAAATAATCTTAAATATCTATCAGGTTGGGAGTAGATAAACAATGAGTTTAGTCATAAAATGAAAATCATAATGCAGTGAAAATGAATAAACTAGCAGTGCATTTATCAGAATGGGCTAAAAAAATTCAGAAAGGTAACTGCATTAGAAAAACAAGTACATAATTATATCATTTATGTAAAATTTTTCAACACAATAAACTATATTAAATATATAAATACATGTAGTCCACATGCAAAAACATGCATGACATTATCATTTGAGGACACTGACGGACACTGAGGAGAGGGGGTGGGGCAGCTGGCTGTAGAGCACTAACCACAGTTGTAATATTTTGCTTTTCAAAAGAAAGAATCCGAAGTAAAAATGACCACATGTTAAAATCTTCCAAAGTGCTTCCGTTATTTTTGAAAATTTTGATAATTCAAAATGAATATTTAAATATTTCTTATCTTTTCTACATGATACCTTAGACCCATCTTGTCAAATTAATAAACCATACAAACTTGCATCTACAAAAGCACACTGGTGAGCCAGATCTGGTGTGCTACAAATAAGATTTTAATAAAAAAGCCAATTTTTATCAAAATATTACAAAATTATGCAGTCATTATCTTTCAAAACTGTGACAGAAAGATGTTAACTGACATCTAAAAGTAATTGTTGTAAAACTAAACTGATGTCAAAAAAACTTAATTGACAGGTACTGCGTGTCTTTTTGAATAAACAGAATATAGAATTGTGGAAACAATATGATTTCTAGCAAAATAGCCCAATGTACTAATGAAGGTTTCAACAATTTCTAAGTTACTCAAATACTACCAATGTACTGGCAGTTTCTTTGGAATAAAAGCCTCCTTTAATGGTTATAACTTAATAATTATATAATACATTAAGAGATGAAATGAAAATGATATGGTATTTGACTAGTAGGGTTGCCATATGAATTTCTACAGAGCTACAAATATAACTGAAAAATAATCACTTTCTTGAACAAAAAGGTACATAAAAAGGCATATAAAGAAAAATACTGAAGAGCAACTACAATGCTCAATTAATTCACATGGGCATCTTATCATTAAAAGTACCCCAAAGGATAGCAAAGCAAAATGAAGAAATTTAAGAAATTCTGCTACAACCACAAATTCAATATCTATAAACACCATAATTATGAGATGTGTATATTATTTTTGGCCCAGGGAACATCTGAGTAAAAATATACAATACAGTTTTTAGACTTAAAATTATTTTTTTCATGCAAAACAGGCACGAAAAGCACATTAAATATTCCAATATTATTCCACAGTAATCATGTTCATCTTATTTCTATAAAATTCCAAAATACCATAAAGCACACTTAAATATAACACGCAACTTTAAATTACATGGAAAATAAATTGTCTACGGTCTCAAAATTGAATAATGAAAAAGGTGCCCTGACAGCCAAATAACAATGACTATATTTAAGCCACTCAGGGTCATCTTTGACCACCTCCTTCTAAATATTTGTGTGTGTGTGTGTGTGTGTATATATACAAAGATTAAATAAAAACTTTGCCTCAATTAATGAAGTTATATCCTGAATCAAAATTGTTCCTGATAATATGAATATCTAGATTATTTAAATGAGGCTAGACTTTGAGAGCTGCCTGTTTTGGATTATATATAAAATGTGAGCACTATTTATATTAGGAAGCCACAAAGACCTAAGATTAGAAAGGTTTCATTTACTAAATTCAACTCTGAAGGCTCCAGCATGGCTTCCAGATGAAAGTAGGAAAACCTCCCTTGAGGGCTTTTACACAGTTCACAGGGGAGCCAGCTACTTAAGCCAAGAGTCTTGAGTGCATTTTTGCCCTGAACAGGTGATAATTAGCCTAATTAACAGGCTAGATCCTTGTTAACTAGTTGGAAAAGAAATTTAACCTCACTCATGCCGAAGCCTGTCATTTTTAAACCTCTTAACATATCACTCATGTTCTAAAAGCTGTGAAACATATTTTTCTGGCCCTTTCAATTCAATTCAAGGGTTGAAAAGCTTTTTGTCAAAATAACTTCTGGGAGGAGCATTAAGTAGAATATTAACCCCAGGTTGCCTTAGTCTACTAAGAACCAAGAGAATGACTCATACTAAAGAAAATCATTCAAGGATTACAATTGCTGCGCCCTCAAAGATTTGAATTCATCTTTCAAAACCCGACTGCTAGGAAATTTTTCTTTGTCAAAGAGACCATAAACTCTGGCCTAACAAAAAACCATATTAAGTTTAGCTGGAATTTTCCCCATAACACCACATGCTGTGTATCCAATACTCATCAGCACAATAGTATCTTAGATGAGGTAATGTCAGGAGACTCTGTGTAAAAGACCAGATAGTAAATATTTTCAACTTTGGGGGCCATAAGGTCTTTGGCACAACTACTCAACTCTGCTGATGTAGCACAAAAGCAGTCATAGATAACATGTAAACAAATTAATGTGGCTATGTTCCAATAAAACTTTATTTACAAAAACAGGCAGTGGGCCTGATCTGGCCTTCGGGTTGTAGTCTGACAATCCTAGTGTAGGTGACAGGTCAAACCCCCACCTCAGCCTCCCCAAACATCCCCATCTACACAGGGTAAAAGAACCCAAATAGAACGCTGCTGGCAAACAAAGGTCAACTAAACCTCCCTCTTTCTCAAGGTTTAAGAAGTTGGTTTAGTTCTGAAATTGATGTCTCTTGCAAGACTTTAAAACGCCAACAGGAGAAGAACAGGTGGAAGGAATTATTCTGCATATGAGACCCATTCCAGTCAGAGACTGCCCTGTCCTTTTCAAAACTACCCCCCTTTCAACTGTATCACAAGGCTGGAGGGCTTGGAAAGTTGAAACAATTTTAACTAACCACAGAAGTCAAGTCCTGGAGAACAAGACATATATTAAATTGCCACAGTTCTCTAGTTTGAACTAAATGAAATTTTATTGCTTCGGGTTAGGTTAAAAAAAACACTGGATTTATGTAAGGAAGGTTAAAATAGTAGTCACTAATATGGGACTAATATTACTGTTTAAAGAACATATAAAGAGAATTTCTTTTAAATCATTGTTCTTACTGATATACATATTCTGAGCTAAAATGAGAAAATGCATTTCAATTCCTACTTACACCTTCCTCCCAAATGCCTTGACTAACTTTCGAACTTTGGACATTTACAACACAATTCTAACAATCTTCAAATTATTATAGTTCAGCTACTTCTATAGTAATCAACCAATAAAAAATTATGTATTGGGACTCACTGTGTGTCTAGCAATGATCCATGCTATGTACAAACCTATAAATAAATGAAAGACAGCTATTCCTCCCCAAAGGGTGACTATGACTCAGTGGTCAACAATAATGTCAGTGAAATAATTAGAACACAAGAACACCACACTATGGGGGACTTTGTGAAAGAAAAATAAAAGCTTCAAAAGATGTTCAGGAAAAGTATCAATGGCTACAGACTGAAATAGGCAGAAAAGGCTTCCTGGTTAACGTGGTGCTTCAGAGAGGTCTGCAAGGCAGGGTCAACTGACACAAGGGAGGCGGCAGCAGTGCTGAGCCCCAGGGCGGGAGGAGGCAGTAGGTGGTGCACCTGAGCAGGGAGCCATCACCTGAACCAGAGGTGAGGAGCAGGCAGCCTGGGATAGGGAAATACAGCTGCATAATTTAAAAGGCAGATTAAATGGTCTTGATAATCAGACAAGAATGTTTGATTTGATATGATGGCAGAAGGAACAACTAATTTGTTGTTTTTCATTTCTCTTTCCTATCTCTCTTCACTGCTTTCTTTTCACGATTATTTGATTCTAATTCTCTAAGGAGCTCTGGCTTTATTTTCACAGGTTCCCATGATTACACAGATACAGTGCATATGTATACAGCCCACAAATACCCACATGTCTAGGAAAAAACCTCCCATAACAATGCCCTCATCTGAGATTTATGATGAAATTATTTTTACATTTGGCCAAGTAATGTACCAAACAGCATGTTAGCTATATCAAGACTGCTATGCTTCAAGCTATATACCTATATATACATACTATAAAAATGTTATTTCAGAGAGTTGATAACCTCTGGACATTTCAATTGCATGTCAATGGAAAAATGTTTTACTAATTTTTAAGATGACACCATTTTAAGATGGGCAGTTACAGTATTAAAATAAATTAACAAATATAACTAAGATGGGTGTTACCAATAAGACCAAAAACAGGTTTATAAAAAGGTGAAAAGCACAAATTTAATAAATCAACTACAAAATCAACTCAAGTTACATTATTTTCTTTTAAATTTTAATATATTAAACAGAAGTGGTATATTAATGGCAGCTATGAGCAAAACCTATCTCAATTCAGAAAATTTATCATACTCCAACTAATCAAGAAACTATGATTTGTACAGATTTTGTAAAAGTCATATTAAAGACTTTATACTATAGTGTTGCGATAGTATGTCAAAAATGTTTCATTAATATTTCTGTATAAATTTTTACTAGTAAAAATATACATTATAGAAAAACATCGTTCATCTGCAAAGAATAGACGATTCTAACAGAGCTAATCATTTCACATGAACAGTGCTGCTCAGTCCCTTGCATGCCACAGGTTAGAAATGATACTTGGCATTAGATATTCACAGTGGTGAGAAAAGAGCAGATAATAAGTGTCTGGCATTGGGCAGCCTCAGCAGGACAGTGTGATTTCTATTCCTGGTACGTATTCAAGTCAGTATTTCTATACAACACTGGGGACAGCACACATCTTCATTCTGCATCACAGTCTAGATCATTGGTGTTCTATAAATATTAAATCAAGAGAACTATTTCACGATTGTTTCAAACAGCAACAGTAAGAAAGCCATAATTTCTTGCCTGCAATCTCTGCTAGGTACAACTCTCCAATAAAGATGTATCAGACACCTTAAAAGAAGTAATTTTCTGAAAAAAAATTAATAAAGACAATATGCTGATCATAAGCAGTGTTTAGATTCAGACCATAGCACATGAGATTTAAATTTGCTAATGATAAACCCCATTAGAACCATTAACTGACATCAGTGTATTTAACTCTCTGATCTTGGTATATAAGTACAGTAACCATAATTATTTACCCAAAAATTACTTCATAAAAGATTCAGATTATAGTAGACGAAATTTCTTTTCTCTCTCTTTTTTTTTCTTGAGGTGGGGTTTCCTATGATATCCACGCTGGTCTCAAACTCTGGGTCTGAAGCAATCCTCCCACGTCAGACTCCCAAGTAGCTGAGACTATAGGCACATACCACCATGATTTGGTTTAAATTAAATTTCCATAAATAAAATAAAATTTCTACCAAAGAAGTTTAAATTCATCTTCAGTGCACATACTGAAAAATTATATTTTCTCTCCTAAAAAATATTCAAATAGTGGGAAGTATTCTATAGACCTATGCATCTTATATACTATCAAATATGTTTCCAATTTGTTCTGCATGTCCTTATGTATCTATTATGGATACAGAATTTCTAGAAATTCGAATGCATTTACCAGATTTAGAAAGGACTGTCTTCTCTGATGGTGACTGTGTGATTTGCTGGAGCTAGAAAGGGCAGCTTTTCCACACTTAGGCATTTCATTGTCTTGGACTTTGTCATCATCCCGGCCTTCTAGCATGTCAGGATGATCTAAGGAACCATTTGAGCTCAAGGTAAGATTAGCTAGAAGGGTTGAGATGTATTGCCCAGTAATCTCAGAGTTCAGTACAAAATTGACCCTTTCTGAGACCTGAGTCCAAAGAGCAGCAGTTACAGTACACTTCTAGAGTAAATATCTTGGGGCATTTGTGCACTAGAGCATCACCAAGATGCAATTTTAGCTCAGTAGACTAATTCAACATAGATATTGTAGAACGTGATATGGATCACAGCTTGATTTAAATCATAATATTCTGACATACACATACTGAAAGATCATGTTGTACAGATTTGATTTGTTCCTTTCTAAATCATAAGTTCAAGGGAAAATACAAAAATTGGATTAACATAAAAAACAAGCTTTTAGGTTTTAAAATTATTGTGATCCAACTGAGAGTAGTTAATAAATAATGGCAAGCTCTTCACTATTTCTGACACATGCCTCCCTTGTGCAGTGGGTACAAGGTAACTCACAAGAGAATGTATACATATTTGAGTTGTATTTGGATGGAAAAAGAAACTCTTAAAAAAAGGGCAAGGCAATTACATATTAATTCAGCTTATTTTCAGTACAAAAGAACATTATTTATTTTAAAAATTGGATGTGTGCAGCTATGGATTCTTCTTTTCACAAAATAGATTTGCAGATTTCACCTCCTCATATATTCCAAATTATTTTGAGAAGATAAATACAGATAGACATCTATAAACACTGCATATAGATCATTTATATTAATTTTTCAAATCTTCAATACCTCAATAGACTATGTGGAATAACATTATCATTTATTATATACCTTCCAGCATTCAAAATATTAAACTAAATGTCTTTCTAATATAATTAAGTACATAAGTAAAACCAACTAGAAGGATGTAGGTGATAAAGTACATTTATATTTGGTATAAGTATAGTATTGGGGAGGCTAAAATACAGAATTAACTGAAGCTACAAAATGGAGTTAACAACAAGAAAGACTTTTTCAATTATGGGCTAAGGAAACAATAAAAATGAAAGCCAAACAGACTGCTAGTTTAGACTTTATGATAAAAAGACAACAAAACCATTTCCTCATAGCTACTACACCTTTTTATTAAAGATTTTTCGACTGAAATGAATTAAAATCCAAGGAATTATTAATACTTTACCTAAGGAAATAACAATTCTATTTTCCCTGAGAAAGAAAAGCAGTGAAAGCTACGCCAGGGTCAGATCTAACCGAGCATTGGCCAAGCACCTGGCCAGTTGCCTGAGGAGAGTCCCAGGTGAGCACAGCATCAGAGCAAAGGATGCTGCAAGAGAGGGTTCGCACATTCTCAGAGGACAGGACCCTGTACACTCTGTCCTATTGCCATGAGACTGACAGTGAATCACAGATACTGTTCACAGCAATTAAAGGATCTTCTGTTGGCAATGAATAATGATACAATCACAAGTTTAGAGGATGTCGTTCTAGGTGCTCGATAATAAAAAGATAACAATAAACTTTGGAGACCAGACCAGCTTTCACTAATGCCCTGTCTTTGTTTGATATTTCATTTTAATTCTCTACATTACACAAGTATCTTCATCTTATCATGAGTTTATTTGCCACTCATAATTTGACACAATGCTATCTCACACACTCTGACTTCTGAATTATTTTCTGCTTTCATATATGTATGTCCTCTAAAAGTTTATAATGATTCAAGAACATTTACATTGCCTTTCAATTTTTTTTAGAACTTTCACAATGGCTATACCATAGTAAGGGCAAGAAAATGATGGATTAAGAAATGCTCATAAAGTTTGAATTTTATCAAAGGCTCAAAATATGATGAGAAGTGTTCTGATAAATGACGCTACAGATGACATTTAAAACTCAAAACCAAGCTGCTTGAATAAGGCCATGCCACAGAAATACAATGGATGCCTACTCTGACATCAGCTGAGCTGTGTGGCGCTGGCAGTTTGCTTGTTCTTCCAGGCTTAATGTCTATATGTCAATTGAGTTGGGATAAATTATCTGCAAAGTATAACCCAACAGTAAAACTCTACAATTCCAATTTCCATTAACTTTATACAAAATCCAGCCCTAGGATAAGGTGTAGCGCAGGTCCCAAACTTGTGAAGACAAGATACCGAAGGCTGTGCCTCTCCAGAAGAGGGAAAAAAGGGTTCTAAGGAAAAGAGTAATCAAATTATCTGGCTGGGCCCAACCAACCATTATAATTGGTGAAAAATTCTGTCTCAGTCAAATTTTCTGACCTATTTTTCTACCTATGGGGTCTATATGCAGCCAAAATGCTACTTAGTTATCCCCAGGAACAAACAGACCTGACTTCTAGGAGACAGAGGTTTGAATAATTCTTTATTTTTTAACTTGTCCAAGACAGTAAAACCCAAAACAAAAAAGTAATATTCAAATAAATTATGTTAGGCATAACTTTACAATACTAGAAAATCATAAGTATAGGTATTGAAGGTGATGGAATAGTTAACAGCAAAGAAATAGAGAATGCATGATATGTAACCAATATCCCAAAATTAGCTGCTAGAATGCTTACAGATAGTAGGTACTCAATTATTGAAGTGAAAATCTCAACTAAAATCATGAGACTAGAATAGAAAACATAACAATAGAATTGTTATTATCCGTGGTAAAATAACTTCTTGGGCTTTAATTCATTTCAGTTTGAAAAATCTTTAGTAAAAAGATAGTAGCAATATAAAAAGATGAGTGGTTTTGTTTTCTTTTCATCATAAAGTCTAGACTAGCAACTAGACAAATAAACAGAAACTTATAATGTATTATATAACCAGAAGATAAGGAAGAATCATTCCACTGGAATTCACATGACGATATTCACAAAAACTTAAGAATTAAGAACTAAAAGTGGCAAAAAGTAGGTGAGATGCTTATTTGCATTTCTACAAACCACCTCATGGAATATTTAGACACCTGTGCTGAACATCTACAAATATTTCCAATGTTTTGCATAATAAATAAGTTCATACTGATATCTATTATTTTTCAAAAACAATATGCAACA
This sequence comes from Cheirogaleus medius, assembly GCA_008086735.1. Classification (NCBI taxonomy): domain Eukaryota; kingdom Metazoa; phylum Chordata; class Mammalia; order Primates; family Cheirogaleidae; genus Cheirogaleus; species Cheirogaleus medius. Next base: position 51,902,959 of record VBSM01003157.1, on the reverse strand, counting down.
AATCACCAAGGAATATACAACAGTCACTTATGACACAGGAGAGGCAGAGGACAAAGTACTTAGAATAAAAGCCCAGGTGAAAGATAATTAGGAAAATTTCCTTTGGGGAACAACAAAAGAGAAAATATTAGCACATTTTAATTACTATAAAGTAAACAGATCCTTTGATTGAATTTTAACTTTCACCTGAGTTAACACACACCTGACCAGGAATTAATATGGTGAACAAGAGCTGACAACAGAGAGCACTGAAGAGGAAACATTCTAAAATTCAATTACCAAATCTTAGAGTATATGTTTCTAAATGAGTTGATATGAAAAATCTGGGCAACTTGACTTTGACGAGTGACAAAATCAATTAAAATTTGACTAATTAGGTGAAGTCACTATCACACACTAAAGTAATAAACAATTTAAATAAAGTGCTACATAAATGTACTTTAGTACTCAGGCAAACAAAATAAAGACGGCTACAACTTTACACCAAAAACAGCATAAATGTATTATACATGTATTCCATGAGGTTAAAATCAGTGTTTCAAATATGTATGGTTTAATATGTTTTTTTCTCTCCTATCACTGTTGTTCAAATTCTTTGAAAAACACATTTGGCTGCATCCAGACACATCTGGGAACTTGTACCTGGGCAAGATAGGACCTGGAGGCCCAAGTCACCACATACGCCACACTCGGTTTGTCCAATGTGCAGTTGGCTTTCCCTGGTGAGAGCCCAAGCATGTGTTCTATAAAGTCACTGATCCTAAAATCCTATCAGGGGCCAGGACTATGGTTTCCTGTTTGCTTAAAATAACCAATACTATTTCCAATTATTATTTACACTTACAAATTATTTATTTGGTAAAACCAAAAAGAAGAGTTTAATAAAAAATTTAAACAATCTTACGGAAATTTTAAAGGAAATTTCTAAAGTTATATTGCTTATTCAGTGAGCAAATTTCAAATAAAACACTATTCACAATTAATATCTAATAAAATATATACCTTTAAATCATGGAAAGATGTTCTATTCACACTAAACATATATATGAAAACACCCTCAACAATAGGATTTGATTTAAAGATTCTTAGTTAAATGTCCACATTCATGAAGAGATTACCATTCACAGTAACCAAATAATGAAATAAAAATATTTTTAAATGGAAAAAAGGAAACGGCAGTGAACATAACACTTAAACATAAAAGTCAATGAAATAACTTTATATATATATATATATAAAATGTACACACACACACCATGTATCTGTGGTTAACATTATTTCTTAACGAATCAGAGAAGATTCCCTTTGGATACAATGATTAAATAGTTATCGATATGGTAGGCTACTTACACCTAGAAGCTATAATTAGACATAATATATTCTATCCATTTTCTTAAGATGTAAAATAGCCAAGCTAAATAAAGTTATTCCTGTCCAGAATATGTTGTCTATTCTTTTAGCTGAAAGCAAACCTGAAGTAAATTCCTATTTATCTCCTTGCCAATCAAGGAATGAATGACTGACACTAACACAGCCTTATCTCGGCCTTCTGTCTGCAGCACATTCTGCTAAGTGATGTCATTGCTCTACCAGACAAAAATAAGCAGATTATTACAGTGACTAGAAGCAAACTAAACATTTGGATTTTTGCATGGACAGATTTACACACTGTCTGTCAGATAAAGCACAGTTTGCCTGCTGCTTACACAACAAGAATGTGCCTGACAGCTTCCTCCCAGGTTTAGTATCTGATTACATAAATAGGCCATTCCCCACTATTCCTGAAGACTGACAGTCTGTCTTAGCTTAAAGTGCAATTTTGGACTATCAGCTTTTCTGTCTTGCACACTAGGCTGATTAACATCAGAGCACTTGCTGGAGGGTCCAATCAAGTTTTCCACTCCCAGAATTCCAGGCCTTATAAAATGTGGCGACCACAATGAGTGGGGAGAGGTGACTGCTCCTTTGGCACACTTTGAAGGGTGAACCATATTAACACGCTTACATACGTGTCCGTATTTGCAGTATGACTTCCAAAACATTAATAATTTGGAAACATAATGGTTTCTTTTAAGCTAATGGTTTTATTTATAAAATTAAATATGAAGCATGGTTACATGAAACATTTATGTGTTACTATTTTTATAGTTGCCATGTTTTAAAATTTTTATAATATTTCATCAAAGAAATGAAATACCAATGACTTATCATAGTCATATAAAACCACAGCATTGAGCTGAAAGAATATTTGCAAACTTATCTGCCACTAATTAACATCCTTCCTATCTCCACCATGGTACCCAAAACAAAATTTTCAGGAGGAACACACTAGTGCATTTTGAAAACATAGCTTAACTTGCTTTGGCAGCAACAAAAATGTTAGTAGAAAAACATTCATGAATAAATTGTATCTGGATAAATATTATGAAATTGCTAAAAAAGGATGATTCATTTTTTGGTCATTTAAACTCTAATAATGATAATAATAATAATAATAATATTGAAGTTCTGCAGGTTAGTAGAAAAGTTTAGTTACAAATTACCTTGGGTGAAACTTTACATATTGGATAATTACATACATCTCAACAAATACAAGCACGTGATTTTCATATAAATGAAAGCATTCAAAGTGGTCTGGCTGATCAAGACAGATAATTTTCTTTCAATAAGAAAAATAAAACAAAACTAAGCACTAGTCATAGTAAAGGCAGTACTGAATATCTTCACTCCATTGAGAGGAAACCATTTGTTTCTTATTTTCTTTGGCCTGACACTATTTGGGAGCTGTGGTAAAAAAAAAAATTTCAAGTAACTCCACTACTAATTTGTAAATTAAGCATAAGTTTTTTAAACTACTATGGGCCAGGTCCTATCCTGTGTTCTAGAAATACAAAGATAAATAGGACACAAAATGTGAAAAGGAAAAGAGACAGCAAATACATAAATTATATTTTAAAGTGGTAATTTATCTTTTAACAGATAAATTTGGGATTTTTTAGATTCAAATGGCAATCTATCCCAATATTAAACAACTCTCCTTCTCAGGACTAATGTTCTATGAAACTCATCCTATACTTTTCTAGCAAAAAGATTTTCTTCCTCCCTAGTCATCTCCCTACTTTCCTACAGAAATCTATCTCAAGTCAAATTAATGATTTTATGAAGCCTGGATCTGAACATTACAAACACATAAAACCTATCTATACCTAAAAAATGACCCACACTCTCCCGTTCCCCTCTCAGAATTGCCCCGGGTTTGCTTTTTACACTGTTACACATTAAATACTAACATTTAGTTCAAAACATCTTACCGCCTAATACTATAATGTATTTCACCTTTTTCATTTGTGACTTGACACCAATACTAATGAACTGTCATTGAAATAGTTTTGGGAACCACAGAGGGTGAGGTACTTACAATGGTAAACCATCAGAAGTCATAAACACAGTATTGTTTCCAGTAATTTCAGCTATAACTTTCAAACATTCATACCCAGACAAACCGGATGAAATATGTTGCTTCAGGTCAGCTCTGATGGATCCCTCAGAAATATCAACATTATTGCTTTTATTTTATTATGTACCACACTTCATAACTGTACACTGCAGAGTACAATAAAAACTCCAATACACAGCTTGAGTACTTATTAAACAGGTCAAAAGTTACTATAACAAATAACTTGTTCTACTCAGGGTCCATTAATAACATATCTTGTTCAGATAGGGAAATTTTTTTTTAAAAAAAGGCAAAAAATAAGGGCAACAAAAGAAATGCAGAACAATTTGAAATCTTTTATATATCTGATTTTCCTTTTCTCATTTCCTTTATAGGTACATCCTTAATTACTGTATCTTTAATGGCAAGCATGTATGCCAACAACTTTGAAAGAACGATTAATAAATAAAAAACTGGGGATCAATAAAGAAAAGAGGAAGGTGACCAAATAACAGACAAGAGTAACAGTCCACTGCAATCTGTGAGCCTTCAGAGGCTGTGGTCACCAACATTCCCCAAGCCAGGTCCAAAGGTAAGAAACAGCTTGTTCAAGTCATACTTCACTCAAGGATTGTATCAATTTAAGTAAA
>VBSM01003157.1:51883873-51893873 GCA_008086735.1 Cheirogaleus medius | reverse complement strand
TAGTAAGCCAGGAGTATTAATTGCAAGCTCTCTGACAATTCAGATATGATAAGTCATTCAATCTAGTGTAGAAAAGATGTGCAAGCTTTTCATATACATATTTCTTGTTTCCTAGGGACAAATGTGGACCACCCCAGGCAGAACAAATATCAGCCAACACAATCTATGTTGCAAAAGTAGCCACACCTTCTTTCCCCTTAGGCAATCATAATTTGGATTAAATTATAATATCAATAAATTTGGCCAATCTATTAAGGAACAAACAGGTTGACCATGAAATTATTATATGACAAACGAAAATCTTTTTTTTTTTTTTTTTTTTTGAGACAGAGTCTCACTGTGTTGCTTAGGCTACAGTGCTGTAGCGTCAGCCTAGCTCACAGCAACCTCCAGCTCCTGAGCTCAAGCAATCCTTCTGCCTCAGTCTCCCGAGTAGCTGGGACTATAGGCATGTGCCACCACGCTCAGCTAATTTTTTCTATATATATTTTTTTAGTTGGCCAATAATTTCTTTCTATTTTCAGTAGAGACGGGGTCTCGCTCTTGCTCAGGCTGGTTTTGAACCCCTGACCTTGAGCGATCCTCCCACCTCGGCCTTCTAGAGTGCTAGGATTACAGGCATGAGCCACCATGCGCCCTGACTCTTTCTTTAGAATGGCTATCTTGGGTACCAATTATAGGTTGTAATTTAAAATAAGAATGTAAGCCCAAGTTCACTTCTTTTCTTGTCTTCCTGTGTTGAATAAGAATTGATAAAGATGTGATACTATGAGAAAGTAAAAAAATAAAATAATGTTTAATGTTTACCTAATATTTCTGAAACTGTATCTTAGGTACTCTCACTAAATTAAATAGTTTGGGAGGTTAAATTATAAAGTATGAGAAAATTGTTCAGAAATGATGCTACTATATTTAATATAAATTTATATTAATTATATTGTTCATTCTAATAATAATTTCAGATTTTGATGCAAATTAATTTAGAAATGTTGAAATTATGTTAGTTTGATATGTCTAGCTACCAATTTGACATAACAGTGTCATGTTTCTTTCCTAAAAAAGTAAAATTAATACTCCCTTGCCTCAAAAGTTATGCATATTTCTTATACCTATTTAATTCAAGGCTATAAATCTTAAAAATTACTTTAAAACAAAAATAAAATCCACAACAAATATGTGTAAGAGAGAAAGAGAGAGTGTGTGTATATAAGTATGCATACATACATAAAGATAAACACAGGGTTTTTTATGCTTAGAAGAGTACTGACTAAGCTTTCCTATCTCTGCCACTATAACCATCTGTCCATTCCTCTGCCAAAATGTGTCCTTACAGTATAATAGGAGGTGACCATATTAAGCCACCACTGCAATGTGGCTGCTACCTGTTTTAAGTGCATGTGCACTGACATCTGTTACAGATCGTCTTCTGGACAGTAACAGTTGCACGTTCCCTTCTTGATAGACTGCTCGAAATTTTGTTCAAGATGCCCTAATGTTTTTGACAACCTGTACAAGCCAAACATTTCAGCAAAAATTTCAAATTAATGCTGAGGGCACTTTACAACGTTTTGTTCTGTATTGTTCACTCTTGCTGATTGTGTCCTAAATAATAAAGTGCGGCCTCCGGCGATTTTTCTCAGAATGTTTATGATGAGAACTCATTCATCTAAATCTGCTGGCCAGTGGAATAAAATAAATCAAGAATTTCCCAAATATAACAATATTTGTGTTCAGTAGATAATTGATGACTGCAGCTGCACTAATTAAAACCCATCTGAGTTTCATTAATCTTGGTCACCAGGACCAATTGCCATGCTCCACACCTCACGCAAAGCCGCACGCCCTTGCGCTCGGGTCACATGCAGGTGGGTCTTGCTCCTAAATTTCTCAGGATAATGTGAAATTTTGCAATTTAATATATATAATGAATATAGAATATAAACATGTAACCATTTAAGACATATCTTTAATAATCAGAACATAAATCATGAAAATAATATAATTAAATGTCTTGTATCAGGTAGCATTTCCCTTTATTACACATGCTCTTTGCCTGTTAAAAAAGAAAGAAATGTGTCAGTAACTTGTGGTTCATATAAATATCTACACGAATAGCTAAACCATGGAAATAACTGAAGTGCCCCATAGATCATACTTGCATGGAGTAGAAATACTTCCCAGCAACAACTGTGCAATTCACATTTAAGAAAAGACAGCACTTAAATAATCAGTCCTATTAAGACACAACTGCTATACACTGAGTTTATAAAAATGCTTGCGAACATCTACTAAACATAAATTTCTCTCCAAAATGTATATCATGGAGAACCATGGAGCCATAGAACCAAAGAACATCGTAAGTAACTGCTGACAGGCACAAAGGATCCTTGTCGTGGGAACTGTTCTTACCGACCTCTAAATTACTATCCAGAAATACAGTTTGGATTCTACTCACTCATTCACTCAAGAAGTATTTATTGAGAGCCAAATGTGGTTTCAGATACTCTCGATCCAGGCCCTGGTGCTACAGCAACCCACCAAGTCCCTGCTCTCATTGAGAGTTCTTTATCAGTGAACAGGAGAAAATAATCAGATAAGCATATAACATGACATGTTGTGGTAAGTGGTATGAAAAAAAAATCAAGCAAGAGAAGGGATGAGACGTGGTTGAGGGGCACTATTTAAAATTGAGGAGTCAGAGAAAATGGTATTTGAGCAGAAGCCCAAGGAAATAGAGGTACCAGCCTTTATTTGGATAGAAGCCAAAGGAGTATAAATAATAAACTCTTAGATTAGTCAAATTTATACATTTAACAAACCAAAATTCACACAACTCAATTCAGACATTAAACCCAATGGTTTGGAGGTGGGGTGCAGGAACTGGGCTGTGGGCAAGTGAAGAAAAAAAGGAAAAGGAGCAAAATACTTGGCAAGAAAATACAAGGAAGTATGACTTAAAATATCTTGAACATCAATTTAAGAGCTCTGCACTGAAGCTGCTGGAGCAACAAATCTAAAGAACTTTGGAAGAAACTGAAGGAAGGAAGAGAGAAGCTGGCAACAACGAAATCTATCCTTTCATCATATAATTAACAGTTTTTAAAAGTCATCTATAAGTAAAATAAATGTGGCAAAAGTGCTAAATATTTGTTGTGTTCAGTGTTTTTCAAAATTTCACTCAAAAATCCTTTAACTTCCAACAAAATAGTACCAAAGAAACAATGTGCCATATCATCAAATACTTATTTTACAGCTTCAGGTTAAATTTCATGAATGGGGTTATTGTTTCCTCTAATTTTTTAACATACTGCTTGATATTAAAAAGGCTTTTCTTCTGAAATGATTAGTATCTCTAGAAACAAAGAAATACTTATTAATTCATAAAACATGCCAAGACCAGTAAAAATAAAATCTGTTTTAATTGTTAGATTATCTTATGTGCACTAAATATAAATCAAATTCCCCACAACTGTCCTTTCAGTATTCCATAGTATATGAACCTGCTTAAACAGCATGTTTCAATCTTATTTTCTTTGGAAATTGGCACTCCTTTCTCCAAGAAGACACGCTATCCACGGTGCGTGAATCCCAGGACATCTCCCTGGTCTCTTTCTCAGGACCACCCCTTTGGGAAGTTGGCTGCAGGGTGGGTGCCCGGGGACATGCAGCGATGCACCCTGAAGAGACAGGAGGATGGGCTCCCAGGGCCGCTGCGCCTCTGCTGGTATGCTCTGCCCACTGCTGTGAACACAGTCCCCACTGCCTCCATCCACGATCGCACACTGTCTCATTTAGAGTAGACACGCTCAGAAGCTTTACATATATGGTCTCGTTTACTCCTCATAATGCCTCCACAAGTTAAACATGATAAATCCCTTTTAAGAGATGAAAGCTACACTAAGAAAGCAAAGTAACCTGCCCAAATCATACAATAAGTGACACTGTAGGAATGCAATCAAATTCATATGTGACTTCAAATCCACGCTTTCCCACTTTAGTATGAAGCAGAATTTTCAAGCTAGAATTGACTGAGAAACAGTGCTTGAAGACCATCTATCACAATATTCACACACATCACAAAAACAAAGGCCCAGCAGGGTTTCGAGACTTGCCTAAGGGACACAGTCTTTGAACAGCAAATATGGAAATGCCCTCAATTCCAGCCAGAGATCTTCCCACCTTAATGCCATGCAAAGGGGGCAACAAAAATTACCATGGCCTCACAGCACAACTCTTTCTAGTATCTTCTCAATGATCAGTTTCATGACTCGAAGGAAAAAAAGGCTTTGCCTACTGAGACATTTATATAAAAATATAAAATATTTTATCAGATTTATATTTCATTGCTTTGTGATACTTTTTCATTTTCTAGCTTCTACAAAAAACTGAAGCAGAGGATACAATGTTCATTGAAAGCACTGATTCAACAGTTGAATTTCAGCAACTGTTCACAAACTTGATCACGTCATTTTTCTTATCATGCAGTATCTTGTGCAAAAGTACACACAATGTACACGCACACACAGACCACCTGACACAAAACTGAATGTTGGCTCAGGTCTTATTTCCTGCACCATCTTCTATACCTTTCTATCATTTTATTGTTTCAATTCCTTCAAAGAACTGCAAAAGTTTCCAACCAAGTATCACAGGCAAAAGACTGTTGTCTTCACTTCCAATCATTAATAAACGTCCTTAGTTTTTGAGACAGACATGTACCGTGCCCAATAAGTCACTGCCCAGTTACTCTCAACATTTTGCAGTTCATATCACTATTAAGCTTTCTTCATGGTCTTCAGGTATGAATCAGTGAAATACATAAGCTTAGAAAACAACTTGTGTCCGTGAAAAGTCCTGTATGAGTTCAGGTTTGTCACACTATAAAGTGTATGCATTTCAAGGCAGATTTTTTTTTAGAAACAAATGAGTTTACAATTAGAAAAAGATGCAGCACTTCTAAATTGAAGAGTTTATCAAAAGTCTAGCTGAAAAAACTCGTCAGTGCACACACACAAAAAAGCCTTACATGGGCAAAAAATACATACATCTTGGAAAAAAGATTCCCAATATGAGAGACAGGAATAAAAATAAATTGTTCTGGGTGGTAGGTTTTTTCTTTGTATTTTATTGCATTTCATACATATTATAGAATGAATCTGATTATTTTTGAATAAAAAATTTTCTTCTTTAAATAAAGAAGTATCAGATTCAGAGAATACTTTAGATGACTGGAGAAATGTGGTCACACATTGCAATTTGCTGACGGAAGACACACACATACTACATGTTGTCGACTTTCTCCTTCATTAGCCACATGACAAAGCTACTTTAAAAATACAAGAGAAGGCTTCAGGAGGAGTTGCTTCCACCTGTATTTCCTCCTCTGGTAGTTTCTTCTCGTTTGCCAAGATAGAAAAAAAGGAATTAAAAAATAGAAAGGCTTTAAAGAAGTGAAAACCAATAGGATTTTAATTCTTGGTGGGAATCATGGAAATCTGCAGGCTTATAAGTTTTAAGCAGAGGGTTTCTGAATTGAAATGAATAATTCAAAGATCTCAGAGTTTTGAAGTGAGAAGAGGTCCTAGAGCAAAGATAGAAAGTCAAGTATTTTTCAACTAAAGCCTGGAGAGAAAAACAAGTAGAGTCTGATAGCAAAGAAGTGAGACATAATTAGAGATAACATTGGAATTTGGATCTCTGTTAAATATTGCCCCATATATGCATTCTTCAAAGCTGTGTTCTTCCATGCTTAATGCTTGTAGATTATGCGGGGAAAAACACTGCTTCTGTGGTTTTGGTTATTTTGCTTATTCATCCCTACTAAAGAATGTCAAAAATTAAATATAAATGTAATTCAAACTCTACTACAAAAGAAAAGAAATTGGTTATTGAGTCTATGAAGCCCAGATATCTCTTGGCAGAATGCCCTGAGGGGATCGCTGTTAGAAAACACCGAGAGAAAACAGTAATGTCAACCACCTTAGAAAAAAAAATTATTTTTATCTTTGCTAAAGTGTTCCATATTTAAAGGAAAATTTTGATGCTTTATTAAGAGATTTTAACTAATGCCTAAATTCAGACAGTGTAAGGAAGTGTTCATTAATGATGCTTTCCAACACTGTATATGAACTGGTGCTAATTTAATTTGTTAGAATATATTATACATAAAATCATTGAAGGTCAATAATTTCTAATTCTGTGATGATATATTTGTGTTTTCCCAAGATTTATAAGATTTTAATAGTCAGACTATTTTGAACATTCACTTTTCCTCCTTTGAATCACTAGCTGTCCCTCAAAAATAATTTCTAGTGATACATGAAGTTAATTAGATAATTTCTTAAAAACCCTAAATTGCATAAAAGAGAGCCAAGATGATATAGATTTATTTAAATTTTCAAGAAATTAATTCACTTAGATTTTGAGCAGTTCCTCTGCCTGTCTGGGACTTCATTTCCAAGTATAGTTTTTTTATTTGTTTGTTTTTCCTATATTAATAACAAATCTAAAAAATCAGTTTGGTAGCCCAACCACTTTAAAACTAATTTCATTAATTTTATCTCTCTCAATTATTAATGGATATACTTCTTCTCTGGTATTATTTCTCCAATAAGTATATTGGAGAAATAATATATTTATTGGCTCTTCTTCTTTCAAGATAACACCTTCTGGAAGACTTAACTCATGCTGTTTTGTTAAACTCAATCTTTTCCTTGCAAAACTTCAGTGTAAATGTTAGTATTTTCTTCAGATAGCTTAGTATTCACTTAAACTTCAAGTTATACAATAATTTCCTCATGATGCTTGAAATGACCTTACTAATACAATAAAATTATGAACTTCCTAGAATTTTCTCAGTTTTGATGCCAATAAAAAATAAACAAAGAACCATTAAGAAATAAAGGAAATTAAGTGAGACTACAAAGTATTCTTCATTTCTAATGACTTGCTATAACAATAATCCTTACTATATTGAAAAAGGGTATGTTTTGATAAAAATCATGTTTTTATAATGTTTTTCCAAATTAAAAAGTTGTAGAGGCTAGTTCTTGCTAACTCTTTATTATTGTTTTTGAGAAAAAGACATCTCTTAGTAGATTACCTGGTAAATTATCAACTCTGTTGGTTGATTCCACATACATTTAAAACAACATAAACTCAAAGAGGAAAACTTTGGCATCGCCATCATTTCAAAGTGCTTAAATTCTTTTCAATTATTAGAAATTTTAAGTTATAATGAAGAGATTTAAGGTTGACTAAAATTAAGTAAAAATTCCTGTACTCTCTGGGATCTCTCGCCCTTCTGGTCGCCTTGGAGCCTGGCGCCCTGGAGGCAGCAGAGCGTCCTGTTCTCTTTATGTGGGTCACAGATGGCCTGAGCCACACGCTTTACTCCTGAATCATCAATCAGGATCACTTGGCTCTTCTTCCTTCTGGTATTTCACTTTCAGAACTTGCTTTTCAATCATTAGTTGGATGACTATGTGCTGCCCTCAGTCTCTTCTTAGGCTGATCTCTCCTCAATTTATTTAGGGCAGACCATCAAGGATTAGTTTAACATTGAATAGTCCTTTATTGGCTCCCTTTCAAAATTATATCACTGTACACCCTCTGGGCCCTTTCAGCTTGCTTAAGAACCTGAAAAAGCATTTCCTTGTGTTGTTTTTCTCATAGTGTTTCCCATTTTGATGATTCTAAATATATGGTTCTTTGTGAGTAATTTTACACACATATTTTAATAAACTAAAAAATTTTGAAAAAAATCATATATATTGTCCTCAATATTTTTTATAAAAGGTAACTACCATAAAATATATATATGAAGTATATTTTGAATATAATAATTTAACATACTATTTCAAAAGCCTTTATTGCATCAATATTATAATTTGTATTAGATAAATAGATCATTCAAACTAATTTAGTCCTTCATCATCAATATTTCTCTGTGTTAATGGTATGAACACAGGCTTACAAAGGAGGACAATGTGCCATTTGTGCCATAAAGAACCTCGAATCCAGAGGGAAACTGGATTTCAAAGCAGAGGAGAAACGCTGTGACACAGCAAGGACTCCTGCTAGAGGGGCACCCCTTCCACCCTGGAAACTCGGGGGGCTCTGAGAGGCTCATACCTCAAAGATGAGAGCATCCTAGCCATGTGAGAGGGAAGGAGAAAGCACCGTGCAGGCTGGGGAGAGAAGGAATGCAGGACGGTTGGCAAACCCAGAGGAGGAGGAAGCGGCAGGGGTGGAGACAGAAGAGGGGACTGGGCCAGACCCCTGCAGCTTTCCCTTCCCACTCTAGATGCCAGGGTGCAGAGACAGCCTAGGTGCTTTATATGAAATTTTTCTGAAATTCAACACTTCTGTCTACGTATTTAACATCTTAGAAATTTTTTTTGAAATATGTTTCATGTATAAACCAAACTGCATATGTAACAAAAGGCAACAAAATATACCAAAATTAGAATGTTTCCCACTCATTTATGAATGCATTTATAGATTCACTACATGAGGCTATCACGAATAAACATAAATGGGAACACACGGCTCATCTCTTCAAGGAGCTGCGGTCACCCTGTGAGGTGAGATCTGTAGACTCCTTCATAAGCGCAACAAACATTTATTGCACTGTTCTAGAGTAGACCTAGGCAACAGGAAAAGGGAAAAAATCTAAGCAAGATTTTGGGATTCTCTGAGCATAACCTCATTCCCTCTAGTGTGAGTAAAAGTTCATAGAGATTGTGAATAAATCCCAGTATTAAACAAATACGATCAGATTTTCTAGTCACACGCATACGAAGCATATGGATAACAGAATTCTTTCACTGTGCTGTTATAGTCTACAACACACTTTTAATCTTTATTTTTAGACAAATAAAAAAGTAAAGATGGACGGGTATTCTTTTTTCATTTTTTTCTTAGAGAAGATATGTGACTATAAAGATATTCTCTGATGGAATCAAGTTTGCGTTAAGGTGTAAATTATGCGATTTTTCATCTTTAACTCCATGTAACCTTGATCTGATTGTGTTTAGAATTAATATTTATTTTTTATTTATATAAATCTTTGCCTTATTTTATCAGGGTGAATTTCTAATGAAGATGAAGCAGGAAGCACTCCAAAAAAATAGTAATTAAGAGAAAATACTACAGAAAATATTATACAACACATAAACCTGATATGCTCCTTCATCAACATACTATTTTTAAGCATTATTATGCTCCGTTTCAGAATCTAAGCTCCTTAGATAGATGGAACTAAGAAGCATATTTATGTCTATAAAACCCACGAAGAGTTAGTAGCAAACAGCACAGATGAAAAAACAATACAGTATATAAAATATGCACAGAGTTGTCTAAATAGCACACTCAACAGGTCAAAGTAAATCAAAATGAATCTCACACACACAAAAATCACTAGAGAAAAACTTTAGGGGTCAATATGAGGTCAATGTTCCTCAAAAGATTAATTAATGACCTAATGAATAATAATACAAGACTAGAAGGAAAAGCAACTGGAAGCATCAATCTGAACAATATTGCTATTACATTAAGTATCATAGATCACTGTGAAAAAGATTTAAATGCATTAATAAGAATTTAAAAATCTTAGAAAAAGTATTTTGTTTTACATAAATAAATGTGAAGTAATTTATTTCAAATATGAGGAGTACATGTAATAAAGTTATAATGGAGTTTCAACGAGACTGGAAATTTATGGGCCAATACAGAGAAAATGAAATTAGTTATTGAATTAAATCCAAGATACTTTTATTAGGCACCTGTCATTTCTACACATTTGCTCGGTGTGGGCAGTATAACAATGAGTAAGATAATCTAGGATTGGAAAGAACCTACAGTCTAGTACACCACAGAATGAAAAAATTTAAAGCAACCTTTTCAAAAATGACTAAATATAAATAACTGGCCGGGTGCGGTGGCACACGCCTATAATTCTAGCACTCTGGGAGGCCGAGGCAGGAGGATCGCTCAAGGT
>VBSM01003157.1:51848915-51883364 GCA_008086735.1 Cheirogaleus medius | reverse complement strand
AAAAAAAAAAAAAAAAACAAAAAACTTCCTTTCTCTTTAATGTCTAGCATAGAAGCCTTGAAATGATTCTAAAATTAACATCATTAGCCACAGTCTCTGGATTCATTTATTCATGGAGGGCCTTCTACCTACCAGGCACTGTGCTGGGGACTGGGGTGAACACGCATACTAAAGAGAAAACAGATCCATAAATTACGCCATTACATAGCATGTTTAGAATGATAAGCACCATAAGCAGCAGCAGAGCAGAGCAAAGGGGCCTGGGGGTGCCTCCAACTTTAAACTGCACAGTCAGGACAGGCCTCGTCGCGCAGGTGAACCATAAGTGAAGGCGGAAGGGCCCTGACCGGCTGTGAAGGCATGTGGTGGTAAACACTTAACAGCCCAGCTGGGGTTGGGTGGAGTGCGGGACTAATTTGCAGTGTTTGTTGACGTCCATGGTGTAAATGCTCCCACCATGGACAATTTCCAGCTACCAAAAGGAAGTCAACCAGCTCTTAAAATTCCTTAAAATTTAACAATTGGCTAACTTAGCAGGAGCTGGCTCCAGCACATTAACTACACGGGAAAATCTGCAAAGGGAAGATCCAGACAGTACAAAGGCACTAGAGTGGGGGTGAGCCGGGCAAGGAGACCAGTATGCTGGACAGAATGCAGGAGGGACAGTGAGGCTGGAAGGTTAGGTCTGGGAGGTGACAGCAGAGCAGGCAGCATCTGGCTTTCACTGAGAGAAACAAGGCACAGAGAAGAGTTCGGTGCAAAGGAGTAACACATTCCCACCTCCAGCATCAACGTTCGCAGACTGGGAAGAGACTGCATGAAGGAGGGATGGCATTAGTTAGGAGGATCAGATAGGAGACTCTTGCAGTAACTCGGGCATGAGTCGACAGTAGTGAAGAGAAGCTATCAAACTCTGAATGAACTTTGAATCTGATGAGATGTGGGATGTGAGAGACAGATGGGGGACCAGGGTCATTCCAAGGTCTATGGCCTGTGTAAATAGACGGATGGAGTTTTCATCAGCTGAGACAGAGAAGGCTACAAGAGAAGGACTTGGGGCTGGGGGCCAGAGTGCAGAGGTGGAGAAGAGGAGACAAGTTGTTCCATTTAGACAAGTTAAATGTGAGTGTCTATCAGACATCCAGGTGGAGAGACTAAGTCACTAGATAGAAATACGAGTCTGGAGTTCAAGAGAGAGGTCTGGCTGGAGATAACCAATTTAAGAGCTAAGGGCCTGCAGATGTTACTTCCAGCCAACGCTCTGGATGAGATCCCTGCGAGAATGACGCAGATACAGAAGGGGCCAAGGACCGAGCCCTGCACCCACCCCACTCCCCCAACATGAAAGGTGTGGTGAGAAGAGGATGAACCAACAAAACAGACCAGAGAAGGAATTACTAGTGAGGTACAAGAAAGACCAAGAATGTGTGGTACCCTGAAATCCAAACGTAAATTGAAGAGAACAGTATCTTCCCAAGTCTTCATGCTACCAAGTTCCTACTGTGCAGTTCTAAAATGAGAATATTGATCTAGAATCTCAGATCCCTACCCATTCTGTCAGGGCTAGTGATCTTTGAATGGATACTAAATTTGCACACAAAACTCAAATTTGTGGAAAAAGAAATTCTTCACTTCCTTCCTAACTCATATAGTCTACCAGTGTTTCCTGAATATTGGTGGTATCCATTAAAAAATGTCACCATCACTGATGTCATTCCCTATTCCACCTCTTTTATTGACCAATTTATTACTGAGTCCCCATTTATTACTGAATCCCATCTCTTAGTAAAGCCTTCATAAATGTGTGATACACATACACACAAACCCACACCAGTTTTGAGATGTTTACAGCGTGCGTACCTATCTGCCCTGCTTACCAACTGGCAATACATTTCCTATGGATTCTGGTCAGTTTCATATGACAGCTTGGTAAGTCTACAGTGCCCAGTTGTACAATCAAACATCAATCTGGGTGTTTCTGTTAGGGTGTTTTGTAGATGTGGTAACATAGGAAATCAGTTGACTTTAGGTGAGTACAGGAGGAGATCATCCTCTAAAACCTGGTGGGGCCACGTTCAATCAGCTGACAGGCCTAAGAGCACAACTGAGGTCTCCCTTAGGAGGAAGGAAGTCTGCCTGTGGACTGCAGCTTCGGCTCTGCCCAAGGGTTCCCAGCCTGCCCTTTGGATCTCAGACTTGCCTACCCAGCCCCCAAGTCACATAACCCAATTCCTTGAAATAAATCTCCAGTGTGTGTTATCTCCTACTGGTTCTATTCAACATTTCTCTGGAAGAACTCTGTCTGACGGATCCTTATGTTCCTACAATGGTAACTAGTCTAGTAATTTTGAATGTGCAGTAGCAATTGTTTTCCCCACATATAGAGATGTTCTCTGATTAAATTATCTCTTAAGTACATTAATAAAGCCCAGTCTAAACTAAATTTCAGCTACATTTATCAGCATGATACATAAAAGTATAAAGACGAGATGAGACGAGGCCACAGTGGCATAAAAACAAAACATCCTGTAAGCAGTGAGGCAGAGTCAAAGCTTCATGGGCACAGACAACATCAGCGTGCACTGAGGGATCTGAACAGATTCCATCCCTGTGCCGAGCGCTGCACTGCACAGCCAGCGCCATGAAATCCCCTGGCCAGCGAGTGTGGCTACAGGAACCGCTGCTTTGTATCCGAAGATGCGTGTTGCCATAGGGCCTCCCCCAGCTCCGCCCTTAAAATATATTCTCGAGACGGCAGATGTAAAGAAGCACCAAAACGAAAGCACGCGCTGTAAGCAGCAGGTAGAGAGGGGGCAGAAGCTGCAGCACACCTGTGTGAGGGTTTAGAAACAAGGATGGAAACACAACAAATATAAATGTAATTGCCGATACGAGCAATCAACTGAAGAAAGAATACGTGGTATCAATGACTGATAATGTTGAAAAACAATGTGAACAGTAAAAGGAGACTGGACTACAGAAAGAGAACAGGAAAACTATAAAAAAACAGATCTAAGGAATTAGCAAATTTAGACATCCCTCTTTTCCTAGGGTGTTCTGTGAGAAAAGAATGCATGATGCAGAGAAAAATGAGTAAAAATGCCTGTAAAATTATTAGGTACACGATACTATCCAACAATAATGTTCAGATAGATTTTTTTGAAAGTTCTTTAATCAAGAAAATATTAAATGAAATTTTAAAATTCCATAAGGTCAAACAGTGATTTAAAGAATGATTACAAAGATTGAAAGATAGTAAAAAGGTGAAAACTATAACAATGAGATTAGTATAAACACAACTTTGGAAACCAAAAAGTTTCTATGAAATAATCTGCAGTGATGTTTGACTGCCTGCAACATCTTGTGGCACAATTTCAGGATCCAGTAGTCCCTCACCTTGCACTGTTAGTCTTCCCTAGAATACTCAGGGTATCACTCCATCCCGCAAGGGGAAAGGGCCCAGTATTTACTAGTGTAAAACCACAAGTGTGCGGAGACAGCTTTATGTTTGATTCTGATAACAAATAAGTTTAAAAATATAACTCTAAAGTAATGCAACTGAACAGGAAGGTAGGCTCTGCTCTTCTAAAGCTCTCTGCAGCACTAGCACAAATATAAAGGCTTTAATAATACATATCTCAGTCAAGTGCAACTGAGCCTTTAAATCTGGACATTTTCCCAAGTGTAGAATTAAAAGCTTCACAACTGGATTGAAAGAGCACAATTGTTCCCATTCATACCACACTTTCACTCTTTTCATATTTTCCTCATGATCTGAGCCACACTTCCTTAAAGAAAGTAATGAGCTTCTGAAGAAACAATTTCTAAAGTTACACAAAGGAAAAATTAAAACTCCAAAAAAGGAAAAAAAAATAGGTATGTCCTTCGACAAAAAAGGGGCATTAGAATTTCTAGTATTAAGAAAAATCAAAACCTTTCAATCAACTTATGTTATTCTTAGTATTGGACAAGAAACAAATTTTGTAGTATTAGAAGTATTAGATATTTAACTTTAATTGTTTTAATGTAACAATAACATATAAGATACCAGTATATTACCAGTACTGATACACATTATAGTTTCACCACACCTAGTATTAGATTTTTCACAAAATGTAAGCCTCATTGCATGATCTATCTTCAAGTAATTTATATGTGACTCTTTCTATATTATTCCACTCTTTAGAATGAAAATACCCTAGTAGGTGTATATTATGACTACCAGCATACTATCTAGTCTTGAAAAATAGTAGAGCAATAAAAGGGATACACTATAGAGCTTACTGTACATCAGAAAAGGAAAAACCCATCTGAATGGTAAAATCCCTGCAAACTTCTGTGTACTGGCCATTCATCAGATTTTTCACGTGTAACCCATTCAAGGTGTTTATCAGTAGGTTTCATTCCTGATGACTTGCTGAAGACATCAGGACATAAGATATCTTTCATTGTTTTTTGTCTCACTATTTATTTATCTTCAGGAAAATGACTCCCCTGGAAGGACATTCCAAATCCACTCCTGGAGCGTTGTCTGCGGAAGCACAGACCTACCCGAGGAAAGTCACCGGAGGGAGCCTCATCGTTTTGGCATCCTGGACAGAGAGCCACCCCTCTAGAGGTGGCGTCAGCAGGTGATCAGTGCAGAGAAACTACCCACCAGCTCCGCAGCTCTGAGCAAGGTACGGACCTCTTCGAGCTACAGTTACGTCACCTCTCTGATGCAGACGATGACAATCAGATCCACCTCAGAGCTGTGTCGTTAGGATTAAGTGAAATGAAGCATTTGACAGCCCCCGGCAAAGTAAGCCTGACGTCGGTGAGCTCTGAAGAAGGGGCAGGCATCTTTACTATAACTCAGAGGGTTTACTAACCAAACAGTGATGGGGGTTGGTAACACTCTGAGGAAGGCTGGAAACTGAGGCACGCCCTGCTCAGTGAGTGACGCTGGGCACTGGGAGGCTGCAGAGCAAAGCCCGGCCAGATCTGGACCAGGACCTGTCTCCTACAATGTCTGCCTTCTTTCCTGAAGGCAGAATCTGCATCCTTTTCATATTTATAATTTTATTTCCTAATGTGCCTGGCACTGTACTTAACACCAGAGAAACGGAATATTGGCTGAACAAATTTATAAATCCCTCTTCTTGCTTGAAAATCTACCTAAGGCCATCTCCGGATACATTTTCCCTCCTCTTTTCAAAACACACACACCTTTGTCTCCTTTACTCAAAATTTTCCTTCTACCAGGAGTTCACGACCTTCTCTCTAAAAACAAACAAAACCCTAGACTAGAAGCTTCGCTGTGCTCTGGAGCAGCAGTTCGGCCCGTGCGTGGCCGTCACAGGCACAGTTCCGACGGCGCTGCGGCGGCGGCACGATACACTCCTCTGAAGCACACAGGAACCACCAGCGACCACCGCCGCTTCCCGTCTCGCTGCAGCACTGGACACTGGGCCTGCAGCCACGGGGGCTCATGCAACGCCCAGGGAACTCTGTTGGCTTCCCCCCCAGTAGTGAGAGAAAAAGTGAAATGAGAGAAAATCATAGTTTAAACGATTGGACCTGATAAGTGAGTTCACTACACTGTGATTGTGTGGTCAGATGTCTACACTGGATGCAGAGTTATAAGCATGGATTCTAGACAATCAGGGTTTGTTTGGGCAGCTGTTTTCCAGATCAGGATCAGAAACATCTGTGAGCTGGAAAGAGTTCTAAACTGCCTACCACAGAGCTCTGGAATGTGGGTGAGGGAGGAAGACAGGTTTTTGGGAGAAGCCCTTTGAGGCTAATACAGTCAACAGAAGGGGGAAGTCACCTCTTCCTTGAATTTATAAGAAAAAATAATATATATCTACAGAGATTACCATCCCCAACTCTGCAAGGGACTGTCAGAAATCTAAGTGCTAAAAAAGAAGAGGGAAGTCAGAGACAGAAAGGATGGAAGGAAGGGAGGGAGGGAAGGAGGGCGGAAGGCAGGAAAATAGTTCAGAGAATTCAGCAGAAAATCACGTTTGCTCCTAAGACCAGCTAAAGCCAAAGTTGTACTGGTCAACGGTGAACTCTGGAAGGTGTCTAACAGCACAGAGGCAGCTTGTGGTTACCCCGCAAGCTAAGATCCACTCCCACCATGCCGCAGGTCTGAAAACAGTTGAGTTCTGCTTTTCCCATGTCCCTGAGCTGGCTGTCCCTGCGTGCGTAGTCTGCCCATGAGAAGGAAGAGGGAGTGGCAGTAGAAGGCGTGTGTAGAAGGCCACCACACACGGCTGAATGGCTTTGTCTACAAGTACTTCATGCATTATTTTTTCTACATGAACACAAAGCATATCCTCTTGGTAAGACGAAGCAAAGACCTTCTGAAGGGGGCACTGTTAACCCAGCCTGGAGTTACTTCTAAATATAACAGGCAGAAATACTGACAGAGAACCAGCTAGATAGCAAAGCTTTCATAGAGACTCTAAAAGACCTTTATTTCAAATTGTTCCAACAGAAAGAAGAGTAGATAAGTATTTAAAAAAAAAAAAAGGAGTTAGAGATTTCTTCACACCCAAATCATTCGATTTTCTAGATAAAGTAGCTAGAAAGGAGAGGAATTGGATCAGGCCTGCAAGGCCCTATAGGACCAAAATGTAAAAAATAGTTTCTAAGTCAGCTGTGACAACTGTATCCATATTGTGAGGGGATGCTGTGATCTAAATTTGCAAGCTGCTTTAAAGAGCTCCATCTACAGGGCCACATGTGGCCCTCCAGATCCCCAAGTGTGGCCCCCTGGCCGAATCCAAACTTCATGAACAAATCTCTTTAGTCAAAGGATTTGTTCTGTAAAATTTGGATTCAGTCAAGAGGCCACACTCAAGGATCCAGAAAGCCACATGTGGCCCAAAGGGTGCAGGTTCCCCACCCCTGACCTACAACATTCATGAGGGTTAATCAGTTGTTCTGTTTCACTGCTACTGAACCAACCAGAAAAAAAGTATATATATTAAAGCTTTATAAACTAAGGTTAGATTTTGCAAGAAAATTCAGGGTTCCATTCTAACAAAAGTTAGATAATTTTCGGAAAAAATGAAAAAATTTGATCCGTATAAACTCAAGATTTACATATTCAGCTAAACTATCATTTGCAATCTCCACTTAGACATCTGAAAGACATCTCAACACTAAGGGTTCGAAAAGGAACACGGTGCCCTGCCCCACAGTCCCCAAACCTGCTCTCCCTCAGCCTCTCCACCTTAGAGGAACCCACACCCACCTGCTGCATCAGGCACAAACCTGGGATGCCCCGTGCCCTTCCTTCTGGCCCTCAGCACCCCATCTCAGCAAGCCCAGCTAATCTATCCAAGTGCCTGATCCATCCAACACTGCCCTGTCCCTGCTGCTACCATCTGGCTGAGCCACCATCATCTCTAGCCACAACTGCATAGCTGGCCCCCTGCCAGGAGCCTGCCTACAAATCAGCCAGAGTAAATGTGCAAAGGACAAATGAGATCCTGAACCTCTGCGAGGGCTTCCAGATCGAGTCCGGATACACCACCAAGCCCTCATGGCGCGTCACAAGGCCTTCAGCCGTACCCTGGCTCACCTTTTAGGGAACGTCTCCCACCCCAGCAGTACAGGCCCGGTTTCTGCTCTGGGAACACTGCCAGCTCGAGCTTGCCTCAGGGCCTGTCCACTGCCTCCTCCTGCCTGTACCCAGCCAGCATCTCTGCAGCACGCAGGTCCCTCCCAAAAGTCAGTGCCTCACTGACCTTTGGCAGAGGCCATTCTTGACAATGCAATCAAAGTAGTGTCACCCTGGCACTAACTCATTCATCGCCCTATTCGATTAACTGAAATTATCTTTTCACTCATTTGCTTATTGGCTATTTCGTCAGTATTAGAATCTAATCTCTCTAGAGCAGAGAAGCCTGGTCTTTCTCATTTATAACTGCGTTGTCAGTATCTGCAGTGGGGCCAGGCTCACCCCCGCTGACCCTGCAGCAGGTGTAAATGGAGGCGAATCCATTCCCTTGAGTCTCGGGGTTGTTCCATCTTCCGGTTAGAATGTATATCAAGTCTGGGTTCCCTGCTGTGTAATCTATTCGAAGGTGTTCCACGTGGCTTCACGTGCCTTCGAGAATGAAATTCGGTGAGCCTCCTTATGCTTCTAGTGGCTTTAAAAAATCCAAACAGTCCTGAGGGAACAGGACATACACAGCAAGCTCGTGCCCCATGACCGTGGAACACCACTGAGGCAGCACCGCCTGAGAGCAGGAGGCAGATTTCCCCGGGACACTTCACGAGATGAGGCTCCCGCGGCAGCTTGGGAATGGTGCTTTATATTATGTAAAAATTAAATGTAGTTTATTCAAGCTGTAAACTGTTAGCCTGAGGCTCTTCTACTCCCACGCTATAAGTTTAAAAGAATAATTCTCTTCCTGCTACCCTGTGACTTTTTCCTCAACTTTCTTTCCACTCTACCCCAATAGCTCCTTTTCCAGTGCTAGTCAACAAAAATGACAAATTTAGATATACGATTTTAAGAAATACATGATAGTTTTATGAAAAAAGTAATGTCTGCATGTTATATATGCATGTGAATAACAAAGAAGTCTTAAGTCATAAAAAGAGAATCCATTCAAGTCAAGACCTGTTATTATTCACGCAGGTTCAGAAGGAACTACAGTACGCGAAATCTACATCAGATGCAAAATTCAAAACTCCTCATAGTTTTTCCAGGGATTTTTTTTTCTCCTTACTCTAATTTCAATGATTTCATGATATTTGAAATCAACTTAAATAAAAATCATACCTTATACCCACAGGCAGTATCTTCCTGATCTAGATACTTGCTAAGGTTATTTCTTTCCCTCACATATAACTAGAGAAAATGTCAAAATCAACAGAACACAAGCTTGATCTTTTTTACACGATAAATCTGACCATCTTACTCACCTTGGAGAAGTAAAGCATATAAGTACTGTAATTATAAAAGCATAGGTTCAAAAATCTCAGCTTTACCACTTAGTATGGATCCCTGGAAAGGTACTTAACCTCCCTGAGCCTCAAGATACTCTTTATGTTAGGAAACACGTAAGCATGGCTCAGGGGAGTAAAAACCCCAGCACATACCTGCCCAGAGCTCGTGTCATACTCCCCCCACATGAAGACTCACAAACTGCTCACTTTATCAAGCCAAGGGAAGTAAGGTATTTTCACAGCACCTACTCTACACCTGCGTCTTACAAAGTGTGAAATGCGTGTCCTGAATGGCAGGGAGCCTGTCAGAGGCAGCCAGAAAGCAAAGCAAAGGAAAAGTCCCCATGTTCAGGGTGACACCCAGAGCTGGGGGACCAAGTGATCCAGTAACGTGAAGTTTCAGCGGAACTGAGCGCTATGGTGAGAGAGGCAGGGGCTGACTGTTGAGGGACGGATGGTAAGGTGCGCTGTCCTACGACAGCGTGCCAGAGAGAAAAGTGTGCGCACGAGGCACTAAATGAAAGGGAGAGTCTGTGCAGGAGGCTTTATGAAGGGGAAGAGACCTGAACAAGGACGCAGGGACCACGACAGCCGTGTAGCATAATTTGAAGGTGAAGGAGTTAGCTGAGGGGTATGGCAGAAGATAAACCAAAAAGATGGGGTAAGTACTGAAGCAAAACCCCAAGGGAGGGAGGGAACCCCATGGAAGCAAAGAGGTGGCTGAGAGTGTAAGGGTAGGTTTCACATCACTTCTCACCTGGTCACCCTGTGGCCCTGCCTGCAATCAGTCTGGTTTCCAGGAAAATTACTACCTATAATGCTTCCAGAGCACTTATGCATCGAAAAAGAAAGTAGGATGAGATTTTCCCATTTAATGTCCTTTAAGGAACCCCATGGCAGAGATTGTTTGGTGCGTACTCCAATGTTCATTGTACCTTTCCTTCTTGGTAACAGAATGTCACTTTTCAGCTGGATACAGAGCTGCCATCCTGGCCAATGTATGGGCAAAAGAGTAAAGTCTGCCCAGTAAGATGGACCATGTAGGACTTCGGAGAAGGCTCAGCGGGAGGGGCCCCGTTCACCTGTCTCCTTTCCTTGCTCTACAGGCCTACAGTGAAGAAGTCACGGCAAAGCCCCAGCAAGCATACTGGACCACAGGTGTCTCCGAGGATGGAAGCCTGGGCTAGAACGGCAGGGCAGCAGCAGAGTATCCAAGGTTGTGGGCTCGCTGTGGAGCAGCTCTATCAGGCACTCCTAACTCATGTGATTCGGACATCTTCCCTGCCACATGCTGGCTGATAAGACACACTGAACATATTGCCAGCATAAAACTCTTTACCCTGCCTGCTAATCACTGTTTAAAATTTTCTATCTTCCCCAACAAGTCCCCCTAGGATATGGATGGCGGATATAGTAAAGGTCTAGAACAGACCAAGTGCTAAATAAACGAAGGACTGAATCCACATATCCTTCTACTAGAGGAGGCAGTCTGGAAGCCTGAGAATGTAGTGACGGTCTGAATAACAGAGTTGAAAAAACAGGGCTAGGGGGATGGCTTAGCCACAGTGAAAACCATAAACATAAAAAGAGCACAGACTGCAGGACTGCTAGACCCAGAGTTCTCCGTTACCTTCAGTGTTCTTTCCCCCAAGTACATCGTACCATCAAAGAAATCATGGAAAAAATATTATCTAAAGTAATCACATGCTGTCAAATAATTAATGATGCATATAGAAGAAAAAATCCACTACCTAAAATTGGAGGAATCTAAAAGACTAACAGACCTTAAAGAAATTATTTAAATTTTTTTGTGATATCTTAAATGCCCAAAGCAAAACCATAAAGCTTCCATACCACTTGAACGGAACTACTGGTTTGCATTTTCATTTCACAAGTTCTAACAAAGGCAGAAAATCTGCTTTAATTATTCCTTCCCTTTGAAAGTATGATGCAGCTGCCCCAAATAGGAAGTTTCCTAAACAGAAAATGTCATGCAAGGTATTAAACATCAATTATTAGCCTTCAGATTAGTATTCTCCTTGCCAAGCATTAAAAAAAAAGGAAAATAAATATCAGATCTCCTTGCCAACCATAAAAAAAATCAAATTAACTTACAAGTTGTAGAATATAAGAAACTGATAAATAGTGACAGAAAAATAAAATAAAGAGCTATACTAATACAGTGAAGAAAATGTAATTAAAATAGGTTCTCCAACACCTCATGACCATCAGAATGGCTACTGTTTAAAAATTAATTGCTAACAAATGGGAAAAAAAAAGTATTGGTGAGGATGGAGAGGAAGCGGGATCCTTGGTGCACTGTTAACGGTAATGAAAATTGTGCAGCCACCATGGAAAACAGTATAGCAGCTCTTCAGCATATTAAATATAGAATCACCAAGTTGTCCAGCAAATCCACTTCTGGGTATATATCCAAAAGAACTTAAATCAGGATCATGAAGAGATGTAGGTTCACAGCAGCATTATTCAAGAGAGTCAAAAGGGGGAAGTGACCCAAGTAAACACTGACAAATAAATAAGCAAAATGTGGTCTGTACATACAGTGAAATATTATTCAGCCTTTAAAAGGAAGGAAATTCTAACACATACTACAATATTGATAAACCTTAAGGACATTATGCTAAGTGAAATAAGTCAGTCACAAAAGGACAAATACTATATGATTTCATTTACACGAGGTTTCCACAGTTGTCAAACTCACAGAAAAAAGTATCACAGAACAGTGGATGCCAGGGTCTGGGGAGTGCAGGGGTAAATCGAGACTCATTGTTTAATGGGTACATGGTTTTAGTTTTGCAAGATAAAAAGAATTTTGGAGATAGATGGTGGTGATAGTTTGTACAACAACATGAATGGACTTAATGCCACTGATCTGTACACTTAAAAATTAATAAGATGGCAAATTTTAAGTTATGTGTCTGCATTAATTTGCTAGGGCTGCCGTAACAGAATACCATACTACCTACAAGGCTTTAACCAACCAATTAGGTTGGTTAACGAAGGGAAATTTATTTTCTCACAGTTCTGGAAGCCAGAAGTCCAAGATCAAGGTGCTATCAGGGTTGGTTTCTCCTGATCCCCTAACCCTGGCTTGCAGAAGGCCACCCCAGCTTCTCACTGTGTCCTCGCATGGGCTTTTCCCTAGTCTCACTCCCTGGCATCTCTTTGTCTTCTTAAAAGGACACCAGTCCTACAGAATTAGAGTCTTACCCTTGTAAACTTATATAAACTTAATTACCATCTAAAGGCCCTATCTCCAAATATATTCATATTGAGAGTTAAGGTTTTAATATATGAATTTTGGGAGACAGAAATTAGTACATAACAGTGTATTTTACCATACTTTTTAAAATAAAAATAAAACAGGCTCTCATATGTGAATTACCAAACTTAGCAGTCTCCCAAATATTATCCAGATACCCCACCCTTCTTAAAGACACTGTAAAACCTCATACTAAAAAAAAAAAAAAAATACCCTGAAAAATAATTTTTATTCCAGAAGGTTTTTATCTCTAGTCTTTATAGCAAGCCTCATTCTTTAAAATTATTTCGTTCCTACGGCAGCTTTCCTTCAGTCTGGACTCAAAAGGTAGTAATGTACATACTCAAAATAATAAATATCGGTATCCCCGCCCCCAAATTAGACATATTTATGTACTGAACATTGTTTTAAAAGTCTCTGCCAGCTTTCTTCTGAATAATCAGAGCAAGATCTGGGACTAGCTATCCAAGATCTTACAAACAGGTATAGTTATTACACAATGGATTCATCAGACTAAGACAAGCCGAGAAAAATAAAAATCAGGGGCTTTTGATTTTATAAAGAGAATATATAGATTAATAATAGTAGTAACCATTTATTGAGAGTCTATTAAAATTATTCTATATTATTAAAAATAGTACATTCTTATTATAGACTATTCAGAAGAACATTAAGTAAAAAATTAAAATTGTTCATAAATAATCCATCATCAAAAGACAACCAATGGCAATATTTTGCTGTATGTTCTTCTAATATTTATATTGTTTGTGTGTGTGTGCAACTTGTCAGTTTTTTATTTTTATGTAAATGTAAAGATTAGAATTAAACTATTAAAATATAGAACATTAAGAATTTTCCATAGCATTAAATATACTCTGAAGACGCGATTTGAAGTTGCTGCCCAATGGTCCCCATTTAACTAACACCACAGTATCTAGGGACCTTTGTGTTGTGTCTGATTTGTCAGTTACACATGAGGAAGTGGAGGAGGGTTACCCCTGTGTTGTTAGGCACTATATGCTGAGATTTTATATTCACAATTTCATTTAATCATCACAATCCAATGAGGTAACAATGAAAATTAGCCACTTGTACAAATTACAAAAATAAATCACAGAGGTTACATAACTTGCCACAGACAACAACACTAGTAAGTATCACAGCTAGGATTTAAACTTGGGTCTGCTTAACTACAAAGATTGTGCTCTTAATATATGCACAGAAAGAATTTTTGCCATAAAAGTGAAATGAGACACATGAAAATTAGAAATATGGCTCCTACTCTAGGTTCCTGAAATAGATTTCCTAACATACACCAGGAGCATCACAGAATCAGCAGAAACTTCTAGCTATACAGTGGTGGAAAGAATAGATTCCCATCAGCTGCGATAAAAACAAACGAATGCTTTTGGCAGACATTCATCATTATCTTAATGGACAAACTAAATAATTCCATCTTAAAACTTTATTCATTCAGCAACTTGGGAGTAATTTTTCAACTAATTAATTGTAGCAGCCTCTAAAGACATAAATCTGGGTCAAATGTAAGACCCTTATCAGACAACAGAATTTGTAACGACTGTTCTGAAAGTTTCCCAGGCCACAATACAGCTAACGGGGCTGAGGAAAATCAGAAGCAGCACAGCAGGGAGGTCAGCCTTTGCTCTTGCCCAGGTTCTACTGAAGCCAGTGAGGATGCTCAGATATCTACAGGTTTCCACACCCCTCATCAACAGCCAACCAGGAGTCAATAGATCAATGCACTGAGAATCTCACTCTGGCCTTCCTACTTACCCAGAAATCTAAGAGGCAGGCTTGAATAGGAGGAAGGGCAACAGAATGAGAGAAAGTGGGGGGTGCTGACAGGAGCTGAAAGGCTGCTTGGAGGGGACTGAGACCCAGGAGATAAGGGCATCTGAGCAGGGAGGTGGCCGGGATGAGTCTCGAGATTAGCTATTTACAGGGTAAATGAACAAACAAATTGAACAAATGTTAAGTATAACATAAGGCAGATTTCACATTGCCAGAGAAGGGAGGTACAAATATGGAAATCCAAAAAGCTAGAATTAACCCTGTGAGGTTGGATCAGAATTGGAATTGGTGGTTTTAGTGTGGCCTCATGGTTGTCTATACATAAAGATTGATTTAGAACTAAGAAAAGACGTAAATGTGTGCAACCTTCCTAGCTTTGTGTACCACAAGGCCCTGGAAACAGTGATGCCCCAGCAGCAATAAGCATTCTTAGCATCCAGATGTTGGTTTCTAAATACCATTCTCCCGCAAAAGGACACAGGGCTCTTTGGAAAAATAGAGGATTCCAGGCCTGTGGTGAAGAAGGAACTAAACAGGCCCAAAACTTATTGTTACGGCAAAGAATAAAGAAGTGCTGAAAAAATGATACAGACACATCAAAAGAACATGGGAGGTGGTTTGAGGGGACCTCCACAAGCTAAATGCGGGATGACTGGAGCCTCAAGTACATAATGATAGGAGTGGAGCATACCTCAATGAATAAAACAAAACCATGAATCCAAACTGATATAAACAAATTAATGAAAAAAATAATGTGGAGGAAAAAGCAATGGTAGGCAGAAAAATCAAATTATAAAATCTACATCTGGCAACCATTCCAGTAACAAATTCAGGCAGGAAACATCAATGGATGCTAAAACCAGTGGGTGAAAGAAGGAAAGAAATGGCATATTTCGTCATCTCATAGTATTTTCCCACAAAATACATATTGTTCTCAATGTCGAAATGCATAATCTAGGTCTAATAATAAGGAAACATCAGATACATTCAAACTCAGGGATATTTCACAAACTGACTAACTTCTAATCTTCAAAATGTCGAGGTTATGGAAATCAAGGAAAGAATGAAGAACTGCTCCAGGTTGAAGGAGACTAGAGGACAGGACAGGGCGACTGGGCCTAGACCGTTCTGCTATGAAGGAATTACTGAAACACTGGAACTTGAAAAGGAATATACTGGAGTTCTCTGAATCTTTTTCACAACTCTTCTATAATTCTGAAATTAATTCAAAACAAAAAGTCTAAAACACTTCACTCAGAATACAGGGAGTTTGGAAATGGTCTGGTCTGCCCCATTGCTCAGCGCAGAAATGGCGAGTTCTTTTCAGAGGCAGTAACAGGTGACCCTGCTGCTGACCTGCTCTCTTAGCCCCCATACTGTCCTCGTTCACGATGTTCTGTTCTACTTGAGGGCACTCTACGTGGGGAGCTGGGACACTAGGTACTAGTCATAACAAACAAGACATTCCAGTAGATGCAGAGATTCTATGTTTGATTTTGGAGAGAAATATTAAAATTATTGATAAATATTTTCCCCAATCCCTCACCCCATCCTAACCCTACAAATATAACAGAAGTAGAGGTGGGGCAGGAATTTCCCGAACTGGAAAAGAAAAAAGACTGTCCCCTAACTTTTAAAACTTGCTCTTACAGTTTCTGAAGGAAATGGAGCTCCCTCAAACACCACCACACACAGAGCACTTCAGCCAACTGGCTGACAGATCAACCCTGAAAAGAGTATTATCTGTAACTTTGACAAATTATGACTGATATAACGGAGATGAAAGAGAAAATGCACAGGACACAGGCTAAAGACATGGTATGTTTTCTCTACCTGCAGTTTTCTAAGATTTGTCATATTGCCATAGAACCAGAAAACCACCTGCCTAGACTTATCAGCATAGAGACCTGGAAAAATACCTCCCTGAGAACAATTTTATTCCCTTAACTTGTATCCAAAAATAGCCACCTGAAGAAAGTTTTTCTAAGTTCTCCAAAGGTAAAGCAAGCAGTTTGAAAACACAGGCGAAGGTATGAAATATTTACCTAGGAAAGAGAGAGGACCAATGAACCAGAGAAATACAGTAGAATACCAGGATCCACAAAGGCCCCCCTTGTGCTTAGGGGTCCTAAATTTAAAGGAGACCAATGAGCATGGTCAGACAAAGAATTTCTTGATAGCAAATAGTGTTATAGCTTCTAGTTCTAAACTCTTTAGTATTTTTATAAAAACAGCTGTTTCTTCTGGAACATATCTTTCGCTGTGTACTTCTCTGAACCATAAGATTAAAAGTTCCTGCAAGAAAGAACTGGTTATTACTCATATTCACCCACTGCAGCTACTTACTTCAGTATCCCATTTGCCAGCAGTACTGTAGATCCCATCTGATGATAGCGGGAACTTCAGAGGCATCCTTAATCCCCTGCCCCTCATGCCCCATAACCATTCCATAACCAGTTCTGCTGATTTTACCAGTTAAATGTTGCTGCAATTCATCCATTACCCTTTAGGAAACATCTCATTAAAAAAATCACCTGCAAGGTTAAGCTAGATTTCTCCCAGCTCTGTTGCCACAACACACTGTGCATCTCTCCATCACCAGATTAACCTCAATACTTGATCAATAGCCCTCCTTGCCCTCTGCTTCCCCAGTGATCTCAAAGATCATATCCATTTTAGTATTCCTAGCATTGAGCAGTGATCCGCACATAATGCTGAATAAATGTTTGCTGAATAACTCCATTGTCAAAACCGGAACCCTGTTCTCACAATTTTCTAAAGGAATAAAAACTAATAAAAATATATATTAGATAAGAAAAGAAGGTAAGCATACTGGATTATGAACTCTTTCATTTCAAATACCATGAATTTTATCCAAGAAATTCAGCATAGCATAGGCACTCAAAAGCTCTTCTGTTTGAGATCTTTGTGGAGAACTGAAAGCTTTGTAGTCACAGATTCTTGCCATAACCTTTAAAATTTAAATTCATAAAAAGAAAAAAACTTAAAAAATAATTTTATATTTGATACTGATAGTGAGTAAAACATTGATTTTTTTTTATTGTCCTTGTACAATAAGCCCCATGATGTAATATCTAAGCTGGTACTCAGAACATTCACACATTTTCCAACTTTCTGAAAGTGTCTGGGATGTCAGAATCACTCAATCAACATCAAGTGAACATCACCAACTAGATAAACTGGTTATACTGTCCGAAATATTTCTGGTTGCTCTCCAAACAGCACTAGATAACAAGAGCATCTGATAACTCAAACAAAACCAACAACAGAAAAAAGACTGGTTACACAGTGCTATCTGCTCAACTGTCACCTACCACGGATAGATAAAGAAGAAAACAAGAGAATGAGTATGACTGCTCTTATAAACTACGTTTTATATTACTAGAGTATTATGGGAAACACAACAGGAAAGATGAAAGATGCTTCTTGGCATGGTTGCAAAATTACCATTTTAGTCACACTGTTAAACTTCCATATCTCCTTAGATTAGAAAGATCTTATCACCCCTACAGAATATTTTGGAAATAAAAACGACTCTTAGAAGGAACTAAAAGGAACTTCCTTTTAAGTAAAGTAGGACTTTGCTCGTGGAAAACATATAGGGAAGGGCAAAAAGCATCGTAGACTATCTGCAACTCACCCCTGATACAACTCGAACCATGGCGTGACTATTTCTTACCAAACTACCAAAGACTGGCAGCTATTTCTTGCAGGGCCTTTCCAAATTATACTTCCTACACTGTCCATAATGAACTTTCCCAGAGTCTCAGAATTCTGTACACCTGACCAAGAAGACCACAGGACTTCAGCGGACGCTTCAGTGTTTGTTGACACGTGGTCCCACCTCTCAGGGAGGGGGAAGACATGTCACTAGCAAGCCGTGCTTCCAGCTGTGACATGTCTCAGCACAGAAGGGCATGGGGAGACAGGGAGAAAAATTGTTGCCTTTATGATTTATCAAGAGCCATGCTAAAATGTTTTAGCCTTTATTCACATTTAGTATTTTTTTTTCCTGTTCAATGGCCTTCAAATCAGTTAAATGCAATGAAAAATATGTTTTAAAGTTATATTATTGAAATGTACTGAATAATGACTGTCAAGATTGGAAACAGGCCACATATGAATGAATGTAATCTATTCCTCAGTCCTCCAGAGAGTGCCATAAATACATGTGATATTTCTCTGTGCTGTATTTTGCATTTTGATTTCTGATTTAGCCAAAATGTGTTTAAAAAAATGTATAGAAAAACAGCTGCTGAATACATCTGTGCATAAAAGGAGCCTTGCTTATTTTAGTCAAAACAAGAAAAGTATTAAGGTGAAGAAATTTCTTTTGATAACCTAAAAACAAATCTTTAAGTAGCCATTATATTTACATGGGCAAAAATTCAAACTAAAACTGATAAACATACTGAATGTGTATTATATATAAATAGAAGATAAGAAACAAATACTACAAAGTCTGAAGGATACAGAAATTAAAATGGCAAAAAAAAATAGCATACAAACATAACACTTCATTATCTACATGTCAGGAACAGAAGACCAACTCATTTTAATAAATCGAGTGTGGGAGAACTTGACCCATGGACAAGTCACAGGTTCAAGCAAGGCACTGCGCTATGAAAGAGGGGTGTGGAGCTTTCTTGTCCCGTTTTCATTGCTTCCCCAGCTGTGAGTTCTGCACTAACACAGAAAGGAAATGCAGGCACAGTCTGACCAATCAAACTGGACAAGCACAGGCTACAAACCCCATTTACACGATGATGCCGAAAGGCGCCTCAAATTTCCAAGCTAGGTTAGTGTAATAAATTTACACTTTGAGAAACTATCACTTGTAGATTTCATTTGTACATTTCAAAAAGAAACCTGAGAATGAAATTTTGACCCAATATATGAGCTAAGCTACCCAATTAAAATGCAGAATATGATAGCTGTTGGCCAGTAGACTACAGAGAACCAACGAACCTATGTCTCTTAAAATTCAGGGTAGCTTTAGAACGTATCACTGGCTTTAAAATGGTCTGCAAAAAACACTGTAAAAAACACTTCATGGTAACACATAAAATAATTCCCATCCAACTTTACAGGCTTCTATGGAGGATTTAATACTTTGAAGTATCTTCAAATGCCCAGAACAACCTTCACAGAATTTTGAAAATACACAGGCCTTAACAAATTAATATTTATTCATTCATTCATTTATTTATAAGCAAATGAATGTCTTAAACGGTGGTAAAGTAATTCTAACACTAATTTATAACTTATTACCATGAGGTAAAGAAATGAAAAGTTTTCTTTTGTATTTTATATTTTATAAACAAGAACAGTATTGTAAGAGTTACCCTACTTTTATCTGTAAATTATTACATGTATTTTTCTACATTGACTAAAAATTAATAAGGTGATTTTTAGGGACAAATGCCAACCAAATAAACAAGGAAGAGGAAGTGTAGGAGCTGTTTATAAAATAAACACATTAACCCTATCACAGTAAGGGGACTATAGTAGAAGAAACTGTAGACCTCATCGACACATTATGAAAAACAAAAGGATCTTAGAAAAGGCACCAAAGCTTATTCCCTGAAATTCTTGGTCAAAAAGCATAAGAAATCCAAACTGCAAAAGAGCAAGTGACATAAGAGATGTTTCTCCTACGAAAGCAGCATGGTCCCCACATGAGCTGCGATCCACACTACCAACCAAACCGACCAGGTATCGGTTGAGATAGAAACTCTACCGTCCGTGCTTGGGATATCTGCTGGAATGTCTTAGTATATTAAACCTTCTGGTCAATGTAAAATCAACCCTAACCATAATTAACATAAAATAACAAGATTTTATTCAGAGATAAATTTTTAGCATACAAACATATGAGGAAATCAGGAGGTTCTTCATAAATTTAAGAGAAAAAAGGAAAAGAAATACAGTGGGATAAATTCCTATAGAAAATAATTCCTTATTTATCTAGTACATAAGTTATATCCCCAATTTAATAGTAAGCTCACATATTTATTGACACAAATATTGATCAAAAGTCAAGACCATTAATATATTTGCATGTTAAATGCAGAATGCTTTCAGCAATTTATAAAGATCAGGTACATTTTAGAATAATACTCTGCTTATTGAATTATATGGGCATAAATCTAAATGGTAAATGTTATATAAGACTGTATGAATATTCTGTCACAAAATACAAATAAAATGCCAAATTCTAGATTTCAATTAGTCAAAGCTACCAAACAAAATGCCAAAAATATTATGGCATAATAAGATAAGAAATGGACAATTAGTAACAAGGTCAAGATTAAGAATTATAACCATTTAGAAAGGTTTTTAAATGCATTTGCAAAAACAAATTTTTTTCCTCAGTGAAGTACTCAATTTCTTACGAAAAACTGGACTAGAAATAGAGAGTTGATAGTGCAAGTGAAAGTATGACGGAGGATACTAACTGGCCCAGAAGGTCTTTCTGATTGCTAGTTCCACAAATAAAAGCTCGCAATTAATGAAACCTTAATTTTAGAAAAAACATTCCACTCAGCTATTTCAGAAAATGAACCTCATAAGAGTGTTGAATCAGAAGGTGAACCATTTAATTTTTTACCTCAACTCAACATCAACCAAAGAAAGCAACCATAAATATATCATAATATGATTATTCCCTACAAGCAAGGAATTTAGTGGGCTAAATTAAAGAGAGCACAAGAATACCAACAAATCTGATTACCTTTTTGTACAAGAGTATCCAGTATGTTCTACAACTTCCAACCATGAATTTGCATATCCATGAATATAATAATGTCCATGTTCCAAATCCAAAGAAATTGTGTGGGAGAAGTAAATGTAATTCATACTTGGATATATATATTTTATAGGGTTGAAACAACATATAAAGAACTCCAAAATGTTATTGGGAGGCATGGACACTTGCTTTGTTTTGAGTAAAGAAACAACACAATCAAAGAGTTATGCTTTAGTAATAATAATCTATCAACACAATTAAGTAGAAAGGACCTAAAATATTAAAGTCATATATGAATTCATAGGGAGGGTTTGCTACAAGAAACAGGATTCAGTTTATCCACATTACTAGGCAGCAGAAGATAACAGTTAAACACACGGGCTCTGGACATGGACTGTCTGACTTGAAATAGTGATCCCAATGAACTTAGACAAGTTGCTTATTAATCTCTTCTGTAAAAGGCATAAATAATGGAAAATTAATGGTATTCAACAGCTGTTTGATTAGTACTGTGAGAAAGAAAATTTTTTACATTTTTAAACCTCAAAATATATTTCATGTTTGCTTGTGTTTGAGAAAAACAGAAGGATAAACCCAAAAAACAAAATAAAACTGGGTTCCTATTGGAGATGATCTGTCCACCTTAAACACTCTATGAGGTGCAAACCTAAAAAAATAAGCTCAAAATTTCTACAGGACACAAGTAGGCCCTGTGCAGTCTTCCAGGCCTGGGAGAGAGAGGGCCTGCCCACCTGCCCTAGCTCAATCAGAAACACCTGATGGCCATGGCCATAAAACAGGGACAAACCAAAGGGGCACCAAGTCTTACTAAAATCGCAAGCCAGGCTCCATGCAGGTCAATCCTTTGTTGGATGAGGTGGTCACTGCTCACGTTTTCTGCCTAACAGAGGAAATGGGCCATCCTCCCTCTTAGACGATACCATCTAGGCCTCTATGGTTCTTTCTTAACACACCACGTTGAGCACAAAACCAAGAAATTACCAGACATCTAAACAGGCAGGAAAATGCAATCAATAATTCATGGTAAAAATAAACAAAAAATCTGAAATAATTACCATGTTAAAGAAAAGATATGAAAAGAAGCACCAAAATGGATTTAGAAATGGAGAACTACAACAAAAAATTGCAATCTATATGATAAAAATCAGGTGAACATTCTAGATCTAAAGAATAAAATAGCTTCATTAAGAATTCATGGAATGGTTTAAAAGAAAAGCAGAAATATCAAAGGACAGGATCAGCGAATTCTAAGAGTCCATAGAAAATATCAAACTAAAGACTAAGGAGAAGAAAGAATGGTAAGAATAGATCACAGTGTAAGAGACATTGGGGTCCATATAAAGGCCGATGATGATGGGACCGGCAGTCCCAGAAGAACAGGGAGAGGGACAGAAGCAACACAGAAAGAGGTGGTGGCCAGGGAGTTTCCAAAACTGAAGAAAAACAGCCTCCACATTCAAGAAGCTCATTAAACCTGATAGAATGGACACACACACACACACATGTGTGCACATAGGTCGCAATATAATCAGTATTAAAAACCAAAGACAAAATCATAAAAGCAGAAAGGGTGGAGAGAAGACACATTATCCTTAAAGGAGCAACAGGTTAAATATAAAATATAACGCAGGAAAATCAAATTCTCTCTGTTCTATCAGGGATAGAGGGAGACTGGATTTAAGATGGTATATCTGAATCAGATTAAAGAAGTCCTTACAGGCAATTTACTGAGAAGACTGTTTGCTACGTATTAGAAAATTTATACCTCATTTAAATTTTACAACTTTCTGAGATAAATATTAATACTACCTCCTTGAACGCACAGAAACTGCAAGCTACTCTGCAAAGGTCCCACAGCTCCTGAGTGGAAGAGCTGAGACAAGTCCAGACTGTCTGAAACACTACTTGGGTCCTCCAACACTCTGCCATGCTGCTTCACTCAAAGAGAAGAAGGAAACAAGGACAACAGCAGAAGACAGAGGTTTCCTAAAAGAAACTTACTAGAATAATATGCAAAGACTAAGGTCAGCGAAATAAAGGAAAAGAAATAATTGTGGAGAAACACACAAAGGGTACCTCAAAACTATAGAGAACGGAGAATAAAGTTTTTTCAAAGTTAAAATGAAAACTACTAGGAAAAAATAAAACTGTGAAACTCTGAACTGTGATCATGCCTGATGCAACCAATGATATAAACGTAAACAAGGCACGTGACCAAATCACATAGTTTACTTCTTTCCCTACCTGCTAACAGCTGAACACTAAGAACAGGATATAACTGTATAATGCTGCTCAGCTTTAAAACACACACGAATTTCACAGCAGAATCCTAATGAATTCTAAGATAACCACTCAGTATAGCAATACGGAGGTTACTAATAAAAAAAATTGCATCACCTTTGATGCTTAAAATATAAAACTTTAATTAATAAGCTTTAATATGCCCATACAAACTGCTTTCCTTTACAAGTTGCTTTCCAGATAGAGGCCACTGCAGTGCCCTCTTTGTCTTCCTGACTGCTAACTGGCCTACCGTACGCTTGGCCTTCATCCCCTCTCTCTTCCTCCTCGCTTTAGTGCCTTGATGGCAGCATAGGCCTCTACCTTCAACCTGGCCTGTGTCTTCAGCTCTAGGACGACACACACAACTACCTGCTCCACATCTCCACGTGTCTGTATGGTAGTATGTCAGGCCTATCTCTTGATGCCCAAAGACAGCTCAAAATGTGTCACCTCAGTCCCTTCCATCTCAGCTAAATGCACTATCCTTCGCCCGGTTGACTCCTCTGTTTCACTCAAATCTCACAATCCTGCAGCCAGTGCCGTCAGCGCTGCCTTCAAAGTCTCTTGCAAATCTGACCACTCCTATCACTGTGGTCCAAACTCCGGTCACCTCGCACTTGAACTAACTCACTTCCTTCCTTCCTGACACAACCTCTGAGCTCAGACCACGGACTACCATATCCTCTGGGTATACCTGAAGACTCTCACCAAGGTACATGAGCACAGGTTGTATAAAATTATTGATTCCTCAACCTTAACTCCATTTATAGTCTTTCGGTTTATTGATAAGCCTAAGAAAGCTCTTGAAGTAGCACCACATGCCAGTTCTCCTTAACCACCTTTTTATTTCATAATTGCCTTTCTCTCACTTAAAAAAAGAAGGTCATTCTTCTCGCCCACACTCTAGCTTGCTCCAAAGTGGTAAAAACCACTGGGGCACCAAAAAAAAAAAAACTATCATTATTTAAAAAGCCCTTTTAACGTGGGGTGCCATAAACCTGGGGTAGAGATTTCAGTCTTTCCTAGTTTGTAAATATTTCTACAAAGAGAAAAGCATGACATTAGACACAGGGCACTTGGCCTAAATTCAGATGTTCTAAACTCAGGTATACTGCAGATGGGATACTGAGAGTAATGACAATTGTTGCTTAAAGTTCTAGCTTCATCCATCCCAAACAATTATCAGTGAAGGATATCGCTTCTAAATGAGAGCAACGTTTAAGAGAATAGGTAAGAAATACTGAAGAGAGTAGAACTTCATTTCACTCAGTTAAAATAAAACTCATGGCACAGATCCCTGCCTTATCTAAGAGTGGGATTACTCAACTTTTGGTTGTTGTTTTTCCCTAAAAGAATCATGGCAAATAATTTGTCATTAAACACACCCTATCTACAGTTTTACTATTATGTATTAGGAAAAAGTACTCTTGTTCACTCGCAGCTGAGTCTATATTTGCTACACATTGTTTGTAATTCCAAAGAGGATGAGGTGAAAAAACTCTACATTTACTTCCCATGGACCAATATTCTATCAGTAAAAGAAATGTGTCTCAGAGGTAATTTAACATTTTTATTTTCTTCAAAGAGGAACGTTTATCATTAGCTTTTACACAAAGAATATTGGGGACTATCAATTTTGACTAAATGCACATTATCTATCCATTTGGTGCCACTCATCTAGCACGTCTCTGCTTATTTATTCATTCTTGTCATGTGCTTATTAGAATTGGAAGTAAATTTAAAAAATGTAGCAGATTCTACCATAACATAATATAAACAATACATGAGCAGTATATGTAATAATCATTAGATCTCCATCTATAAACCCTGTAATTATAGTCTTTCAATAACATTTACATTTACTATTACTTTCCATCAGAATTAACCTTATTCTAATAATAAATATATTCATCCATGGGCACCTGAATTGAAATTTTAAAAACTCTCTCCATCTCAGTAAATGATGCAATTCCAATGTCATAACACATTTTAGGTTTGATAGTGATCAAATTCTTCATAGATTTTGTTTCAATCAACTGTATATTAGTAGGGATTATAATAACCCTTTCTAGATATTTTTAACACATTTACAGCTTTATGGTAAGAAATATTTAAAAATAGGCCAGACACAGTGGCTCAAGCCTGTAATCCCAGTACTACGGGAGACTGAGGCAGTAGGATTGCTTGAGCCCAGGAGTTCAAGACCAACCTGGACAACGCAGCCAGATGCCACATCTCAAAAAAAATAAAAATAAATTAGCTAGGTGTCATGGCTTGCACCTGTAGTCCTAGTTACTTGGTAGGCTGAGGCAGGAAGGCTGCCTGAACCCAGGAGTTTGGGGCCACTGTGCTCTAGCCTGAGCAACAGAGCAAGACCTTGTCTCTTAAACAAAAAAATAAATAAATAAAAAATCTTGCATAAATGTGTATATACATTTATACACACATATATACATATATATACACATATATACATAGTATATACTATATAGTTACCCAAGAATGATAGGATGATCATTGAAGAAATAAGATGATCATTTAAGTATTTTCACATGTAAATACCATAACATAAAATCTGTGAGAGATATGAAATAGATATATGAGTTCAAGAAGAAAAAGAAATAAAAATTTTCTGACAGTTAAGAGCTTTTTCATGTATTTTTAAATGAATGATGGTGGGTTTCAAATCATGATGGTATTAATAGTCTACTAGATACATTTTTTTAAGTGGCACAAATATTATTTTACAAGTCAATTTTTACTCTACACTAAAAGTTATATCCTGTCCAACTATTTATACTTAGGATGAAAATGTTTAGGTGTCCACTTAAAAATCTGGAGGCGGGGAGGTACAAAAGTTTGAGAAATTATTCCAGGGGAACATAAGCACCGCTCTACAGCACAACTAGTGTAGTTTTACAAAGTGTGATTTGCCCTATTGAAATCTTTCCAAGAATATCCATGGCACAAAGGAGACAACTCCTCACCATGCCTCTCGGGACCCTGCACGATCTCCCTGCAGCCCACACTTAAAGCACTCGCCTCTGTGTGTATGTTATGGCCCAGGGGACCCTACTTCAGGCGATCAAAGTACCACACCCGATTCCTACTTCAGAATCACTGTACTTTCTGTTCCCTCCACCTGGAATATTCTGTCATACATTCTTTCTCAGAATTGAAGTTTCTACTCAGAAATGTATCAGGATATATGGACTCTGTGCTTTTCTTTTACTGGAAAAAAAATAGCACCTTTATGATGTACTTTTTTGCAATCAAACTAGTTGCAATTCTCAGTAGTTTCTTATATGGCAATCTGTGTCCTGACTCATGAATTTTTTAAATTTATCTTTTATTTTTGCATATTCATGGGGTCCAAGTGCAATTTTGCTACACTGGTATAACGTGTTATGGTGAAGTCAAGGCCTTTGGTGCATCCATCACTGTGGCAACCCACGCCGTACCCACCAAGCACCCTCCCGTCATCCACTCCCGCCCCTACCCCTCCGAGTGTCTACTGTCCATCGTTCTACACTCTGCTTCTGTCTGTACACATTAGTTCACTCCCGCTTATAAGTGAGAACATGTGACATTTGTCCTTCCGTGTCTGAGTTTATTTCTTACAACTATATTTGAGTCTATAATTATCTGAAATAAAAAGCTTTTTTAAAAATGCTTTGGAGGTGCCTTCCCTAAACAGTCTATCTTGCCCACCTGCCACTTCTGTCCCCTTTCCCAACATGTCATCCCCACGACACCTACTGATTTCTGAAATTATTTGTGTGCTCATGGACTTGCTTTCTGATTCCCCCATGAGAATGTAAACTCCATGGGCAAGAAGCATTATCTTGCTCAATCCATTCCTAGAGCTGTAAAATCAGGCTAAGCCTCAAAAAAGTTTTGTCAAGTTAATAATATGCACCAGTTAGAGGTTGTTCACAATTGTAGAATATCTTCTAGATGCCAAGCCCTATGCTATGCCACTTATATACTTAATCTCATTTCTTTTACTCCTTCTAAGAATTTTGTAAGAAAAGTGTTATTCCCTGTATTTTTGAGTAAGCTGAGTTCCACAGGTTAAATAACTTGGACAAATTGTGTAAGTTAAT
Organism: Cheirogaleus medius; assembly: GCA_008086735.1. NCBI lineage: Eukaryota > Metazoa > Chordata > Mammalia > Primates > Cheirogaleidae > Cheirogaleus > Cheirogaleus medius. The sequence goes on along the minus strand of VBSM01003157.1, from coordinate 51,856,138 downwards.
AAAATGGCAGTGTTAGAATTAAAATTCAGGTACTGGATTTTAATAATTTCTCTGTTAGAGTTTTATCCATTATGATATGTTGTTATTTTATTTCCTTTATAGAACTTTTCATTACCTTATTTGAGCCTCACAACAGTCGTGCCTATGGTTACAGTAGAGCAGTGTTCAGTCACTGCCCCAGAATACTGCAGAAAACCTAAGTGCACACATGCTGGCCTGGAGCCCTATGAAGTATAATCTTACTTATGAATATTTAGTATTATTTAAAAATATGTTCCCATGTTCTAGTACATATGAATAGGTCATTAAAAACTCACAATAACAATTTTTTAATGATTCAAAAAGATTTATCTTACTATAAAAAATAGTGTATTATCAATAGGGAAGTCTATAATCTATACACCCATATGCTCTTCCATTAAACAAGAAAGAATGAAAAGAATAAAAGAGTTTAGAAATCATGGAATATCTTGAATTTCTCACAAAAATACCACACCATCTTGATTTGCTGACACAGTGTAAAATCTGCCTTAAAGTAATGAAAAATTAAAAATTTAAAAGCAGCAAGTTCCAGCTAAAATCACAGATACCATTTATGTATTAGGTAGAGATACTCTTCAGTGGAACATTTCAATCCCCACCTGACACTGCTCAAACATCAACAGGAAAACTTTAGTTAAACAACAGAAGTCAGGTCTCTACCATAATACAATGTATTATACATACACTTTAATAATAAAATTATCATATTTTTTCCTCCCTTTATTATAAAAAGTTGTAGGGAAAACAAAAAATAATTATGGTATCAAAAAACCCGAAAATGCTAGATTTAACACTATGCTTATGTTGCAGTCTGCCACCAAACAATTTGCATTGAAAATGTAAGTAGGTATTTATCTCTATCATTACAACTATAAATAGAAAAGTATAAATCGGATTATTGTGACAGTTCAACTGGAGAATTTAGGAGCAGAAAGTAGAAAGATTTTCAGCAATATATGACAAATTCCATTATTTATTTAGGCTTAAATCTGGTAAAAATGTAATCGAATTTTAAAAATGCAATCAAAGCAGATTTTTAAATAGCACAAATAGATAAAAGACAAGATTACTTTCATTATAGAGATTCTGATCTAAGAGCCCAAGTAAAAAGAAAAAAGAAAAAAACACCTTCATCAAGGTGGGTGACTATGTTCTAAAATAGTCTTTCATCATATAAAAATGCACCTTCTATAACATAACAGAATTTTACCATGGGGGGGAAGAGGTCATTTTTTAAAGTAAACTGTTGTTACAAGGTAACTTTTAATTTGTGCACATAATGCAAATTGCTATGGTGAATGCACGTCGGGTCACTGAAACAACGGTAGCTGAATTCAGATGTGACCTGGCAGCCCAGGTGTTCAGGAAAAGTGCTGTTAACAGTGAGGATTGATGATCTAATCAAACTGTCACAGCCAGATCCTCGGCAGGGTGGTTGGAAGGAGGTGGAGGAGGATAATATTCAGAAAGCAAGCACATGCTTAGTGTTACTTTAAATTGATGCTGACATTTTCAATTGTGAAAAGAAATTTTTTCCTAAGTAATATAGGAAACAACTCAGCTAACCTTCCGGAGGATATCAGATAATCATGGTAGGTTGCTGTAAAGCTAACTTCTCAGAAATGTGAGCATATATGAAATACAAATAATCAGATGTTTCAGAGATTTACTATAGTAATCAACATTTTAATTACTTTCTGTTTTCTTAGATGTACAGTTCTACTACGATGAACACTGTCTCCATGTACAAACAAAGCCATATATTTAGCCTGGTATTTCTGCATCTGAGTGCGAAAAATTCCCACAGGGTACAAATAGCCAAGATCACATGCTGATTAATCTAAGATTCCTGAAGTCACGTGTTAATTAGAATAATTAATATGTCCTTTCCTGATAATGCTATGCGTCTGTCACATGGCATGCACCAAAAAATTTGGATTGGATAGTCAGCTTTAAAAAAAAAGGTCAACCCTGAAATATCAAAGGGTGTTTTTTTTTTCAACCCATTGATAATGGTAATTTTATAAAACTGAGTACCTAATTTCTAAAATAGCATTTCCTCCCAGAAAATCACTAGACTGGTCTATAATTGTGTGATGATTTACAAATAATTCAACTGTGCAAAGAAGTACATACATAAGAGAAAAAATAGACAATGACATATGTCCAACATCAACTGAAATAAGTTCTCAGCCACTCTTCCCATTGCAGGTTACAGCAGCTATTAAAAGTGCTCACAAAGACTCTGGACTGTAGAGGCACCCGACGCATTCCAGTTGTTCTGTATTCTTGGCAATGTCCTGAGCTTTCGATATGCAACCTTTACTCTGAAGCCAAGGACAATCAAGTTTGTTAAATTGCTTCATGTTTTCAAGGCACGTTATAAAGCATTCTCGTAAAAATTTTTCGCTCCGTCATTCCTGACCTTTTTGAAACCATGCCCCAGAAAGTATTAATATTGATAAAAACCACATTATCTCTGTCATTCACGGCTGACACACAGACCCAAGGTAACACAACACAGCTTCCCTGGTTCTTAAAACATATAAATATGACAAAAGTAGAAATACCAAACTTTCCTTATAAGCTTTCTTTATAGAAAAGCTTATACATTTTATGGTAAGAACAACCCATTCTTTAAAATCTGCCTTTTAAATATTTCAAATAAAATTTAGCAAGATGTAAAAGAAGCCACATAAAGCATTTCAGAAAATGAACTTAAAAACTGCTAATATGTACAAAGGAAATATTTTTCTCCCAAGAGTAAACAACTATGCTTCCTTAACAATACAAGATGAATTTTGCCATTTTTAGTATACTACAAAGAAAAATCCCATAGACACAGTCTAGATGCCCACTGATTAGCAAGTCTTCTTTTTCAGGGAGTTGAAAGTATCCAAGGTCTCACCACCTGTGAAAGCTGGCAGCAGCACACCTGTGAGCAGAGGGATGGATGAAGAGGAGGAAGAAGAAAAGACTGACACTCACCACAGTGCTGATGACAACCCTACCACTACTTCCACAAGAGCAGGGGAGCAAGAAGGGCTTGCCCTCACTCCGGTTAGCTCAAGACTGGGTGAAGCATTTGAATATGAGGTGGTTGTAAAGCTTCTGTTTGACTTTCACAGGTAACAAAACTGGCTAAGAATTACAGCGTGGTAATGTGGGACCTAGCTCTCACTAAGGATAACCTATGAAGAGTCAGAACAAATCTCAATTTAAAAATGTATTATCATAACCATTCAAAATTTCTAACTGTTGAATTCTATATGGTCTAAGATACCTTAGAATTCCCTACACATTGGCCAAGTAAAAAAAAAAAAACTTTCCTACCATTGGTTGGCTGACAACTAGCTTTATAACAGAACACAGACAACCATATTTATCATTAATCTTTGACAATTTATTACAAACTTAATTATTATAGTTTTCCTGGACCATCAAGCGTCCAATAAAACATGCATATACATTAAAACTAGTAGACATAAAAATATGCAATCTAAATATATTAAGTATTATTTTTTCTTCTGAAAGATAATCACCATTTGATATTTCAAATACCCAGAATACTTCACAAAATTGTCCATCAAAGTAATGCTAACAAAAAGAAAGTGTAACAGAAAAATTTTAGAACTGACTTGAAGCAAAGATTAGAAATTTCTTAGAAATCTTGCATCTATTTTACTATATAAAATATAGACTTATCTTAATATAGCATTCTTCTCCCTCCCTCCAATACATACAACAAAACGAAGACTATGCATTGTTTGTGGGAGCATGAAGTAGAAGGGCCCTCAAATATAACAAAATACAAACGCCTTTTCCACAGCAGTTCCAGTTGTAGGATTTACAATAGGGAAGTAATAACTTAGAAAAGATTTACACATTAACATTCTTTACACAGTAAAAACTTAGAAACATTATAAATGCCCATTAACTAGTAACATCATGATACATATAAACAGATTAGAGGGCCATTAAAATTACGTAAATTTGTATTTATAAACCGACATGGAATAATGTCCATAACACATGGGCTAAAACGAAGCAAGGTGCAAAACATTATGTAAAAATACGCGTATATAATATAACTATATGTATATTTATACAAACACATGAGAGGGATGTTCCCATTGAGGGATACTACAGAAAGCTAACGATGACTGTCTTTAAGTGATAAGATTTGCAAATCTATTTACTTTATTCTTTGTACTTATATATGTTGATTGCATTTCTTAACAAGCAAAATAAAATCTTTTTAAAGCAATGCTGACATGATGAGAAGGAAAAGGAAATGTTTATATTTTTAAGGAAGAGAACTTTCTTCCAGCAAGATCATATGCTATTAATAATATACATTTGAAGGGACTGTGCACTCTGAAGATTTCTAGAATGTATATTGTTCATATGGAGTAATTCACACTCTCTTTCTGTCATTTCCACAATGAGTGGCATCAATTTAACAGGTACCTGGAAGTGGTTATAGGTGTTCACTGCCACTATCGGAGGTTTTTCTGTGTGAAGCTCATAAACTAGTACTGGGATTCTATATACTATATTGCTATCACTCACATTAAATGCAGAGCAACCAAGAGACTTACATGTGTAGCTGCTGTCATGAAATTTTGATGAAAATACTAAATTGCATCTAATTACAGGTTGTAGGTATATACCTATAAGTATAATATATTCAGATGTGTCTCATTCCCAGGATGTAACTGAATACACTTCTAAAACAAAATACATAATTAACAATTTAAAGCTCTCACAAATGATTTGGGAGAACATGCTATTTCATCCAAGTTTCACTCATACCAATACATTATCATTTTCATGGTCCATAGTTTTGACACTATATTTACAATATAAATAGTAAACCTGAATTTCCACAAAAGTACATTATAGTAAAAGGAAAACATAAAGGAAATGAGGATTTATAAAATTAATCTCATAAATGTTGATTTATAAAATTAATTTCATATAGATTGACCAAGGAATAATACAACAAACTGGATGTTTTACATTTTTCAGCTACATGCTCATTAATCATACTCAAGATAAAAATAAAAGAATTAGTTGATAATCAATGATCGAGGCAAAAATACACAAGCACTAATTATCATTATTATTTCAAAGTGTCCAAAAAGAAATTATTATAGAATATCACTAAAAGTATGGACTGCTTGTTTTCTAATTTGCTTTAATAAAAGAACAAAGGGAAATAAAACCTAAAAAAATGCCTAAGCATCTAAGAGCACTTTAAATTTTTTAGGAAGACTCTTTGAAAGATCAATAGAATTACAAAAATAAAATTATTTTGGTATGATGAATATGACTGTTAACAAGCTATGCTTGAGTCACAAATAATGACCTTAATTATTTAGTTCCTGAAATATTAAATTTACAAACTGCATAAAAGTTTTCTTATTAGTGATGGAGTAAATCACTGAAAAATTAAGTCAAGTTATCGGACAATCAACAACAACAACAAAATATTCACTAGCAAATCATTTCCTGAGACACTGGGCTTCCATTCCATGCAGGAAACAAATTAAGTTGACCAAAAATTTCAGAATGTAAAATGGACTGAGATTATATAAGCTTCCAACAAGAAATGGTAACAACTGGTTTTAGCCTTCTCCCCATGATAATGAAAAAATGCATATTCTTATTCTTTTTGAACTGTATATTTTCTTAAAAAGCATTTTAATAATTAGGGAGGCCATAAGATAGTAAAAAATATATATAAATTGTAAGAGCCAAGATGTTAGAAATTCATTTCCATTAAACAAATCTATAAGAAAGGCAAGCAAAAAACATCAAAGATCTCAACAACTGGAAAATGTGGGGGAGGGTGAGCATGTGACTAAAGTTTTGTTTATAGGAAAAATATGAGAATAAAAATATGAAAATAAAGAAGAAAACAGCTGAATTAAAACAGCAACAGAATACAATCTAATCAGCAGACTCAAAGGCAGAAAAGTATATAAACTTAGCACAAAGTAAGAAAAATTCAATAAAAAGATGTTATATAGCATTATGGCCAAGAATTATACAAAGTAGAGCAAATTACAGAATTCACTCACGAAATCTAATTCTATCTTTTGATTAAACGTGCTTTGTGCTAAGTTATGGTCATATGAATATTTTCATTTGATGACTTAAAAAGTGAAGAGAAAGACTGTGTGTGTTTGTGTGTGTGTGTGTGTGTGTGTACAAAAGAATCTTCTATGGACTTTCCTTAATGATGGAAAATCTTTTATTGTTATTCAATTCACTGAAAGCCAAGACTCATCAATGACACGAATGATCAAAATGGACCAGGATATTTTTGGACAAAATCTAAGTGTAACCGAAAGTAATATATTGGTAGGCTCTGACTGATAAATCGACAAAGGAATGAACAACAAAGATTGTTTCAAGAATAGCAACACTATTGAAATAGAACATCAGAATGACAAATGCACCCCTAACATATTTGAATACATAAATTCTGATTGAATATTCATTCTATTGCTACTTATATATACAAGAGTATATACATGTGCATGCATATCTTTATAGTTAACAGATAAACACTATACATTAACCCTAAAACTATAAATGCATAAGAATATTATCACTGTCTGTATCTGTTGCAAGTGAAAAGAAATACTGACTTTTTATATGCTATTTTTGGTATCAATGTCCAACTTGCTCTTTTTAATGTTCTCAAGTTATGCAATTCTCAGCATAACAGGTAATATCTAATATAAATCTATGTTATGTGATTTCAGTTAGTTGTATGTGAGTTTAAATATTAAAACCTGAAGTGCTAGAAACTGGGAATAAAAAAAATTTAATTTATGCTTGATAGGATGAAATCTGAATGAAATTCAAAGGCAGGAATTCTCTCAAGGGATCCTTTACTACAAAATTAATTCACATTAGTAGAAGGCTTTCTTACACCCAGTGTGTTGGGAATGTTTTTGTCCTATGGGAAACAGTTCATGAAAAATAGTGAATTTACAAATATTTCCCTGTTACGTTCAGCTGTTTTCCTCAGAAAGAGCATCAAACCTCTGTGCTAAATTTAAAATGAATTACAATTTTGCTGAAGGTTTAATTGCTAAGTAATTTGTTTGAACAGTTTAAACAATTTACAATTTTAGTCAACATAAAAATTTGTGGGCAATCATATG
>VBSM01003157.1:51838915-51843915 GCA_008086735.1 Cheirogaleus medius | reverse complement strand
AGAGCTAATCAAGATTTCTTCCTCAAACAATGTGGAGCGCTTGATCAGACACTTCTAACAGGTGAGGTGGGGCTAGTGCCCTGGTGTTGGCGCTCCTTCCTGAGAGCGCCTGTGAAGGGCATCTCTCCTCTAGGATGAAAAATGTGCCGACTCACAACCCTCCTCCTCCGAGAGCATCTTCTCTCTGAAGAAAATGTTTCTCAACAACATGGTCAGCTGATGTTCCCTCCACTGTTAACTCCACATTATGCAAAGAAAAAACTTTTTAAAATAAAAGGTCCAAACCAAATGCCAAATCCTCTCATCATAAAAGTGAGTTAAACAGCCAATCAAGCTATTTCACCACTATTATTTCAGATAAGTTTTTACAGTAAAGAAGAATGATTTTCTGACAAATGCCATTTTTGTTGAAAATCAGACTTTTTCCATTCATAACATTACCCAAAAAGAGCATCATCATTTCAATATTCAATAAAGTTTTCTCCTTCACTTAATGGGGTAGTTTTTGTACTAGCTGGAGGACTAAATAAAAATTTCAAAAATTACCTTTACTTTTTATACACATCAAGCACATGGTGTAGATCATTTTAATGTGGAAAATTATGGTCTCACCCCAAGGCACAAAACTACCTTGGTTTTATTTATTCATTCATGACTATAATGAATACCTGTGAATTTAAAGCCAACCTGAAAACTGGAACATTACATTCCAGATTTTACTTCATCCCAACTTTGTCTTTTTGGCTAACAGTGATTACATCCTTAGATTTTTTTCATTCTTTCTTTGTATCATCAGCATTTGGATTCTTTTGAATAAAATGCTTTGTTTTTAATCAGTTCTTCAGAGGTATTTCATGACAGAGCACAAAATATAAAATAGTACTGAGATTTGGATGCAGAGTTCTCTCACTAGCTAAGTAAAGAGCTCTGACACAGTGGCTCTGAACATGCCCAACTCAAACTTGAACTTCTACAAAAATTTAAATTGTGTGTGTCACTCATACATCAACAGCATTATGAGTTTTAAATCTGCAAATGTCAGTAGCTTACTGTACAAATAAAAGAATACTGTATATAAAAGATGTTTTCCTTAATATGATGAAAAGCCCCGTAAGCTATGGTGAGATATGCAGAGCACCCCACAACTGTCTTGGTCTTTGGTTCCCTCTTCCAGCTTCAACCAGAGCAGCTCGGCTTTTATTGGTTTTATATGGTTATGTTCCATGTAAACAGTTTTAAATTTGTTTTTATTTCATCTAACGGGAATAGAGTTAATGCTAACAAAACCAAAAATAAAGAAATTAGTTTGAAAATAAATGATAAGAACAATATTTTCATATTGTATCTCTCAAACACATTGCAACTTTGAAGTATTTTCATATACTGTTATTACTATGAGTACTAATAGCAAATGAATAAGCACTGGGGTCATTTCTTAGGTTAAAATTTTTCCTCATCTTCAAAATCTTATTATCATATTAACAATATAAGATTTTTAAAAAGGCAATGGCATAAATCTTAAAACACTCATTACCCAGAAATAAGCCTGCTACTATCTAGTTTCCAAAAATATATGGCACATCTATATTACATAATTATAAATATAAAGTGAGAAAAAGACATTCTGAACACTACAATGCACTATGAGAATGAAAGGGGAAATTATCGTTTTAATTAACTTCAAAGAAAATTTGGGTCTAATTTAAATAAAAACTTTCATATGCATATTCTGCTGAATGTGCTGTTTCTCATAGTCCTTTACAAGATTAGCATGGAAAAGGGAAACAGAGATATTTAGATTTTAGCAACTAAAAACTTCTTGAACATTTTTCTCTAAAAATGAATACTTTTAAAATTTTAAAATGATGTACATATATAGTATGATTTTTATGTGCTTTTATAACTATAAATTCACGTCCACTTCACCAAAATCTTCTCCAAAACACTGCTGTCCTCGGCATCACAGATGAGAAAGCAGCATTCACCCCAAGGCCTGTGGGGTGAATTCATGAGGTGGCAATACCATATAAAGTTATACAAAACTATGCTAGTTTGTAATACCTTTTTTATACTGTATCTGTAAATCATAAATTAGACCAGCTAACTAGAAGTCCATCTTGCAAAAGAAAAATCATAATGAAGATTTTAATATCCTAAATCCATCAATATTTACAGAGTGTTAATCACCCTTTTAAAAGCTCAGATAGGGAAGAAAAGTCGAGAATCAGTCCCTCAGGAAATTAACTATCTAGTCCAGAGACATGGCATACAAATTTTAAAAGGAGAACAAGATAGAACATGCTAAGTAGTAAGAAGTGATTATTCAGAATAGAAATCTAGGGAAGGCTTGACAGAGTAAGGGAGACAAAATCTGAGCCTTGAAAAGAAAATACACACGGACTCTGGCCTAGCAGACTGGAGACGCGGCTTTCAGTACAGCAGTGCCTGCAAAGACGATGGCACAGTGTCTGCTGAGACGTCTCCTCCTCTCACCTTGACCCACCTTCGTCTGTATTACTGCACCAGCTCTCTAGGAAATCATTACTCATAAACCGAGAAAAAAACTGGATTAAGTTTAAACTCAATAGAAATGGTTGTTTCCCTGAAGAGCAGATCTTTATATTGACGTCATATGCTAGAAATATTTCTAAATAAAATTAGGTTGACTCATCTGAGATTAACAATATTTGACTGTTTTTAACCTGTTAAATGTCAATTTCATACGATTCACCTGAAGAGGTGCTAATATCTTAGGAAGTATTGAACAGTGTTATGATTCCTTTGAAAGGGAATACAAGACTAACAGAAATCACAGACACACGTTTTGCAGAACCTGAGGATGACCACAAGACCGACGTGGCTCATACAGAACATCAACAGCTGCTTGTTTGCTCCTAAAAGCACTAAGTGTGAGAAAACAGCACAGTGTTAGTGGAGAATCCCTTTGTTCTAAGCTCACAATATATCAATCATGCAAGTAGCCCTAGGACGAAGAATTGGGGGAAAAACTATCTTAGAAATAATGTATGTGAACTCTTCATTTTTACTTGCATTTTCATAGCACTGTGGTATAATGAAATACAAATATCTTGTTTCTCATCTGTTAAAACGGGAGATCAAATTGCTTTGATGCAACATGACAAAAATTACTTCAGAAAGGTTCCGTTTCCTGAAAATTCCTCAGGAAAAAATTGAATTCGGACTTTTATAAGCAACTACCAAGACATCATGAATATAAAGAACTGCTCACAAAAAGTCAGTACTGTATAATGAAACTGTATCAAAGTTGGTAATTAAGCATAATTGAAGGCTGCAGTGAACATATAGGCCTTTGTTCTCTTTAATTCTGGCACTGACTGGGAATTAAAGATAAGAGCTTAAGGCATATTTTAGTCAGAGTCCAGATGTATAAGCCTCAGTGTTCTAAAAGTAATTTAAGTGAAATAAAAGAAGAAAATGACCAAAAATATTCTAGATGCCAGCTGGGGAAAAACACCTATATTCTTAAAAAATTAAAAACAGCAGATATTCATATACCCAAAATCTGAATGAACCACTACACTAAATAGTTGCAGGGAAAAAAAAAAATCCCTTAAAAAATTAATTTGTCACATGAAACAACAATATATTATGACACACAAAGCAACTGGAACAACCATATCAGAAAAGGTATACCTCAATATCCCTACAGAATTCAATTATTTCTATATAAGAATGAAAGAGGCAGCAATAGAATAAAATAATTGTCATTTTAGTTAAGATTATCAGAGTACTAAACCATATGTCCCTGGCCTAATAACTCATTGAACTAGTACTGGATAACATAATTATAATGTATAAAGTATTATTAAAATCTTTTAGATTCTGTTTTTGGGAGATAGAAGTAGTGGAATAAAGGAATTTCTAATTTAGAAAATATATATTTAGTTACCCTTTATTCTCTAGTGTTCCATAGGAATGTGACGAGCAAGAAGATCAGAGACAGAATATAAAAGAATAGGGACTCACAGAGGACAGGGGCCTCAGTTCGGGACTTGAAATAAATACGTGACGTGGACTGGCAACCAGGACAGGTGAAATGTAGTGTGAATGTATGGAGAGTGAGCAGAACAAAAATATAGAGAAAGGAGAAGACAGATATGAGGATAAGGGAAAGAATTTATCTGACAAAATAAAACAGACGATTAAAAGGCTTATTTGCAGGCTGGATCTGCGATATGAATTTGAGGAGAAAGAAACTGAACTAGTGACCAGGGGATAGAAGGGATCAGGCAGTAACCCCAGAAACGGAGGTGGAGTTCAACGGCAGTGGTCGCAGTAACGATGCTACCCCACCAGCCTGCGGTCTGTCCTGGAGCTCATTCTCGACTTCGCTGGCGTCCTCCTGGGTGCAGAGCACAAGGCCACTGGCACAGCAGGCAGGGTCCCTTTAAGCCAGATTCCAACCCAGTCTCCCAGGCTCATTCTTATCTAAACGAAATCCCCCCTAAACAAAATACTCTCATCGGATCTCATTTCCTAGAACAACACACACATCTCTGGGATCTTCTTTCTTCACCTTAGACCACTCTCCCCAACCTGATGCCCGAGTCACTCAGCTCCAGCACACTGGAACAGAACATGCCAAGCTCTCCCACACGCACAGAGGGCCTCAACTGTGCTCTCTGCTGGGACTGCTCTAACTCCACCTTTCACATAAAACGTAGCCCTTCGAAAGGGGCTTTCCTAACAATCCACCCTAAAACAGCACCTCTCCCAGACACTCCCTGCAGTAGCACCTTGTTTATTTTCATCAGTCTTATTCCTAATAAGACACCCTTTTCCTTTATGCGTGTCTTGTCTCTCTGTCATTACCCTTTTCCCATCCACTCCAAATCTAAGGTCCCTGAGAACACAGGCTGTGTCATCTTCAAATAGTACATGCCATCTAAATTTTGGAACATACCGTGTTTCACCGAAAATAAGACCTACCCATAAAATAAGCCCTAGCAGGATTTCTA
>VBSM01003157.1:51737649-51818954 GCA_008086735.1 Cheirogaleus medius | reverse complement strand
GCCTCGGCCTCCCAGAGTGCTAGGATTACAGGCGTGAGCCACCGCACTCAGCCTTCCTTATGATTTTCTTAAAAACATTTCCTTTTCTCTAGCTTACTTTACTGTAAGAATACAATATATACCACATATGGCATACAAAATATGTGTTAATCGAACGTTTATGTCATTGGTAAGGCTTCTGATCAACAGTAGGCTACTAGTAGTTAAGTTTTGGGGGAGTCAAAAGTTAATTGCAGATCTTTGACTGGGAGAGGGGTTGATGCCTCTTACCCCCATGCTATTCAAGAGTCAACTATATTTGCATATAGCCTATGAACATTGTCCCACATACTTTAAGTAATCTTTACATTATTTATAACACCTAATACAATGTAAATTCTAGGTAAATGGTTGTTATAATATATTGGTTTTTTTATTTGTATTATTTTGCATTGCTATTTTTTATGGCTTTTATTTTTCAAATATTTTCTATCTGCAATTGATTAAGTGCATGGATTTGGAACCCGCGGATACAAACGGTGAACAGTAAAGAGATTATAAAAAACACTGAAACCAAATTACTAGAAATAAAAAATATGAGACATAAAAAATTCACTAAATGAGATTAATGATAGATTAGACATCCAAAAGAATAGTAAACTTGAATAAAGAGAAATAGAAAACATGAAAAATAAAAGCAAATAGAGTAAAGCAAATTTTTCAAGCAAAATTTTAAAAAAGAAAACATCGTTAATCAGTTATTGGACAATTTCAAGTAATACAATTGGAATGTCCAAAGATACAAGGTGAAAGGGGAGAGAATTTAAGAAATAATGGCCAAAACATTTCCAAATGTGATAAAAACTACAACCAACAGATCCAAAAAGGTCAACAAATTGCAAACATGAAGAAAACTGACAATGAAATCTTAAAACAAAAGAAGTCAGAGAAAAAGACATGTTATATACAAAGGACCAAAAAAAAGTGCTATGGGATATTGGGAAAGAGCTAAAATAGACTAAAACCTTATGATACAACTGAAGAAAAAAATACATAAAAATAAGCACAAAAAAATAGAAAAAAAAAGAAAATACATGTGATCACTTTAAATAAAATAACAATATACTTGAAGATAAAAAATATATATATTTTAATGCTAAAAGGATAGCACTCTCAACCTACAAAACCCAACAACAAATTTGCAGCAAGTATTATAGAATGCCCCTTTACTATCCTGAGAGTAAATGGATGCATAATAAAACCTATCAAACTTCAAAAGATCAATATAGTACTCTGATAAATCTCAAATAAATTTAAAAGTAGTAATTTAAAATAAATTAATTTGTATTTTGACAAACAAAAGGTGGGGCAGTACTAAATTGGAGGACTAATAATGTATATTCAGATGTTTGCACCTGCATACATAATCACCTTGACTGGAGGGACTGCCAGAATGGTAAAGTGAGGTCCTTCAAAAATACACTCCTCCATAAAAGCAATAAGAAAAATTGACTTTTCACAAATTCTCGAAATTAACAAAAGACAGAAAAGGGTATAAGAAAAACAGTTGATTACTAAGAACTAAGAACAATGAGCTTTGTGGCACTTTAAACCCAAATAATGGAATTACTAGATAAAAACACTAACTCAACTAGTTTAATAACCATGTTCAAAGAAATAAAGAAATAGGTAAGTAAAAACTAAAGGAAAAAAAAGAGAATGATAAGTCAACAAACAGATAATACCTAGAAGTAGACAACATGCAAAAAGAATCAAATATAAATTTTGGAATGGTAAAGCAAAATACTTAAATAAAAAATTCATTATTATACAGAGCTCACGAGCAGATTTGAATTGGCAAAAGAAAAAAAAAAATCATTAAACATAAAAAAAGGTCTTCCTGCTCCAGTCTGAGAAACAGAGTGAAGGAGAAAAAGCTTGGAGAAGAAGGGCCTCATAGAACTATAGGACACCATCAAGTGTCAACAGGAGTTCCAAAAGAGAAGAAAGAAGAGTACACAAAAAGTAGGGAAAAAACCTACAGAGATAGTGGCCGAAAACCTAACAAATTTGATTAAAAACATCAATCTGAACATCCAAGAACCTCACGAAAGACCAAGTAGAATAAACTCAAAGAGAGCTATACCTAAATACAAGATAATCAAACCGTCAAGAAACCGAACAGAGAGAGAATCCTGAGAGCAGCAATACAAAATTATGCATCCATTATAAGGCATGCTCAATAAGATCAATAGCTAACTTCTCCTCAGAAACTATGCAAGCCAGAAGGCAGTGGATAAAATATTCTAAGTACTGAAGACAAATAACTGTCAACAAAAATTTATACATCAGCAAAACAGTATAATTAAAAACAGGAGATATGAAGACATACCTAGATACACAAAGCAAAAGAAAGTATCTTTAGCATAACTCCCCTACAAGATATACTAAAGGTAGTCCCTCAGACTGAAATTAAAGGATGAATTTAAAAAATGATCCAATTATATGCTACATACAAGAGATAAACATTAGATTCAAAGATTTAAATAAATTTAAAGTATAAGGATGAAAGATAAACCATGAAATTAGTAACGAAAAGAAAACTTCAGTGGCTACACTAGTATCAGACAAAATAGATTTTAAGACAGTGATTGTTATTGGAGACAAAAAAAGGATATCATTTTATATTGATAAAAAGGTCAATTCATAAGAAAAACTTAATAATTATAAACATACATGTACTTACCAACAAAACCCCCAAAATACACAAAGCAAAAGCTGACAGAATTGAAGGAAAAAATTTTCAGCAATAAGAGTTGGAGACTTTAGAAACACACTTGCAATAAGGAATAGGCCTATGTAGAAGATAAACAAGGAAAAGAAAATTTGAACAAGATAAATCAGCTAGCACTAACAGGTATCTTTAGAACATGTCACACAATAGAAAACAATCTTGAGTGTACATGGAATAGTCTCCAGAACTGACCATATGTTAGGACGTAAAACAAGCCTCAGAATGCCTATGAGGATTGAAATCTTACAAGGAATACTTTTATTTCTTTTAGAATTGCATAATACAATTTGAAGTCCATAACGAAAGGAAAATTTGGGAACTAGCAAATGTGTGCTAATTAAACAACAAACTCATAAATAAGCAGATTAAAGAAAAAAACACAAAATAAATTTTTCAACACTTTGAAATTAATGGAAACAAAAATAGAAGACACCAAAACTTAGGGGATACAGCTTAAGCAGTAGATGGAGGGAAATGTATAGCTTTAAACATCTGTATTCAAAAAGAAGAACGTCTCTACTCCCACTGCTAATCTTGACTAGCATTTAAAAAATAGAAAATAAAATAAATAAAATGAATAAATAACAAGAGTAAAGATTTGCCTTAAGTAACTAGAAAAAGAAGAGCAAACAAAACTCAAATCAAACAGATGGAAGAAAATAAGAACTAGAGTACAAATAATGAAATAGAAAAATAAGAAAAATCAGCAAAACTGAAAGTTAGTTCTTTTAAAAGATCATCAAAAATGACAAACTTAACTAGAAGGAGGAAGAGGAGAAGGGGGAGGAGGGAGAGGAGGGGGAGAGGGAAGGGGAAGAGGAGGACTTCACCAAAATTATAGAAATTTGTGCTTCAAAGGACATGGTAGAAAATAAAAAGAAAATGTGATGAATGAATGGAACAAAATATTTACAAATAACATATATGGTATGGGGTTTTACCCAGAATACATAAATAACTTAAAAAATTCAATAATAAAAAGATAAATAATAAAAGTTAAACATGGGCAAAGGATCTGAATATACATTGCTCCAGAAGATATAAAAACAGACAATGAAAAAATGCTCAAAAGCATTATTCTAGAGAAATCTAAATCAAAACCTCAATGATATCATTTCAGACCCACTATGCTGGTTATAATTAAAAAGATAAATAATAAAAAGTTTTGTCAAGGATATGGATCAATTTGAATACTCATGTTGCTAGCAAGAATGTGAAATGGCACAGCCACTACAGAAAATACTTGGCACCTTCTCAAAAAGTTAAACACACAGTGACCACAAGGCCCAGCAATTCTATTCCTAGGTATAAACACGAGAGAACGGAAAACTCATGTACAAAAACCTATACATGAACATTCATAGCAACATTAGTCAGAATACCCCCAAAGTGGAAATAATCCGGATGCCCGTAAGATGATGGATGGGCAAAGAAAATGTGCTATGTCCACACAGCGTGGGATTAGGAGGCAATGATAAGGAGTGAGGTACTGATACACACTATGACATAGATGAATCTTGGAAACATCACGCCAGCTGAACAGAATCACACGCAAAATACCACATGTTGTATAATCCCATTTATAAGAAATGTCCGGAACTGTAAGATCTATAGAAACAGAAAGTATATTATTGACAGATGGATCAAGCTGAACAGTCAATGACTTTCCCTCAGATGAAAAAGAACATAGGATATCACTCATTTAAGTATTCATTTTATGGTTCACATATCAGTAAAATGACAGAAAAAAGCAATTAATTACCATACAATTTTACATCTTAAATGTTTAGTAGCCCAAAAATACTGCAAAATGATTAAGTAAGTAAGATAATAGTAATGACTAAAAGAATTTGGGATACTCTCAAAGCAGGAGTAAAACTTAAGGATAACCAGGATTTCCGTGGGGAGGAGGACATTCCTGGCGGAAGAAAATTATGAGAAAAGGTAAACCAGTATGAAAACACTTGGTCTGTGATGAGGCTACAGCACGGATGTGGGCAAAAATGAGGCTGGAAAGGTCTTTTACAGACAAATTGCGAAGGACTTTAAAAACAATAGTAGGGATTTTGAATAGTATTCAAATTTTTTTACATGCGATATAACAGAAAATATGTTTTAGTAAATAATTGTGTAAGAAATGAAGATGTCTGTTCACTGACAGGAAACACTAAAACCAGTGAGCTTACATAGCACCCAGATCCTGATTTACACATACAGTTCTCTTAGAGGCATCTAGAGCTTCTTGACAAAAGAGCTGATCAGAGGCCTGGAAGGCCTTGTGGTGCCAGAAGTAAGGAAATATTTGGAAAAGGATAGAGACATCAAAAGAACACAGAAGACACTACGGACTGGCTCCCATTGACCCAAATGGAAAATTTGGGCACCCAAAAATATTCATTACGGAAATGAATAATAAATAAGAATTCACGCATGCACACTGATACAAATCAAAACAAAACAAATAGAGAAAAATTTTAAAAATCTCTTCCAACTAATATTGAAAGACTAACAGACATTCTACAAGATGCTGCCTATTATCTTCAAAGGTTAAACTATCTGTAGTATTTCTCCTCGAAATTAGCATAAATTGAGTGGATTAGATATTAACAATATTTTACTTTGCTCAATGAATTTAGGCCTCTCTTTTGCTTTAGAAAATAGCAAAAGGATGACAGAATTTCACGCTAATCTAAAATTTCTAGTTTGCAATAAGATGCTTTGTTTCTCCAGTTACTTATTCTCATACTTCAATTTCCTTTCCCTGCTTTATTAAAGGAAAAATGAGTCTTTTTATTATTTAGAGTTTTACTCCCCAAATAAGATATTAAGACTTGGCCAACTGTTGTACGTTTGACCATAACAATATATTAATACTAAAATGTCCACAGGCCAACATATTAAAACAAACTATCCTTTACTTCCAAACTGAATTTATTCAGATAACAGTAAATTCTGAAATTTGTGGTATAGGACCTCAAAAAATAAATCCATGAAATTTTTTCTGACATGTCTCCTATATTTCCTGTATTCCTTTCAACGTGGTTCTAAATTCTTCACAGCAGATGACAAAGATAGTACAGAATCTGAAAGAAAAGTACCTCAAGTAGGTTTTATGACCATCTACATAGTAAACAGCCCTAATATTGAGTAATAACTGTGGCACGTGGGCAAAAATGGCACCATTATTTTGAAAATTTCAAATCCCTTCCTGGAATTAATACAGGTGACACTCAACGTGAGCTGACGAAGCAGTGGTCTCTCCCAGAAAGGCGAGGGAGGTGAAGAAAGGGAAGGTGAGAGCGGAGCAGACGAGGAGGAGTCGTGCAGACAGGAGCGGGGAGGGGAGAAGACCTGTACACACAGAGCTCTAATATTCTTATAGCTATGTATAATATTTTGCAAAGTAAAATTGACTGAGATGGAAGCTATTTTGCATGGTACAGTGGTGATGGCTAACAAATGAGAGTTTTGTGGGCTGAATGTTAGTCCCCTGCCTCATCTGCCACCCCTAATGACAGCAGCCACCTGCTGTTTTATTGTCGCAGCTGGAGCCAGTTCACACTCCTTGGTGCTGAGCTCTGCCCATGAGCACCAAGCTCTCTCCTCGCCTCATTACTTTGATGAACTTTTTATGGTCAGCACCCATGAAGACCTCATCTAGGACGCTGCAACACAGACTGGCTTTAGGGAGTGCTTTCAGTTGCACGAGGTGATAATACACAGTGACACTAAGGTTGCTAGTGTCTGTCAGCTAGTCCAGAAGTCACTGTACTATCCTTTTGACACGACAGGGCCCACAACAGGTAAAATCGTCATAAAATTCTCATGCTTAATAATGTTCTTTCTTCCTCATTGTGATGTAAAGATTATAGGACACAGCCATAATGAAGTCTTTTAATGGTACATGTTATTATAGAAAACCTAATGTACTGTTTATGATTGCTGCCATAAAATTAAAATTCTTTTCATTTTCTATAGATTGAAAGTCATAGAAAGAAATTTTTCCCTTTAGCTTTTAAAGTCAAAAGGGATAAAACTGAAGCAGAATCAAAATCTGATTCATATTAACAAACTACTTTAAATTAAAACTTCATAAATTGTTTTTAAATAAAAACATGCAGCAATGATATATCAGCTGATTTTAAATTAAACCTGTAATATATAATTTTGATGGCAAGATGGCTGTTCAAATAATCATGTCTTGAATAGAAAAACCTTTTTAAGCTTTTGCTGATCATTGCTGGCCAAATATATATTAGAAGTCCTCAGAGATTTAATTGCTTCTTATAGATGGGGGTGGGGAGAGTGACATAATTTTAATATGTTGGCAACGCTGAAACAAATTGACCAAATCTTAAAACTTACTGTGTAAAAATTACTGAACATAATTTTTAATATTTACAAACACTGAATCATGCCTGATCACAAAAATTGAACCTAGGAAAAGAAACTTCATAGATTAAAACAGTTCAACATATTTCCATATTTACAAACACACTAAAAATATTTTTTAAATACCAAATAACATTTTAATTTTCTAATGCTTGAAAGCTTTTATAAGCCTAAAACCAGGACATTCAAATATTCACCGTGTAGAATTCCAGCTGGTGAGTTTTTGATAAATTCTGCAATGTTAGAAGCCATTAAACTTCACTTAGATTCATTTAAAAATTTTACCCCAAAATACATATGTGTATATAAATATATGAAGTGATTTATTTTATGTTACTGTCTCCTCAAAGCCTATATGTGTTATATTTTTTGTGGTTCCACTATGAAATTTCCATTTATTATTAACATTCAATATACTGATCTTTCAGTTGAGAAATGATAATGTGAGCTTTACTAATGCTGTTGAGCATGGGCCTTGTGCTGCACTTAGCAAAACAGCACCGAAACCAGTGCCTGTTCTGAACTCTGCACTGCATTGTCAAATCAAAAACAAAGATGCTGACATTCATGACTTAGGTTTACAAAGCTCAGGTTATTTTTACATATAAAACTTTCTTAGAGATATTTTTGATTAGCCACTATGAATAAATAAAATTTAAAAACAATTATTAACTCTGTCTTCAATTTACAAATTGACAAAAAAACAAATTCTATATATCATTTTTAATTCAACCAGGTAATTTTTAAAAATAATAATTAAAGGATTAACATAAGTAGAGACACTCTGTGTGTATTCTTATTTTAATTATACTTCGAACTAAACTAATGATGAATACCATCACACACACACACACACGCCATGTATGTAAGGCGGAATCAGTTGTTTGAAATTCTGTTAAGCTTAGATATTTTTCTTTAGCAATTTAGTAACATGTCAAACTTACAGTTTGTGGAACCTAACTTTTAAAAAACTCCAGGGAAAACCTTACTGGTTGTATTTAATGACAGTTAACCCCGTAGCAACTGAGTCAAGTCAATATAAGGAAATAAGTTAGCACATTTCACAAATTCTCCTTTTCTCAGGCAAATATTCTACAAATCATAATGAATTCATTCTGCATTATGAATACTCTTCGATTCTCTTCAATAAATGACTGGATGCAAAGTACCTTTAGTGGAATCATGGTGCTATTTTCTTTTTAAGTAGATGAACAGTTACTTGTTAATGATATGTCTTCCTGTGCCACAAGAAATGAAAAGAAAAAGGAAGGGAATGACTATCTATCTATCCATATATAAAAAAAAAGTATGAATGAAAAGACTAAGAAATAGATGTGAACAAAAAACAAAACAAAACAAAAAAGTTATATATGGTCATGTGCCACATAACAACATTTCAGTCAACAATGAACCACATATATGACAATGGTGCCACAAGAGTATAAGAGAGGTGAAAAATTCCTATTGCACCTGGTGACCTCGTAGCCACCCTAACATTGTAGCACAGTCTATTACTGACATGTTGATGGTGATGCTCTTACTACTGTGCTATCAAATGTTTAAAAGTCTACCATATATAATTATGAACATTATTATATAAATATAATACTTAATAATGATAATAAATGACTCTGTTACTGGTTTATTTACTATATTACACTTACCATTATTTTAGAGTGTACGTCTTCTACTTGTAACAAAACAGTTAACTGTAAAACAGCCCCAGGCAGGTCCTTCAGGTGGCATTCCAGAAGAAGGCACTGCTATCCTAAGTGCTGATGGTTCCATGTGTGTTACAGCCCCTGAGGACTTTCCAGTGGGACGAGATATGGAGGTGGAAGACAGTGATATTAATGATCCTGACGCTGAATAGGCCTGGGCTAATATCTTTGTGTCTTAGTTTTAACAACAAAAAGAAAGTTTAAGAAGTAAAAATAAATAAATAATTTTGAAACTAAAAGAATATTCTTATAATAATACAGATGTAAGGAAAAATATTTTTGTTCATCTATACAATATGTCTATGTTTTAAGCTAAGTTTATCATAAAAGAGTTAAAATTTTTTAAAAAATTAAAAAGTTTTATAATGTAAAAAACATACATTAAGCTAAGGTTAACTTATTATTGAAGAAAGAAAAAAGTTTTATATATTTAGTATAGCCTAAATATATATACAAGGTTTATAAAGTCTGCAGTAGTGTACAGTAATGGCCTAGGCCTGCACATTCACTCACCACTCACTGACTCACCCAAAGCAACTTCCAGTCCTGCAAGCCCATTCACGGTAAGTGTTACACAGGTGTACTATTTTTTATCTTTTATTCCTTATTTTTACTGCACCTGTTTTATGACTACATATGTTTAGATTCAGGAATATTTGTCATTGCATTATAATTACCTAGAGTATTCAGTACAGTAACATGCTATATAGGTCTATAGCCTGAGATCAATAGGATTGTGTATGTACACTCTACAATGGTTGCACAATGAAATCGCCTAATGACACATTTCTCAGAACATGTCGCTGTCAATAAGCGACGTGACTGCATTTCAGTTAGAGTGATGTACCACCTGATAAAGGAGAGACATGCCAGAAATCTTAGGCTGCTTACATACAGATACGGATAGAGTTAGCAAAAGAATACAGGAACCTTATGTAAGTAAGGCAGGCTTCTCAGCAGAGATGTAGTCAGACGCTGCAGCAGACAGCCAGAGTGATGAATAACCATGAGACCAGTTTCCTAAATTAGGCAAAACTGGACTCTCGTCTACGATGAATGCTTATTTATGTATATTGATATTCCTAGTATATCCTTACCACCTGCAGTGTTTTGTTGTGTTTTCCCAAAGGGCTTGATGGAGAAAGGATGTTAAAGTAACTAACATAAAACAAATATATGAGTTCAATTACTAAAATCAAGCACATAGGCAAAGGCAAGAAGACAGTTTCAAGCAAAGCAGAAATGCTGTGGCCCCTCAATATCAAATGACCACGTTTTAGAAAGAATATAAGAATAGGAAAGATCAAAAATTGAAACCTTATGTTTTAACAGCATTTATATTTTACAGTTGTTTCTAAATCATTTATTATATCTTATCTTCACAATTATCCAGTGAGATTGAGAATAATTTTTTATTGCCCTATGAAGGAATTAGCAATCTTCAGCCCTTTTCGTCCAAATGAGACAAACCTCCACATAATGGCTTACTTTCCGTAACACTTATTTATATAACTCTACTGAAATAACTCTTAAATAGCCAGAAAGACATGGTTATTCACACAATGCTGGGAACTTTTTTTTATTCACCTCATAGATGTATATTTATGATTCTCCATAAAGTAATCAACTATTAAGTTACCTTTTAAATCTGATCTTAAGAATGTCTTCATTACATGATATTTGATACCAACCTGAGAGCAGATGTAATGTCCAGGGGATACAAAGTATACTGTGAAGCTCTCTGTGAGACTTCCCCCTCTTGTCTCACTGCTGACTCTCTGACAAACAGTCAAATGCTGAATGCTACCATTTTCCCCCGACTTTATTTTATACCTTTACCATGTATGGATCCTTACATAATACATTGTTAATTTGGTTTATTTTTGAGCTCTTCAAAAGTGGTATCGAATTGTGGCAGTCAATGGACACTTGGGTTATTTCAAACTTTTTGTGACTACTGGAAACAACTCCCCAATTTTTATGTAGTTTATTTTGAAGCAAAAATTTATATGTTGAATCTACTGACTGCCAAGTACGTTGGTCCTGTCCAACATACTTGTTTTCTCCCTATGAAAACCTCTCATAAGACTAGTAATAAGAAGAGTAAATGTTTCCTTTCTACAAAAATTATATTCCCATATAATGGGTAACATATCTGTAACTACTCAGGTTTATTTGAAATCTTACTAAATAATCTTATCTAAAAATCCTTTGATACTTTTAGAAGTGACGACTTCTTCCCATTCTGAAGACAGAAATGACATGCAGTGAGAAGAGACTATTGCAATTCCATTCATACTGTGTGGTCTAACCACAACCAGTGTTCTCTATGTTTGGCAGAACTGAACTTTACCACTTCTCCGCTCTGTGTCCATAAATCACATTCCAACATAACATACAGAGGAAGATGACCAAGGGCCAGCAGGAAGGAGCAGCTGATGTTTTTCAAGGGAACTGGGGTAAAAGGAGTTTAGTAGCAATTCAGACAGTAATTATATTAAAACCTCCAACAGCAGAAGCAATAAGAACAAATTCTACATACTACACTTTTCCCCAAAACTCTCCTAGAGTCCAAAATCCAAAATTTATAAAGTATTTCTTTGACACAAAAAAATCCTGCCCATTATTTTTTACAACTCCAATATCTGCTTTTAAAGGGAAAAAGTCAACATTTAAATTTTCCAAACCATAATCTTTATATAGTAGTATTAATAATAATAGTAATGCAATTACATTATGGCATTTGTGGGCATAATAGTCTTAGCTGTAGTATGTTCCAACACCTAACTAGTTATTAAAGCTACCTAGTTAGCTGTTACAACTATGGTCATTCAGGACATTTAACTTTTATTTTAATTTTTAGATTAAAAGAAATGGATATAGAGAACAACTAGAATTCTGTCAAAACAGAATTAACTCTTATTATATATTTAGTACTCTGTGGTAAGAAAATAAAAATTTTCCAACCAGTCAGGAAATAAGAAAGACATTAATTTTGATACACATTCTTAAATTAGGAAAAGACACACTTATATAAATCCACTTAGATATACTTCCATACTTCTAAAAATAATTGTAAGAACTCTAATTGTTATACTTAATGAAAGAGATATTATAGTTACTTTCCTTTGGGCTAGGTAGTAAGAAATATGCATTGATATTTTTTGCATTTATAAATAAATATATCTAGTTTTAGTGAAAGACAAACTGTGTCAAATATAAACATATATTCTCATGTGAAATTGATGCAGTTAGAAGAACCTCAATTTAAACCTATTATACAGACAAAAAACTGAAACACAAGTTAGAAATCTTCAATAAAAACATATCAATATACTATGATTCAGTTAAAGAGAACTAAAGAAAAACATTTTAGAGTAATCTGGAAAAAATAACTTATTTTCTATTTCATGCCATATATAAATTTAAAGAAAAGAAATTTTGTATATATACACTTATATAGAATTAAAAGTTCACTATGATTATTACAGGAAAGTAAGATTATGCTAAAATTTTTATTTATGATTTTAATTTCCAAATATTCTATAATGAATGTCTTAATAATTTGGAAAACATAATAAATACAGGCAAGTAAATTACTCTTGATATCCCGGCCAACATTCTCATGCTGCTAAAATTAAAAAAAAAAAAAAGTATCCAAATTACCTAGAAAAACTCACTGCATCAACTATGGAAGCGTAGATGCATCTGAGGCTATAGCAATTCCAGACTATCACAAGGAAAAGCTAATTCTGGGCCATGGATCAGGTCGGGGCCATGGAACAGGTAGGGGCCATGGATCAGGTCGAGGCCATGAGCCATCCACCAATCCACATTCATAGCCTCACTCAATATGTGCCACTTCATGATGCCAGCACTGGAAATATTGAAATGAATAAAGTCCCCAAACCCTGTGGAAGCTCCCAGCTTAATAAGTGAAGTCAGAAAGTAACAACTGGGGTATCATTTCACTAAGCAGATGACAGATAAAATCTTTGATGGAATAAGTTCATTAATAAATTCTCAGTGTTAATTTATCACCTTAAGGTCATGAAAATTAGTGCTTCCAGCCAGAGTTAAACACTAAACTCCAGAATAAGAAATAACTTTAGAGCCAAAACAGGAATCAGCCAAAGGTCCCCAAGACAATGGTAAATGTCTTCTGTAGTATATTATAATAATTTAACAGATAGTATTAAATATTAACTCGATTCTGAGAGGCCATTGATTTTGAGATACACAACTGATTTAATAACAGCTTGAAGAATGGGTTAAAAAAACCAACCAAATTAATGTAGTAATTAATTCAAAAATAGATCACAATCTCAAAAGTATTAAAATATCAAAAAACATGTGTGTTATATGAGGAAGCATATAATAAATCATAGTATACCTATTCTTTTAAATAGATATAATATATAAACATCTAAGAAAATGAAATGTTCCAGATCAAGACAGAAGTAATGTAGTAAAATTTCTTTCACAACATTTTAGAGTACTAGAGGTTATTTCCATTAAAAATACCTGTATGAATACCAATTAGGGAGGTTTACAGATCTTAAAACATGACAACTCATTAGGATTTTACCACCACCTACCCTAAAAAGGAATATTATATGCTTCAAATATAATGGTCCTTATCGGACTTAGTAATTTAAAATTTCCCAGAGAATCTTCAATAACTATCTGAAAGTTAGACATTATCATCATTTTATTTTATAACTAAAGAAGAACCAAAACATTAAAGAAGCAGAGACTAACCTGACAAGAGGCATGGACAACAGGAATGAAGTTTCTCTGCTCTTTGCGGTGTATCAGTAGAAAAATTGGAGCGGATGGGTACTGTGAGCTACTGTAGCTATATTACACGAGTAAGCAAAATACAAAAGAACAAATTTCTAAAATATTTCCTATCACTCTTCCTAAAATAATATAATCCAGTGTAAAAACAAAGAAAAATCATTACTGAGTTATGATTTTACTTTAAAAAAAAAACACCTTAAAGAGTAGAGCTGAGTACTAAATCAACAAATAATGAGAATAGTTAGAACAAAGCATGATTCGGACTATCTGAAAAATATTAGTTTGAATGAAATAAAATTGTAGTTTGTATAGGAAAAAAGGCAATCAAAGTCAGCAATCTCATGTGTCCCAACCTTATTAAGATACTGGCCTCATTTTTCTCTAAATTATTTTTCACCATATTTAAGAAGGGTAAGTATTTCACACAGTGATTTCAGACTGCTAACTTTCAAAAGGTATTCTCTTTTTACACTTGAAAAAGAATGCCCTCTTACATATTAAAGTAAGAGGAAAAGACAGAATTCCCATATGCAACAGTTCCTTCATCAAAAGCATGTCCTCTGAGAATATTTTCATTTCTCTTTAACTACTTTAAGTCTTTCGCCTTCCTTCTCTGCTAAAACTATAGAGAGTAGAAATGGTAAAGATAAGCTCTGATTATCTTGGCTAAAGAGCTAATAAGATATTGATACATGAAGAACTCTTCCACAGTGTAATTCACCATTCAAAAAAGCACTTCAAGATTTCTTTATTACTATTTCATTTTTCCCACTGGGTGCAGAATTCCAGGCAAGAACTACACTACTTTTCCTTTGTAAACCTTACCTCCTTCCAGGTTTTCATTTCCAATCCCATAGTAGCAGAAAATCGTAAAATCCAGCCGGGCAGTTTACTCACAGAGAATGACAGATTCCAGATCACAACCACACCGGGACTTGCAGCCTCTTAAACAGTGATTCTCTTCTGTCATTGATATTAGAAGGGCTTGCATGCCAGGGAGTATCCTTTATTGTTAAAAAGCTTTAGGTATGTATATTTGACAACCAAAGAAATTTACTATTGTTTGAACTGTACAGATCCGACATGGAAAAAACATATATCTATAGAATGAGAATCAGATATAGATTCTATTATTTATACTACACTGTTCTGTAAGTGTTCTTAAAATCGTTGCTTTTTGGCTAACCTGGCTCTAGATTTAATATAGACTATTATCCTTTCATCATTCTTTTAAAGAGAGGTTATAATATAAATCATTTAGATTCTACCTGTCTTTCATTACATTCTAGTCCAGGTGAGATGCAACAGCTGTTTTACCTACAATTTAGAAATAAATATAAAACTATTCAAATTATTTGTGTGTGTATATATATATTTGTATATATACATTTATAAATATAACACATGACAAATACATTAATATATACATACACACATTTACATAGAAGTGTAAACCTAAGTGCACATAACTACATGTGTGTGTGTACATATAAAAAGCTTTCCCAACCTAACTCTGGAAAAGCACTCATGATTTATCCTACTATATCTTTCTCTATTGGTTTACTGCCTTAATTTTACACATTATCCACCGACAGACTTCCATAAGCTATCTCATATGTCGTAGTCACTCTTTTTACATCACTTGACCAGTGAGGCTCACAAACTTCCTGTGATACAGATACCTTTCAGCCACTGCATGGGACTAAAGACTAGTTCTCGGCCACATTTCCCATGGCAAAGTGAGTGACAGTGATAACTGGTACTCTGCTGATTTGTAAGTCCCAGGAATAATCACACTGGGGACAGCACAGGAGAGGGCAAAAGAGACATCATTTGGTTACTACCTCAGTGTTGGGACAGTGCTGGGGACAGGTTCCTTTAGACCCCACTCTAATAACTACTCACCTCCCAGCAGGGAAATCTAACGGTCAGTCTGTGGTGAAGCATCAGAGACTAGAAGTGACAAGGTGTCAGTACAAGGGAAGATACCTGAGTCAATTTCTCTAAACCCAGGGATGGTCTAAAGCCCCTCTCCATAAAATCCTCACTCCTTGCCCCTTAACTCCAACCCTGCAGTTAGATCCAGGCACCAAGGTAGTTTCCCTTGATGCAATCACATGCTCCCCCGGCCCCAGTTTTTTTTTTTGTTTGTTTTGTTTTCTTTTGGGTTTTTTTTTAGTTCTTTGGGACTGGTCCTGCGAGAAAGATATGGTTGGAAGACAAAATCTAACGTAAGTATGTGTATGCATCTGTAGTGGGCTGAATGGTGAACCCTAAAGATACCAGGTTCTAATCCCTGGAACCTGTAAATGTTACCTTACAATGGAAAAGAAGTCTTTGCAGACGTTATTAGGTTAAGGATCTACAGATGGGACAATTTCCCTGAATTATCTGAGTGAGCCCTAACCTAAATGCAATCACAAGTGTCCTTAGCAGAGGCAGAGGGACATTCAATACAGACAGAAGAGGAGAAGGCAGGGAGGAAGGGAGTGATGAGGCCACAAACTAAGGAGAGCTGGCAGCCACCAGAAACTGGAGGAGGCAAGGAACAGGTTCCCCCAGAACCTCCAGAGGGAGTGAGGGCCTGCTGACGTCTTGATCTCAGCCCGGTAATACTGACTTCCCACTTCTGGCTTCCAAAACTGTCAGGAAGTAAACTTCTGTTGTTACTTATGTGATAATTTGATACAGCAGCCACAGGAAATTAATATGGCATATTTCGTATTTTACCCAGAATATGGCTTGGCATATTCTAAATTAAACCTCTATTAAAGGCATCATAATAAGGTAAAAAATAATAATAAAAAAGTTCTAACTGAGGTTTGGGGCATATATTTTTATATGTGTACACAATTTCCTCTAAGTCAATGCTCAGAATATCATAAAAGTTTATTTTTTCAAGTCTTCACATTCCATATTTTTTCATTTTTATTTTTCAAATGAGCATGTATTTTTTTATCCTCCAAACTAAACAGTTTGGACCACTTTATAAAGCTTTATAATCCCTATAAGTCCTCCTTCAGAGTGTATTTTGGGGGCTGGTCTGAGTCCAGTGGTGTTTACAACTAATCGATCACAACCAGAGTGTGTGTTTGGAATGAAGTTCAGTGAATTTGCTTACAATTATGTTCTCCTTCCAAAAACATGAGCCCAGCTTTGAAAAAAGTTGTTGAAAATATGTTCTCCCTCCAAGTTAAGCTAGAGATGGACTTTTTTTTAAAAGGCAGATTCCAAATGTCAGAACGTTTTCTGAAAGGAAAATGCCTGTTTCAACGACCACCACCTGTGTTTTAGCTGCTGACAGCAGAAGCAGCTCACCCCTCAGTGCACTCTATCCAGCCACTGGCCCTACGGTCGCCAGAGGAAAGTAAGGCGTCCCTTCTGCCTCCTCCCTTTCTCACTCCAACCTCTGAGTTCTAAGCATTCCCTTCTAGATAGCCCTAAATGCTAATGTCCAAACTAGTAAGCAGATGTATACCACAGCTTAGGGAGATAAACTCTTTAGCAACAGGAAATGTTAATCAGGAAAATCATACTTGTGGTGGCAAAAAACAAAATTGATTAGCACTAAAAAAAGTGAAGCAAGCAGCTCCTAATGCTGATATATAAAAATGCTGCCCACTGAACAGTGAATAAGTTGCCTTTCTATTAATCTCATTGAAATGCAGCAAAAGTCTTTACAACACCACAGCCAGGGCAAAATATCATGTTAAAGACCACTTCTATAAATCAATATCATGAATGATTATGATTTGGTCTGCAGTAAATTTAAATAAGTACAATGAACCATATGTCATATACCAAAATTACAAAGAATGGGCATGTCAAAATTTAAGTTATTAATATTCTAATGTAAAAAGTGCCATGCAATTAGTTGGGGACTTTTACATTACAACTTGACTAAAAATTAAGTAGTTCAAGATACCAAATATTTTAAATAGATTATTCACAATGAAGAAGTTCATATATTTTCTTTACTTCGGATACGTTCATGTATCTTTTCAAATCTTCTTAAGCAGATTTACAGTTTCTATGACACACCTAAAAACGGATTCAGAAATTCCAGTATTTGTTCTCCAGTGTTCATTCACACAGGATGAATTCTGTATTATTCTACTTGTATACAGAGACGCAACTGGGAAGGCCTGCATTCTCCTTTTTAATTAAACCATGAATATAAAAAAAGACAGCCCTATGGTTACCACTGCACGGTATCTGGTTTTTAATTCATCCTCAAGTTTCGCTTTCATGTTATACTATAACACTTACCTTCGAAAATGCAACTGACTTTTAAGGCAATCCAACAAATTGTCTTGAAATTCAATATAAAGCACATTCAGAGATTTTGAAATAAACCTGTGTTTTAGAAAGCTGCCACTGTATATTTAAATATAACAATATAGCAAAAGACTATCATGAATAATTATTATAAATGCCTATAATTCATTTAACTAGGATTTTTTAAAATGTAAAATAAGTACCATATCCCTAAGAATTTTAAAAAAAATCACCATTACTACAAGATTATAATATACTAAAAAAACTGTCTGTGATTCTTTGAAAATATATACCTAAAGGTGTGTGTTTACGTGTATGTATGTGAATCCACACGCACAAGCATGCACACACACCTGTGGTTCTTTGTGGAAAATACAGACCTAAAGGTATTAGTCACCTATGGCACTGACCAACAATAAATTAATCTGTCATCTTCACAGATAACAAATTATCATAATTACTTAATACATATTAACAAATAAATGTATAATTATGTATTGATTAGTTTAGCTTTTAGCAAAACACAGGAGTGTCTTATATTTCTTCAGTGTAAGATAGTATTTTTAAAAATTACAGATAAACCATTAGTATTGAGTGAATTTATTTTCCCCAGCAGTGCTAAAGACATGCAGAATTTTCATTCTTTAGAGTTGCACAGTAAATGATTAACACCAGCTCTGCTCATTATCTCCCTTAACAAAACTTCTCTAAAAACAAATAAATCAAAAATGCCTCCAACATTCCTGATTAAATAAATTATAGACCTATTCAGTGGCAGCAATGATATTTTAAAAAGCTTGTGCAAGCTTATTGTACAATTGTATTACAAAACCGCATTTGATAAAAGAAAAAAAAAACTGTGTACTTTTTCATTCTCTACATAGTTTTACTAGCAGGAATGGCTTCTCAAAGATGAAGAAACTTTATAATGGCAACATATCTAGGAAGTGTTAACCCTGTGTTCCAACAGATTATAGTCACCACTAATTAGGGGCTGATGCTTCTCATAAAGATACTTTTAGAAGCCAAGACTATTTTTCTCTCATAATGAGAGTATAAGGATAATGACAGCTAATAGGAGCCATCACTACATGATCAGAGACCATAAATGAGAACGTTTGTTTAACGGGAAACATGATTCTTGATTTAAAAATATGTATTTAGATAGGTTGCAGAAAATTGTTCTCATTTTTATTTTTACATAACCTCAACAACTTTTGCACTGAACAAATGCCCATAAAGACAACTAACAAAGGCATCCTGTGTGTGCAGGTTTTCAGCAAAAATAGGCACTACATAACAGCTGTACCTACACATTATATGTTTAAAAAAAATCTCTGTACAGAAATAGTACTAATTAAGCATAAATGGTAAGGGGAAAAAATTAATGAAGTGATGAAATTGCATTATTTTAAAGTGAAAATCAATGTATCCTAGGATTCAATAAAGCCCACTAGGTAATAAGTCTACAGCATACTAAAGATTCTAAGCTAAAATCTAAAATTAAAGCTCCAGCGAGTTAACCTATATTTTATTCAAACAACCACAAAAAAAACCCATTTTCTATTACTGACAAAAGTTATAACCCTAGAAAATCTAATGTAGAAAGTGCTTTATAATTATTCTAATCCTGCCTTTAAAAATAATCCTTCAAAATAATTCTACCTAAAAGATTTTGCTATTTCAAAAAACACACAAAATAATTCAGTTCAAAACACAGTAAGATCTCTATTGCTGTAATCTAAAAGAGTTTTCTTAGGATTTTTTTTTTAAAAAAGCATGTAAATTAAGGTGAGTGAAACATGCTTTCATCTAGCAGAGTAATATGGTAGCTATTCATCACCTGAAGTCATAAAACACTAGGTCTCGTCCTTAGCATATTCTAATGAAGCCTATCATGCAAATGAGAGTGACCTTTTCCTTGCATTCTGCAAGTTCACATTCATTCCAGGAGTACATAGAGTTTGCCAATACAAACTAGCCAAAGCCTGCGTAATTACTGTAATCAATTAGTAGTTAGTGTCGTTGTGCTCATTTTCAGCTAATGTCAACTAAGCCATTTTTGAGAGAGGCACCCTTGACAACAGCATTTCTATTCTTGTTTTCAAAATGTGGGAAAAATAGAGAAAATAAAAAGATGAATACACTGAAACTTTCCAATATGTCCGCAAGGTTGCATCCCTCAAAAGAACGTTAAGATTCAAGACAAGGCTCCAAAGTTGATAATGGACAAAGACTCTCTGGTAAAGTTGCATATCCTTAAAATGACATTGAAGTTTTCTGCCTATACAATTAAACATTAATATTTAAATATTTAAATGAAGGACACTCTCCTGTGCGGCAGTTCAGACTTGGTAGAACTTGAGCACTCTTCTCAACGGTTGAGTAAACAGGCCATACCCTCTGCTCGGAAACAGTCTATTCTGTAGACAGTTATGGATAGGAAACATTACGGCAGCCAGTAATTAAAGTAAAAACTAATACTGTCTCAGAGATGGGGAATTTTGTAAAGGAAAATCATTTATCATGGCTTACAGTTCTCACAACTGAAATGAATTATCTCCTTCTTTAGCACATATCCATTTAAGGCTACTATATTTACTAAACTGAGACCCACTTGCCAAATAAAATATAAAAGGTCTCAGAAAATATTCTAAACACACCATACAACATAAACCCTTAGAATCTAAAATGTGGGCATCAAAAAGAAATACCAACTTAAACTAAAGGTTGTTGCATCACATGAAAACCAGATTTTTTAAAACTACATTATTTTCATTCAATATGGTTGTTTAAAAAATTTACAAAAAGGACTAAAGGAAAATATCTTTCCAGTTGTTAGTTACTAAAGAAAAATTTTAATTACACATCAACCAATGTTCTATCACTATACCTAGCCAATATGTGAAGGACAATATATTCAATCCTCACTTTTAAAAATATTAAATATTTGGCAATTAAGAAATATAACCCATAAATTTATAACAAACAGAAAAAAAAAAGAGATCATTCCTATGCTAGGAAGGAATTTATGGTATCTTAGAAGTTATCAGAAAAATAAACTAATAATATTGAGATGAGTAATCTCATTGAGATTCCTGAATTCAAACAGCAAAACTAAATGTCAACTTTGTTTGTACATGTCAACCTGAGACACCCAAAGTCACTTTTCCTTGAATCTATACAATCCAGAGTCTTATAAACTGAAATCTCTGCCTAATAAGGAATTACTGATATCAAATAAAGAAAACTTACTTAGAAGGCATATTATAAGTGTAAATTAATACATATTTTTACATAGACAGATATGTGTGCATACTTTTATTTTGTCAAAAGAAACAAATAAACAAAAAAACCAAGGAATTAGAACCCAAAATAGTAAAAAAACAAACAAACAAACAAACAAAACAACATGCATATGCCAGATGAGAACATTCGGTTTCTTCATTTCCTAGTGCCCGGAAATATTATCCTTAAAGGCAATGAATTACATTATATTTTTAAATTAAAAATATCTAAAAAAGATTAAGTACCTACAGAGAAGAAAACTATCATACTAAAGATGTTTTGTTTTTTATTTAAAAACCTATAACCATGCATAGAAACAACTTTCCAAAACAAAAAGACAAAAGAATAACAAAAGAAAACTATACTAAAATGACTTAAGTTTTCAAAGGTATCTCCTGACAATAGCAGAGAGCTAACTGAGGCACAATGATCTACCTTTTCAAGTGGCTACATAATTGTGCAGTTTTCAGGGTGGGGG
Source organism: Cheirogaleus medius (assembly GCA_008086735.1). Classification (NCBI taxonomy): domain Eukaryota; kingdom Metazoa; phylum Chordata; class Mammalia; order Primates; family Cheirogaleidae; genus Cheirogaleus; species Cheirogaleus medius. Next base: position 51,797,221 of record VBSM01003157.1, on the reverse strand, counting down.
AAGCCCTGTTTAGAAGTGGTTGTTTCCATGGTGATATTTAGAGTAAAAAGAGCAATCAAGTAGCAATGAGCGGAGTGACATTGAAGATTTATGGGTTTACTTCTGCTTACTGCTGGAACCAGTCACCTCATGGAGCGTCAAACACGTACAACTTGTCAATAATGACACAGAGCCGAACAGCAGGAAGATAGTTCTTTTCATTCTTGTCAGAAGAATAAACCGATGTGGGCCTTTGACAGTTACCGAGAGGGGACAAGAGCAAACAAGACGAGCAAAAAGAGAAAAAAATAACCAGTAAATCTGAAGGGCCTAAGGCTTCTCACAAAACAACGATGCCAGGCACGGAACAAGAAGTTGCTTGACTTGTCTCAAAGGAAAGGCTAACATAAAATGCTTCACAAGAGACAAAGCCAACGGTGCACTGCCGCTCGGCCACAGGATGATGTCTTTATGGTAAACACTTCAGACAACTTGTGACCAAAGTCCTGTTACGACACTAATTGTCCATGAAAGCTGACCTGCAGCAAAGCAGCACAGTTCAGTTCCAATAGTCCAGGCGCACACGCATTAACATGATTGTGGATGACAAAAGACATTCACATATCACAAAACACTGGAAATGCTGAGGATCACTACACGGTACTTACTGAGAAGAGACACCTCTCAGACTTTATACTTCTGGACCAGAAATAACAAACCTCTAAAGATAATAGCCTACACGTTCTAAATTTTTTTGGACTATAATTTTTCTACAACTAATGATAAGAAACAGAGAAAATGGAATGGCAGTAACATTTTTTAAAAACTGGATTGGGTTACTTTCAAAAGAAAAAATCTTATAAAGATAAAAATTAAAGAATAATATTAACTTTCTGGTAATATATACTCAATGAATGATTTAATGTTGCTAAAGTGTTTCAATTTGTTAAGAGTGCTTAGTATAGAAAGAGGTTTAAGCATGTATTACATATTGTAATTTACAATTATTGCAGCATTTCAATTTTTCTATAAGCTAATGAAGTGCATAAAGCACCTTTCTAATGCAGTAATTTAAAACATTAGGTGACTTTAAATTATCTTGCTTATTATATCTTGTAAAAAAAAGCAATAGAGACAAAAAACTAGTATTTTAATTGATAATTTAACAATTAAATATTTTTTATTTGACGCTGAGAAATGTGAAATAAAACCATAAGCCCATGTGTAACTCCTGTTTTTAAATAAAAGTATAGTAAATCTTGTTTAACTTTGGAACTGTTTCAATGTTTGGATTATCAAAATATAAAAAGTACAGAAAATCAAATTGATTAAAAATTGAACTTATTTAATTATTCATTGGATTTCAAAATTACCCACTTTTAATATTGAATAGGTTTCAAAATGTAACAGACTGCAAACACTCATATTTAAAAAAAAATAAAAATGTGTCTCAAAAAAAGAGAAAAGTGAACACTATGATGAGTAGATTTAGTTATTTGTTATTGACTTTGGGGGGGGAGTGTAATCATTTACAAGCACATCTAAAACAACGTAAAGGTGTTAGGAATTAATGAAAGGAAATTCTATGAGGATTATAATGCATTTTAGTATCAGTTCTTGATTATCCATGAATGGATAAACTGAACTAGTGCTTATCTAAGAAAAATCTTGCTTTCTAATTGGACAACTAGCATCCAGACACTTCCTTTAATCACTCTCTTTTGGTGAGACAGGAAGAAAGATGGCTGTCGCCTTGGCTTTGAGGAAGTTAGACATCTATTGATAACGAAGATGTATTTTTCTTAAGTACTAGTTTTTTTGATACCCTCAAGATGGATTTTCGTATCTACTCTATAACACCAGGAAATCTTCGAACCAAGTCCAAAGGTGAAAAAGAGGAATATTTTCACTGGCTCTGTTCTTAAAGAGAAAAGGAAAAACATAACAAAATAAACTTTGTTTTGGAAACATAAGACAGTCTGCATGAGTAAGTTCAACAACAATGAGAATTTTTCAAAGTCTGAAGTTCCCCATTCATTTTCCTAAGATGTCCAGAAAAATGGCTTCATTATTTAGATATAACTAAAGATCCAAATATACATGTCTAAATTCAAATATAGCTAAAAATAAAAGTCCCAAGTGAAGTATGGGAAATGTTTTGACATAGTTGAAAAACTCATAGTTCCAGCACTAAGCACCTGATTTACTTTGTGTAAGTTATTTGGCCTCTTTCCCTCTGTGAGACTCAGCATCTGTATCTGTGAAATGAGACATTTCCATTAAGTGATCTTGAAGATTTCTTCCTGCACTAGGATCTAGTCCCTGTTTTATATTATCTACACCTTGGTAATCTCTGGATCAACAGGATCAAAATGGCCTGGGTTCGTTGAGAAGGCATGATTTTAGATCCCATCCCAGGCCTACTGAATCATGGAGACAAGGAATGGGAACTGTTTACCATTACCCACCCGCCATGCTTCTGCACCCTGCAGTGTGACATTCTCTTGTGTCTATGACTCTGCTATCTCACACATGTATGTTCAATAAACTTCTGACCGTTAGGAAGAAAGGCTGCCTAGTATAAACATTAGGGATAAAAAAGAACTTGAAAACTAATTAGCAGTGCTTAGTACACTTATCTTCCCAAAATACAGGATGTCAAAATTAAAGTTTTCTGACTTCATTACTCCTCCTAATTAGTAATTGAAAACGTGTTTGCATTTCATTAAGTCGGTTTAACCTCAACAGACTTAGAAATTTCACTCTAAGAAATAAGGAGAGAATTGTTTTGTTCATTTATGAGAAGTAGATGAACCATTTTGCTTCACTTTAGTGAAATACGATAAACTCACCTAAAAAATAATTCATGACTGGCCAACCTATAGAATGATCAGATCATACAATCAAATGGGATCTTATTCAACTAGTACAACTCCACGAATGACTCCCCTGAAGTACATCTTAACAAGGGCACCATCTTCCTAAGTTAAAGGAAACTTATGACTCTGTACAGTAGGCCATTTTTTTAGACAAATTTAATCGCTACACAATTCTTCTACTGACTCAAAATCTGTAATTTCCATTATTTTTGCATGAATTGCTAAATCAATGCCAAAAACGAGGAGAACCTATAGGTTCTCTAGAATATCATTCATCAAAAATATTCTGCTCTCCTTATAAAGAGGTAGTAAAAAAAGGGAGAGGATGAGAGATGGTGTATCTCCTAATTAAAATTTAAATGTACATCTGAACAGTAATGAATACCTTTTAATAAAGTTCCTTTAAAATTTAAATATATTAATGCACAGGTTATTCAGGAAAACAAACTTAAAATATTGTTAAACAAAGATCAAAAATTATTCTTCAAGGGGATGACTACACTGATATCTTTCTTAGGCTTTTACTTCATGACCAACTAACCAAAGCGCCCACTTAAACTTTCCCTTCCATAGTATCTACATTGGGAAAACTTTTGACATAATACATCATTCCTTCTGTGATCCCAAAGGATGATTTGGAAAACAGTGCAAAAAAGATTACATTGATAGTCCAAGAATAATTTTAGTCAAAGGTCAAAATTGCCAACGGTCTCTGAATAGTACAGGGTGATGATAAAACCTACTACATGTAATCAGTGTTGAACGAGATCCCACTAAAGGGCAATGCCAAGAAACAGTTACCAGTGACAGCAAAACTAAAAGTAGCAGTGAGCCAGACCATAAGTGAAGTGAATGTAGATTTAGAGAGACACACGCGTTTGTGAAGGGCAGTAGCTACTTCGGGTAATGACAGAACACAAGGCAGCAATTGCTTCCTTTCTCCAGTCAAGGGGAAAGTGAAATGCCCAAGTATCAATATGAAGGGGTTAAATGATTTGTCATGGTGCTAATTTTTCAAAGAGGATGAGGCATTCCTTGTATTTTAATCTTGGCTGGTAATGTAAAGCAATCTATGCTTTTAAAAACATTCAAGCTAGCAAAGCCATTATAGAGAGAATATTAAAAAGTACAAGTGAGAAACCTTAATGAGAATATTAAAAACTGTAAGTAACATGTAGACCTTCCCAAACATTGAAAATTCCAAATCAATTTCCACGCACAATTTCCTTTCACAGCATTGAGGAGCAGATAGACTGCACATTATCTAATTGACACCGTCCTTCGGGACCAAGAACAGCGCCTGGCACACGGTGTTCTACAGGCATTTGCCGAATGAAAACTGGATCATTACACAACAACTTGCTTTTCCAATACTATTGGAAGAGATTACATTTAATTATCTAAAAAGTGTCACCTTTTAAGAGGCTGTTCAGGATTTCAAAGTATTGAATATATAATACATCATTACCAAATATTACTATTAAATTATCTCTTCCAATATTGCCAACCAAAATTGTCAAAGGATGATAATCACTTTTTTCAGTTTTATTGTTTCTTGCAAATGTTTCACAAAATAATATGAAAAATATTTTTCCATTGTGCTTATATTTATATTGAATACAAGTAAATATTCCAAACTTAAATAAGTTCAGAAGAATTACCAGAAAAAGTGTATTCTTTTGTGTATATGGCTTTGTACACTACAGTGATATTTTATTAATAAATTTAATTAATACATATTTTCTATCCTATAGAACATAGCATACTTTATACATGTTGAGTACTCCCCCAAAATATTTCATAAATGTATAGTAAATGAATGAATGAACCAAAGAACATGCAAGAAAAAAACTACATTTCAACTTTCTTGTCCAGAGAATCTGGTACATAAGAATCCATATTATTTGGACCATTCCTCTAGTTTGGAAATGGATATATAAAATAATTAAAGAAAAAGAAAAATAACAGAAATCAAGTTGACTACAATAGGGAATAAGAAACTGTTTAGGTAACTTCTCATTGTTCACTGATAACTCTCCTCCTCTGCTGAGAGCTGGCACTTCCCCAAGTCCACAATAGATGCTCAATAAACAGTAACTAATACTAAATAATTAAAACCAAAATTGCTGTTTGTTCTTTCCACTGACTGTCCCTCCATAATAATGCTTGCCCTCATTTTAGTAGAAGCAACAAGTTATGTCCGAAGGAGACATGGGCACTGACCATGAAAATAAGACACTGGGAGTTTACGTAATGAACCAGCAATTTGGACTAGATCAGATCTTCACAGCAAAACCTGTCCCCTGGCACCCACACTGGGAAACACCGGATGGGCTGCTGCCTTCTAAGCAGCACCTGCTGACATAACAGCGACTAGAAGCTGGGAACAGGCCCGAGGAGAGGCACGAGGAGCCCCTTCCTTTGTTTTTTAAAGACTCACACCACTCAGTGCTGCAGGCAAGTGTCTGGCCCTTAAAATTCCCCAGGCACTTCACAGATAGTATGTTTACTTTGTGCCTTTCCTGTCTTCACTCCTCTGCCTCCATCCAGTGCCCTCCGTGCGACGCCCCTCACAAGCACTGCGTTCTGCACGCCATGCTGCCCACCAGTGACTGCGCGCACTCACCAGCCTCCGGCTGCCATGTCTGGGAGGGCAGGACCACAAGGCTTCTCAGGTCTGGGAACTCCCTTGCAGACCACAGGCACCCGTGCGGTACTCCCTGCAGAGAAGCCCCCAGACACCCTCGCCTCACCTAAACCTCGTACTTGTACACTGAACTCACTGGAAGTCAACACCAGAAGGAATCTCAAAAGGTAGATGCTAATTTTTAAAGTGAGAAAAAGAAGTAAAAAGAAGGTTACTGATAGGGCCCGGGCTAAATGCAGACCACTATGTCCCCAGTGAGGCCCCTTCCATCTTTCTATCAGGCATACTGCCACCAACCAGCCTTCAACTCTGGGGCATCAGATGGCTCGTGGTCCATCTCACAGAAGATGGCTCTTCATCGAATCTAACAAACCTAGCACCCTAAAGTCCTCACCCCAACTTTCTAAACTTTCTCCCCATTATTCACTTTGAACTTTGACATTGTCTTTGATTTGTTTATCTCTTTTATGTCTCATATCAAATTAACTGTCAAATCCTATAGTCCCTTCCAATGTTTCTTAAGTTCATATTGTCTATTCCCGCTGCTATACTCTCTACACAAGCCTTCATTATCTCCCCAATACACTGAAGCAAAAGTCTACTAACTGCCATCTCCACCTGTTGTTTTCCTGTCCAAATCCAGCCTACACACCATAGATATTTTAAGTATCTTTTTTAAAAAGACCTGTCTGAGTCACTCTATTCATCTGCTCATAAACCTTCAAAGCCTCCATCCTCAAACTTTGTTTTCTGCGTGCCACCAGCCAGAGTTTCAATGACTCCATCACCAGTAGGATGCATCCTAAGCTTCTTAGCTGCCCCACTTGGTGACTTGCTACCTGCCCACATCTCTGCTCTTATCTCCCTTCTAACATATATTCTGTGAAGGTTCATGATCCCAAACCCACAATTCTAAAATATGAAAAGTAATGAAAATGGAAAGTTTAATCAGTTGGTGGCAGAAGCAGACTTGAACTGACATAATGCTACTCAGAGATTTCACCGCTGCCCCTACACGGAACATGCATCTGTACTGCTACAAATATAGCAATGTACTGGATTGCACAATGTTGCCCAGAGACCATGTGGTGCTACTTAATGCTTAGTGCAGACAATACAGAACTTCTAAAAATCCAAAAAGCTATGAATAAGGATAAAGCACCTGTCCCAGGGGGCCTGGATGAGGGTGAGGTGGGCAAAGAGGACACACCTCCATCAACCTCCTCCTACTGCCTTTTCCTCAGTTTTAGAGATGAACTTGACCTCACTTCTAACATCCTATCCAAAAGTCTTCACTGACTCCTTCTCCTTTTTCATGATGACCTAAATGTTGTTCTTCTATCTTCCATTAGGAAGGGCAAAAACCACATTTTATTTATCTTCATATTCTTAGCACCCAGCTCAGTACTTGAAACATAATAGAAAACTAGCACTTGCAGAGCTAAACTGAGTAAATTAATCTTAACTGTTTGGGTGAATGAGTTTATTAGGTGATCCTGGTTTCCCATTTTAAGATATGGAGAAAATGTAAAAATCCCTAAGTTTCTCCATAGATTGACCATGACCTTAGAAAATGACTAGAACTTCTCCTCATCTCCAACAGAAGGAACTGAAATACTGCAAATGTCAAACACACTCACACAATGGACATTTCCTCCAAGGCATGGATATACTCCAATATTGAGTACAATGAATCTAGTATCTTTAGATTTCTGCAAAATTAAAATTTTAATATTTCCCTATAAAGATGAAAACTAATGTGTACTAATTAAGTAGATTATGATTTATAATTCAATTTCTAGCTAAATTAATATCATTTATGGGCCATGCTTTAACTCTACATGTAGGTTACAACATAATTGACAATATCCTGAGAAGATGGGACAAAAAAAGTCATTGGCAGCATAACAAGGCATACTAATATGTAAATTAAGGTTAATAAATACGCACATATTCCAAAGCTTTTTCCCAATACATTCCTACTTCATATTTCTATATAATTTTGTTCATGCATCTTAATATTTCATTCTACTTTTGAGTTTTATTGTCAAAAGTAAAGTTATTCTTTCCCCGCTTAGTATCCCCAGGCTGAGGCATAACTTATTAGCTCTAATGATTCAGACATGGTGGTCAGTCCTATACAATTCTCCACGTAGTAAATATAATGTGTGAGGAATTAGCTGGAATCACTCTCATTTAATGAGATGATCCATCATGGTGTCTTGTAATTAAACTACACTCTTAGCCATAATTCTTAGATGCAGAAAGCATAGTAGCAGACGGTGTGGATCCAAGAGGATGAGATGTAATGAACCTTCAGTGGGTGCATGGAAGGAGAGAGTTAAACAGGAAAGGAGAATAAAGAAATCTCAATTCATGTCACTGGATAGAAAATAGCTCTAAAAATATACGATATATACTGTGTTACCATTATTTCACCATCATCCCCCCTAAACTGGTTGGACACAAACTTGGGAAGTAAAAATGTCCCCTGCCATCCTACCTAACCCCTAAGCAAATATCAAAAACACTGCACAACCATTGAAGAAGTCAAGCAAAAATCAATATCCAAAAAGGGCACTGATGGGCTGTCCCACAAAAAGAAGCTGCATCATATAGAAAGGAAGCATTAATTCTACATTATTAACAAATCATATTTTAACTAACACTAACAAATATTGCTTGAAATATTATAAATATTTTTCAGTTGCATAACACTGTCTATTCAAATATGAAGCTTTAATAAGAAAATATAAAAATGAATAGAAAGCAGTTTTTCCTATTTTATAACAATGAAAAATGACCTTTCTAAACCCTAATTGAAAATATTATAAGAATAGGCTTAAACTACTTTAAGCTTCAATTCAAGTCCAACTATTGACAAAATAAATAAAAACAGATTGTATTGGTTACTTTCCATGAGTTTTAGCAAACTTTGGATTGCCAGGCAGATGACATGATGCAACAAACATGAATATACTCAATGAGATTTAAAAAATGATACACTGAAGAAACATTTTCACAGTTACTAAATATTAGGAGTTATGAAATTAGGTTCTGTCTCATATACCATTATAATCGTTACACACACCTAATAGACATAGAACTTGAACAGGTAAAGTGTAAGCATACAAAAAAATACTATAGAAAAATGTTTGACAAAAGTAGTTAATCAAAAACAGATATGAGAGTTCCCACACATCAAATGAGAAAAAGCCAAAAAATCTAACATTAATGGTTGGAAGGCTGAAGATTCACACTCTCACAAGCGTGAAATTGATCAAACTTTCTGAAAAGCATTCTAGTTGTATGTAAGAACAGCTTTAAACGTTAGCATTTACTTTGAAACCCAATATTCTACTTCTACGAATCTGCCTCAGGAAATAACATGAAAAGGGCACAATAATATATGCACAAAGATGTCCACCACAGGTGCATATATAAAAGTAAAGAACTGTACACAACCAACATGGAAAGCATTGAGAAATGGTTATATAAATTATTATAAACAAAGATTTGGAATGTTATACTGACTGCCATAAAAATATCTACAAAGAGTATTTAATGGTATGGAAAAACACTTCTCACATAATTTTAAGCAAAAGCACACTTTAAAATGTTATGTATATATGTAAAATCTTAAAAAGCTAATCTCAGAAGCAGAGACCAGAAAAGTAGTTAACAGAGACTGGGAGGATCTGGGGGCGGGGGGAGGTGCAGAGAAGCTAGTCAATGGGTACAAAGTTACAGTTAGCAATAAGGTATATTTTAAAAGAGCTAGAAGGGACAATTCTGTTCTCACAACAAAGAAATGATAAATGTCTGAGATGATAGATTTGCTAATTAATCTGAATTGATCATTATCCAAAGTATATATGTATCAGAACATCACATTGTAACCCCTAAATACATATAATTATTATGTGTTAATTAAAAATAAAACTTAAAAAATGCAAATGTTATGTATACCGCATTCAGTTGTGTAATACCGAAAGAATTATATCAAAATGTTAAATAGATTATGGGTAATTGTTTTTCACATGCATTATAATTTATTAACCCCTCCCAATTTCTCACAATGAACATATAATACCTTGAGAATAATATTTAGAACTATCTTAAAAAATAAATTAGAGGCTTTTCACTTCTTCTATGGAGTAATGAACTTCCAACAGACCAAACTTCCCACAAATAAGAACTATAAAGTCTGGAAGAGACATTAAAAAAAAAGAAAAAAAAAAGGAACCACCTGAGGATCCTGGAAATTGAACAAATGCTAGAGGTTTTGGAGTAGAGTCAAACCATGAAGGAAGTGAAACCCTGATGCAAGCACACTCAGCCCCTTCCTGCCTTCATGTGGTGGCTTTACACTGAAGACATCCAAAACTGGGACTGACTTAGGAAAGGTCTCAGGAAAGAAGCTAAAAATCACAATAGAAAAACCAGCTGTTCTCCTGGATCAGAGGGTAACTGCTCCAATTCAAGGACAGCCACAAGAGAATAAGAAGTAAACGCCATAACAGAGAGCCAAAGCACCCCCAGATTCAGCGAATAGACTCAGAACACCTAAAACATGTATGAACAAGGAAGAATGAAAGCAGATTGCAATTACAGTTTAATTATCAGAAATGAGATATGAATAACTGACTTCTGCAGATCAGATATAACAGTAGATAAATTAGTATCAAGATATAAACTTGATACTAATCAAGTTTACTGTCTGCTAAAATGAAAACATTAACAAGTCTTTGAAACAATATAACAAAATTCAGAGTGTACACAACTTAAAATCCATAATGTACAATCCAAAATTACTCCACATAGGAGGAGCCAGGAAAATGTGACCAAATTACAAACAAACAAACAAACAAAGATGGCAAATAAAATGACCACAAGACTGGAATTATTTTAAAAGGACTTTAGAGTAATTACTATAGCCATACCTAATAAGTAAAGGAAATATGCTTGGAAAGAATAAAAGAAAATCTCAGCAAAGAAACAATGTTTTTAAAAAGCCAAATGGGAATTTTAAAAACAAAAATAAAATAACCAAAATATTTAAAGGACTTTAACAGTAAAACGGAGACAATAACGTAAAGAATGAGTAAATTTGATGACAGATCAATAGAAATCAATATGAAGAAAAGAGGAATTATTAGACTAAAAAAAAAGTAAAAAGAACCTCAGGTAACTGAAGAATAAATTTCAAAGGGTCCAACATATAGTTAACTACTTAGAGTTTGAGAAGAGAAAAAAGAGTGACTCACTCAGGAACATCCAGTTTTGACAGAAGGCAAACAAATTTTCTCAGAAAACAAGTATAAACTGGCATAAACTGTCAAAGGCAACAATTTCAAGATTCTGGAAATCAAATGCAGGCAACATACTGAAAAGCACTTTATCTTGAAAAACGACTAGAGCTTTGAGTAAGAGAGGTGGAGGAGGGGTCCTAGCCTGGGATGTCCCCATTCCTCCACTCCCCACTCAACTTAGGGAGGGACAAGGCTAGTTTTACCAACACAAGACTGGCACAAAAAACTAGAGCTCTGTGTCAAGGTGAGGGAGAAAGGAAGTGATTTGGGGCTGGGGGCATAGCCCCATATCTTTGTCTGCTAAAGGGGTTAAAGTCAGTAGAAAGCAAATAAGGAAATTTAACAACACAGCTAAACAGAAGTGTCAGCCCAGCCTGGGCAACTGATAGACAAACAAGAAATTTAGCCCGGAGACCCAATGAAAACGAAAAACCAATAAAAGAACTAGAGCAGCTCTCCCCACATTCCTGGCCAGCTAAGTAGGAGTGCAAAGGAAACCAGAGAGAACATATAAGAAAGTAAAAGCCAAGTAAGGTCAGCTTGAAAACACACTATTCAGCAAGTGCCCCAACGCACACACCGCTAGAATGCCAGGTGGCAGAAACCTGAAGGGCTCAAGGTGTTTGAGCACAAACTCTGCTTGAGTCACTGTCTGACAGTTAAATATACACACACAGGGCAGGCACCTACAAAGTCAAAGAATAAATATTAAAAAATGAACAGAAACATCATAGGCTATACACCATGGGGAGATAACTTCCATGGTTTTAATACCATGCAAGTTACCTTAAAGAAAAAAAAAAGTCATAACACAGGTGTAAATAAATAAATAAAAGTAGAAATTGTCACTCAGAAAGGGAAAAAAAAACAATAGAAAATTGGAGTAGGCCCAGATGGTAATGCAGCAGAGTCTTCAAGCAGCTACAGTAAAGATGTTCAAAGAATTCTCTTAAATGTTCAAAACTAAAATAAAAATATCATGACAATGACTCAACAAATAGAGAATATGAATACAGAAATAAAAACCAAACAGAACCTATAGAGACGAAAAGTTACTGTAACAGAAATACTACATGGGCAAACAGTGGGTGTGAGGAGGAAGAAAAATCTGTGAACTTGAAGATAGAGCTACATTAATAATCCAATCCAAATTGTGAAGCAGAGGGGAAAAAATTTAAGAAAAATGAAGGAGAGCCTCAGACATCTGTGGAAAAATTGGAAGCATTCCAACAAATGTACAGTAAGAATCGAATAGGAGAGAAAAGAGAGAAAACGATAGGAAAAAATATATTTAAAAATAATGGCTGAAAACTCCCACAATTTCATAAAACTCATTAATTTACAGATACAATGAGCTCAACAAACATCAAGCTGCAAAGACAATGAGACAATCCTGAAAGCAAAAATAGAAAAATCCATCACATACAGGGAATAGCTACATGATTAACAGCTTACTTCACACCACATAAAGGAGAAAAAAATACAAATAACAGCTGATTTATCAAAACAATGGAGGACAGAAGTCAGAAGAATAACTTGGTCAAAGTAATGAAAGAAAAACTATCAATCAAGAATTCTATATCCAGCAAAACTGGATATTATATTTCAATAATGAAAAGGAAGTAAGACATTCCCAAATAAAGACTGAGAGAATTCATGCCAACACAAAGTAAGGCAGTAAAAAGCAACAGATACAGAAAAACACATGATATAAAGAGAAAAACAGAAAATATAAATCAATCAACTAAATTTCATTGGTAATAAATTGGTAACTAAATTGGTAATAAATACAATTAAAAAGAAGAGATTATCAGACTGCGTTAAAAGAAAAGATCAAAGTATGTGCTAGCTACAAGAGACTCACTTCACATTAAAAGAGACAAATATATTGAAAATTTAAATAATTGAAAAAGATATTCTATGTAATTGCTAACCACAAGACAGCTAGAGAGGATACATAATAACAGACAAAATGGATTTTGAGAAAAATATATTATTAAAAAAGAGGGACAAGTATAAAGTATAAAGATTGGATAAATACAAGTAAAACTATTTCCATTCAGAGAAGATGTGATTGTTTACATAGAAAATCCTCAAGAATCTAAAAAAGCAACTACTAGAATGAATAAATTTTATAAAATTCACAGGATACAAGGCTAATATACAAAAATCAATTACATTTTTAAATATTAATGGCAAACAATTCCATTTATAAGAATGCAAAAGTAAATTTAACGAAAAATAGTTCAAAGACCTGCACACAAAAACTCTGCAACACAGTGGAGAGGAATTACAGATGATCTCAATGGCCATTTCCTAAAAAGTTAAGTAGAGTTATCACACAAGCCAGGCTTTTCGCTCCGAGGTCATCTCCCCAGAGAAATGACAACATATGTCCACACAAAGACTTTTACTCAAGAGCACAAACCACAAGAGTTCGCAAATGAATTTACAGTGACAAAAAGCAATTGCTGGTTCCCTGTGGCAGACGGGAGGGAGAGGGCTGCAAGAGGCACAGGAATCTTTCTGGGTCACAGAAATGCTCCCTTCTCTTGATTCTGTCAGTGGTTTCAGAGGTGTATAGGAATGTCAAGACGCACCAACGTGCACACTTTAAGTGGATGATATATAAACTACTTTACAATAAAGTTGTTGAGGAAAAAAAATAGGATAAATGAACAAACCAGGGTTTAAAAGTAAATAGGCCTTATCCATCTGTTTAAAAGAAAGTAACAAAATTTAAAAAGTGAGGAAAATCTGTAAATACCAGTTGAGTATCCCTAATTCGAAAATCCTAAATCCAAAATGCTCCAAAATCCAAAACTTTTTGATCGTAAGCATGACACTTAAAGGAAATGCTCATTAAAGCATCTCAAATTTTAGATGTTTGGATTAGGGATGCTGAGCCAGTAAGTATAGTATATTATGCAAATATCCCCCACCCCAAAAAAACCCTGAAATCCAAAGCACTTCTGGTTCCAAGCATTTCATAAGGAATATTCAGCCCTTATAAACAAGATACACTTTTTAAAAGATCCTCTAGTTTGGGAGTTTTTTATTTGCTCGTTTTAAACCTTAAAATTGTATCAAATATAAAGGGATAAACCTTAACAAGTATACTATAAAAACTGGTCATATAAATTGTTTAACTATGGGCATACAAGTAAAATGACCTCTTAACTCATAGATTGTTTTCAGATCTATATACATAATTCAGTTTTATTACTAAAAGCAGCAACAGTTATCATGTGGGAAATAAGTAAATTTTATAGTCTGATTCATCTTGAATATATCATGTCTGTGCACTCTCCATAGGATCACAGAATGTAAGGCCATTATAACACTTAAATAGAAACAAAAGTGTCACTATCCAATTGACTCAGGAGTACAGTCTCGACTTACAATCTTTTTGTCCAAACCAATGCTGAAGAAAACAGATTCTTCCTTAATAGGACTTGTCAAAAATGATTGTGCTATAAAATAAAATAACTTGACTTTTGTTGGCATTTTTATGAATAATTTTTATAGAACTAAAATTAAAGCAAAACCTGTTAGAATCACCAGGGTCAACTTGAAAATACTAAAAGATATGCATATATGCACATACATACATTCATATAAACACATACAACTCTCACATATACATATATGTATACGTATATTTTTGTTTTTAAGATGAGAATAATATTGATAACAAATAGTATATCTCTGTACATATATATGTATAAATATATTACATGTGGTATACATACGGATTTTACTATTTCACCCCCAAAAAGTAAAGTTTCATCTAATTGTTACAATAAAAATGATATAATGAATTTTGATCCTATCCTCACAATTTAAATGCTAAGGTTTAAATTTAATTCATGGACTAGCAGTCATCTTTCTGATCGTCAATCTTTAGAAATACAGTTGTAAAAGCAATTCTTATAAATAGAACACAATGTACATACTAATTAATGATAAGCATTTTTGGGGTAACTTTGAGTTGTTACTCAAAACATGTCTAATTTTGCCCCCAAAATGTAACTTTTTTTGTTTCTCATTTGTATGGCATTATCACCAGAATGAAAGATTTAGAAAAAAGCAGAAAAATACTAGCTCACATAAATACTTCATCAACATAGTATAAACTTTTTGAAGTAGTCAGTTGCTTCAATTCTGATAACTCTAACTTGTAGCCAATAACCTACAACATCTATGTAAAATAAAATTATCCGGCTGGGCGTGGTGGCTCATGCCTGTAATCCTAGCATTCTGGAAGGCCGAGGCGGGAGGATGGCTCAAGGTCAGGAGTTCGAAACCAGCCTGAGCAAGAGCGAGACCCCGTCTCTACTAAAAACAGAAAGAAATTAATTGGCCAACTAATAAAATATATAGAAAAAAAAATTAGCTGGGCATGGTGGCATATGCCTGTAGTCCCAGCTACTCAGGAGACTGAAGCAGAAGGATTAATTGAGCCCAGGAGTTTGAGGTTGCTGTGAGCTAGGCTGACGCCACGGCACTCTAGCCTGGGCAACAGAGTGAGACTCTGTCTGTCACAAAAAAAAATAAAAAATAAAATTATCCCCCAAATTAATACCCGTTTAAAGTATTTGAGAGTGCAGCTTCCCTATGAACATTTGAATTGGAATGTGTATATGGCCACTTAACCAAAAGCATTAAGTAGGCATTGACAATCATAACAATGAAGACAATAATGCTAATTTTAAAATGTAATCTATTTTAACTTACTTATAATTAACATGTTAAAATAAATAGGCTAAACTATGAACATAATTTACTGATACATTGCTTTATGTCATAAATTAGTAGACCACTTATTATTGATTATTTAAAATCACTATTCATATTTTATTAATTTTACTATAGTACATTTTGATTTCAGAAATTTGTACGATTTGTCTAATTTGATTCAACAACTAGATTTCCAATTCTTTGAGAGGAGGACCTAATAGTTATTTTTACTGTGAATATTCAAAACTGAGCAGATATAAGGCACTCAGTTAAATGCTGCCTGGCTGACACTGTCCCAGAGCAGTTCACTGACAAATAAACAGAGTGATTAATTCATAGGGTGTAAGGATTCCTAAACTCATCATTTGCGAACCTGCTTCTATTACTAAATAAAACTGATGTAACTTCATTCATTCAAAGTCAATCACAACCCAAAATACGCCTGCTGTGATACTAGAATTGGAGAAAAGTATATAAGAACAAATGGATAAAATAAACCTTGTCTATTAATTGTTAAAACATAAACCACCTAAAAATATTCACACAAGACAAAACCGGTTATATCACCTCATGAGAGCTATTGAAACAATGTGAACTGAATCGTGACAGAAAGAAACATTAACACCTCAGCTATCAAAAACTCACAAATATAGCAACATCACCTCTCAAGATATAACTAAAAATAAAAAAAACCTGCCAAAAGGACTTGGAGGAGCAAAAAATATATTTTAAAAGACTATGTTTGAATTTCAGTACTGTGATTAAAGGAGAGTGTCTAATTCCTTACTACCTATTCCTCTTTATTGATACACACTGATAAGTCCGGTCCACTGGCCCCTATTGATGGCAAACTACGGACAGCAAGTGGACTACAGACAAGATCATTGATAGCAGTGACGTGGGAAAATAGAGAAAAACTACAGCAAGCAGACAAGATAACTAAAAAAGTAAAGTAGTCAGGGATCATTCAAGTATTTAAAAACAGCCTTCTCCAGGTCAAAACATGCTAATAACATGACTTTTCAGAGACCAATATGGTAATATATACAAAATGATAACTCTGAGCCATTAAGAGATTATTAAATCATGTTATGTAGAGGTTCCAAAAACAGAAAACAACAAAGTTAATTTTTCAAAAATGCTCATGTGAAATGATTAAAATTAAAAAAAACCAAAAAATGTAGGGGTAACCTTCAATGATTCAGGTCAATTCAACAAACCATCTCTTCAGTCACTGCTAGTGACGAGGACCTCTGGCATACTCCGTGGCTGTCCTATACTAGTCCTTTAGGGCTCAGCTTTCCCACCTTCCCCAAGTGTCCATACTGGGAACCCTGAGATGGGACTGGGTCTCTGCCAAGGCGTTTCCACACACCACTGCCACTATGGCTCTTATTACATCACATTTTCATTGGCTGTGTGACTTTGTGAGCAGAGCAGAAGAAATATACCTTTACACCAAAATATCCCAGACCCTAGCACAACACACAGCATTTAGTTGGCTTTCAGTAAATATGCATTGAATTGTTGAATTGATAAAAAAAAATAAGCTATGTCCCATATTCAAAGCACATTTTGAAAATAACAACAAGAGAGCCAAAGAATATGACTTGGGAGTATAAGAAAGAAGTTACTGTTGCCTGCTGAGAAATCAGAATGCCTTTACAGAAGAGTCAGAGTTTGAACCACATCTTCAAGTTCAGGTTGGATTTAACCAAATGAGGATTAAAATAGTATTCCAGGAAACAGGGATATTGTAAGCACAAGTAAAAAGAAAATAAGAGAGTTGGCCATGAAAGATAAACGGTAAAGACAACTGGTTTGCATGTAGGTTTTGTGAGATAAGGCTGGGAGGCCAGGCAGGGATGCCAAGGAGCGCTGCAAAGGTTACATGGAAACGTGGCTGTCCGGCCTGGCTCCCTCTCTGCAACTTCCAGCAGTTCCACTATAAGCAGAATAGATTTTTGCAAGCAAAAGCAAAGAAAGTGTACCAACTTTTTACACATCCAATTTCACTCCATATGTCAGACTATTTTACCCCCTACCAAATCAGAGAACTGACATTGTAAAAACCAATTCAAAACACTATCTGATGTTATGAGGAAATTAAGTACCAGCAAACCTTATTTCAATCCACATATGATAAAATATTAATAATTTTAAGAAATTTTACTCTTATAACTGCTATGCTATTTTTTTGATTCTTCAATTTTAAGATAAAGTTGAAAATATGCCAAAAGACGGTAAAAGAGTTATCATTAGTCTTCAAAACTGGCAAACAAAAAAAACATAAGTACCAGGATAATTAAAACAGCATTGTTCACTTTTTAAAAGAAAAAATAAATTGTACTAAAACTTAGCTAACAAACCAAGAGAAAATATGAGTAGAAAAATGACAGTGATCTGCAAAATTCATAAATGTGTCTTTCTTGTAACCACAATGATCATACTTTACGCTGTCATTTTGCATTTAATTGCTCACCCTGGTACTTTTCTTCCTAGAAGCCATCAGTATCCCACAGAGCCAGATGCTGAACTGCAAAAAAACATACTGTGACCACAGACTTATAAGAAGTGACTTTGCTGAGCTGTGGTGTATGACAAGTTAATTTTTGCAATTATACTTTTTCTAATAATAAATGAAGCTACCAGATATGGACTTTTCTATAATATTAAAAAGATATATATATAAAGAATTATTCTTTATATGAATAATAAACTATTCAAATTCATTTATAAAAACTTCAGGTGATGTGAGAAAGTAACTGTTCATATAGCTTTTCCATATGTCCAAAAGTAAAAATTACAGCTCAGCTAAAATATATAAACAGCTTAATATGTTGAGGCATGACTAAGATTTCTGAATGTTAACATACAAGGCCAAATTATTTCAAACCTTCTAGGAATGTCACATACTAACTTAAGTCTTTCAATCATTACTTTTAGTTCTGCTACATTATGCTAAGCATAATATTCAAAGGGTAAGTCCATTAGCTGTCATTTAGAAGGAAAAGGCTATTGCACAATAATGTATCTACAGGGTGCAAATTGTTCTAAATTTAAAATATTTGCAATGGCATCACTGTCACATACCCAGTAGTAGTAAAACAGTAGGAAATCATATATTGTTAAAAACATAGGCTATTCTTTATAGTATAGTATCTTTGTACATATACTACAAAACTTGGGAGATACTATGTTTTATTCATTAAAACACATAAGAGGGCAGAGGAAGACATTTCTCATATTAAAGACAAGAGTTTCTTGATTAATGTTAATATATGAGCACAAAACAACCAGAGCCAAGTTTTCCAAATGCCTACGTCAAATTTGCCATGTCATTTCCTAATTTAAAGAAAGGGGCTTGTAAAGGTGTTAATTTAATATATATTCAGGATTTAATTTGATAAAAACTCCTAGAATTTGGGGAAATCTTGGAGTTCTTTTATTCCAAATCCTTGGTGTGCTCTTTTCCTAATGTGGAATAAAGTATGAGACACGGAATTTTACATTTACAAGTATGCTTAAAGATTACCTGCCGCTGAATGTATACCGGTAGGTGCAGAAAAATGAAATGCAGACAGCTGAAATGCAGGCATCAATAACCCAAGTATCAAATAATGGGCCTGCACTGGCAGGTCCTCTATGTCCCACACCCTGCTAATTAAAAGAGAATGACAATCTTTTCAGATGCCATTTTGGCCATATAAGAAGGAATGTGCTCACGTCCCATGTACTTCTATTTCATCTCCCCCAACAAACCCGGAACATCTTCGCTATCTCCTTCTTACCGTGTGCATGCCTTTGGCGATCTCACGCATGCCAGTGGCTCGCTGCCTATATTTCCAGGCCCTGCCTTACTTCTAATCTCCCCATCTCTTTCCGCTTAAGCTGCTGACATCAACAACTCAACACATCCAAAAACAAAGTCATACTGTTCTCCTTCCAGAACCTGCTCTTCTAGCCTGTCCCTCAGCTGTCCACCCAACAGTCCTCTAAATTCTTCTCTCCACCTCCCACCTTCTATCAAAACTTCATCAACCCCTGCCTAGCTGGCCAGCCACTGAACCTGTCTCCTGGCTCTGGGCAGACAGCCTCCTCTGCCTGGTCCTCCACAGGAAAGCCTCAGTGCCTGAATTCTGCCCCTCACATTCAAATCCTGAGGGTGGGAGATCTGCCAGCTTTGCCAGCTTCGCCATGACTACAGGAAAACGTATAACCAAAGCACGCAGTATTCAAAGCCCTTCACAGACAAAACCCTGCCTTCCTTTCGGTGCTTACGTGTCGTACACACTCTGCCAGACACACACGAAGATGATGGCTGCTCCTTACACGGCTGCGCATTCCAACGTGCTGCTGCCTCTGCCTAAAATGCCCCTTCCTCCTGCATCCACATGGAAAACTACCACGTGTCCTCCCTGTTTGTGTGATGTTTTCTGTGACTTCCCCAGGTCAATCTAGTCCCTCCTGCCATTCCCACGGCACTTGCACACTCTCTCACAGCTAGGATCAGAACCTTCTGGAACTGACTCATGGTGTGACTGAGGACAGTCAGGACGTGAATAATGATGTATTACTTTTTGTACCCAGTACAAAGATAGAGTGTTCAATAACTGTTTATTAATTTTAAATGAGTTGAATTTGTTGTGAGATAAAGCATTTCAAGGATGAAAAGAAATGGAAAATAATCATTTTATTTAAACTTAAATGTTGAACAAGAACAAAAAAGAAAGAGGTAGCAAATTTGTAATAGGAAAACGCAAACTAATTGCTACAACCACATTCGGAAACAATCTTACAAAGGGATTGCAAAGAAGGAACGAAGTACCTCTGTCTCTTTAAATCAAAGAAAGATAGAACCAATATGGCACCACAGTAATGTTCTGCCAGCTCCACAGAACCCAAGACAGAGAATTAACATTTCCTGACCACTGTCGTACAGGCCTCTCATGTTTCATGTACTAAGGTTAGAACTAAAAGCTATAATCTTAATACTAATATGTGCTGAAATAGCATTTTATATTTCCTAAGCCACATACACACATACTATATCACCAAAAGACACATCATTTCTCTATTTTTAAATAAAGAAACTAATCCCATTTTCCTATAACTTAGACAGGCACACAGGAGCTAAAATAGGAACCCAAGGTTTCTAATTCTAAACACAACTGCCTCCCTAATGATCATGCTTCCAATTTGCTAAAGACAAAGTCGCAGAACACTAACCCCTGAAATGGCCAACACGAACACTTCCTACAATAATCAGACACATGTATAATACATGCCAGGGCCAAATCACATACCTAGGGTTATTCTGAAGTTTACATAAAACAGAATAAATAAAGACTAATAAAATGGTTCACTTGTAAATAAGCCTAATTAATAACTTTGCTTTGGATGATAACTGTATTAGGGCTGCTGTAACAAATTACCACAGACTCAGTGCATTAAAACAACACAAATGTATTTATCCTACAGACCTGTAGTTCAGAAGCCCAACCCAAGAATCACTGAGCTAAAATCAAAGTGTCAGCAGGGGTGTATTCCCTTCTGGAGCTTCTCCGGGAGAATCCCTTCCCTTGCCTTTTCCAGATCTAGAGGCTACCTGCACTTGCTGGCTGAGGGCCTCTTCCTCAACCTGCAAAGCCAGCAAGGATGGGTCAAGTCCTTCTCACCTCCTACCACCCTGACCTCTTGTGGAGTCTCCTGCATGTTTAAGAACCCTGGTGACCACACTCACCCATCCTGCCAATCTCCCTGTCTGAAGGTCAACTGATTAGCAACCTTAAACTTCACTGAGACTTTAATTCTCCTTTGCCTATGTAAAATAACATAGTCACAGGTTCCTGGGATTAGGACACAGAGACATTTGTGGGGAGTGGGTTAGTATAGTATTCTGCCAACAAAAATAACCAAGATTAAAACTGGATGCCAATTAAAATCTACCTTCTGGGTGACTTATTTTAAAGTTTTATCCTCCCTCCCACCCCCATGAAACAGAGACAATTAATTCATCATTCATTTTAAATTGTTGTCTCATTCTGATAGGACATTAGGAAAAATACCATGAGTGTTATTTTATGACTCTTTTCTCAATCACCTAGTAAAATGAAGATCTGTCATAGTCATTTTGCTTGTACTTTTTCTCATCTAGGCAAAGCTAAGCTGGACTACTCTGTTTGCAGAGCCGGATTTTCCATTTGCCATTCAGATTCACTACATTTACTTAAAATGCAGAGAACAACAGTTACGCACAATGATTAACTCATCTGAGTGTCAACTTGTGAGCTAGTAAATACCAAGAAACATATATTAGGTAATATGAAGAAATTACTAAAACTTATAGCTCTTTACTGCTTAAAAAAATCATTCTTATTATCTCATTTGAATCTAGCATCATTGTCAGGTGTATTTACAAAAATATTACTCAGAGAAGAGAGGCGACGTTGACAATCCCACAGTTATTAAGTGAGCATACAGTTACATCAGCCCATGAGGAGAATATTCACAATATTCGAATATCTGCGGGAAAAGGAATAGGTGGGTACCTAGAAAGGATAGAGGGAAAGAACTTACATTCAATAAAAACATTAACATTTTCCCAAACTACACTGCTCATATATTTTAGAGATGCTCATTAAAAAAATACAGACACATAAAGAACATACACAATTACCCATTTCTACTCAAATAAGAAAACTCTCAATTAGAATTTTAAATTAAAAATATTAAAGTGAAAATCAATACTCCTACACAAGAAAAAATGAAAATTATTAATAGAAGCCTCATGCTACATCAGGGAAGTTTACAGTTTTTCCTCATTTCTATTTTTCTATTAATCTGTATGAACTCTGCAGCATTAGTCAAATCAGTTAAATATAATAGAGGTACAAAAATTATAAAAACTTAAATATTATGGTAAACTTTCTAAAGTTAAAGTTTATCTGTCCTAATTGAAAACTGGGTTGAAAATATATCACAAATGCCAAAGCAATGAATTATATTAAAAGTTATATCTTTAGTCACTTAATATGAACACACAAAATAATTACCATCCCTTTAAAACCAAAGTTACAGACATATTTTTAAGTCAAAATTTTCTTCAAAAATACACTATTTAATCTGTTCATAAATTCACATTACTGTCAATACAGTAACATTTCAGTGTTGAATATAATGTAAAAACTTCATTCCCTCCACCGAATTTTGCTTCTAGAAGTACATATAAAAAAGTTGGAGGAAACACATGATGCTCGTTGATAGTGACAGGATTATTTCAAAAACCAATTATATCTATTCATTCTCTTTTGCTTAATTAAAGCAAAAGGCATCAAAATCTTTCTCAGCAGTAATCAAGTGAAGGCTGCATAGCACAGATACAGTAATTAACTTAACCTTATCACTGAACTGTATTGGGTCGTTCAAGTGCGGCACAGTATCAGAGCTAAGAATCAATGCTATCCGGCTGACATCTCAGAGGAGCTGGGAGATTGAATAACGCCATCTGTAAACGGACAGGCTTTGTTCCTGCCTAGCTGTGTTCCTGCTCGTAACTTTAATGTGGCAGCTTAACCATTTAATCATTGTACATTAATACATTATCAATATTATGAACATGTAACTACAAAATTACTTGTCAAAGTAATCAGATATTACAGATTTTTGTGCATAAATGCAACACAAGGGGGATTGTTTGGTTTTAGTTGTGCATTTACAAAGAAGATGTATTATGGATTTCTAAATATACACACGGTAAAGTTTAAGTTCTAGAAAAATAGATGTTTGAAATTTCAATGAAATCATTCCATGCTACCTCTTTCATCAGATATATGCATGGGTGGTTTTAATGTGGCTTAATTCGACCTAAAAGACTGATGTTTATGCAATTTTTAAAGATCAAATTTATTCAATTATGCCAATTTACTTGATATTTTATTTGTTTTGCTGGAAAATATTTCCAAATATAAGAAATCATCATTTGAATATACATAGCTTAAAGTCATCTATTCATTATTCCCAGTTAAGTTCAAGCATATTTTGTTATTTTCCTAAAGGATCAAAAATTCTGTTGCCAAGACATTATTTTGAGGTCTTTCACTTTCACCAAGTAAGACACTAAATCATAGGGGACGATTATCAGCAAATTCTCTGCGACAGGCCCTGAGCCTGCTGAGGTAATGCAGCTGACAAACTTTGATGCGCCGTGCCTGGGCACATTATGTTCACGTAGTGTGTGCATCTGGGCACCCTTTATGGCAATGCAGCAAACAGCCAATCATTTATTCCACTCTAATTAGCACACATGTAAATCCTCACCAATCAAGCCGCGCACGGGGTTCCTGTTGTGGCAGCCATACAGCAAGCTGGCAGACCCCACCAAAGAAGCATGAGAAGACACTCCTGGGCCTGACTCGGACCTGCCATCACACCAGGACGTTCCCCCAGAAAGGGATGGAGCCAGCCCTCCCTTTCAAAACTGATCACGGAGCCCCAAAGAAAAAGGTCAGCAGGCAGAAGGCTGATTGGCCACAGTTCTTTGGTTCTTTACTGGTCCTAGGAATGAATACACCTGAAGCAACATGCTTCTCTTCTACTTAAAAGCACAACAGTTACCATGAGCAAAAGTCAGGATGAAGTTATAAATAGACTTCATAACAGAGGATGCAGGAACTGTGAAGAAAGATGATCAGCCTTAGTACACAATAACTTATGGGGTAGCCAGAAAAAGATATGATATGAACCTATCTACATATGCCTGTATGTAGTACAATGATATAAGCCTACATAAGTCATTATATTCTTTTATTAATCATTTGTTAGTACATAAATGTAAATCAATTTAGTGTACCAAACTACCAAAAACAACTCCATCTTTGAACATGACTATAATAATTTTACTAAAAAAGTATAAATATATAAATGGCACCCAGTTCGGGATTTTTTTTTTTAATTTGTTGCTTCTGTTATTTCTTTCACCATGATGAAATCCTAATTCCTGCTTTTAGATAAGATCGTATACAATTGTATAGTAATTTACCAAATAAGAAAATTGTTCAAAGTTAGAACAGAGATTTCTGCCAGCAAAAATTAATGTCATATTTACATTAACGCTTGTTTTTACTATAAAAGAACTTATACTGTTCTGAACATTCATTTAACTTGCTATTATAATTTACATCACTAAAATGGTTACTTCTTTGAACGCTTCATACATAACAGCACTACACCAGAGGCAGAGATACAAACGCGTAAAGAAGACACAAGCCCAACCACTAGAAAGCAGATACATATTTCATGAGGAAAAAGTCAAATTAACAGATAATATATCGAGAGTGACAGTGTATAAATACATAAGACCAAAACAAAAAAAGGGCCCAAATGGTTTTAAAGGGACAAGGAGGTCTTCCTCACGAAAGCAACAACGCTCTAATTCATTAAAATAAAGGCTGAGCATCCCAAATCCAAAAATCCAAAATCCAATGTGCTCTAAAATGCTTTTTAAGCACCAACATGACACTCAAGGAAATGCTCACTGAAGCATTAAGGATTTTCGGATTTGGGATGCTCAACTGATAACTATAATGTAACTATTCCAAAATGCAGGGGAAAAAAAATCCAAAATCCGAAACACTTCTGATCCCAAGCATTTCGGATAAGGGATACCCAACCTGTACTTACAATTAAAGGTAAAGAATTAATTCACTTATTAGACAACTATTTATTAATAACTCACACTGAATGGGTTAGGAGTGCATTGGGTAAATAAAATAACTATTGTCTTTGTGGAATCAAAGGTGTAGTTGAGGAGAAAGACATAAAACACATAAGCACAAACAGGACACAGGAAGAGCTGATGAACAACGCATTGTACCTGTCAGAGGGAACAAGGTAGGAAGCCCTGAGCAAGGTAAGCTCCTACCTGACCCTTAGGCCTTGCAGAAGTCAGATTCAATAACCTCCCTACTGAAAATAAAAACCACCTGCATCCCCAATCGCTCTCAGTCCCTTTTCTTTGCTTTATTTTTCGCCAAAGCACTCATCACTTCCTAACATTCTCTTGTGTATTGTTTTTGTTGCTGCTGCTTATTTTCCAGCTCTCCTAAACATGAAAGTAAGCTCCGTCAGAGTGGAGATGCAGCCAGCGTTGTTCACAGCTGAACCACACACCTGGGACACATGAGGCACTGAGCAAACACATGTTGAGTGGATGGATGAACAAAAGAATATGAACCCTCATATTCATGGGTAATACACATAATTCTGGTTTGACCAGATCCAGGTAACATGGATCATCTCATCTACCAGGACTGATGATAATCACTGTCAATCACACTTAATTCTAAGAGTTTATTACACATTCTTACACAATAAGAAACACAACATTTCTTGGAGAAAAATCATAAAGGCAATTCCTATGTTTTCTCCAAAATAAAAGTGATAGCTTTGAAGAAGACAACAGAGCAGGAAAGATACCAAGCCAGAATGCAAAAGATGAAAATTTTACAAATCTTTCAAGTCAAACAATTAAACCTGTAAAAATATAAATCCTATATATAATTCATTTTTAAACCTATTACCATCTCATACCATAACCCAAAGCATCCACAATAATTACTAACCATTCTACCCTGAGTGATGTATACATGAATATCCTGAGTGACGGGAGGGCGAAGTGGACAGACGACAGGATTAGATACTTGGTTCCACATTAGCCCTACTCTTTGGTTGAAAAGGAAAACAAGAAAATGATCTTTAGTAGCTGACAAGGACACTGGCTCATAGACAATTCAGTGCAAATAGAGTACTAGAGATACAATACAGACTACTCTTTGATCTATAAATAGTAACCATAGTTTTGTGTTTTATATGCATAGCGTTTGTTCTCACCTTCAATAGAAAGTTCACATCTTACATCAAGACTTTATTTAACCTATTTCTTTTAATTTTCATATTGTCAAAAATGTCCAGTATTTTTCTATTTACAAAACACATGCTATTAATTTTTAAATATATTCCTACTTATTTAATCGTTAATAAAGGGCCAGAAAAATACAATTTCACCAACATAAATGAATTCTGAGTTTTGCTACACTAAAAAATGTTTTATCATAAACAAATACACATTGGATTTAATAGGAAAAACTGACCCAGGCACAAATAAAACATAAGCATCATTCATGTTTCATACCAAAACTCAGAGCTAAGATTCCTTCTTCACTCTGAGTTAGTACAATACCAGTAAGAGAATACCAACTGAAAAAGGAATGTTATAATAATATGCAAACTGCATTTATCAGCAGCCCCTCCAAAATGTAATGCCACCTCTGATCTAATACCTCATTAGAAGAGCATTCAAAAATGGAATAGTCACAGGCATGTCTCCTTTATAGATACAATAATGGTAGCTGAAATGGCACCCCACAGAGTGCTATGTGCATACCAAGCTGAAACATAAGCAAATTAAACCACAAACTCTACTTTTAAGTTTGAATTTCAAGATTTGCAAAATAAAGCTGATGCAGACATTTTATTTATTGACAGGAGAGCTTATGAAACCTGTTTCCTAAAATCCGTAACATAGTCTTCACGATGCAATGCACAAATCATATGTGGGGGATGGGGATAAGTTGTAGGAAGGCCAAATTATTAACAGGTCAAAGGCTAAGAATATAAAAGAAGCTAGAATAAAAGAAAATAAATTTTAAAAAGAGGCAGAAACCAGGGTCTAAGATTAGATTCAAATCAGAAACCACCATGTGGAAGAAACCAGAGCCAATGTCAAAACTGCTGAATGAAAAGTCAACGGTGACAGTTGCCTGCATGGTGGCTGGGGAAGGGAGGCCTCAGCGGTGACCAGATGAGAGCAGGAGAAGGTTTCTGATGCTATTTCATTTCTTGATCCCAGTGCCTTGTGACTTGCACCCATGTCTGTCTATGATATAGTACAGACCACGAATCGCAGAAGAATTGAAATCCAGAGCTAAACATACAGGTAGTAGGAAATATTACATACCGGAAAATAAAAATATCACAGGATGATTGATCTGTGCAATAAATTGTTATCAGACTATTTGCAATAATAGCTATTTCTTTGTGATGAGCTGCCCAGCAACCTGACTCAAGGAGGAGCAAACTAGCTTTGGTGCCAAGCAGCACACATGATAGCTGCCCACTGTCTTGGTCTGCTCCGGCTGCCATAACAGAACACCACAGCTGGGGCGGCTTGAACAACAGAAATGTACGTTTTCACAGCTCTGGAGGCCAGGGGGCCATCTGAAAGCCCGGGAAAGAAAAAGCCCATGGCCATCAGAATCTCGTCATGCTGCCCCCTGCTCTGCCACATGAGGGCGCGAGCGCAGACGGAGAGAGAAAGAGAGAATACTTTCTGGTGTCTCTATCCTATAATAGTAGGCCCCCACCCTAAAGCCTTCATTTAACCTTAATTACCTCCTTATAAGGCCCCATTTCTAAATACAGTCATATTGGGTGGTAAGAATTCAACATATAAATTCAGTCCATAGCTCCTACGAAATGCCTGAAACCATCAGAATACCAAGAAATACATTTTAATCTTTGATAGATGAGTCTTAATGGAAAAAGGAACAGGTTCCAGAAGCAAACCAATAACTTCATCTTTAAGATGACTAATGCTAAAACCCTAGGCAAGAGACACATTTGGTAACAATTCTGTTTCTCTCCTCTCCTAAAATGACTGCCTCTACCACTGTAAACTAACACGGTTGGGGGCCCAAGTCTCCTCTGTCATCACAGAAAGAGCAAACCATTTTGTAGAATGAAGTAAGGTTGAGAAGAATGACCATTAAGGGAAGAGATTATAGCTGAAATCTAGAAGGAAGCAGGGAGGTAGGGCTCCAGGAGAAAGAACTGGGGAGAAGGCTAGAGAAAATAAAACAATAAAATTAGTTCGACTTGCCTTGCCACAAGAAAATCGAAAGTGCTGCTCTCACCATGCAGTGACATCAGACGTCTGATACCCCTTACCAAAAGCATAGGTTCAGCAGCTTTCTACCATCTTAGAAAGCAATACAGACAGTCTTGACCTAAAGAAATTGCCAAATATGAGGCATTATAAACTAATTAGGTGGTTTTTACCCAGAACATTTCTCTCAAGAAAAAGGAGGTTTTGAACTTAGGTATACTAATACCATTTCTCAGAAATTTACTTTCCATAGACCCTCCCTATAAGATAATTTGGGATTTACAAAATATTGGCATATTAAATTTAATAAACCTCACACAGTAGAACAAAATGTTTTCCATTCAGCAAAACATAGTTTACTATCCAAATGTCCTTAGGAAAAGAACTGATTGTAACGTATACATAAATTTACACGTTTGACGTGTTCTTTAAGCACGGTAACCATATTTGTGCTATGGGAACACAGCAGTAATCTTATTATAAATGTCAGGGGCAATGATCATCTAAATAATACAAACTTACGTTTTAGGGGCAACTCATTTACTAAGAGGAACATGTGCATATAATTTTGTCTCAAGAGAACTCTCACAAATTATTTCTAGTTTTTCAATAAAATTAGTATTACAAAGGTGTTAGAAAATTCATGTTGGACTACCGGATATGATTTAATATACCTTTTAATATTTTAACTATAAAAAATCCCACACAAAACAGGAAAGCTACTCAACATAAATCTACATAACAACTGAAAAACGCCTGCTTAGATTTGTCCTTAGATCTAGTCCAAGTCCAAAGACTAAAACCAGCACGCAGGGTGATAAATATTAACTCCTAAAAGCCTTGCTGGAGGAGCTCGCCTCATCTTTACATGCCTCCCTAATTCTCCACTCCTTTACCAACAAAATGAAACTGTTCACCCCAATTTAGGTACCACGAGACATTCTTAAATCTCAAAACTGCCCAATGCCTTAGACACAGTTCAGGTATCAAGTGTCTCCTCCAAAATGACTACTCTGGGAGCTCATATACAACCATCACTCAGTTAAAGGACCCAAGCACTCCCATCAACCCTTTTTTCTAAATAGCTCATTAAACCAGCGTGTATCATTAACAAGGAAGTTTTCACAATAATGAGAATACAACAAAACCCACACAAGGAAAGGCACACAGTGACCACCAGCATCTCCTGAGGCTGCTTTGCTTGTTTCTTCACTTTGCATTTAAGTGTGTCCATACAGCAGATCTGATCTTTGTGATGAAATACAGAAGAAAATATTTGTTTACTCGCATATAATATTGGGCCCAAATGTATTTTGAATGTGGCCAGTGCCAGAACTTTAAAAATTGATTAATAAACGAGTCAGTAAAAACCTGGGTGAGGAGGGGTAACTGGTAGGAATGAAGGAAAGGGGGAAAAGGACAAAGAAAGGAATGCAAGGATTTCTTGGCTGCTTTCTGATGAGAAAAAAATCTCTTTGTAAAAGGGCACACGACCACAACAATAAATCCACTTTGCCAAAAATCCTTTTACCTTATGGTATTGGCCAGTTCCTCTAAATACTAGTATTTATGATTTGTTTGCTGGGGGGTGGGGGAGTATATAAGGGCAGAACAAATTCAGAGCATTAAAAAAGTGATGAGAAGATTCATTCCCCACTTACACCCCCCACCACTCATCAGGTCCCACCTGCCTTCTGTGACCTCATGCAACCTTAGGCAAGTTTCCAGGAATAATCTTATTGTACTACTTCATAATTATCAGTTCATGTCTTTCTCTACTAAAATCATACATTCTTAAGGGCAAAGGGCAAACATTCTTTCTGTCTTTGTATGCTGAGTGCCTAGCAAAGTGCCCAACACCTGACACTCCTAAGTGCTTCCTGCACAGATAATGGAGCAAGGACGCCCAGGAAAGGCTCCCTTACTTACCTGAATACATGGAAAGCTTCCTTCCAACACTAGAGGCTGCTTGGTCTAAAACATGCAAACATCAAACATACAAGCATTGTAAATATCACCAGCTTATAAGGACAAAGGTATGAATTATAAGGTGAGAGACAAATTACTAACTCAGCTATGCTGGTTGTAAATCTAGATGTTACCATATTCAGTTTATTTAAAGTGGATACACATTTAAAGGTCTGCTTTGTTTAATCACAACATATAATTTTTTTAAATGACTCATATTTTCTTCAGTTCAAAAGTCCTAGATTTACTTAATATTCATTTGTAGAAAGTTCCTGAAGTTCAAAACCTTGGAAACTGTCATTATTGTGATCCTACATCCATTATGCATGAACAAAGGAAAAAAATCTTACCAAACAAAATAACAGATCGCTTTAGGACTTTGTCAATCGAATGCATTTCTGCACTGTTGACCTGCACATTATAATGAATAAATGTAATCAAATATGCTGATATGATGCTGGCACTGATTTAAAAGCAATTGGATTTTTTTCTTCCATAGCTGTTTGTATTACCAAGAATCTTAATCTATGATAAATTTTATAACCATTAAAAATCCTAGGTCACTGATTTATGCCTTAATTCAGACATGCTGAGCTCTTCAAAATAAATGTTCCAAAATAGCATGCACTGCAAATTGCAATTCTAACATAAAACAAATGTTAAAATGTTAGCATCTTTCCTGAATATATTGTAGTGTATTAATTGTTCATCTTGGTAATGTAGCTTATTAGTTTTGCATAATTTAAGTTTTAATTCATCGTTTAATTTTTAATTAAGTAGTTTTTTCAAGATGTGCTTTCTTCTTAAATGTTATTTAGCCACTAAACATAGTATTAATATATATAAAACAATTCTATGGCATGGATATATGACATTGTCATATATTGTATGATTTCTCTATGATCTCAAATATAAAAACAATCACAACAGTTTATAGTCTATAAAATTACCAATCATTTTCATTTACCATTAATATTTAAATAATTTAAGCCCAGAGACAATGCTAAGAAAACTAAAAGCCTGAATATAAAAGTACAACCAAATCGCTTCCTCTACAAAGCAGTCTTTCATATTTTAGTTAAAAAATAATGCAGCTTTTTGGAATATCATACTCATATTAAAAGCTAATTTGTATTTTAATTTTCTTTGAAAACTATTGGGACCTATACTGGCATATGTGCCAAAGGATATATATTCTCCTCATAAAAGCACAAGAGGAAATACAACATTGCCCACCTAATAGAAAATGAAAAAGCTAATGTGGATAGAGAAGAATCCAAGAAGGTTGATGAGGGAAATGCAAACTTCCATGTCAAGTTATGAGTTTGGATAGAGGTACTATTAAATTTTTAAAGTTATTATTATAGCAAGTGCTACAGTGAATGGCTCTACTCTTTAGCTGCCTCTTAAGACGAAGTTCTCCTTAGCAGCAATTAACAGAGTATTATGTCTTATCATTTGCAGACCTTTTTAAAAAAAATTTTAAGCATATTTTAATAAACTTTTGTAGATTATTATTTTATTCAATATAATGTTTTCTAACTGTGCTTTTATTTCTTTTTTATGTGTTATACAGCCTCAATATGATGAGATTAGAAAAGAACGCAGATAAAGGAAACCTAACAAGAAGGGTCTGTGAAGACTACTTGTAATATCACAGCTCGCCTCCAAATTACCTTGCAACCATGTAGAAGTTGGGCTGTCATCACTACCAGGAAGCAAGAACCTTCCTGATATTCCCTTTCCATATTACTACCACATCACAAAACTTC
This sequence comes from Cheirogaleus medius, assembly GCA_008086735.1. NCBI lineage: Eukaryota > Metazoa > Chordata > Mammalia > Primates > Cheirogaleidae > Cheirogaleus > Cheirogaleus medius. Next base: position 51,764,981 of record VBSM01003157.1, on the reverse strand, counting down.
TCGCCACCACCACCCACCATTTTTGACAAAATATAAAGTACAGACACACACACATATTTATATCTTTTTATATGTTTGTGCATGTATGTCCCTACTATATATTTGTTTGTTTTTTGTTTAGAAACAAAACTGTGGAGAAAAGTTCCATGGAGGCTTTTTAAGATCAAAGGTTTCACAGCCATAAGCAGAGCTACGATATAGTAATTGCTCAAAATAAAATAGCTTTGCATCTAAATTTCCATTCTTTTCCTAAGTAATATTCTCAGCATTAGATCCAACATGCCTGGCACCACTGTCGAGAAGGAAACTGGTTAAATTTGAGTGGTCTTCTCTGGAGGATGGAAATTTTTCATGCTCTGAAGTATACATTTGTTTACTGTTTGAATTTATAGGATCATGCTGTTTGGAGAATAGGAAAAATCTAAATTATTTTTTTTTAAAGGAGGAGTCTAATTAAAAGAAGTGAAAGGCTAAGGGACCTGCCCTCAGATACGCTCTTCCCTGCAGGGGTTCCTGTGTCTTCACCTCCCTCAAAGCCAGCACAACCCGGTCTGTCTGTGTTCTCGCTCTTGTGGATGCGCGCTATGAGCACCACAGCAATTGTTTCTGAATAGCAGGCCTCAGAATGACTGGAGTCATACTCTGAAGCACTCTATTCTCAGGGGTACGTGGCAGCAGGGATCTAGCAGTGCAGTTACTATATAATACAAATACGTGAACCAATGACTTAACTGTACAGGAAATCATAACTAGAAGACCACCTTTCCATCAACTTAAAAATAATACTGCCCTGCATTCCCATAATATATCTATGCACATTCATTATCATAAACATTTGTAAAACAAGCCAGCAAAGCAGATACAGAAAATTATCATCTCTAGTTCACAAATTAGGACACCAATCACCAACTAAGAACAGATGAACATGCTTAGCACAAAATCATGGGGGAAAAAGGGGGAAAATATGCTTTCATGAAGGCTAAGAGGAGCCTAATATATATCCTAATATGTATATCTAGATAACTAATGATCCTAGTTCCAAATCAGACATTACTTCTACCACTTAGGGTAGCTAGGTTTAAGCAACAGAAAGCAAATTGAGATATCATACACAGAAAAAGAATGGTATCAAAAACTATTTAAAAAAAAAAAATTAGAAAGAGGCTATAGTACCAGGCATGAAAAATGGTCTAGAACAAGGAAATGTGGAAGAACAAAGAAACAAAGAGGTAGAAAAATAGTCTTTCAGCAGCCACACATTAGCCAGGACACCGTCACCACCAAAGCGTACTGTTAGCACTTGCTCCAAAGAGCCACATGTCTGGATCCTGACTGCCAGGATAAAGAAGCAGGGCCCTAAACTAAAAAGACAACGGTGTAAAGTAGGCAAAAAAAAAAGAGCTAATTTCTGCAATATATATTAATACCTAATTTTTCTAAATCTTACATATCTCCTACCCCATAGCAATCCTTATAAGCGATCTAACAAATAAGGCAAACAAACAAGACTCAACAATAGCTGAAGATGGCAAGTAACACAGATGCTGACTTCTGTGATTTCTTATAAAGAATAAAAAAGAATCTCAAAAGGAAATGAAAATTGCTGAAGTGTGCTGTAGACCAGAAACCAAATTCACATAGCTTCCTCCACTATCTTAGTCTCATCATCTGTAAAATGAGAATAACAATAATAAGTCTATCGATGGCATGTATTACATGAAGAATATGTGAAACGGCATTATACAGAAGAACTGTATGAGTCTACAGTATCTTAAAATACTTACTTTTGATTATCAAAAGAATATATAGACTAAAATAGGTACAGAAATTACAAAGTACACAGATAAGCTTTCAGTAATGACAGAGTCACTAGAGCTCACTGTAAACAACTACAAAAGTGGACAAAACATAGCACACAACCATTTTCAGAAAGTGGACAATGCACAAGACTGTGATCACAGAGAAGACAAATAAAGCAGATGAGCCCTAGGGCAAGGCTGGATTTATGTCAGGAAGAACCTTCAGGACCACAGTGTAGGGACCCATCTGAGCACAGCTTATCAGCCACTAAATGAAACAAACATGAGTTGTATGGAACTTGATGCCCAGAGAACCAGAAAAGAGGGAGTTGCCCAAATAAACAGCTCCAAAACTCATAATAGGGGTTTATATGAGTCCCTGGCTAGACATTAAGCCATGCATGCATAAGGCGAAATTCCTTGTATCCAAAAAAAACAAAAAAAGGGCAAAAAGGAAGCTATATGCTAAACAATTCCTAGAGATCACATAAAGTGATCTTCAAACTGTGAACAGCCAGAATTATAAGTCGTCTTCAAACATCTGAAGCATCTTGGAAGAGACACAAAAAGGACATACCTTTTTGGTTAGCATATCTGGTGTTATAATGGGCTTAAACTAGCCCTAGAGTGAAGTCTATGCAAGACTCACTCTGAAAGACTTAAAAACAAACCTCTAAAGGATCAACATGATTCTCAAGTGAATTACATACTACCAGAAAAAAAACCCACAATATTCTTTAAAAGAAGATAACAAAATGAAGCACAGAATAACCCAAAATTTGCAATATCCATCTTCTAATCAAAAATTACTAGACATTCAAACAAGCAGTAAAAGGTAAGCCATAAACAAGGGTACAATTTAGTCAACAGAGACAAATTCAGAGGTTATACAATGATAGAATTAGCAAACACATTCTCTAAAATGGTTACTATAAATATGCATGTGAATTTCCTTGCATGAAAATTCCCTTACAAAAAAAAAACACAACTGAAAGATTTAAAAAAATGAGCAGAGAGTCAGTAACTTCTGAGACAGTATCAAACAGGCAAATATATGTACAACTGAAATTCCATAAAATAAGGGTTAGAGGTGAGTAATTAGAGGAGAAAACAAAAAATATCTGAAGAAATAATGACCTGAAATTTTTAAAATTTGAAAACAAATAAAAAAATTCCATCCACAGATCAAAGAAATTAAACAAACCTCAAGCACAATAAATACAAAAGAAAGTACACCAATGTAAGTCAAAATATAATTGCTGAAAAGCAATTTAAAAGAGAATGTCATAAAAGTGGGGGGGAAAGATACATACAAAGGAACAAAAAAACTTCTCATGAGAAATAATAAAGAACAGAAGAAAATGATAGGACAATTTTTTTAAAAGATAAGGAAAATACGAATTCTCAACCTTGAACTCTGTATCAAAAAAAAAAAATTTCAAACATGAAGAGCAAGTAATGATTTTCAGACAATAAAAAGCTAAGATTCATCACCAGCAGATATACACTATACAAATAGTTAAAGGAAGCTTTTAAGGAAGAAAGGAAATTATAATAGTTGGAAATGTGGCTCTAAGCGAAGAAATGGAGAGCATAAGAAATGGTAAATATAATATATTTCATTTAAATATTTAATTTATTTAAATAAAAATGTATGAAAGGTTCTGTGGTATCTATAACACATATAAAAATGAAAGGTATAAAAAGCAGTAACACAAAGAAGTTAAGCAGTAAACAGAAGCATACTATCGTAAAGTTTTGTTCTTTTCTTTTTTTTTTTTTTGGAAACAGAGTTTCACTCTGTCTCTTGGGCTACAGTGCAGTGGCATCATCACAGCTCATTGCAACCTCAAACTCCAGGGCTCAAGCAATACTCCTGCCTCAGCCTCCCAAGTAGCTGGGACTACAGGCACACACCACCACACCTTGCTAATTCTTCTATTTTTGTAGGGATGGGGTCTCACTATTTTGTACAAGTTGGTCTCAAACACCTGGCCTCAAGCAATCCTTCCACCTCAACATCCCAAAATGCTGGGATGGCAGGCGTGAGCCACCATGGCCAGCCTATTGTAAGGTGCTTACACTTTACATGTAGCATGATATTTTTTATTAAAATATGTATGGTGTAAACTCTAGAGTAATTACTAAAATAATAAAGCAAGGAGGTTTAGACAATAAGACAATATGGAGATCAAAAAAACCCCTAAAAAACTCAACTCAAAAGATGGTAATAAAAGAGCAGGGTAAAAATGAGGAAAAAATATATGGAAGAAATAAAATACAAAGAGCAAGAGGGCAGATTTTAATAGAAAGACATAGTAAAGATAAAAATGCAAGACTCACTATACAAGAAACTGACATTAAATAAATCCCAACATGGTAAAAGAATGGAAAATATATATAGTACATGACCACAAAGCCTAAAACAGCTAGAATGGCTATATTAATAGAAATAAAAACAAAAACACTTCAATACAAAGAGTATTAACACACACAAGAAAGATCATTTCAAAAGCATAAAAGGATTAATTCAACATGAAAATATAATAATCTTAAATGTAGATGTACCTAATAACAAAGCTTCTAAATGTATGATGCAAAATGGGATAGAACTGAAGGGAGTAACACAAAAATCTGTGATTACAAGTGGAGATTTTAACACTATTCTTCAATAATAGAAAAAGTTAAGGACAGAGAGGACAACACTATCAACCAACTTGACCCAATTTTTATTTATAGAATATACTGTATCACTGAGCAACAGCAAAATCACATTCTTTCCACACACATGTTGAATATTCACCAAAATAAATCATATGATGAATCATAAAATGAATCTCAATAAATTTAAGAATCATTCATACAGAGTATGTCCTAAGGCTGTAGTCCTCAACCCTGGCCATGGACCAGTACTGGTGTGTGGCCTGTTAGAGACCAGGCCACAGAGCTCTGCCACACCAACCCCCATCCTGTGGAAAAATTATGTTCCATGAAACTTAGGAACCGGGGGCCACATAGCAGGAGGTGAGCGGCAGGAGAGCACATTTACAGCCGCTCCCCATTGCTCGCATCACCACCTGAGCTCGCCCCTCCACCCGCCCCCTGCCCCCATGGAAAAACTGTCTTCCATGAAACCAGTCCCTGATGCCAAAAAGGCTGGGGACCATTGTTCTAAGGTATCCACAAAGGTATCTACAAATAGTTGGGAATTAAACATATCCCTAAATAATCTAAGGGAGGAAGAGAATATCACAAGGAAAATTAGAAAGTGTTTTGAACTAAATAAAAATTAAAATGAGATGTATTATCATATATGCATGTTCAGATGTAGAAACTTAAACCACTCTCGTGCTAGCAATGAGAAAAAGTCAGATAATCTACAAAATTGTAACTTCTCTCAAGCCCATCAGAAAGCTGGGGTCATAAGGCAACCATATGAACTAAACAGGATCCAAGTCTTCCAAGGGGAGAGGAAGTACATGCATATTTCACCTTGGGCAGAGGAAAGGGCAGCCACTGCACCAATGGATAAGAAGAATTTTTTATAAGCTATTCAAGGCCAACAGTGAGCTAGTGTATCAGTCTGGAATCCCTGAGTGCCTGAACACAAGAGTTTATAGCACTACATCAAAAGCTGTTGCCTGAGACCTCTATTGGTGCACATGAGAAAGACTAGAGGCAAGTGAGGAGACTGAGAGGATCTACCTTGGGGCACGGGCATACAGAGAATGATTAGCAGCTGCTGGGGAACAGGCACGAAGCCCCAATTGCTCCCCTAGACATTTCTCTCCCATGAAGCAAAACCCTCAAGGAGCTGGGGAAGGGCAGCAAATACTCTCATGCCAGGAAAAAGAAAAAGCAAGACACACTGCTTCTGGGCAAGGAGTGGAGACAAGCCCCATCTATATCTAGGGGAGAGGAAAGAAACCCTCTCTACTCCAGAACACAGGAAAAGATCCACTACTACTGGGAGAAAAACAGAAGAAAACACCCCCAACCCCTGGGTGAAGGACAAGAAATGATCTTCTACCCAGGAACTTAAATGAGAGATCAGCTACTGCTGAGGGAGAAGCAGGAAAGTCCTGCCTAAGACCAAGACAGATACAAGGTCGAATATACCTGCCAGGAAGAGAAGGTGCAGAAACACCGAGAAAGACCCCAACCCACAAGGCTCAGACACTCAGGGCCTTTCAGAGACTAAAGAAAAAAAGCACACATCAGAGAACCTCCCTACTTCAACTATAAGCCTAGCACAGCAAACACCAGCAGCCATTTAACCTGGGGGAGGTCATGAACACAGCAGGAGATCCCTCAGTGACACAGATGTGCAGGGCCTGCTGAAAGCTGAGAGCTGACCAATAACACAGAGAAATCTCTAGAACACCAGATCATACCCTAATCAAGAGGCAACAGCAGCCAACTGCTAAGAAGAAGTGGAAGCCTACAGTACACTGAAGGTAAACAACAGTAAACCCCTAACATATCTCAACTCCTAACTAGAATGAATCGAGGCCCCACACTTATGGCCCTGACTGACGAAGAGCTGTGCCCATTACCAGGTACAAATACTACTTACTTCAGGCTCTGTTGGTCTTCAGGAGATGTCAAACATTCAAGCAGAAATTACAACACACAAAACAACAAGAAAAAATTCTAGGTTTCCATTAATGCAGGGCTTATAGGGAATTTTATAGCTTTAAATGTTTAAAGTATTTAAAAATAAAAAGGTCTAAAATAATCATTTGGAACTCAATCCTAAGGAAATGGGAAAAGAAAAGCAAATTAAACCTACAGTAAGAGGAAGGAAAGAGATAATAAAGGTAAGAGTAGAAATCAATAAAAATAAAAATGACCAAATAGAGAAAAATCAATGAAGCCAAAAGCTAAGTATTTGAAAAGCTCCATAAAAGTGGCAAAAATTTTTAGCTAAATCAAATAGAAACTATAAAAGCACCATGAGAGTAAAAGAGAATACTATAACAATTAGCTGTAAAAAATGAGAAAATAATAAGATAAGGAATATTATCTATAACAAGACAAAATGTTGAATGAGTCAATGATCAAATTAAAGTTTCAAAAAAATTTTATTTTAACTAAAAAGTTCAGCTTCTGATCCTGAAATAGCAAGTGTGAAAAAAGGAATATTGGTTTTTAAAAATTGTTTTCACAAGTATCCGAAAGTTGAACAAGTACAAATATAATTTTTAATTTTGACATTTCTCTTCAACATGTAACAATACACTAAAAAGAGCTCTAATTGAAAGCCAGAGTTTGATTATAAATAAAAATAAAAATAGATCCTAATGTGATTGGGTCATCAAAGTAAATCAATAACTAGCACTTTCCTAATCATTTGGCAATAGACCAAAATATTAATGAAATGCTAGCTAAAATTAATAGGAGAAACAGGTCCAAATTTTGGAAGCTACTTTGTCTTACAAATGTTACTGTGATATTATCTTATGCCCTATTTCTTCAACTGCCAATAAAAATTACAACTACTTCAAATCTCAGGTCTATAGATATTTTACCTAACATTCTTTCTGATTTTCACAATCATAATACATAACATAATGGCTAAAAGGCCAAGTCTTAAACTTCTTTGCAAAAATAAGGAACAATAAAAAAAAACTAATTACGCTGGATAACATTTTCCCAAATTGCTTTCTCTTTCATTTCTAATGAGGTAGGTTGTGTTAATTGTCTTAGTATTATTTCCCTTAAGATTCCTTGTTCCTTTTATACATCTTCCCCTATAAAGGAATATAGTCATATATACCAGTCTTTTATTAAGGGTCTGTGGCATCTAAAATTTCTCTTACGTAATGCAGGCAACAAAATTTAACAAAAAAACCATTTATGTCATTACACAATGAGAAACTTTTTTAGTTTTAGCATAATGAATCAGTATTTTTGTTAACAAATAATGATACAACATAGATCACAAGTGTTTGACAGCCAAATAGCTTGTTTTTCAGAGGTAAGCTAGGCAAAAATTCCACATAGCCAGGTTAGGTTTTTCGGCAGTACCTCCTCTTGGTGGCTACTTCCACATTCCCCTACACTGCTCTCACAGCTTGGTGCCCAGTGTCCTCACAATGACATCTGGACGAGGTTCCCACCATGGCAGCATCCCACCTGGGCCCACTTATGCCTGAACCTGAACTGCCCTCTCTCTCAAGCCCCCAGCTGTTATCTGCCATCACAACCTACAAATACCACATCTCTGAAAAACTAAAGAATATTAAGGTCAGAACAACATAAGGATTTATGCTTCCTTTGTAAGACATTTTCCTTTTGACATGGGCAACTTCAGATCCTGAGGCAACCCAGTGGAAAGGAAATCCTGAAGTGGAAGCTTTCAGTTCTCCCAAATCTTACTATAAATGATTTGATTAAATGGCAACACTGCTTAGAGATTTGTAAAAGACAATACTATCACCCCAACATGCAAACACAAAATAGTGAATGTATAAAGCATTAGTAGCAGAACCAAGAGATTGGACAGTTGCTTCACGTTGCCATTAAGTAGTCATGGAGCCGTAATCAATCACTTACTTATGACTTTCAGCAACTACATCCACAATGCAAGGGGATGAGATGACAATTCAATGATTCTTTGCAAGCTAACTGTAACAAGAATATGCTATCAAATGTTTGTATAGCACACTTTACAAAAAGTTACCAGAATTAATACATTCTGGGGCACAAGGTCACATGATACATATTTAAATATAGCAGAAATTAACTAGTGGAAACAAATTTTTTAAAGTACAATTTATAATAAGACCAAAACAAATGAAATGCTTCAATATAAATCTAACAAAATATGTGCAAGATCTATACACAGAAAACTAGAAAACACTGATTAAAGAAACGAAAGACATAAATGGAAAGATATACTACATTCATGGATTGAAAGATTCAATATTGTTAAGATGTTGGTTCCCTCCTAACAGTCCTGTAGACTCTGCAAAAAATAACTGAATGGCCACATGCACCAAAAAAACTATAATCTATGCTTCACACAGTATTTAAAAATTAGCTCAAGATATAGACTTTAATATCAAAACTAAAACAACAAAACTTCTATTTAAAAAAATACAAGAAAACCTGTGTGACCTTAAGTTTAACAATGAGTTTTTGGATATAAAACCAATAGCACAAATGACAGAAGAAAAAAATTGATAAATTAGACTTCATCAAATTCAAGCATCTCTGCCCTTCCAATGACATTGGTAAGAGAATAAAACTGTCAGTCACAGTTTTATTGAGAGAAAATATTTGCAAGATACATACTTGATAAACAATTTGTATCTATATTAAAAAACAGTTAAAATTAAATAAAAAATAAATAACCCAATTGAAAATTGAGCAAAAGATTTAACATTTCACCAGAGAAGAATATAGATGACAAATAAGCACAGGAAAAGGTGCTCAACATAGTTAGTCATTAAGGGAATGTAAATCGGAGCCACAATGAGATACTACTGCAGACACAGTATATAGCCTAACATTAAAAATCTGACAATACAAAGCGCTGATGAGGAAAGAAGCAACCAGAGCCATCACACCTGCTGGTGGTAATGTAACATAACAGAGCCATTTGGAAAACAGTTTAGCAGTTTCTTACACAGTCAATCAACTACCATAGGATCCTGCAGTCTCATTCCAAGGTATTCACAAGTCTAAATTTTATATCAGCTTAGTTTATAATCTCTAAAAACTAGAAAAAAATCTAAAGTCTCTCAACTTAGAGATACAAAAAGAAATTGTTGTACATCCACACTACGGCATACAGTTCAGAAATAAAAAAGAATAAACCATTGATGCACACAGCAACATAGATGAACTTCAAATGTATTATGCCTGGTTTTCTCAACCTTGCCACCGACATTCTGGGCCAGATGTGCATTTACTGTGGTGGGTGCCCATCGAACTGCAGAAAGTTTAGCAGCATCCCTGGCCTCTACCCACCAGATGCCAACAGCAAAACTCTCTCCCCCCCATCCCAGCTGTGACAACCAAAAATGTATCCAGATTTTGCCAAACATCCCCTACGGGGCAGAATCACCCCAAGTCAAGAACCACTGCATTACGCTATTAATACACTACATGAAAAAAGTCAGACTCGAAAGCATGATTCTATTATATCACTTTCTGCAAAAGGCAAAACCTAAAGCAGGAGAAAAGGATCAGTGGTTGTCAGGGGCTAGTGTGGAGACAGCACTGACTATAACAAAAGCGGGGGGGGGGGGGGGAGATTTTTAGGGACAATGGAAGGTCCTAGATAAAGATGGCAGTGGTGGTTACACAACTACAAAATTTTGCCAAGCCCCGTAGATTATACATAAAACTCAGAGAATTTTTACTACATGTAAATTATTTAAAAGAATGAAGAAAAATGTATATTATTGAAACTAGAACTTTGTTACTTGTAAAAATGTTGCCAACTCTGAAGTCAATTTTGACGGTTGATGTCAATAAAAAATATTATATACAAATATTAATATGTTTAGCTTACAGGATGAGTAAAAAAATTAAAATTATTAGGGAAGACAATAAGGCAAAATACAAAACAAACATATTACATAACTCCGATCCAACAGTGGTTTCTTCATTTGTGGGTTTTTTCGTATACCGAAAGAAGAAGGAAACAAGACAAAAACATATTTGAAATTATCAACATTTTTTAGTTAAAAGAGTATTTACTTTGTTAGAAAAACTGGTTTTTTAGGTAAGTTTTTATTTCTATATACTGATAATGTTGTCAATATGATTCATACTTGTTATTAGGTTTCTTTTTGGTATGACTAAATGTTCTAACGAGACCACAGTGATGATTTCACAATCTATACAAATACTAAAAACCACTAAATCATACACTTTAAACAGGCAAACTTTATGGTATGTAAATGTCACCTCAGAAAAGGAGTCTGAAAATATCATACTTGTTATTAATCTACATTGCCAAGTATGCAATTTTAGTATCCAACTGAATTCAGTGGTTGTAGGTGGAAGTGCATTCTCACTAAAGCACAAACATTTCATAAGAGAGACAACAGATGCTTCCATATTACTGGAAGATAAGAGGGAAGGTTATCTATTCGAAATAAACTGAGTATCTACTTCTACGTGTTGGATGATCTCGAAAGTTGTCCAAGATAATGATTCTAAGCATCTCTTCAACCACACCCTCCAACTTCTCCTTTTTTCCACTATATTACATTTTGATCTGCTTCTCACTTCATTATCAAGGTTACTACTAAGTCGTAAGAAATTCACCTCTCAGCTGAAATGTTCCCATTCATATTTGTTGGTCACCTATGTCTCACATATCCAGAGAGAGGCCTCGCACTCCGCGTTTCTGATGCAGATGATGTACCTATGTTTGCCATTTATCTATTTTATGTTCTTTGCACTAGCTAGCATTACATACATTCAGCTTTGCAGAGTGTAACAGACACCTGCTAGTGAATCTGTTCTCAAAGGCAATCGCCCATTTATGGAAAACAATGACTTCCTAGAGTGTAACTATGATCAAACTTTACTTAGAAAATAGAAGCTGAGAGCCATATGGAGCCATTGTATCCCACAGGGATGTGAACTGTTTTCAAAAAATTAATTTTGATGATCTTTTAAAAAACATTTTATTAAAGAATTCATAAAAGTGCAGGTCAGTTCTATTATCCTTTTAATTTTTTTAAAAGGCTGATCTTTTAAATTCAGAAGAATAATGTATATTTAAAGTATTCTATAATTACTACGAAAGTATTAATTAACAGTAGTAAGAAGAATAAGTTATCTATGCACTATAAATATAAGGTAAAAAAATCATTTTCATGGCATTCTTGAAACCATATTATGTTAGGTGGGTCATAACATTAGTACTTTTCTTTGAAAACCTTATAATTACTGATCTTTTTAATTTTTAAGCTGAGTATTGACTTTGTAATAAATGAGCGCAAGTTAAATTCCAAATCTGAAATAGTTTGAGTTATACTGACCATTAGCACTAATTTACGGAGAGACGTATAGATATTACTTTAACAGTGGCTTGAATTATATTTCTGTTTAATGCCTTATATAATGCTACAATTTTTCATAAGGTAAAAAACACATATAACTCACTATTTCTACTTGATTTCCAAAACTATTAAAGGATAACACAATGAATCTCTTCAGTCTGATGCTCCCCTTTCAAGGAGGCCCTTCCCTGGCTACCCACCCTCACCCAGCACGTCCCAGCTCCCTGCTCATGCTGCTCTCTTCCTCCTTGGCACACAGCAACATTCTTTATATCACATATTTCAGTATTCTATTCTGTTGATTGTCCATATTCCCCATTAGATTTCAAATTCCACAGAGTTAGGGCTTATGTCTGTTTTGTTCACTGTTGCATCCTTAGCATCTAGAACAGTTCCGGTACCTATTAATAATATGTCCTCAATAATTATTTGTTAAATGAAGTATTTTACACATATAAGAGAGTATTATATAAATTATCACTTTCTTGACAACTGACATTGAAAATTAGAACATTAATGGGTCTAAGTTAAAAAAAATTTAACTTTGTTTAACCCATCATTTTCCAAACACATTTTACCAGGGAACATTTCTTTCACTAAACATCTGTAACAATGTAATGACTACAGCATTAGAAACAATGGTTTACTTCCTTTTCAGTAAAAGGTTGACACCAGATTGTGTAGAAGACTTAATTCCATGTTAATAACTTTTACCTTTACATTACAAGTAAAGAAGAGCCATCATAAGTCTTTAAATAAAAAGGAGACAGAATCAGATATGGGTTTCGTATCTGAAACCCATAAAGGAGATTAAGTGGATAAGGAGAGAACAGAATAAAAGACACAGAGAAAGCAACCGGAAAACAGGTCAGGAAAGACTTATGTACACCTGACCATGGGCAGCAGCAAAGGGAACAGTCAGATGTGAGGAAAGTGCTATAGGTAACATAGATGGGTAAAATCCTCACCCTGAGAGGGAATAGGAGCACCAGGAGTTACAGGTTACAAAGTCTCTACTTTTGGAGCAGGTGACATACCGGTGTAACCTGAGAAACACAAAAGATAAAGATTTGAAAGAATTTGATAATAGTTTTGGTCTGCATACTGATCTGGAGGAGAAGAAAGGGAGAGAGTTCTATCCCTATATTGCCTCAAAAAAAGTTCAGGCATGTAGAAATAACAAGACAACCGAAGTTAGAACTCTAGGAAAAACCAAAATTTAAAGAAAACAAAGAAAGATTAATCACACTCGCACAGTGATCAGAAGGCTGGCTTGTTGTTCATTTATATGGCATCCAAACTTCTATATGACCTACTTGACCGAAAAACTCAAAATTGGTTTTTACTTATTAAGCACTTATTATTGACTTTTCAGGTGCCTTGAGAAATCTGTGAACAAACAAAACCCAAAGATCTCTGCTCTAAGAAGAGCTAAGTAACAGAAAATAGAAACAAACAGTACAGATAGCAGATAGACACAGTGTACAGCATGTGAGAAAGGGACAAATGCCATGGGGGGAGGAAAAGCAGGAGCAGGAACCAGGAGCACCAAGGTGGGGGGCGGGGGGGACAGGCCAGGTGGCTGGAGAGACACATCTGAGTGGAGCCCAGAGGAGGGAAGGATTCAGACAATCAGCCACACGGAGGAGATGGTGAACGTTCCAGGGAGTGTCAGCTGCCGGAGGACAGCACCTAAGGAGAGCCGTGCTCTACAGACTCAGAGAGGAGCAGAAAGCCAGCACGACAGCGGGGTGAGAGAGGCGGGGTGGCCAGGATGGCCAGAGGGGTCACGGGCCACCTGTCTGGAGCGCCTGGAGATCACCCTACAGTCTTGAGCTGCGCTCAGAGTGCCCCGTGCCGAGCGCAGGGCAACAGGGCCTGGCACACATGTGGAAGGGATTCGGCCAGCTACAGGGTGGAGAGCGGATCGCTGTGAGTGAGCAATGACGCGCTCGAGACCATGGCAGGGACCCAGGCGCAGGACGACAGTGCCAGGACACGAGAAGCAGTTGAGACAGGGAGGAGCAGGACCCCGAATCTACTTGGAGTGTAGAGATGACCACGTCTCCTCATGTGGGTTTTTCAATACTACTTAGTAATGTCAATTCTGAAATCCTCCTAACTAAAGCCATGATAACTGAATACCTTACTCTCCATAGTCCTTGAACAAACTGACAATTATAACAGCAATAATAATAATAATCTTTAATTTCTTTCACTTTTAAGACTGTGACTTTTCCTATTACAAATAATTAATTCAAAGGAAAAAAGCTAACAAAAAATTCTATGGCTATGATAACTTTAAAATTATTTGTACAGTGAAAAGTATATGATTAGTGCCAGACTGTCTTTAAGTTTAAAAAACAGAAAAAAATGAATGATTTTAAATTGGTTATTTTTTTCTCAATAACCCAATGAAATGAACTGGCCACGGAGGTATAGCTTTATAGTTGAATATATTTGCTCCAAAGACCATAAAGATGACAAAATGGGATAACAGTCTGCTAAGTTCTGATATGCCTGTGGGATATTTCTCAGAAAGTTTCAAAAGGTAAATTTATTAGATAACTTGAGCTAAAACTCACTTTAAGATAACTCATTAAAGAGGTAATCTCTGCCATTCATAGAAGCTTCCTAAAGTTAGTTACCTAACCCTTAGTCTTCCATGAACTGTGATTAAACTAAGCCCATCCAAATTATTTATTGTTTTTCAAATCATTATACAAAAATAATTCAGTTTACAATAAAATATTCAGTTTATAATATGCAAATTCTCAAGAAAACTCTCTTTAGAGAACAAAATTCCCTGTTGAATTGTGCTAACTCCTCAGTGACTTAGAGCATTTGGGGACACTAGATAGTATTCTGTAAAATTTATCCAGATCACTATAAAATAATAATTCATAAGTATTCATCTTTTTAAAAATGTATATTCTAAGATTTGATCAATAAGATACAAGTTAAAAATTATTATTTTGTTTAACTTTTGAAATTTAATCTAAGGAATGAAATATAAGGAAAAAGAATGCTTTCTCTTAAGGCTCTTTTTAAATTACAAATTACAGAAGTATATATAGATTTCCCAATACTTTTGGGAGAGGAATCTGTTACTCTGGAAAAAAACAGCCCTTACTTTTGCCTTTTAGAAAATTTGGAAACTTCTGAAACATCTACAAAACTCCTCATGTACTATTAACCTGTGGGGCTCAAAAATAATTTTTCAGCATCTTTTAATAATCCAGACTTTAGAGAAACTCATTAAAAGCAGGAGACCAAGTTTTGAACAAACTAGTATATGGTATCACAGAAAACATTATAGCACTAACCACCACAGTTCTATGATTTCCACTACAAAAATATCAAAGCAAAATAGCTGTCAAAGGCATAAATTAAATCAATTTCAAATTGAACAGAAAATTATTTCCTATTTTCCAAAGGCACTGATTTGGAGTGATCTTAAACCTCTGGAAAAGAATTCCTCAATTTTCAAAAATTCTGAAGCCTAATTACAAGTAATTATAGCTTTTCATTTTCAACATGATGAAATAATTTGATTCTTTTTACAAGAGGTCTGGTTTGGCTCAAAATAGACAAGTGCTTCTGCACTGAGTTAGTACACAAAGACAATAAAGATCATTCTCAACAGAAAATCAGGGATACATGTTGGCCATAAATCATAGACGCTGCATTCAAGCAAAAATACTCTGCATGTTCTACAAACGCAATTCATTCACTCACACGAGTGAAACAAAGCAAACAGCCCACTGTTAGGCTTGGCTTTAAAATAAGAACAGTGCGAGAGAGAAGGAAAAAAACAACATTGCATAGTTATCTCAAAATTCACATATAAAGTGTTCTTCAGAGGGAAAAAAATTAAAACCTTTCTGATACTGTTTAGCCAAAGAAACCAAACACAAACCACCCCACAGCAAATGATAGCTAATGTTCCTTTTAAATGTTTAATACCATTTCTAATGGTTAGTTGTTCCAGGATAATCCTATTTCTCTGAGAAAGGAAATGGAATCCTATAAACTATAAAAGATATTCCTAATTACAAAAAAATTATAAAAGAATAAACTAAATCAGAAACGTAAGTCTCTGACTGCCATATACACTTTTTTACCATGGAAAATTTGCAATGCTGCACATTTTTCTACCTTTTGCTTTATAAAGTGCCTTTTGCTGATGACTCACATTTCCAGTGATTTGTTATACGCTATTAGAACAAAAGCTCCATAAAACTGCTTTCTACCCTGACCTCACACACCTGGTTACAATTACATCTTCAGAAAGCTAAACCAGTAGTTTAGCAAGGACATACTAACAAAAGCTAACCAATCAACAGGCGGAAACAAATGTTAGAGCCCAGCACCACCCACCCAAAATCTGAAAAAGAATCTACTGTATATCTCCAACAGACACAGTGCGCATCCACGCAGACACGTGCCCACCACACCACAAGCATCCACTCGACACACATCAGAGCACAGTCGTGCAGTCGCAAAATGCTCCTGTCAGCACAAAAGTTTATTAAGCCAACCCATGAGGGATTTTTCTAGTAAATGCCACTAGAAACAAGACTGAATTTGTCTTTTAAACTGTAAGCAAAAAAAAAAACCTTGTAGATAGAAAAACAGTACAGCCATTGTAATACACGAAGTCACCATATTATATTATAAAGTTCTTACATTACATCAGATAAGAAAACCAACTTGGCTAGAGTACAAGATGGAATCATAATAACCAAATTCTCAGTTGCGGCAAGTTTCAAAAAGATAAAAAAAAGAGTCTTTGATCATTTCCAAATATCAGCTACTTATGCACCTTACAAAACTAAGCTAGCCTGGAACATTAAACCAGGGCCCCTATGACCACACCAAAAAGATGAAACAATTTACCATGTTTAGAATACAAATGGTGTAGATGGCACTACTCTGAAGCTGAGGTGATACCCATGCCACGAGAATGCACTAGAAAAAGGAAGGACAGTCTTGGTGCTCCGTTCTGCTGAAATCTACAGAATGCTTATCACTCCCTTGACTTTCTGACCACACTTCTCAAAGGGAAGAGTTGGGTCAACTGGTCCTTCAGGTAGTTAAACGTTTTACGTAAAGTTGACCATCACATCTAGAAATTTTTAATGCAACTGACTCTACCTCCAAATAATCAAGAATACCCACAAGTTAAAGTGTATTTTTCAGTTTTCTTTGGTCATAAAACATTAACGCTGCCATCCCTATATAATGAACTTGAGAAGAATATTTTAAAAATTTAAATCACCATGTCAGTAATGGAGAACTCATAATCTTAAATGTGTCTCTTCTTGGTAGGAGTGGCAATGTAATAAGTTCAAATATGTTCACCAGCTATGATGATCATTTGTAGTTCTTACAAAGGAAAGTCCTTCTGTATCCTTGGAATACTTATTCAACATATCCTCTTTTGAACATTTGTGCTTTTAAGTCAACGGTATGGCTCTAAAGCAGTAAGAATGTCAGTAACTGATTACTCTCTCATCTAAAAAAAAGTCAACTTATAAAATGGGAAATTTAAAAGCATTTCATATATATGGTAGCAATATATCTCATCATGAAAAGTGGCAACTCCTGTCTGACAAAGCATGAAAAGATTCTATTTAGAAAAGGAATCTTCAGAGAATAGCAAAGTTATTCTAATAATGACATATGCCATGCACATGTTTCTTCGGAATATATCTAAATAATGTAAAAATAACTCAATACAAATCTAAAGTCTCTGATAAAACATCTCGAACACATAAACATTTCAGAATGTAAATATCTAGTGAACAAATCTATATTAGACTTATTTATAATGCATTTAATAACAAAGAAAAAAATCAGCCAAAAAAAGATATAACAAAAAACAAGGAGGGAAGACATGCCGTCATGTCTACTTCAGTGGATCCTCTGACTTTGTCCTACCCCTCACCCAAAGCAAAATGGAACATTCCCTTATCTCTTGTCAGAACCTTTATGTACATTTCTCTCACAGCATCTGCATGGTATGATAGTTATTGGTTCACCATACACTTAATGAGACCAAGAAGTGTGGCTCTTCATATTTTTGTTTCCAGGGCCAAGCACAGTGCTAAAGGTATAATCAATGCTCCACTGTCAACCTGCACTGAATTTAAGCCTGTTAAAAATTTTTTGATTACATTTAGGCTGTGACTATCTGAAACCACTAAAAAGGGAAGGCCCTGAGAACACTTGAGTGTTTTGATTTTAAATCTCCATTATTGACAATAAATGAACACAATTTTTGCTTTTGCATGTTTAACTTAAAATGATCATTATGTTATTACATTGCAAATGGATTTTTTTTTATTAGCTTGGGAAATAAAAAGTAAGGCCAGGGAGATGGGGTAAACACTAAGAGATACTTCAGACTTCAGATTCTTTTCAAAACTATGACTCTAAGAAAAATATTGTATCTTCTCTATTTTGCCTTGAGCCTTCTTTCATATAAACTGTCCCTCCTTGCCACATTTGCAAAAAAAAGGTGGGGGGGAAGACATCTCATTGTCAAAGAAAATATACCACATACAATAAATACTTTCACTCTCTATAACTACTAAAATTTCATGAGTTTATCAGTTTTGAGGAGAATTCCTTGGTGTCGTAAGAAACTTCCTTCATTTTTATCCCCCAATTTTCTGACTTATCTGTCATGAATAAAAATGAACATGAGAAAGATATGTATGTTGAAAGATTTGTTCGAAATCTTTATCAGTGAAAATTCCCTACTACTCACATGTGCGTGTAATATTAAAAGTAAGAAAAATGGGACTCACGTAGATCAGACTACATCTAAAATACTGGGCCAATCTCAGGAGCCAGGACACTAGTCAAAACAAAATACTTCTCCCAGGGGATGAAAGCCTAAATGGGCCTAAAAACCAGGCCAGGAGAACTGGAAATGTCTGATCTAGAAAAAAGACAACTCTGAGGTTAGCGTGAATAATAACCAACTTCAAGTATTCAAAAGATTATCTTACAGAAGAGGAATTATGTTTGTTCTGTGTGATTCCTGAGTGTACACACCAAAAGATACAGGATTGGGGGATGGAAAGAAGCAAATTTCTGTGAGGAAAAACTTGATGAGAAATAATCAAAAAATAGAATGGACTGCCGTTAGAGGCAATCACTTCCCAATCTAGCAGAAATGAAGCAGATACTTGAGGATATTGAACAAGGGATTATGCAACCATTAAAAGAGACCTCTGTGGTCTCTGACAAACCTTCCAATTCTTTATCAATGCATGCAATGACTAAGCACTTACTGAACGCCCACTACATGCCAACAACTGCTTTAGTGATTGGAGATACACTGAGAGTGAGGACCAGACGCCTGCCTGTACAAAGGCACTCACTCACTGAGAAGATATGTACACGAACAAAAGATAGCAGAATCGGGCTGCACAAGTCCAGTCTGAAATACAGTAAAACATCCCAAAATAAATGCTGAGTAAGTAAAAAAATAAGGGCCTAAAACTCAGACAGGAAAGTAGACTAGATCACTATGATTTTAAGAGTTAGTCACTTCTAGATGGTTGAGTCTTTCACAAAAGTAGGATTAGAATGAACTCTTCCTGTATCCTTGGCTCTAATACAATTTTTAGTCAATCAGTTAATGAGGTAGTTAAAAAGACTATTTTTTAGCCAACAATAAAAGAAAGTATAGTTTTTTATTGGCTAGTTCCCCACGTGGATTATCTCCCCATTTCTCCTTAACTTTGCCTAAACATGCTTCAAAATTCTATCCTTAGCATCTCTCAGTGGGCACATTTTACTAGATAGCATATAAATTAAGCACAAATAAAACCCTGATAACACCTTTAAAAAAAAGTATTCCTATACATAATCACCTTGTCTGCTATTTTGTAAATGTATATGATATTTACATCTACTTTATCTTACAGTCACCTAACTTCCCACTCACCAAAAAAAAGTAACTTTCTATTCTGCTTTAACACTTAAAACACTGTACTTCATAATTAAGCCAAATTTCTGAAATAATGAAATTTATGTCAGCTTAATTTGCACAAGAGCTAATTTCTAACTAGGTAATTTGGACCAACCCTTGCACTGAGAACAGCTAAAAACACAGAAGAAATATGAAAAATGTACGATTGAAGACACTGAAGACGTAACAAAAAGGTGAGAAATTATGTGGCCACAATCTGGGCAAAATCAAAGATAATGAAAATAAACCCCATGAAGATAAAGTGACATTTGGGACTGCTTTTTTCCTGGGAGTTTTAGTCACTGGAAAAGAAATAAGTTGGATTAAAGTGTTCAAGATTCTTGAATTGTATGAAAGATGGTAAAAATGCCACTTAATATTAAGCTTTGATAAATCAAGAATAATGTAATCACCAGGGTAACCATTAAAACAAAAAAGGATATATAACTTCAAAGCTAAAGGGGGTGGAAGGGGACTAAAATAAGAAAAACTATACAAAAAAGGCAAGAAAGGAAAGAACAGAGAAGACAGAAAACTCCCTCCTTTTTTCACATGCCCTTTTAACACCCTGCTTTATATTGTATTTCTTTTGTTTGGCCCTATTTCCCATATTAAGCACGTATCTCTGTGTTCTTCCCAATGTCTGGAACATAGAAAAAGTACATTCATTCATTCACCAAAAAGCAGTAAGTGGAGGGAAAAAAAATAGCACTAAGTGAATGCCCACCACATAGGAGGGGTCTGCTTAGGAGGCTGCGAATACAAAAATGTACAAAGCTCTTAGGAGAGTTACACTCAAGTGGGAGGGGCCAACAACATAGAAGGAAATAAACACCTAAGTAAGTGATAACACGAAGAAAACTGAAAGGGTACGTGATGAGTGTCTGGTCACGAAAAGGCAACTGAGGCCAGGCATGGTGGCTCACACCTGCAATCCCAGCACTCTGGGAGGATCACTTGAGGCCAGGAGTATGAGATCAACCTAGGCAGCAGAGTGAGACCTCATTTCTACAAAAAATTTTTAAAAAACAAAAGAAAAGGCAACTGAACCTACACCAGAATGCCAACAAAGAGCCAGCCATGAGACAATGGGTGCAACGAGCACTAGAAGCAGAGAAAAGAACAAGTACAAAGACTGTCCGCCAAGGCGGTAACATGCCTGGCAAGTTCAAGGGGCAGATAGGGCCAACATGGGTAGTAGGTAGTGAACAAAGAAGAGAGTGGTGGGAAATAGGAGACAAGTTCAGGGAATTAAATATAGGATTCTGTCTGAACCATTTTAAGTCTGACACTCCTTCAGAAAATCCAAGTGAACACTTCCAATAAGCAATAAAATGCACAAGTCTGGTACCCCAGGAAAAAATCAGGGCTAGAGATATAGATATGGTGATTAGGCCTAGAGATGGTTTTTCAAGCCATAATATTAATGGCTATCAACCAAAGAACGAGTATGGATCAGAGGTTGGCAAACTAGAACTCTCAGCCAAATCTTGCCAGCCACCTGTTTTTATAAATAAAAACACAGCCACACTCATTCATTACATATCGCCTATGGGTGCATTTGCACTACAACAGCAGGGCTAAGTAGCTAGAACACAGACCAAACGGCTTACAGAGGCTAAAACATTTAACTATCTGGTCCTTTATAGTGACCCCTGGTATAGGTGGAGAAGGAAATGGATCCCAGAGTCAACCCCTGGGGCAGTTCAACATTTGCAAGTCAGGTAGACAGGGTGAACAAGCAAAGGACACATGAGAAGGAACAGAAAATAAAATTACGAAGGGTGAGATAATAAACAAAACCTAAATAATACCAGGATACTATGGTGTCAGAGAAGCTAAGAAAAAAAAAAAGGCATTTTAAGGACAAAGTGGGCACCTGTATTGAATTTTGACCACTTGGTAGCACACAGTATTTGGTAGCACAGAGATAATTGGTAATAAATACATTTTCAGATAACAGTGAGCTGGTAAACCAGCCCTGGGGATAGCAGGAGTGGGGAATCTGATCTCTAACCTGTCAATTTCCATCGTATAAACACTCCCAACTTCAAGCTAGCTACAGTGTAACAACTCACTCATAAAAATCCTAAACATTCAATAACTGGCTCTTGCCAGTATGCAGGCAAGTATGCAGGGATGCAGGGATGACCCACCTCCAGTACACCTCTGGTTCCAGGGGTGGTAGACAACTGATCTACACAAGGGTATGTTGAGAAGTGGTGAGAGAGTGACGGTGGCACCTAGGGAAAGGTTAAAAACAAGAGAGATTCTCTGGAAATAAAAAAGTTAGTAGAATCCTCCTATTAGTGAGGCAAAGCATCAAAATTTGAAATAACTATAGAACACATTATATTTAGTTCTTCATTAAATCCATGTGTTACAGGAGGCTTTAGCTTCTGTGAGCATTGCTTATACCTTTAAAATTATAGGTACATATTTTCTAGAATACATTAATAGCTTCCTTAAGTGGGAGGTCGGAGGGCACTGATGACATATGTAAATATTTGGAACCATGTGTTCTAACTAACAATTTACCCATGTACTGCTGTTATAAAACTTTAAGTAAATAACAATGAATCATGGATACAAAGGTGAATATAAAATGCAGAGATATTTAAATTACAATGGAACAAGTGTTTTTTTGGTTTTATTTAATCCTCAAGATTTTTCTACTAAAGCAAATCATCTAATAAATACCCACTGACATGCTATGGCCCCAAAGAAATGCATGGGTAATCTAAATGTGCAGAACATACTGCCCATGGTAGACAGTACGATGGATCCCCAAAAACGTCCACATTCTAGCCCCCAGAACCTGTGAACACGCTCATTTATGGAGCAAAAGAGATCTCCCCAATGTGATTAAATTAAGGATTTGCCATCAGCCCTGTATTAACCCAGTGGACACAATGTAATCATAGGAGTCCTTATACATGAAAGAGGGAGAGAGTACTTTGAGAAGAAAGAAAGGGGCCACTAGCCAAGGAATGTAGATAGCCTCTATTAGCTGGAAAAGACAAGGAAATGAATTAGGCCCTAGAGCTCTTAGAAGGAACCAACCCTACCGATACCTTGATTTTAACCCAGTGAAACAGACTTCAGAATTCTGGCATCCAGAATTGTTAAATAATAAATTCGTGTTGTTTCAGCAGCAACAAGAAACAGATACACAGAAACAGAAAAATAAAATCCTAACCACCCCCCCTCCAACACACACACACACCCTTACTGACTGAACAGACCCCCTCTTGGCCAAGGAGACCCCAGAAAAACCTTAAAACTGAGTTCCTGGCCATGAAGCAAAGGACATGCCTCCTTAAACTCTTACCCTTTTGGAGTTTAAACTAATTGCAAACTGTACCTAAGGTCATGCAAGGCAAAGCTTAATTTGCTTAACAGATGACTCTGAGTCTGTGTGTTGTGGCTTGCTCTCTGATTAACAGATCCCCTTACCTTAACTCAAGCATTCCTTTCAACTGACTCCAAGTCTTTAGACAAAGCTTTATTTCTTTAACCAATTACAAATCAAAGAATCTCTGAATCCATGAGAAATCTATAAACCACCCAGCTTGGAGATATCTTGCCTTTTTGGGCCAAACCAATGTATTCCTTCCATATATTGATTTATGATTTTACCCGCAATTCCTATCTTCCTAAAATGTATAAAACCAAACTGTAACCCAACCACCTCAGGATCATTTATTCAAGGCTTCTTGGATCTGTGGATCCCAGGGCCATGGTCACTCATATTGGCTCAAAATAAACATCTTTAAATTGTTTTAAAGAGTTGTTGAGGGTTTTTTTTTTCCATTAACACCTTCAACACCAATGAAAATGAGCCTTTACTGTCAACTTAATGCAGGAAATATCTGAAATAATTTAACTGAGATAGTTTAAGAGATAACACCCATCCTAATGTCCAGCACCTCCCAATAAATATTAACTTCATCCCTTTTATCTTTTGCTCATACTCTTCCAATGCACACAGAACAGCCAAAAAATGTATTGACATAAATTGGGAAAGAAGGTAAGAATCCATCAGAATTTCTATCTGTTATTATTTTGCTGTGCCATAATCCAGTAGAGACTGATCCAAGAAGATAACGGGAATCAAGCACAACTTAAATGCTGTATATTTTCATTTGCCAGTCCAGGTAATTATAGTTTCATTAAAAATGATCAAAATATTTTTAATAAAAACTTCTATTCCCAAAGGTCTATTTCTTCTTTAAAAAAGAGCCATTCAGCATTATTCACAATAGCCAAGGGTGGAAGCCCAGGTTGAACAGATAAAAAAACACTGAGGTATTTATAATAGACAATAGACAATATACAATAGAATATTATTCTGCCTTTCAAAGGAAAGAAATCCTGACACATGATGAACCTTTAAGACATCGTGTTAAGTGAAATACACAAATCACAAAAGGACAAATACTATATGATTCCACTTACAGGAAGTACCTAAAGTAGTCCAATTTATGGAGACAGAAAATGAAATAGTGATTGCCAGTGGCTATGGGGAGACAGGAATGGGAAGCTAGGGTCTGATCAGTAGAGAGTTTCAGTTTTTCCAAATGAAAAAACAACAATGTGAGCATACTTAATGCTACTATACACTTAAAAAAATGGTTAAGATGGTAAATTTTATGTTATATGTGTTTACCACAATCAAAACTTTTTTTAAAAAGAATCAGACATTTACTCTGCAGATCAGAGAAATTCAAAGGTAACAGATACATTTATGAATATTATGTGCCAAGCACTTATCTAAGCACTGGGCTGCAGTTTGATTCAATCCTGATCCCTATACGGTAGGTACTATTATCAACTACATTGTACAGATGTATTAATAGATTCTAAGACTCGGAACGGGTTAAATCACATACCCAAGATCCTACAACTAGCTACTGGGACAGCCAAGCAGTGAAACACAAAAACATCGTTTTGTTTCATTTGTTTCACAATACTTTATTTCCTTACACTAACTCACAGCAGAATCATAACAGGACTCAATAATTACTTTTGATGTGGTTTTTTATTTCTTAGAGGCCTAAACATATATTTGGAAAAAGTATAAAAGTCTTAAAATGCATGTGTTTTTGTTATGTTTAAGCAGCTATTTATTCAAATCTTACCATCCATATAGCTTCATCCCAAGCCTATCTCAAGAGCGCCTGAGATAGGGTCTGAACTAGGATCTTTCAGACACTCAATTTGGTGCTCTTAATTACACATTACAACAAATCATGTACATTCTTCCACCAATTTTTTTAGAAAATAATCAGGAGATTTGGGGGAATTAATTAAACTAGTTTTTAAATATAAATTTTAAATATAGATCCAATGGCATCATGATCTTAACTGGGGATTATACGAACACAAAATCCTAGAATCTTTGAGCTGGGAAAAAATCTTAATTCATCCAGTCCAGCTGCCACAAATTCCCTCAAAAACATTCCCCAGTGCCTGGCACAGTGGCTGGACTCTTTGCTGACATGAGCATCTTGATCATTCTTGGTGCTATCACTGTGCTCCTGGGACAGTAGAGACTTCGTGCCAGACTACAGAGAGCATCAGAAATACGGTTCTGGGAGGAGACTGCATTAAGCCTGAAGTTATCATTCTCTTGTAAAATGGGGTTTCCCTAGAGAGGGCTAAGGAAAAGGACATGGAGTCTATGGACTTTGTAAAATAAATTATCTTAAAACTATGTCTGTGTCTCCGAAAAGATAAGAATTCAGATTTATACAATCTTTTTAGACCTTTTTTATTACTTTTGCAACATTTTAATTTACTCCTTTTTCCCCCTGAAAGAGTGTTTTGAAAATTCTACTCTAACCAGGCTAACCTGAGAGGATGAAGAACAGACAGGATGTGCCAGGTCTGGGGCAGCACATGACCGACAAGCACCCTCCACAGGCCGGGCGTGTCCGCTGCACAGGTGGCTGGAGGAGCTGGAGACCCAGGGAAACTGGGAAGAGCTGGGGCAGCCATCACCTGTTCACCATTCAGTAACAAACTGTTGAACACTTACTAAGCACTAAGCATATTAGCAAAGAGTAACCCAAACAAAAGTGGTCTCTAGCCTGGATCCCCTTGAAAGTAGAGCCTGAGAAAAAGGCTTATGTGCAAACAGTGTGACCAGGAATGTCCTAAGACAAAGGAGGGAGAGGGACAGAGAGAGAACCCTGGGATCACAGAATCCACAGGACCACTGAGAAAGCAAAGAGAGAAAGGAGAAGGAAGCAGGGGGGCAGAGGCAGGAGTATGTGCTTATGGGGGCCCGGCCCATGCTCAGTGATGCCCACAGGGCACAGAGCGAGGCTCTGTCTACACTCACACAAAGCTGAACACGGCCAGTGAGAAACTGGTCACCACAGAGGTGAGGCTGGAGGCTTCTGAGATGTGATATCTGCCTTCCTGGAGCTCAGTCAGTGAGAACAGTGGGCGAGGATACCAATGGACACTGGATCGACAGTGTGGGAGGCAGGAAAAAGACAACAAATGGACAGTGACTACTTAGCTCCTCCTTGCAAGGTGGGTCCCCATGCAGCTGTGCAGAGGGGACACGAGCTACCCAAAGAGCCATGGAAGAGGAATAATGGGCAGCAGGGCTGAGAGCACCAGAGTGCAGCGTGCACAGAAACAGACAGTTGGGGTTTTACTGTGATGTATCCCAAGCACACAGACCAACACTCAGCTCTAAAATGAATGCCCTAAACCCACACAGGACCACCCAAGCAAGGTGAAACTAAAAATATTTCAAGGGTCTTCAGCACAGCCCCCAGGAAAAAACCATCTATGTACTGGAATAGAAAAGGCAACCTCAAAAACAGTGAAATCCACATGAAAAAAAATCATTAACAAAGTCTAAAGACTCAGTGTTCACACATCCCTTTTTCTACTTCTGCTGTCAGTCCCATCCATTCTAAACCCACAGTAAGTGCTAGGAACATAAAACGTGCTAAACGAATACCAGTTGATTAGAAACAAGGAGATATAGCAACATCTCTAATCATTACGGAAATGCAAATCAAAACCACAATGAGATATCACTTAACTCCAGTAAGAACAGCTTTTATCAAAATCCCCCAAAACAACAAATGCTGGCATGGAGGTAGAGAGACAGGAACACTCATACACTGCTGGTGGGACTGCAAACTAATACAATCTCTATGGAAAGTAATATGGAGATACCTGAAAGAACTGAAAGAAGAACTACCATTTGATCCAACAATCCCACTGGGCACCTACCCAGGAAAAAAAAGACATTCTATAAAAAAGAAGACATCTGCACTCAAATGTTTACAGCGCACAGTTCACAATTGCAAAGATGTGGAAACAACCCAAGTGCCCATCAATATATGAGTGGATTGGCCAGCCATGGTGGGTCACACCTGTAATCCTAGCACTCTGGGAAGCCGAGGTGGGAGGATCGCTCAAGGTCAGGAGTATGAAACCAGCTTTAGCAAGAGCGAGACCCCATCTCTACTAAAAATAGAAAGAAATTAA
>VBSM01003157.1:51716477-51737549 GCA_008086735.1 Cheirogaleus medius | reverse complement strand
AAAAAAAAAAGTCATGTTCAATGTGAAAACAGTCTTTCAGTTTAAAACACTTAAAAGTGGTTTGTCTCTATCAAAAACAAAGCAACTCTCTAAAATTAAAAATGGTACCTCTGGATACATATATAATGGTCTCCTGTTGCTCTACATAATAGCCCGTCCTTTTTAATGATGTAGAAGCCTGTACTTCCCATGTACTTGGCCTATCAGGACAGTACATAAAAGAGTTGGCCATACCTTATCAAGGCAATCTTAGGTGGGGCCACTATGAGCTTTACAACCAGAGTTGAATCCTGGCCCTAACAAAGTACAAACACACCTGATAAAGTCTCTGGACCTAAGTAAGTCTCAGTTTCCAATTTTCTCTTCTAGAGATAATAATGCCTACCCCATGTGGCTGCGGTACAGAAGCGCAACACATGTGAAAGACGAGCACACAGTCTGACGTCAGAAATGCTCAAAGTAACGGCTGCTATTGTTATTGCTATTGTTGCTTATCATTAAAAGCACTGTACCTGGAACTCGGTTCACTGGCTATGATTTTCATGCTGTCATTAAAGCTAAATGTACTATAGAAAACTGGAGGGCACATTCAAATTGGCAGAATATTTTAGACTTAATGCAATACACAAAAGAAAGGCACTTTGGTTTCTTCAGTAAAAAGTCAGCATGGTAAAAGCACTGGTTCAAGTAACCGCGGACATCAGTCTGCAAGCTAGACTAGAGGTGAGGGAAAGCGACAGAGGCCACAGGCAGACACAGGAACAATGGAAATGGGATGTGAGAGGAGCTCGGGGTGGGCAGAGGAAGTAGAAATGGTTCAAGGATCAGCCTTTGAGGCATGAACAGAGACCACTGAACGACTGGATGTGAGGGACAAAGGAGACAAAGTCGGAAAGACTGAGACAACCGAGACACGGCAGCCGTCATCAGCAGACGTGGGAACACGGGGCGTAGATGCAGGCGGAGAAGACAGTCCCCTCTGCTGACTCGCAAGAGGAAACAGAGCACTCACACGAAATGTCCACAAGCGACCAAAGACGGAACCAGACACAACTCAGTGAGGAGGCGGCAAACAGGGTCCAACAGACATTCAGCGCCGCAGGGGATCTTCTTCCCTGACTTACAGGTGTGATTCCCGTGGTGCCCAGCATTCAGAGCACACATCCCATACCCAAGACACAAGGTGCGGACACTCTGGAGCCCACGCCCGGATTTCTGACCCACAGAACTAGAGGCGGCAGTAAGCTGCTCAACTTGTGATAGTTTGTCGCACAGCAAGAGATAACTAACTAACACATCAGCCAAATTATCGATCAACTCTGAGGGTGGAATAAAGGCATGTTCAGACACACTGGTTCCCAAGATACTTCCTTCTCATCTGTCTTTTCTCCAGAAGTCACTGAAGGATGAGCTTCATGGAAAGGAGATAAACTGAGAAACACAACAAACCGTTCCAACTGGGAGAGGAGACAGCCACGGTAAGAGCTATGCTTCCAACTCAGAAGGCAACTGGTCTAGGTGGGCGCGGGATGACCTAGTAAGAGACAGGTTAGGGCTTTTCATCATCGCAAGTCCCACTATCACTCTACCTTCTTTTTTACCTGAGCACAGAATGGCCAGGGACACTGGGCCCAGACAGCTCTCTGCACCTGGCTTGTCCAGTCCCTGTGTCTCCCCTCCACCTCCTGTTGCCATGAGAAGATAAGACATTCATCTGACCCACAGAGACGTCCCCCTGACCTCATCTGCAAGCTGATGGTAGCAAATGGCGAGTCTGAAAACAGAAATCACAGAGCACCCACAGCCTCCTACCATGCTTCTGCGGGACATCCGCACAGCAGTCTGGCCAGGTGCTCCCGCCAAGCTACACGACACAGGTAACTCGCCTCCTGCCCAGTAGCTTGTCCAAACAGGCTTCCATTGTCAAGCAGGCTGAAGCCAGGTTACTACCAGGGACTGTTCAACTCATCTTCTCTGGAAGCCTTCATCGAACAGTGGCAATACTGCTCTTCCTTACACATTTTAAGTATGTGCTTGCGACTCAGATTTTCAAAACTAACTAAATAAATAAACAAATGCCATCATTCAGGAATATATACCTAGATGGTTAACCTATGAAAGAAGCCAAGTGGATGACTAACAGATACAAAGTCATATGGTGGTTACAAGTAGTCGGGAGGGGTACGTGGGGGCATCCAAAGAACTGAATGTTGTACTTCCTAAGGCGAGTGGTGGGTACACAGGTGTTCATTTATTATTTTTCTCTAAATAGTACATAGTTATGTGTGTAACTATTACATATACATATATATCACAATAAAAATTTAAAATTAATGGTACATTAACAAGATGGCAGAGACTGTATGCTGCCTACCAGTTTTGAATCTCTCCTTCCTTTCTAGTAACTGAAACTTAGACAACGTGATCAGCCAAAACACAGCATTTCTCATCTCCACTTCCACTAAACTGTGGTCAATGAACTGTAATCCAAAATATTGCGTGGGACGTTCAAATTGGCTCTTTTACAGGAAAAGAGTTACCTCTTCCCTACTTCCTACCACGCTCTCTATCAAGAACACAAATAAAATAGCCAGTTCCCCAGCAGCTATCTTGGACCATGAGGTGACCTGGAGTGTAAAGGCCCTGCTCTGAGGACAGTGGGGCGGAAAGCCTAGCTCTCTAGTAACACTAAAAGGCACCAGGTCACCTCTGGACTAACTCCAAAATTCTATGCAAGGCAGAAATAAACCTGTATCAATTAAAGGCACTGTACATCAGTATTTCTGCTCTACGTAACAAAACTAATCCTAACACACAGTAAAAAACTAAAGATAGAATGCGTCAAAAAAAACCCAACCCAATTAACTATTATTTGCTTAGCAAAATGCTACATGATTCATATATACTGTATCAGTTATTCCTTGTAACTACCTCCATCTTGCAGAGGAGAAAACTGATGCTAAACCTGGTGGAATAAAGTGCCTAGGATCTTGTGATTAGGTTGAAATGACAGAAGCTGGATTCAAACCCAGGCTCAACAAACTCAGATCTCCTGATCTTTCCACTTTAAAACTGAATTATACACTCCATCAACCTGGCTACTTTCTGTGAACAGGACACCATCTTGCCTTTTGCTATTGTCTTGTGCTAATAAGCAGCAACACACATCTGTGCTGTGACGATAACACACACACTGGGACTCTATGCTTGGGAACATGCAGTCTCTCACCTATCAGAGAAGGTAATAAATGCTAAAAATAAGAATGAAATAAAGAGCTGGCGGGGCAGCAGAAGGGAAGAAACAATCACCAATACCAAGCTTTTTAGGCTATTTATTCAAATCATTAACTATTGTTTAAAAAAATCAATTAATAGATTTTAAAACTCATTTTTAAAAAGCGACTAAAATATTTCACATGTGAAGTGGTTTTGGCATGAAAATGTCCTTTCTTTTAAGGGACTGATAATTGTTTGTTGAATGTTATTCATTGGACAAATGCAGTTGGTAACCTGATGCAGGTCCCAAAACCTGTCTTGTGACATATGATTTGTATGTGTGACTTGTGTGATTCCACAGTCTGTGAATACTGGCTGCACCAGGCCAACCTTTCCTCAGTTACTTGCTGTCAACAGACTATAATCCAGCCGCTGCCCAGGCATTTCCAGTTACAGACACTTTGTGGCACAGCACCCTGTTGTTAGCAAGTTCCTGTTACGGGGAACTCAGTCATCTGTGTCCCTCTGCCTTCCAGCTTCAGACCATGCTTTGGTCGTCTGGAGATCTAAGTTTAGGGGAACTTCCTTCTTGGTTATGACAGGGCATGAAAGGCCCCAAGATGGAAATTACGATGACCCACTCCCTCGCTGCCTAACCCCTCAAGTCCGCTCTAGGAGCCCTCAAGTGATTTCCACATGGTGTGGGCTCTTCCAGCATCTTGTCACCTTCTTGGTGTGGTCCCTAATCAGCAAGAGTTCTTATGACATTCCAAGAATTGGCTGAATTGTTTTAGATATTAGAATGTTTCAGAATAGAGCAAATAGAGCAAATGGAATATGTTTTAGAATAGAACAAAATGCAGCAGATCTTTACATTTCTGAAATATTATCCTAAATGCTTAGTTCGCTATCAGTGACATCTCCCAGTTTACCTCACATAATGTGCTGTGTCAAACCAGGACCTACTGTCCATTCTTACATAATTGATTTTTTTTTCGTAACTGATTTTTTTAATTGAAATGTAGAACTTTACATTTACTCTTTCCTTAATTCTGGCCCCAAATATTTTAAAAATTTTAAATCATGATGATCATCTACTCTGTGATCTATATCTGCCAGGTTCTGTCATCAAAAATTTGATAAACTTCCCTTTTATGTCTTTATTCCAGACACTGATAATATTTTCACTAAAAAAGGAACCACTAATTTAGGTAACTTTCGATGTAGATGTATTCTTTGGGTTTAGATGTGATATACATAAATAAGAACTACCTACTGACAAGTATCTGAAATGTAACTTTCTAAACACAATGACCTTATGATATAAGGTCCCGCACTGATTGTAACTTAAGTAAAACTGGATTGTTTTTTAGAGGTTAAAATGGATGCTTTCATGGGCACAGATGATACCAAAAAATGCTCTCCCCAAATGCAAGTTTCCACCTTACACATCTCACCACCTCATCTGCAGAGCTTCCCTTTGCCTTCCACAAACAATACAAGAATGTAGATGTTACAGAAATACAGTTGCAATTCGCCTGGCAGTTTGATGCAGTGTACTCACACATGACAACACATTGATTTTACTTCTACCTCCATGCAGACATCTATGTAAAGAAATCCATTAGGCAGACAGTTCTCATCTCTATTGACTGACAGAGTGACAATTGAATACTTTTCACCTTCCAAAGTGACTGACAGTTAGACACTTAAACAAGCCTTCAAGTTGCAATAATAGTATGAAACACTTTCAATTATCTGAATCAAACAAATCCATGATCCTACTGGTTGAATGCATTTTTCTGTCTGCTGCTATGCCTGGCTTGGTTTACACTATTATTTGGATAATTTTGTTCCTATTACAAGAATGTTTTTCTCAAAGAGTAAACTCGTTTTGTAAGTAATGATTTATTTTTAAAATGTTAGGGATTTCTATAAACATTTAAAAAACATGGGTATATTTAACCTAATGAAAACCTACTTATTTCTCCTTATGCTTATGAACTTCTCCAAACCTAATGTTATATTCCAAAAGCATTCTATGTGCCAGTCAGCTCTTGCACTGTAATGTCCATTACCACATGAAGATTTCATCAATATAAGGAGTAGTATAATGATAACAAAGTGATTAAAATGCAAAAATCACTTATAATATTTAGTCTACTTTTTTATATTCCTAATCCTTTGGATCTCCTCACTCCACTAGAAAGCTGACATAAAATTTAACAAGTTAAACCCCCTTCTCAGTTACAATCTAAATGTGTATATTCATTAACAAAAATAAATAAATACATCCTATGTGGGAAGCATGAAGCAAGTAAAAAAGCTTTTGCCAAATCAATGACTGAATAGGGACCAAAGAACAATAAATGTACCTCACAAAACTGCAAAGACTAAATGGCATAATGCTTTGCTGCATCCCAGCTGATCGTAGTGGGAAAAAAAATCCCATCTTTATGATTTAAACATAGGCAGTGCATAACAGGCACACAAACAGGATCGGATTGCACGCTAATGTACTACAACTGGGCTGGCAGAGGAAAGAGTCAGGACCCATCAAGAGCTACTTCAAAAAATACAGCCACAAAGGGGAGGGCTGGTCTTTTAAATTAAACAGCTATATCAAAAATGGCCGCAGCACTCTCAGAGCCAAATTTAGCGTGAGAGTAAAAAGATCTAAAAATAAAACATGTTTTCACACATTTTCCCTAGGCATATAGCTTAGTTGCTTGGAATATTTAGTAAACTTTTCTCTTCTCTAAATTAGTTTTTGTTTGTTTTGTTTGAAATGGAGGCAGGTGACAAAGAAACTATAAAATAATCTCATCTTTTCAAATTTACTCCAACTTTTCAAAATAAGCAGCAATTGCAGCCTAGCCTAAAAATTGTGGCTTTGAGAAATGCAGGTAACTTGGAAATGTGGAAACACTTAGAATTTAAACAGATATAGTTAATAAATATAAAAAATTGTATTTCTCACTAAAATCACATTTGGCATTCTACTAAACAAGAAATAAAGAAAGCCAAGTAATGGTTTTTAAAAAGTGATTACTTTGTTACCAAACAGAAAAAAGAAACACATAGCATTTTTTATTATGAAGGGGCTTGGCCTATCTTCTTAAAGTCAGGTTACTAAGCTTACAGCCTTTTAGAAGTCAATACTATTTGAAGGTGCCAATACAGAATTTACTGTGTGCACAACATAAAATGACTCTGTGTGAAGAGACTGGCTGTTGCAGGCCATACAGCAAATTGATTTTCTGAAAAGGAATGCTGCCTGTATTTAACCTAACAGTGTAACCCTGTTGTACTACATGGAAAGGGATCATGCATATTGATTTCTTTATTACAATTCCTCTTGTGATCAGTAAACATTCACAAAACACTCTATCTCAAAGAAAATCGTTTCGTAAAAAATTCACTAAGTAGATACTGGATTTTCAGGTGAATTATATGACACTTGCTTTTACTAGGTAACAGTATGAGACAGATTATTTCTTAACTTTCAGTGCCTTTTTTCAGTCTCTTAAAATAATATGCATTATTGGTAAATCTGCATGAGTTATCTGCTTCATCATATTAATTATAAGAAAATGAAGTTATATAAACAGGTTTATTATTTTAATATTTCAAATTAAAATAGGTATAAAAAGATTCATTGCCCTTTCAACACTACTTCTTAAAATAATTTTTACCAGTGTGTCTATAATCTCCCCTAATAACATTTTAGGACTCATTGCTTGCTATTTCTAAAAGAACACATGGAAACTTATAAGCTATATATGTGTGTATCCACAGTGATGAACTTAAAACATAATAGTAATGGAACATGAATTTTATATTGCTTTCTTTGGAGACAATTAAACTTATAAGTCTGCTAATGTGTAGTTTCTAGAATCGATGTAAGCAATTAAAAAACTGCAACAAAAATGTTTTGTGAGGCATAATTACTATAAGGTCACTAGATATTATTTGGAGTCAGTTTAGTTTATCACATTACGACATGACAGGACGTGAGGCAAAAATTATAAATTCCTTCCCTAAATCTGTCCTTTTCTGATCTAGATGGATGAAGAATAATTAACTCTTAATTATTCAGATGACTTCAAGGCAGTTTTAGGATTCAGTAAAGATTGCAGTCATTTTAACCAAGGAAAGCAGTCTCCCATCATTTATCAAATCTTGCAACTTGACCAATGATGAATAAAAAAATCTATGTTTACCCACAGCCCTAACTGCTACCTTAGAGGTTGTTAAGCAACAAATTTCCTTTAAACTCCACCATATGCAAATCATCAGATGCAATTTGCATTTTAAAGTATTTAACTCTACATATTTATTGGATTTTGAGGCCATGCTGATCATTGATTTATGTGCTTCTGGCAATCATATTTCCATATTTGTATGATTTTGATGACAGTAATAATTCAAATATGCAGAAAGTTGTTCTTTGAACAATATCTTTAATTACGTCCTCAAAGCATCATTGTTTTGCCTGGTGTCCTGACAAAAAGGGTTTGAAATAAGAAATGGCATAATAATCCAAAATGCATAGAAATATATTTGTCATTTTCTGTATACTACCAAATGCACAGAAGTGACTTTTCATGTTAACCAATCCCTAACCTTAAAAAGGCTACAAAGCCCAGCAAACTTGTACCTAAATACTTTTATTAATACTGACACACTTTCACGACAAATTCAATCACAGTTCATAACATTTCTGTTCAAAATGCAAAACCTGCCCCATTTACTTTGCCGCTAACTCAAAAAGTTTTGCTGCCGTATCTTTTTATTGAAGTTGTCACAAATTATGTGCTTTCTTATGAAAGCTATCAAGAAATATAATCATTAAAAGATTCACAAATGTTTTATCTGTTTGTTTCTCAAGCACAGCTATAGAGCATACCTCCAGTAACCACTGTCAGGGTAATTTTAAGATGATTTTACCATTCATGTTTATAAATAAATGTCTTAGAATAAATATTCAGATATATACAAATTTAGCCATGAATTTTAGCTAAGTGAAACTAATGTCAACAGTCAATTCCAAAATTAAAATACAAACATAACTTTTTTAAATTTACAATTGTTTTCAATTTCATACACATATATTTTTACATGCATTGATTCGGTAATAATTAGTATCCTATATGGTGCTTAATCAACTCTGCATATGTTGAGCATTTTCAATTAACAATGAAATGGGTTTATTTTATCAAACACAAAAGAATTTTCAAGGATAAAATGGAAATCATCAAAATAAAATCTTTAAAAAATAAAAATCTAAACCACAATGATATATTTATGTATTATGAAATCAGAAAGCAGGCCAAAACATACCAGTATTAAGTTCTCTATTTCATCTATTTCAAAAATATATGATCTTTAAATGCCCAGAGAATTCAAATTTGGGGGAAAAATACCAACATTCACTCAAATTTTTCTAGATGGTTATTTTAAAAAAGTAAAAACATATTATATGTATAATATATTTTAACTACACAGTTTGCAGAACATATATATATTGTTTTAAATTCCTACAGAAATGTAAATTGTTCTTTAAATATTTATTGTTCTTTAAAGAAATATTTATTTACCGATGTTTAAGCCAAAGTTAGTGACTATCATAGTTAAATAAACTTCTAGTTGTTTTTATGAGAACACTTCAAGCAAATAATTGTGTAACATAAACCCAAGTCAGCCACTCCCCGATACATTTTAATTAGGAAGACACAATTCAGGAATACCCACAATCTCAGAGTCATTCTAATTAAAACAAAAGTAGGTTGAAATAGTTTCTAAATAATTATTTTATGGCTATTTATAGATATATTTCTAATAATCACAGCGGGCATTTTACACATCACAGATTTTCCTTTATATCATTTTAAACTCAATCCAATATTCATTCAGGTAGTAACACTTCCTCTAAGAGTTCTTTACTCATTAAAATTGTAAAATCTTGCCATCCTCTAAGTATGTGAATAGCAGTTAAGGAAAATGTATGACATCTACTAAACAACTTAAAAAAAATAAAGACAAACTGCTGCTTATATCACAGTGATGTTCAACTGTAGTGGGAGCTAATAATATTTTCAGGTCCACACAAAGCAGCAGATTAGAGGGGAAGGAAAGAGGAGAAAAGAAAGAGGAGAAGGGGAAAAAAGAGAAGGGGAAAAAAAGGAAAGAGGAGGGAAAGGAAAGAGGGAAAAAAGTAAGGAAGGAGAAGAAAAAGAAAGGAACAGGAGGGAGGGCAGAACAGGAGTAGAGAGGAAGGAGGAGGCTGAGAGAAGAGAGGAAGAGGAAGAGAGGTGGGGGAGGAATTTCAGGGACACTCCTTGACTCCCCCTAGTGGTCAAGCAGCACTGCAGATTCTCCCCGGTGGCTAACAGTGCTTTATGCAACCATGGAACAAGTGCAGTGCAAAGATTGCTGCTACAGTCAGTGGGGCATGAGAAGTGATTCAGACAATGCTAAGAAAAGGAAGCCGAGAACCAAGGTGCAGGTGAACACTTTAGAGCCAGTTAGTTGTCTCTCAGCTGGTCTGTGTCGTCGAGCATATACCACCGTAAAAGGTAGGAGAGCCCATACGTTAACACCTGTGTACAACAGCACAGCTAAAGGAGACTAATGGTCAAATAACTAGTGTTATCACATCGAATCTCATGCTCACAGCAGTTTCCCTTTTCACTCTCTCTTTTTTTTCCCCCACACAATAATGCAAGTGGACAAATAGAAAATCATACAGAAATATATCTGTATTATGCTATTAATCTGTTTTTAAGCAAGATATATGAGTCAGAAAAATCAGCAGTGAAATAAACCAGATTTTAAATCTAAATCTATCCAAGACTCCTGTATGAACTGCATATACTTTACAAAAATTCTCCTGTGATAATTTTTACATATTATACAAAAAAGATTTATTTCAAGAGATTAGTCTTAAGTTTAGTTTTCACAGACTTGAACTAGATCAAGAAAAGTCTGTTTTCCATAGCAGATATAATAACTCAGGAAATATACTGAATAAGCAAACAGAAAGGCTACACAGATATTTAAAAAAAAACAGTTCAACACTTGGCTGAAATTATTGTGTATTAGTAAAAGTAACTCAAGTAAGTCAGTAGTGAGACAAATAATGAACTAAAATAGTTCATTCAAAGCAAGTGTATCATTTAAATCAAACTTCAACACAGTAAAAAGCAGTATAGGAAAACAATGGCTTTAATAAAACTGGAATTACTAAACTAAAGGAATATGTTAAATATGTTAAGAGGCAGGATTTTAAAATCTGCCTCCGATGTTATAAATATCAAAGTACAAAAATCATATTCTTGGTAAATAATCTACACATTACTCAACAATCGCCCTCACTCAGCTACATTTGTTACCTAATTCTCTGCTTCCCTTTCTGTGGTTCATTAGGGTGCTACAGGGACTCATTACTGTATATCTCCTGCCCTGTCCCTTAATTGCCCTCTAGGCACTATCCTTGTAATCACTGAAATGTTCTTAGCTTGGCCAGGTACTCCCTAGGGCATCTCATACATCTCCATGGTTTAGGAATCAAAAGTATACAATCAGTATGTCCAGGTTCCTAACGCCAGAGGGGACAGGACTAATATTGTTTGCATTATTAAAATCTGTGCTCCTTGATCCTTTTGTACACTTACATTGCATGGTCTCAGGGTGGGGTCATATATCTTTTGTCCTTTGAGGTCTTCAACAAATAAAGGATTATTTTTGTATGTGTATAAATGTACGTACGTATGTATGTAAATATTAACATACATCCCCCAAAATAAATTGCATTCCAAAACTCCCTCAGATGTTTATAAAGTGTAAGTGTCTTTAAAAAATCTGTTATTTTTATGTAAAGTAACAAATTTTGAATTTTAAGTCTTTGATTCACAAAGACTCATCTGAATATCCCAACTCTCCCTTAACAAATATATGAGTGAAATTTCTTATAATTAGTTATAATTGTGCCCTACTTCTTAATCTGCTTCTATTACAATAAATATATACAGCAGCAGCAATAAAAATACAAAAATAATTTGTCTTCAAGGCAAATTGTAAAATTTATATACAAACTCTAAATGTGAAAATAAAATTCTCCTAGAATCTTAGCATTATTTTTATAATTTGTATAGCTGAGCAAAATGCTTATTAATAATAGATTAAGCAATTGTAGCCAGCCATATAAATTGGCAGTTGATTAAAAAAGGATCTAAAATTGTAGTCTTACGGTATCACACAAAACTGACATTTTCATTTGTAAAATAAAGCAAAAAGGCAAACCCTTAAACTGCTCGATTCAACCAATATCTGCAGGACATAAAAATCACATCAATTTTAAATATGTGAGCGTGCATGCTCACACACGCCCACACTCACCCCCCCCACACACACACACACCTTAAATAAAGAAAAACAAGTATTCATTAAAAGA
Source organism: Cheirogaleus medius (assembly GCA_008086735.1). Classification (NCBI taxonomy): domain Eukaryota; kingdom Metazoa; phylum Chordata; class Mammalia; order Primates; family Cheirogaleidae; genus Cheirogaleus; species Cheirogaleus medius. Next base: position 51,725,878 of record VBSM01003157.1, on the reverse strand, counting down.
AGATAGACAAATTACAGTGTTCCTGAGAGGGGGCAAAAAGTCCATTTCCAATTTTTTGTTACATTCAAACCCACACGTAATAAATTTAGAATATCACACAGTTATATTTATGGATGAGGGAGGAGGGTCAATAGTAGTACTTAGCATCTCAGTGTTATCCTTACAAGGTATTTCTATAGTCTAATGTACACACATACATCTAATTACAATGCAGATTTTAAGTACTACATAAGCTAATAAATATTTTTCCAAATAGTAAATTTGTATCTGTATTACATTAACTGTATTAAGTTCTAAAATATTTAGGTGCAGATCCAGATCAATGAAAAACATATATATGTAAATATATATGTACGTGTGTATGTTGCATTTGAAGTAATACTTAGTAAAAGCCAGTAAACTTAGCCAACACAAGTAATAAATGACTCGCAGTTCTTCAATTTAAAAGCTAAAATAACACAATAAAATGATTGAATTTAGGGAGCAATAACTTACAGAATTTATAAGGATTCTTTTACCACAATGCAATGTTTACATAATTCAATAATTACTAGTATTCCTCACATAATACAGAATTTTAAAAAGTAAATAATTTGAAATGAAACAAAATAAATCATGGTATTATTACACATTGATCAAAGAGGAAAAAGTGAAAATACCGCTTTTCATTCATTTTCAGAAGATGTTCTTTAAAAAATAACGATGCTAGATGACTAAGCACATGAAATAAGAAAAATGTGCAGGGCAACTCATTTATAGTAATTCAACCTTCGTCTTCTGATTTAGTTACTGTAAAAAATCTATTATAAGTTCAATTTGGTAGTGAACTATAGCCATCTACTGGAAATGAACAGTTAAAGCAAATGTTTAATATCATGTTTCTCACTAAGAAACCAGTATTCTTTGTGCTTAATATAGCGAACCAGAAAAATGAACAATCCTAGATATAAAATAAAATTTAATTTATTATATCAGCCTCATAATCTCACACTTGTAAAGATACATGACTGAGCAGGTCAATATGTTATTTTTAATAAAATTTTCTATTTATACTTTTCTATCACTAAGAGATTTTCTTGGTCTATTATCCTATTTTTCCCAGTCTTTACATTCTTAAATCGGGTAGCTATGCAAATTCCAAAAGTTTTACATTAAATTACCCAGCAAGTGCTTTTAGTAATCAAATTATAAAACAGATGTATAATCACAGTTTTTATATTGTATGTTACACAGTTTGGCACTGAAAGAATTTTCATAGAAACGAAACAAAAAATTAAGAAAAAAAAGGCTGGCCAAAACATGGCCTTTATTTTTTCTGTTAGAGAGACCAGTTAAGATAATAATTCTATTTAAATGCCTGAGATGCCACCGTGCTTCCTGGCATGATCAGATAAGAGGGAAGACTTATAGCACTAACTGTACCTATTGGTGAACAATAAGGTCACTCTTGCTGTCAAGAAATAAAAATTGTATCCTATATTTTCTACTTCTTCAAATATTCCTTCAATAACAAAGATATAATATATGTCTACTACCAAATTCTTTTTTAGAGTACAAATGATCAACATCAGAATTATTCCTTGAATTATCGATACCTAAGATTATCAATGCAATGCAATTTCATTTCTATTATTGCAAATGCAAAATCAAGTATTTTAAAGTATCGATACTTTAAAGTCAGTAATTGAGCATTGGTTAAAATTATATCAACAGACATAAATTTCATTCTAGAAAAAAGTTTAATAAATATATTAGTATGCTCATGATAAAACATAAGCCAACAGTATAAAATAAAATTTTTTCAAAAAAAGCAGCTAAAATAGATGTTTTAATTCTTTCAGATATCATACACCATTTAAATAAGTTATCATACAGAAGTACTTAGTGTTCATCATTATATTAGTTTGATAATATACTAATGCTTTAAATATTTAACTTATGAATTGCATGAGCTTTTTTCAAAGGTGTTAGTTTGCAGTATCATTGTTTTGTAAAAGACATTATTGAAACTGAAATGAATCATTATGAATCAATATATGAGAAGGAAATTCATTTAATTTCTAAAACCCACTGTCCCTATACTAAAGTTTTGAATCCAAAACATTCAAATTTTATGGCTAACAATATTTCACAATAGTTCTGCAGATATATTAATATACTTAGATGGAAAAGGCTCATTATTTTCCAGATGTTTAAACATAAGTTACTATTAATAACTTTAGTTGCCAAGTGGCAGGTTTAATAGCTATAGTATTCTTCTATTACTCAAGATATACTAAACTGAAAATATGACTTGAATAAACTTTTAAACTGATTCAACTTGAAATCCCTGCAACTAAAACAGCATTATCTATAACAGCGAAACAGAAATTTCAGAGAAAATTCATAAAGTTTCAAAGCAGTCAGCTAATTTGATTGGAAAACCATCTATCCAAGAGAACTGCAATGGTATCAGTTTCTTTACCACAGCCAACTATGGCTATCTTGATAGGCTTAATTTAGTCCAACAAAATGTCACACTGCACAAACCACCTTCAATGAATTCTACAAAATCTAAATACAGAACATAAGGCATGGACTCAAATATAAATTATTTAACAAATTTCAAATCTCTGGGATTTTCAATTTTTCTACCAATCCATGTCTAACAACCTTTGCTAACAAGCTTCATTGTTTTTATGGAATATTTCCATGTACAGCTTATATGGCTGATTCAAAAGGCAAGTAAAAATTTATTCTAAACTCACTAATGATCAATTATGAACACCTGACATGCCCCGTATGTGAGAGGTGACTGGGATTGAGGAAACTGTGAATTTACCAGAGGGATTAAAATGTGTCCCTCCTCTGCACTGGTTCTGATTTATGGAAGTTTTGCCAATAGTTTTTTGTTTTGATTTTTCAGACCAAGGGAGGAAGCACCTTATGAAGTTGTAATATGAAACTAATGGGGAAAAATACAGCACCCAGCCCTGAAAAGCTTTTCTATTGTTTAAATTAGAAAACTTACCCTAATAAACGTGTTAGAATAACATAATGTTGCCCTCTGCTGGTCCATTGTGACTTTACACCTAACGCTGCCTTTAATTTAAACTTAAATTCTCAGCATGGGTTAAAAATAAAAGCAAAACTCATCTGATAATGACAAAACTTAAAACAGGATAAGCTCCAAAGTTACATCTCCATGATATTTATTTTTTATTTTACACTTACGTTAAGCAGGAAAAGGCTACAATGTATTTAGAAATTGCTCTAAGAATAAAAACCCTAGCAAGTATTAAATTATTTATTTCTAGAAATATAGCCATACCTCTGTCTTCCAACAATCAATCGCATTCCAGAAAATGATAGGATACATAATAATCCTGAATGCTTTGGCAATGCTATAAAAAGATTCTTAACTTTGATCTTTAGATATTCTCCCACTATAATTTGAAGTTATTCCCTACATTATAGCTTTGAATAACTAGTATTTTCAAAAGTATCTTTAAAAGAGTAGGGAAAGGGGGATTATACTGTACTTGAATGGAAAAGCAGCTCTACTTGATGATATCAAATTCTTGAGCAAACTTTCCATGAAGTCATCTTTACCTACAGGAAGTCAATTAAAATGTGACAGGAGAGATTAAGGGCTCTGTGACAGATTTCACTGGTCTGTACTCAGTATAGACACAGCAATGCTATAACACTGAAGCTACAATGAATATTTAACAATCCAATGACTAACTACTCTACCAGAGTTTTCAAAATAATGTGATGTCCCTATTTGTTAGAGCAAGTTCACTCTGGCATCAATTAAATCATGAACTGTCATCTTGATTGCTCTCTTTGTTGAGGGACAGCACATTTCCATCTAAGGATCAGCTCAGCTTTATATCTCTGCAAGACAATTCATAATTCTGAGCAGCAGAATGAATGCACAAATTACATTCTTCAACCTTTTACTCCCACTAAATCTTTCCTTTTTTCCACTTTGCTGAGCCTGAATATTTTATTCCTCCATCAAATATGCATCCCATTAATTAAGTTAAATTACTTCTGACTGCCAAATATTCTCTGTCGATGACTGTCAACAGAAAATACATGGCTGTGAACTTCTAATGACACAGTCTCGCTTAAACATGAGTTACAACCTTCACGCAGGCATCTACAGGCAAATTATCGGCCTCTTCTTCAAAACCGGGCTGAAATTAAATGCTGGTTTCTTTTTCTTCAGCTTTTAACAAGTACACAATAGATGACACCCGTACTTGACAAAGCAAGTACTGCAATTTTAATTATATACCTTTTCCTCATCTTTTAATTGCTGTTGTTAATCAGTCATTAACTTCTTCCCAAAGTGCAAGATTCTTAAATCTCCTTCAAAACATTTCGGCTCAATAAATTCCATCGCTCTTCATAACTAACATATAATTTTGTCTATTTTTAAAACTGTCATTTTCCAAACAGGGTATTTTTAATGTGCTCTTTAAGGATGACAGTAACAGGGTTTTAATCATAACTTGCATAAAATTATCGCTCTCTAACACATCAAGACTAAAACAACTCAGAAAGACTTAAATGGGTTGTTTAAGAATAATTTTGTAACATAAACACCAAAATTTCTATCTTTACCCTTGAGCTACAGTCCCACTAAGCTAAGGGGGGAAATATTATATTTATATATAGATAGATAGATAGATACCCACACACACACATATATAGCAATTTCTTGCCCCCTCCACCACAGAAATGGAAATGTAGTTCTCAATAATTTATTATGCTCCCTATCACAGTGTAATCATTAGTGCAAAAATATTTAATTACAGTGAAACTGTTATGACATTACTGTAAAGCCAGTAAATTTTTTTCTAAACCTTAAGATAATGTGTTCTTTGGGGTAACAAACAATATTCCCATGGCCCACCCTTCCATGAATACTTCAAAAATGCCACCTAGGCCCTATGTAAATGTTATCCATCTCTCTCACAGACACAAAAAGAAACCTGCTTCTTGAAGACATGAGCCCACCCTAAAGTATATGACCAAGTGCAGAGCCCTGTCAACCAGGCTGCCCAGAAAGAATGACTGCCAGGATGCCTGCGAACTACATCAACATAGCATTCATCATCCTAACTTGTCCGTGGATGCAGAAAGGTGCTCTGTTTTTCTCAATGTTTAGAAGTTTCTAAATCTCTTTGTGGTTTCTTTTGAAGTACAGCCGCAGTACAAAATAAAGTGATTGTATCTGTATCCCTTAAAGCAACTAGACAGGAGTGCTACATGATGTAGTCTAGGTGAGCACCCACAGGCAGTCAACTGTATCACGCATGTAGATCACATAGTCCACGAGATACTATTAATAGTTGAAAAGGAACAACAAAAGGGAGGGGTGGCAAGGGGGAGGAATAAAATTATTCTGCAAACTGGCATTAGGCAAACAGAATATGACAAAGATATTTCTGAGGATTTGTTCCTGATACAAAATAAAATGAAATGCTATTTTTGACAAGCCAGCTTGTTCTAGATGTAATTCTCATCACCTATATTACATCATCTTATACAAAAAAGAAAACAGTTGTTATCACAGTGACTACCCAAACTTCTTGTACATCTTCATCACTTTCCGGTTAAATTCTATCCTTTGATGACAACTGACGGTCTAAATGCAAAAGGAATTACGACAGACTCACCACTGTTAGTTCCCAAAATTAGAGCTCTCACATGTTGGGCACTCAAAAAATGCCTGAAAAATGAATGAATGAATAAATCGATCAATTAATTAACTTCGCTGCTTAAACATGTGTCCATTACTTCCCTACTTTAAAGACTGGTAGCTAGAAATAGTGAAGCCAAAGAGTTTAAGACCTACATTAAAACTAATTAGAATGCCAGTGGGATATAATAGAAACATATTGACCCGAGAGTCACAAGTCCTGGGTTCTTGTCTCCATTTGTGAAAAGTCATTTAAGCTCTTGACCCAAATTTCTTTATCTGTCCACTAGATGGATTAGACCAGGCAATAGTGTAAGTTTCAACACCCTATTTTTAAATAAATTTTGTGAGGAATATTAAAATGTCTTTAATATTTAAACACATTCCAATTTTTCAGACTACTGCAAATCTACATTGGGAAGCACTTGACTATCAATGTCATGGGCCACAATTTAAAGAACATGCTTATTTGCTAATATTATGATGATAATTACCAGATGTGTTAATGACATGAGACCATTTTCACCTACTTCATTTACAGCAGCACTTCTAAAATAGATGAGAGAGAGCATCTTACATTTAGCCAGATTTTACAAGAAGAATTTTCTAGTTCCCCATTAACCACATGTAATGCTGACAGCATAATTATGATGCAAATTAACCCTTTATTGGTCCTTCAAAAACAACCATCCCTTGGGTCCAGCTCAGTCTATTCCTATACAGCCTCAGCAGCAAATAGTACTTTTTAAAATTTAATGGGAATAGCAAACCAAAAATAACTTTCTGAAAATTCACATATCTACAGAGTACTAACAGTGCTTGGAACTGTTAGTACTCTGATACTCAGACAACAAAGATGTTGGTATAATAATGCTAAAGCCAGCAGAAAGGGGAGTGGGGGTATAAGAAGACAGGGGACACGGCCAAAGGTATGGAGGGAGAAGACCACAGACACAGACCACAGGGGCACTCAAAAGACAGGCAAGTCCCGCAGGCACAGAAGCAGGAGCGTAAGTGCATTCCCCAATGGCATACACTTTGTAAAAATCAGTGACTGCCTATCCCAGGTTACGCTGACCATCCAGAGGAATCAAGCATGGAAACACAACTGTAGCATCCACTTTCAACGTATCAGCTATGTGTGGACATCTGTAGCATGGCCACATGATTGCGCGTGTCCTTTTAATTACTATTTGGAACTATCATACATTAAGTCATATGGAGCAGTTATCAACCTGTTTTCATTACAATTATCCAAAATCAATAACATCCTTAATTAAAATTACAGTGAAAAAGAACAGTGAAATCCTCTTAAAATAATTCCCCTGACCAATTTCCATGCCCTTGATCCTGAAACAGTAAATCGCTTCCACCAGGTTTTCTACTCTCCACTTCACTGCCTAGTCACTGTCCAGAAAACTAAGAAGTCAGATAAGTTAAAAAAAAAAAAAAAAAAAAGGAGTGCTGGAAAACAGAGGAAAAGGCCAGCATTTCACTCCTTAGCATGGCACAGCTTTGGGACCTGACCCCCGTCTGCCTTACCCAACTGTCCCTGGAAGTGCCCACCTGGCTTTGTGCTCTAGCCCCTGGCAGTGCTGACTCACTATAGTTCCTGGGCACGCCCATGCTCCCTGGCTGGAACCCCTGCACCCCGCCTGCAATGGGCTGCCCTGTTTATTTGCCTAACTCCCACTCACTGCACATCAGTGCCACCAACCCCAGGAAATATTTTCTGAATTGGCCAGGGAGTCGTGGGCATTTCTTGACGTAAGCTTTCTGCATTTGAGGCAGTTACTGGTTTGATCATTTTAGCCCTAAAGACTAACACAGCACCGGCACATACTGATGCTCACTAGATGTGAATTTATTATTTTAAAAATCCCCACTTCCCCCCATGTAGCCACACGTATTTCAGGAACTGCTTGCAGTGCTCTTACTGGTACACCATGATGCTCCATTCCTCTCTACTTTCACTTACGTTATTTTCTTCCCTCTGTTAAGAATGTCCAAATTTGCCTTGCAAATACCCCCTCATCCTTTACGACCACAGCGTGAGGGGGGTTCTCCCACTGCTGCTCAGCAGAGCCCGCCCCTGCGCTCCCATTCCACTTTCCCACTGCTAGAGTGGCTTCTGGACCACAGATGGGCTCTCCTGCAGGAGCATGTGACCACAGGGCCTGAGTGTCACCCCATCACTGTGAGTGTCACACAGAGAAAACACGCCCAGGAATCTGCCAAATGAGAAATGAATGAAGAAATAATAAATCAACGGTTATGCTTCCCTTCTCTCTGCACTTCCTATACGTCCTCTTATCCAGTTCTCCGACGAGTCAAAGAGCAAAACCCTCCACAAAGTGGAGGACTCATTAAAATGAGCCGATGAACAGGAAGAGGGAGGCAGAGAACAGGCTAACAAGGAAAAAAAAATCACAGAACAGGCAAAAGACCAGAAAAGTGGCCACTCTCCTGTATCCTCCTATGGCAGGAGGGTTAAAGAATCTTTAGACTCCACAATAGACTTTAAAATCACCACAGAACCTTTTTAAAATAAAGAAACAAGGACTTAAGTCACTGGGACATGACCGCTTCACCAGGAAAGACCCTAGAGACAGAGGCCAATGTTTTCAACTATAACCCCAAGAAATGACGATGTTTATTTCTATTTTGTTATAGATTGATCATACTTATTGGCCTTGGAATAAATCTATGACTCCACTCTTCTCTGGCAAAAATTTTAAAATCTACTACTACAAAAAAGGGCATGGTGGTGACAAACATCTCTCCTTTCACCGCTGAGGAGAGGCTGGGAAGAGCATTCCTGTTTCTAGTCCACTGTCCCAACCTCACCCCAACTGTCTCCTGGACTTACAAAACAACTCACTGGAAAATACACTAGAATCATATCTGAGGGAAAAAATTTTAGATTTGAATATTATTACCAAGATATCTCATAGTTTTTCAAATAATTAAGTGATCTGTATATAAAAAATATTTTCGGGCCGTGCGTGGTGGCTCACGCCTGTAATCCTAGCACTCTGGGAGGCCGAGGTGGGAGGATTGCTCAAGGTCAGAAGTTGGAAACCAGCCTGAGCAAGAGCGAGACCCAGTCTCTACTAAAAATAGAAAGAAATCAATTGGCCAACTAAAAATATATAGACAAAAAATTAGCCGGGCATGGTGACGCATGCCTGTAGTCCCAGCTACTTGGGAGGCTGAGGCAGGAGGATCGCCTGAGCCCAAGAGTTTGAGGTTGCTGTGAGCTAGGCTGACGCCACGGCACTCTAGCCCGAGCAACAGAGTGAGACTCTGTCTCAAAAAAAAAAAATTTCAAAATGTTCATTCTCTGTGTAAAAGGTATTATGAGGATTTGAACACCAGAGGAATAAACAAATAATGTTAATTTTGTATTCCTAACTGACAGGAAGAGAGACAGTAATCATTACATAGCATTTTCTAAATTTTAAACTAAAGACAATAGTATATCATTAAACAAAAAGCATTAAAATATTACATGGATAAAATATATAATGCGCCCTTTATAACGATAAAGTATTTTAATGTTAATTTGAGTGTTTTTTACAAAACTGAGAGATATCGCACTTCATACTGTTACAGGCATAATTCATGCCACAGTATAAAACAAACTTTTTCTATGTATATCTCTTGAACCAAAACAACCAGCTGAACCAAATACTTATTTTATTTG
>VBSM01003157.1:51698977-51713977 GCA_008086735.1 Cheirogaleus medius | reverse complement strand
CTTTTTGTTAAGGGAGTTGCTAATACACAACCCTAAAACTAAGTCTTAGTTAAAAATGCAAGATACACAGTGGATGAGCATTATTACAATTGTCTGCATAAAGATACATAAACATATGAAAAAGAGGTCAATTACAAATAATCTGTATTATTAATACTGAGTTCAATACAAAATGTATTATTTATTGTTTCCATCAATTTCACCATAAAATATTAGTTTTTTCCTCAAGAAAACCAAGAGTTTACTAAGAAAAAAGAGCACAGTATTAAGAGTAATAATTCTATTAATACTTTAACAGTGTGCCTGCCCCAATATTTTTTTGCATTATTATTTAATCAAGACTGTTTAAGAAACAACTTCTTACAACTCAAATAATAAAGAGGTCATTAATAAACTTCTAAAAGACAGAGATGAAGATATTAACTACTGGAGAAAAGAAAACATAATGCTGGACCTTCTGTTTGTGACAAAATTATAGAGTTAATGTTCCTGAAAGATCACTTCACCTTTTAAACCATGATTTTGTAAAAGGTAAAATTTATAGCAATTAAAACTAATGAAGAAATGCAGCATGAGCTGCTTATGTTCAGGAACTAATAGGCCCACTGAGAATTTCTAAGATTATTTAGCCATCAATGATAATGAATTGACATTGTCAATGATGTTAACATACCAATACTCTCTACTGCCACTAATCTGATAACCAATCCCTGCACTTTTTATGTTTTCTACTTTAATTTTTAACCTAAATACTGCCCTATCCCCTTGAAACACACAAAATACAGAACAATCTATGATACTTTTTCTGTAACATTGAAGGGTACCTAATTTATTATTGTTCTGTTTCACCTACATAAGTCAATAGGTAGTCTTAAGTTTATTGCAATACCTCAGAACTTTCACCTTCTCTGTGAAAATATCAACTCTGTTAAAATTATTGCTATGTAACTTTTAAATCAAATTCCATTTAAAAAATAAAGAGAACTATTATTTCATAGTTAGATGAAATTCAGTGGCTATGACAATTGTAAAAGGTGCAATTTTGGAAATCTAGAATGCATGTTCTATGCACACTCACACACGTAGCTCTCTCTGACACCAGCATAAAACTCAATATATGTATATTTATAATTCTGTATCTTGGGAATCAAATATATAAAATACTAATGCAACATTTCAGTTGTGTTTGGTAAGCAATTAGTAGGCAAGGTGTTCATTGTTCAAGTTATACAATTAAAGCCAATCAATTATGTATTGTTTTTGATACCATATATGTCAGAAACTATTCTCTGAAAAAAAATTTTCTTCTCTTTCTAGGGTCTTAGTAACGATAATTAAGAAAAAAAAATGAACAGAACTGGATTTCTATTAAGAGTATGCAAAATTTGTTTACTTATATCTCAGAAATGAGGAAGAAACTGCTTACTGCAACCTAATAGCAAATTTTCACTGTAGTCAGAGAGCTCTTCCTTATAACACATACAGTAAAAACAATAAATGAAATATATTTCTTTTAAAATTCCAAGATCTATAGCAATTAAAACGAACCATTCGGCACCTGACCCTTGCAGCTAAAATCGGTAGTAACAAAACTCATTCTCCCACTGATCTTCAGGGGGCTTTAGAGCAAAGGTTCATCTTCATTTACTTTAGCTGTAAGTCACTGAACCATCAATTCTGCCAATGAATATATCACAGACCATGGTTAATAAAACTGCTTGCAAAGTTATTTGTAAAACTATCTTTAGGGTCAAAAATGCAATTGCATCCTGGGACAAAGTGTACCATCCAACAAAAAGCAGAATTTGTTTTTGGCTTAAAACATATTTACATGGTAGTATCAATCTGAAGAATCTTCAACTAGAAAAATAAACCTAATATAACATGTTCACACTGCATAATTTAATTGAACCTGTGGTATTCTGTGAATTAGCCTTAAGAATTGAAGGCTTCTCAGGTTTCACATAAAGACTTTTTCTATGATGCACTTATTAGTTAATTTCTCTAGCATAATAACATTAAAATATACTTTTAATCAGAAGTAGGGTATTAAAATCCACCTCTGAATGCCTTATGATATACCATATATGTCATAGCATTTTAAAACCTTTTAAACATTTCTGCTAAATTAATTAGTTTTGCATTAAGGTACCTCAGCGCTTTCTATTAAATGCAACACATTTGAATGACAATTAAACATTGTGAATGATTCTTTGGAGAAAAGAACCATTAACTAAAAAAAGAAACAAGTTTTGAAATAAAGTTACACAAAAACACATTACACACTGTTTTTTCACACACCAATCCTGCAATAATCAGCAACCAGCCTTCTGAAATTAAATCCTTTTGTTTTTTCCTTATAGAACATGTCCAATGGATCCAAAGAGCTATTAATGTGATTAAAATTAAAGCAGTATAGCAAAAGAAAAAAAACACATATATACACTCCTAAAGCTATATTATGTATTTTTTATGTCTTTAAATGGAATTTATAGTTCTCTCTGGCAATGTGAATGAACATCCTATAATTTAGTCAATTTACAGATTACAGGTTCAAATTGACCTTGTAGCCCATAAAATTGCTCATCTTCAGTACAGGATTAGAAGTGGGAGAAGAATGTCATAACTGTGTTTAAAGAATTTACCATAACAATGGAAAGGAGGATACGCATGCATAATTTTAGCCACTCTTACTCCTATCAGTTTTGAATTCTGAAACAATGGCTATCCTGCACATGCTTCCTGGTTCACACAGCAGAGATGGCTTCAATTTACTCACCCACAAACATGACACTTGTATTCCCTCATCCCAAGGTGCCTTTTCACATGGTTTCTGGCATCTCCAAGCTGAGCTGTTGCAAAATGGCATATCTTGCACTTGAATGGTTTTGATCCTGAGTAAATTTAACATAAAATATGATTTAAATAATATCTTACTCATAGTTTAAAAAAGAAGGCTAAATCTTAAATCACACCTTTAATCGAATTAAGAATTTCTGTCCCCAAAATGGAATACGTGCATTCATTTATAACTTGAAGAGATCTGATTCCATAATTATTCTACCCTGAAGACTTCATTGTTTCAGGGAGTCTTCTTAACTTTCAATAATACTTGTAAGATTCAAAGTCAAAAGAGAGACTGTCTGTTCAACAGTATGAAGTAGATGTGATGAGCTAAATAATTTTAAATATTTTTCTTATAATTCACAAAAATAAATTTTAAAGTCATTCAACATTTAAAATGAAACATTTTTAAAACATAAATACATATGGAGTAGCTGATATTTTTAAAACATATTTATCATCAAGCACATTTTTCAGTGGCCATCTCCTTGTTTTCTCGTATTTCTCCAGCTTTGAATTTATTCACATTAATGATGGTTATTTCAGATTTTTTCTGACATTTATGTCAAATGATTCATTATGTTTTTAATAACACAATGTATGAATACACAGCAGATAAATTATTATGCTTTTATGATCATTTTACAGTCAAAAATTGGTGATGACTCAGCAAACCAGAAGAATTGACATTTTGGTTATTGTTTTTAAGAACAAATTTTTCAACACAAAAGGCATAGTAGCAACAAAATTTTTTGTAGTTAACTTAATAAAGAAATAAGATTAAGCTATACTCAAAAATGAGAAAATAAAATTATTTCAAAGTTGACAAACCTACTGTTAGTAACAGATAAGATTGTAGCTAGAACATACTTACTGATAATCAATAGTCACATTAATGAGAAACAACACTCTTTTAAGACACAAAATATATATACTATTTTCCAATTTTCTAACTACTATATCTTCAGAAAAATAAAATCATAAAAACCACAGTTTAAAATCAGTACAGTATGTTTCCAGATTTTTCATATCATGTTTAGTACCTATTTGACAATATATCTCTTCTATTATAACTAGATAGAACATGAAATATGTGGACTTTAATATACAAAAAGTTCAAATAAAAAAATTGCAATAAATCATATTTGATCAATGAACCTTTGTGCAGTGCCCTTGGGGAAAAAAAATCCTCCAAGAATACTTTGTTGAAATTGAAGCACTCAGTAAAAAACTTCAGTCTTAAATTTCCATTTAATTCCCAAAAGCTGACAAAAAAGTGAAGCATTTAATTTTAATCTTCCAACAGAAATAAAAAAAGTCAACAGTACTAAGCACGGGCAGACAAGGTTGAATATTTCACAGTTCAATGACAATGAAGCCAGATCTCTTAATACTTCCATTTCTACTGTTAGAGGTAGATGTAAAATATATTTAGCACCTGAATGGTTATATCTAGTCAGGTTTATATGTTTAAATGTCAAAAGCAGGTTGAGACTGCAGCCTACAGCAATCACACTATCAATCACATTAGAAACTACACTTTACTTAAATGATTCTGATAAAACTAAGCCTATCACTGCTTTGAAACATTTCATTAAAACACAGAATTCTTTACAAGGACTTTAGAAAAGTATAAGAATCAATTTACCTGTGTTTTAAATTAAAATGCTTTAAAATAATAGGGTAATTAGGAAATTATTATAATATCAGAACTCCAAAGAAGATAAAGCCCTCCCAATATCTGTACTATAATTTTCGGTGAACGGATATAAAACATCTCATGGGTCTGGGTTTTCACTTTGCTCACACAGCGCCTGCACTGTGACTAGGTCCCCCGTGTGCGGCAAAGACGTCACACAGGGCTGCACATGGGGTCTGCGGTGTTTCCAGTGTACTGTGCGCGGATCCTTTGTGACAAACTCTAGTCCCTGCAGGTCTCAGCGGTCACTGCTACAGTGCACTGATAACACGTAAATGAGTTATCGTTGGTGGCTTCACCCAGAATCACTGAGTCTTCGACTATTTTTCATATCTGATATTCAGAGCAAGCTGTGTTAACATCTCCTTTCTGTGTCATAAAAATTCAAATACTAGCACAGGTAATACTTCTCTGTATATATACTTAAAAAAACAAAAATGTGTCCCTTTTTTTCTTTTTCTCCTAAAAGATAATGCTAAGCTTGCTATGCACATTCCAAAATGAATCCAGACATCGTGTTTATGAGACACAATTTGTAAAATCACATATCTGTAAATCTGTCTTTCTCTCAGATGTATTTTGATCATTGTAAACTTTCAATATTATTTTTAAATAGTTCCATTCTTTAAAACAGCATTATCCTCAGTAGGTTTTTGGTTTAATCTGGTCTGTGAGGTTTCTTGAAAGGGAAAAACTAAAGAGACTCTAACTTTCCAGTACCTTATTATTTTACCCAAAAAAAATTCCAAAGACTTTAAAGACTAAGTCTTCACATGGATCTACAGGGGCCATTCCTCAATTATCAGTCATTACTAATTAGTATGCATACTTGGACATGATATTAACATGAAAAAGAAAACACAAAGAAAAATCTTTAGGTCTCATAGGAATGAAGTAAAATGTTTACTACTCACCATCTAACACCTCTCAACTATATCCTTAATTCCAAAATCCTTCTTAAACATTCGAAAACTTCATTCATTTATCCATCTGCTCATTCATTCATTCAACAAATTTCACTACGAGCCAACTAAGTGTGGGGCATAGAAGCAGCACTGAATGAAGTAATCCCTGTTCTCACCATGCTTAAAATCTACAAATTCACTCCCCTAGTGTTCTCTTTGTCCTCTGAACTGTCACATATTGAGTTACAAACACTACCAGTCCTGACTTCAGAGTTTTTCAGTGAAGCCACACACCCCCCATCTCCCTACATGTGGACATTTTCGAGTGGCACAGGTAACCAGAGTACTCAACATAAAATGAATGGCTTCAGACAATCTAGTAGCTTAACAGTGTCCTATGTTATATGAAATAAAAGCTTTAACAGAATAACGCAGGAGAGAAAACAAACAGCTTTTTCAGTCCTATTAATGTAATGTGAAAGGGAAGCCTACTCTTTGTGGTCACACTGATTGCTCCACACCAGAAATCATATGGGAATACTCTGGGATACTTTTTTCCTACAATTCTTGATAACCAAAACTCACTTACTTCTTAGAGCGCTGCTTTTATCATGCTATGGATGGGAAGAAAAGGTTATATAAAACATATAGTAAATCACAAAATATGAAAACAGGGATTGGAAGAGTAAGCCCTTTTCCAGTTAGCCATTAATAACAGTCCCTGCATTACTATTTCACAGACATAAGCAAAGTATCAGAAAAGCAATTCATTTTAAGATGCTCCAAGAAAAAATCTTGAATTAAAACCTGGAGACCAACTTCCCCCAAAAAATGACTTGCAAAATTGAAATGGTAGACTGGTAGCGTGTACTCAGGAACAGTGCTCTCGGTGGTGCCTCAAAGCACAATAAAAATGTACTTGCTGATAAGACCAACAAAAGATGTTTAAAAAAAAAAGTATGCTAACTTTTACTAAATGTTACAATCAATGATGTAACTTATATAAGTAGGGTTACTTTGTCACATATTGATAGTTACCTCACTTTCACATCCACATTAACTTGATTTTAAATGCAATTAATACATATAGTCAAGGAAGACTAATGGACTACATTCCGCACTTAACCTGGTGGACATTTTCAAATGGCACAAGTGACCAGTGCAAACCTATTTTGCATTGTAAACGACTAAATAAATCTTAATGGATTAAGAATGATCAGCTATCAACACACAAGGGAAATTAAGTGCTGAAATGCCTACATTGATTATTTTAAATTATTAGCCTTACTCTGTTCTTGAATTTGTATGCTTTTAGTGAGCTTTAACACATTTACAAGACTTATTGACTATAATTACAAGAGAATTCAAGTAATGGACACATCAATTATAAGCAACATGTCTTGACCAGACAGTTGCATAAAGAATTCTAAAAAGAGCTCCATTAGCATCTTCCTCTTAGTTTTATTCAGTTTTATCTGCCTTAAGAGGGCATATTAAGAAAGTACATATTTTCTACACATGTGAACAAGCCTTATTTCTAAAACCATATTTCAGAAAGTGAGCTACAAGGTACTGACAGAGATATTAAAAATGCAAACAAATAAGTATTTGAACTTATTCCCAAAAAATGGCTCTAGCACATGGGAATAGTTGGGATCAAAAGTACAATGTTTATATTTACCTTTATTAATCTTATGCAGGTTACCCTGTTGCTTTCTTCAATGAAAAACTTTTATCTATCTTTAATCATCCTAAACTAGTAATAATGCTTCATACTCTTTTGTCTATCCCCTTGTAACCATGCACTAAGTTTCAGAAACTGCATGAATTTTAAGTATACCTTTAATAATAAGCCATTATTTAAAAGTACAGTAAAATAAACCTTACAGTTTTAATGAAAATATGTTCATTGAAATGTGAATTTATTATTCAAATCCACTCATAAATTCAACCATGGAGACAGAACTTGTCTAAGCAGAGCACAATGATTTAGAAAAGCTGTCTATTTAAAATAAAGAATGTATGGCAGGTTTATAGAAACAGTGCAGTGAATTTTTACATAAATTTAGAAGAGCAGCTTATGCATTTTACACCAAAAAATGTTTTTTAAAAAATTTCTACCTAAAATTAGTCATTAAAATGGAACACTAAATGTAACAGAACACAGAAACTAAACCAGGTGCCACCTCCAGGAAAACCAGATCCCAAATATATTTTAACTTTGAAAAGTGGCGGCTAATTTTGATCCTTGAAGGTACAATCTTGTGACTTGACATTATACTTCTGAATATAAAATATTTGGCAATGAATATTTTTAAATCCCTAAAATTGTAAGAACATTTTTATTATTCCATTCTTGAAAAGTCATTTAATATATCCCCTGAAAATACAAAGTGTCACTTAATATATACTTTGGCAAATCAAAT
This sequence comes from Cheirogaleus medius, assembly GCA_008086735.1. Lineage (NCBI taxonomy): Eukaryota > Metazoa > Chordata > Mammalia > Primates > Cheirogaleidae > Cheirogaleus > Cheirogaleus medius. The sequence continues at coordinate 51,706,103 of VBSM01003157.1, read as the reverse complement.
AATTAGGACTTAGAAACAACTAAAATCTGTAACAGGAGTTTTAAAAAGGCATCAGAAGGACTATGCTTTTTAACAAAATTAAGAGACACTTGACAACTAATGTGCCTTCGGAATCACTAAGGCTTAATTATAATACCTTTAGAAATGTTAAGTGTCAACAATGACTTGCTACTGACACCCAGAGCCCCACAAGGCAGCACAGTGTGAACTGGGTAGAAGGCCAGCAAGCAGCTGCAGGGAAGGCTGCATATTTGGAATTTCATCATCGACTTGTACTTTATAGGTAAACATGGGCTTGCTGCGGAGCTACGTACCTGTATGGGTGCGAATGTGTGCCAGGAAGGCCATGGAGTTGCTACTTCGACACATCTTCCCACAATACTTGCAAACGTTTCCCTGGTTTTCCTCCCTCTCACGGTTGATTTGCTCAGTGTCTTCCACTATATACTTATTCACCTCCCGTAGCAATTCCTCATGCTGTCCTTTAATATGCAGAAATAAATTCTGTTCAGAATCAAAGGGCTCTGTACACTTGACACATTTAAAGGTGGCCCCTCCCTCTGGAAGCTCTTCGACACTGGCCTGTTCATTTCTCATATGACCAGCACTAGCCAAATGCTGATGAAGGTTGCTTTCTGTATAGAATGACTTTCCACATAGTAAACAATGAAAGTGTTTCTCTTTTGTAGGATGCTTCATGGCTATGTGAACATTCAGTCCACTCAGTCCATCTGCTAAGAAGCCACAATCATCACAACGAATTCGTGTGGATTCGCCAAAGGAATTGCCTTCAGCTTTCTTCTTTTTCATGCCTTGAGCACAGTCTTTTAAGGGCAATTCACTAATTCTCACTCCTGTTGCTATCAGACCCTCTTCGGGCTGGTCTATCAATTCACCATCTTCAGGGTTCTTTATCCTTATTATGGAAGAATCAAACCGGCCAAAACTGTACGTGGCCTGCCCTTTATCATCAATACTAATTATAGTTTCATAAACATCATTACTTTCAGCTGTGCTATCAGAAGCTGGGCTATCCTCTTCCAAAATAATCTCCGCTTCGTGCTGTGAATTGATCAGAATGCCCTTGCCCTCCGGACCAGGATCTTCCTGCACACCTTTCAAATCCTCTGAACCATGTGCACGCCCAGCTTCGTCTTGACTCCCGCTCTCCGGGCTTCCCTGCTCTCCTGTTCTCATCCCAGCAGGGGCAGTGCTGTCAGCTGGGTGCGCCCCATCAGGGGCTCGGGGACACAGGTGTTTGTGAAGGACTTTTCCTCCACCATCCGCTGTGCCTCCTCCATCGCTCTCACAGGGGATGTTTGGGTCACCTCCATCGTTCAACATCTCATGGTTTTTCTTTGCTGTCGAAGCTGAGCTTCCTGAATTTTCATTCTGAAATCCGCTTGGGGAGCCATAATTAGAGGAAATATTTAGAGATACCATCTCTTCAGGTTTCATAACTTTATCCTTGACCAGGGGCTGCTGGAAAGTCTCACAAAAGGAATGGTCTTCACTGAAATTAGATTCTTCCTCAGTCTCAATTTCTACAGAGTCAGGAGCACAGAGTACTTTAGACATATCTAAATTAGTATTTTCATCTAAAATCGAACAATCAGCAGCGGTTCTAGATTTAAAAGTATCAGATGGTTGGTCAGAAATTATTTGGAATTCCCCAGAATTTTGTTGATGCTCCTCTTCAGGTATAATGATATTTTTGGACATTTCTGCAGAACCTGCTTCTACATTAGAAGAGTTGAGATAAGACTGCCTTTTCATTTTGTGTTTCTCTGTTGCTGCATGCCTGGTCATCTCTCGACGAGTCACTGCATAGTAATCACACGCCATGCAATAAAACTCAAACTCTTTTGTGTGTTTCCGTTTTACATGCAGCTCTAGAGAAGCGGAAGAATGAGCATTAAACTCACAGTGTACACATTTAGTATCACCTGCTCCCGCAGCATCTCTCTGGGAATATGCATCCCCTTGTTGGCGAAGGTCCTCTGGCTCCGGAGACATTTGTTCCTTTTTATCAGTAAGATGACTGTTACCTTCCCCATCTGCAGAATGAAATACATTTTCAACTTCAACTGCAACTGAATTTCCATTATCTACTGCTGGCTTTTGTAAAATGGAGGTGTCTGACTCAGCTGGCTTGTTAGCGTGTTCGTCTGAAACGGTCACTGCTAAACTGGTGGTCTTTTTACCGGCTTCAGGGTTACCCCCTTCAGGGCCAACAATGATATATGAACTTTGTTTTCCATTTGCTTCTATTTCTACTCGTCCTTTATGTTTCTTGGTGGCACAGTGACGCTCCATATCTCCCTTGGTTACAGTATAATACTTACACACTTTGCATAAATAACTATATTGGTGACTGTGTTTTCGTCTAATGTGAACAGTCAAGTTTGTAATACTAGAGGCTAAAAGACCACAGTGTGAACACGTCCGTGAGATGTTACCTTTAGGTCTTCCTCTCTTTGGAGCAGTGGTCAAAGTTTCATCATCTTTGGTGCTAACACCAGACTGTAACAGTTCCTTAGGACTTACTATGTTTTTCTCCAGATAGGAATGTTCCTGCAATTGTACACCTACATGGCCTTCAATCCTTCCATTTCCGGAAACGTTAAACTCTTCCTTTTTATCATTTGCACCTATACATACCCTTTCAATACATTCTTCAAAGCTTAAGCCAATATTATTTTTCTTAGCATTTTCAAGATGTTTGCTTCTTTTAATGTGTTTCTCCATTCCTTCTTTGCTCAATGAATAAAGATTACATGCTTTACAAAGAAAGTGATAGTCTTGACCATGCCGAAGCTTTATATGTCTTGTGAGAACAGTGGAAGATCTCGTTTTATAAAAACACTTCTTACACTGAAACTGAGGCTTGCTTGAATGCCTTACTTCATTTCCATGGCTTACCCTGGACTTCACAGGTTCTTCCTGAGCTGTTTTTCCTGACTCATTCATAGAATCTGTTGTGTTTTCTGATTCTAAAGTACTTAAAGGTAAATTCTGCAAAACCAAATCACTGCTAAATGATTGAGAAGTCTTTGGTTGAACCAAGGAACTAATATGCTTCTCGGTTGCTTTGTGTTCTTCCACGTCTTTTTCAGACAAGAAGAACAGATTACAAACGGTGCAAAGAAAATTCATACTGTGCTTTTCCTTCATGTGGTCTCTAAGGTTTATTTCATTCAAGGAAACAAATGAACAACACTGACAACTGAGGACAGAAGCAGTTTGCTGGTGCTGGTTATTGCACAAATGTTCATCGAAGTCCCTTCTGGACATGCTGGAAAAGTCACAAGTCTGGCAGTAAAATTTCACCTCTCTGGCATGGCATCTTTTCACGTGAGTTTCCAAATCTGTCCCATTTGTAGCTATTTGCCCACAGTCTGTACAAGTATATAACATCTGAGGGTCAGAAGCTGGCTTCACTGTCAGGGACTCCAGCTGTATGGAACCCAGGAGAGGGGAGTTTCCCAGGTCTTGCTTCGGTTCCTGAGTTTCCGAGGTAGTCACATACAGACTCTGCACACTGCTGCTCATGTCTACATGGGGAGGCATCGGCTCTGCATCATTTGTTTTCATCTGTGCTCTAAAGTGTTTCATATACATCCTCTGAGTTTCATTTGTGCCTCTTTTATTAATTCCTAAAAGATTAAGCCTTTTCTTTGCCTGACCCTTCATGGCGAAAGTGCTACTTCGTCTACGAAAGCTATTACCCAACATTAGAATATTTCGCTCAGGTCTTGGCCTCGAGGTTGTACTGATACTATGCACTGTCTGTAGGGTATTTTTGGTAGATTCCAATTTATCTGAGAGACCCTCTGAGGTTACTAAGACTCCTAGCTTTTTACTCTGGTTTTCAGGATTTTGAGCTATGCCAAGGGAAGTAACATTATCTTCAACAATCTCTAGTTTTTCTGACAAAGTATTTCTGGATGGCATCATTTCAACAAGCAGCTCACTGCTACTACCACTTTGTTTAGAAATGCTTCCTCTGAAATCTTTAAATTTGCTTCCAACATTTCGCAATCCCTTTGGATCACTATTCTTTGCTAATGGTTTAGAAGTTCTTGGTTTTGCACGAACATTTTTTGCTCCCATGGTACTTGGTTTTTTAGGAAAAGGTTGTTTGGTTAAGATCTGTACAAATCCTCCACGAGCAGCAAGATTCTGACGCCGGAGATGTGTTTTGCCAAGATAATGTGCATTCAACAGGTTTTCTTCCACACACTGAAAGCCACAAAGATCACAAGAAAAGACCTTGAGTGGCCCATGTGTTTGTTTGATGTGCATGTGCAGAGCTGAGCTGCTCTCTGCTTTGTGGCTGCACTGGCAGCAGATATGTTCCTTTGACTGTTGCATGTGACATTCAGCATGTTTTTCCAAATCAGAGCAAGAAGAAAACAAATGGCCACATACGCTGCACTTGAGAACTGTATCTACATTTCCAATGGTACAACTAACACTAATTTCTTTCAGGGGGAAAGGAGATTCTCTTTCTGGATCAAGGGAAACTACTTCCTGAGCAGACTTTTTTTCAGTGTCTGTTTTCAGAGAAACAGCATCAACAGTGCTAAAGTCGGGAGGAGGGGAAAAGGCGTTTGGGAGACATGTGCCTCCACCCATGCAGTCGTTCAGGAAGGCCTCCTTCACGGCTTCGTCTAACAGGATACCCACGTGTGTGACTGAGCTCTGCGAAGTTTCTAATCCATGAAAGCCCTGCTCTCTAGTTTTAAGGGGCGCTGCCTCATCTAATTTCATTCGTTTGGAAGCATGTTTATTTCTCTCTTCCTCTACGACAACACTGTCAGAGTTTGATGATTCTGAAAAACCTCTCTTGCTTGTGGAGTTCTCAGAGGAATTTGCTATCACCTCAGACACAGGCCCACAATCTTCACTGTGGGATGAAATACTTTTCAAGTCCTGTGCTTCTCTCTTTATATTTTCATCCTCATCATTCTCAGGTTTATTCTCAGTATCCATCATTAATGAAGTGCGGATGATGTTTCTCCTGTCCCGTGTGGCTCACTGGGCACTCATAACCTGCGAAGGAAACAAACATAGTATGACACCTTGAACGTAGCGACACATGTTAGTCTGAAACTGGATTGAAAATTATCGCTAAGTTAGCCTCAATGAAGTATCTTTTATACTCGGAAGAATCTGATCATATATACGAAGTCCTTTGTGAAAACTATGAACTCAATTTTAGGAAGACCACATCACCCTACTATTGACTCATATCAATACTATTGTACCTTTTATAGAAAAAGTGATTTCTCAACCAGCTTACCGAAAAACTCCCAAGTTTCAATTCTATATATCAGTATGCTTCAATTTACTACTTTAAAAGAGACATAAGCTCTCTTTTCCAATTATGTTTCACTCTGTCTCTGTAAAACACATTAAAATGTAACTGCTGTAATGCAAGTCTGGAAGTTAGGCCTTCCCCTCTGTAGCCTCCCAACAGAAGCCCAAGTTATAGTGTAAAAGAAACATAATTTCAAAACAACTGCTTCATCCTTTTCCCCTAAAGCAAAGAGCCTTACCACGATTTTTCTAAATACATCCCAATTAACACAACATGTATAATCTCATCAACTGTCACCATTCATGCTCAAATTCTTTTGCCAATGCAAAGGAACTCATTCCAGTTGTCAATCATTAATTTTCTCATCTAACAGTCATTTTATATGGTCTGAAGGTTAATGGCAAAGGGAAATGTCAGTAGCCCACTAGAATTAATGGAGTAAATTTTGAGGAAAAAAAGAATGTTATTGAATAAAATGCTTTGAAATCAATAATATTGATTTTATTTTTCATTATGCTATTTAATTCAATTAAAACATATCATTTTCCATTTACTTTATACCATGATTAGAATTTTCAGCCAAATGCCATTTGATTTGATGTTAATAAAAAGCCATCAACATATTATGGTCTCAAAGCCAAGGACAACTATTTTAACTAGTTTTTTAATAACATTGACAAATCAAATGAAGCTTGTTGCTTTGGCTCTGCTAACATTAAGGGGAAAAAATATAGGTAAGATATGATACCAAAAGCATGAACGAGAGAAATAGGTAAATTGGACTTCCTCAAAGTTAAAAACTTCAAAAGACACTATGCTTCCAAGGCCACTATCAAGAAAACAGATGTGAAAAGAGAACCCACAGAATGGGAAAAAAAATTTTTTAAGCATATCTGTAAGGGAATTAAATCTAGAATATATAAAAACTCTTATAACTCTGTAAGATAAACCAATTTAAAAATGAGCAAAGAATATATCTTTCTCTAAGGAAAATACACAAATGTCCAATAAGCACATGAAAAAATACTCTACATCATTAGTCACTAGAGAAATGCAAATCAAAATCATGAGGAGATAAGATAGCTATACTCAAAAAGTCAAATAACAAAGGTTGGTGAGGATGTGGAGAAATTAGATAACACTGCTAATAGGAATGTAAAATGGTGCAGCCTCTTTTGGAAAACAGCCCACCCATTCTTCAAACGATTAAACGTGGAGTCAGCATATAGCCCAACAATTCTATGCCAGGGTGTATTTACCCAAGAGAGATGAGATGAGATGAAAACACAGATCCACACAAAAACTTGTACACAAATGTTTACAGCAGTATTATCCATAATATCCAATAGGTAGAAACAACCCAGATGTCCACCAATGGATGAATGAACTAAGAAGATGTATATCCATACAATGGAATATTATTCAGCCATAAGAAGGAATGAAGTACTAATACATGTCACAATGGACGTTAAAAACATTATGCTAAGTGAAAGACCACATATTATATGATTCCTTTTATATGTAATGCCCAGAAATCTATAGATACAGAAAGATTAGTAGTTTCTTTGTTCTGGAGGTAGGGGAATGAATGGAGGGTAATAGCTAAAGGGGGAAGGGTCTTTTTTATTTTATTTTATTTTATTTTATATAAGGTCTCATTCTGTCACCAGGGCTAGAGTTAGAGTGCAGTGGCATCATCATCACAGCTCACTGCAGTCTCAAACTCCTGGGCTCAAGCAATCCTCTCTCAGCCTCCGGAGTAGCTGGGACCACACCCAGCTAATTTTTCTAATTTTTTTTTTT
>VBSM01003157.1:51678452-51698877 GCA_008086735.1 Cheirogaleus medius | reverse complement strand
ACTAAAAAAAAAAAAAAGATAAAATTTATGAAGCAATAGCACAAGACAGTGGACGCCAGGCACCAAATAACAGTGATCCCTGACAGAAACAAACTGGGTAAGCCCAGCCTTCTGCCTGGAGAAAGCACCCAGGCCACAGCACATTAAAAACATTATGTTAAGTGGGAGCTGAGTTGAGGGCAGGACAAAGGAAAGGACAGAGGTGAAGGAAAGAGGAGCCCCAAGATCTGCAGATGACCCCTCCCGCATATCCCAACCAAGCCACAAAGCTCTGCCCTCCCAGCAGAAAGATGCCCGAGCCCTTCACAGTCAGGCCCCAGTAATACCAGCCCTCTGCCCCAGCAACCACCGCTCAGAATTCTTCCACAATAGATTTGTTTTGCCAGTTCTAAAGGTTTATATGAAATGGAATCATACAATATGCTTTGTAAGGGAAGCTGGGTCTGGCTTCTTTTGCTCAGCATGATGCTTTTGCTGCATGTGTGACAGATAAGTAGTAGTATACCCCATAGATATACCACAAGCGTGTTCCGTTGCATTGCTGAGTGGTATACACTGCATAGATACACCACAAGTGTGTTCCACTCATTGCATTGCTGAGTAGCATACACTGCAGAGATACACAAGTGTGTTCCATTGCATTGCTGAGTAGTATACACTGCAGAGATACACCACAAGTATGTTCCATTCATTGCATTGCTGAGTAGCATACACTGCAGAGATACACCACAAGTGTGTTCCATTGCATTGCTGAGTAGTATACACTGCATAGATATACCACAAGTGTGTTCCATTGCACTGCTGAGTAGTAAACTGAATAGGTACACAACTGTGTTCCGTTGCATTGCTGAGTAGTAAACTGTACAGATATACAACTGTGTTCCGTTGCATTGCTGAGTAGTAAACTGCATAGATACACAAGTGTGTTCCACTGCATTGCTGAGTAATATACACTGCATACATACACCACAAGTGTGTTCCATTCATTGCATTGCTGAGTAGTATACACTGCAGAGATACAGCACAAGTGTGTTTCATTGCATTGCTGACTAGTTTTCAAAGTGGCTGTACTGTCTGCATTGCCACCAGCAACGTGTAGGAATTCTGGTTGATCCGTGTCCTCACCAACCTTGGATACCAGTCTTTTAAATTTTAGTCATTCTAGTGGGTGTGATGTTTTAATCTGCATTTTCCTGACGATTAGTGATGGTGCTTAATACTTTATGTGCTCTATTAGCCTCTTGCCCACTTCTTAATTTGGTTGTTTATTATTGAACTGCTTATGTATTCTGGATATAAATCCTTTGTCAGATATGTTTTACAAATATCTTCTCCCTTTTCATTTTATTAATGGTGTCTTTGATAAAAAGAAAAATTTTAAATTTTAATAAAATCAATGCTTTTCTTGTTATGGTTATTTGTCTAGTGTATTGTCTCTCTCTCCATGCTAGAATGTAAGAACATGGTTTATTTTATCCTCCCACATATCCCAAGAGCCTAGAACTTTTCCAAGCACTTCTAAGGTACTAGAATGAATGAATGTCTCATTGTGATGTAGGAAATGTCTAATTATCTGAGTATTTACAGATGAAATAAAAAATGTCTGAGATATGCTTCGAAACAGTCCAGGAGAGGAGTACAGTGAAAACTATATGATTATAAAGATTACAGCTAAGCGAAAGGTACATGAGGATTCATTATTCTATCAACTTTTTTATATGTTTGTGTGCGTGTGTATATATGTTTGAAAATATCTGATAGAATTTTTTTTAAACATTTTAATTCTTAGTCTAAAACAGTGTGAACTCCTTTCCTCTCAATGCATCTAACAATTTCTTACTCTGCAAACATTGCTGCAGCACACGACTACATCACCTTCACTATGGGCACAGCAAGAATTTTCATTCTCAGTATACGTAGAGAACACACAAACACTAACTTACTTTAGGGAAGACACACACACAAACACACACACACATCTGTTTAGAGTGAATGTTCTGTTGAGGGCATCTGACTCATGTGTTTTTAGAGACAAAAGAATGACAACTACATTAATATGCAGAAGCAAAATAATGAGATCCTTTATTATCTTCTATATAATGTCTCCAAAACTTCTAAAACAAAAGGAAAAAATGTTTCAACATTTCTTATTTCACAATTGATTTTCTTTCTTTTTTTTTTTTGAGAGAGAGAGAGAGAGAAAAGATCTTGCTCTATCGCCCAGACTGGAGTGCAATGGTGCGATCATAGCTCACTGCAACCTCGAATCCTGGCCTCAAGAGATCCTTCTGTCTCAGCCTCCCAAGTAGCTGGGACTACAGGTGCATGACACCACGCACCCTCAGGCTCCCAAAGTGCTGGGATTACAAGCATGACCCACCGTGCCCAGCCTGATTTTTTTAATTAATGAAATAATCCAACATCTCAGTATATCAAGAAATAACAGCATTCAACAAATATATATTGAGTGCCTACCACATGAAAGGAATTGTAGTTCTACAAAAGCATTATGTATGGGGCCAATATTCTATGGGAGGTACAAGATATATACCATTCTAATACAAGGCCACGTATGGTCATGTGTATGATATAAATCGAGATCTACAGCAGTGTAAATGAGCAAGGAATCACACCTCCAAGTAGAATATTTGATTAAGATAGCAAAAATATCATTTGAGCTAAACCTTGAGGAAACTAAAACCGCTGTTTTTCTTCTGTTGAAGGAGCAAACAGGAACAGTTAAACAGCTCAGGGAGAAGGCAGGCATTGGGCAAAGCCATAAAACGCGCACAAGAGCATGTAAGAAAACGCAGCAGTCCTGAGGGCCGTGGTACTGGCTCTCTCCCACGGAACATATAACACAGGCAGCTGGTCAACCAGCCCTGACCACAGAAGGCTCTGAATTAAAACCTGATTTCATCCAGTAGTGTCAGTGGGGAGTCACAAGACATAATACTGTTTTAATAAGATTAATTTTTCAAGATGCAAGACATACTGAAGGTAGAGAAAGTCTAAAGGCAGAGAGAGTTCATTGTAACAGTCTAAGTTACACAGCCCAGAACTAGCCTGAGGTCAGAAAGTGAGGGTGCAGAGTGGTTTCCTGGGTGTCTTAAAGTGATCCAAAAGGCATTAAATGGAAATGAGGAAGTTTATGCTAATGTAATTTTTTTTAAAAACTCACTGGAAAAGGTTATTAAAACAAATATCATATTACCAGTGGAGATGAGAGGGGTCTTTTTTAAAGAATTCAAAAATCACCCAATTGGGACAGTTTAAAGCTTCATTTTTCTGAGGCACCTTTTTATTCATTCATTCAACAAACACAACCATGTACCAGAAAGCACCTTGGATTCTCCCAGGAACAAAGCAAAACAAAAAACAGGCAAGGGACTCTCTGCTAACTCTCAGAGTAAAGCGTAACCTCCTTTCCTTCTAAAAGTACTCACACTAGTAATCCAGTGGAGAAATAGTAAAATGAGTCTCAGACTTGTCCCATAGTAAAGTTTCAAGATTGAGAAGACCTCGTAAGTATCTAGAGTAAAATAATGGGATGTATTATCAAACCCAGTCTTCCTAAGGCATTATGTTTCCTATATGAATTCATCAATTACCATTCAACACACAACCTCATTGTGCCACAAAGATTCCCAAATGTGCAATTCCATTTGTAAGAATCTTATCCAAATCTTCAAGGAGTTGTTCCTTGACTTAAAAAATAAGTTATAAGTAAACTTTATTATCTTTATTTTTACCTATAAATTGTTAATACACTCATACACTGTTATAAAAGAAAGTCCTTGCTCTAACTGCTATGATTTAAAAAATGTTTCAAGAAAGAAATCAAAATAATCACATACTTTTTGAGAACAATAATAAAACAAATCAATAGCAGCCTTCTGATGACACCTGGTGGCCACTTCTCACAGGAAGTTTCTTTTGGGGTTTTAAAAAGAAAGCATTTCAGGAAGTATTTGAGAAAAGATAATTTCATAGGCTGCTGTACTACAGGCAGCACTCATGGAATTTTCCCTTCATTTTTATCCTTTTTGTTCCCCTTCTCACTGATTCCCAATCTCTCATCTTCATTTCTCTTTGTGCCTTTTCTCCGTTCTAAGGAGTACACCTGCAGTGAGCAGCAGTCGGTCTCGCTGGGACTGACACTCGCAAACCTATCTCACCACTACGTTGAGGCCACGATGAACCCACCTTCTCCCTGCCTCCGTCCCATTCCATCCCACCTTCACCCTTCCTAAGCTTACCCAAACTCGGGGTGCAGGTAGAGTGAGCTTAGCACACGTTGCCACCAGGCCCACAGTAACATCACAGCAGGGATACATGTGTGTCAGGACACGTGTGCACACACAGGCATGTATAAAAGTGCCTAATGATCTTTTGCTCTTTCTCTTTGGAGAGTTCAAACAAGAATGAACCCCAAAAGTTGTTACCACCCTATAGTAAGGATCTCTCCTCCTAGAAAGACAAGGTAGGACAAGGAGGCTGCCTACAAGCCTGCTGCGAGCTGCAATGACAATAGCTAAGCAAGACAAGAATAAATGGAAATTAGTGGACCACTCATATCTCTTTCCTAATCTGGCATTTCAGCTGGACTTTCTATTGCAAATGTCTTACCATTATGCTATTACCTACTTAATAAAGTACCACCAAGTCCATATATAAGGTCTGCAAATGAGAAACTGCAATATTAGTTGCAGTTACAAAACACCATGTGCATAATCTAAGTGTAATTAGAGGGTGCTGTATTCCTCCCCATACCCCAGTCTTCTCCCAGCAGAAACATTAATTTGTAACAGAGACCACAAAATAAAGTATCTGACCTACAAAGAAAAAAATTACTCTTCCACAAAAATGCTTATTTACATTTGCAGGTTGAATAAACTCTCCCATGACAAGAGTGGGTATTTAAATACCTACAATAGTAGGTATTTAACACCCAAAAAAACTATTAACTAGGTAACACTGGAGGCAATTTTACCACACATGGATATACAGTCGAGTCTGGTTTATTCATAGTAAGACTAGCTCATGAACACTGAAGTATAGTAAACCCACCTTCTCACTGTCCTGAGAACAGGCTACAATGCATTCCTAACATATATGTTTGTAAAGTTGTTTATTTCTCTAACCAGGAAAATGCCTGTGGTGGTTTAAAATGAGTCTGCAAATTCTTTGACACTCCCTTCAAAGGGTGGAGCCCAATTCCCTTCCTCTTGAGTGTGGACTGGACTTAGTGACCTGCTTGTAAGGGACAGAAATGGTGGATAGGAAGGTCTCCTACCCTGGAGACTAAGTCCTAAGAGGCACATGCTTCCTGCCTGCCCTTGCACAGGCTCACTCTGTCCAGTGGATGCCAGACCACGTAGGGAGGACACTTAAGCAGCCTGCCGGGAACTGAGGAACTGGGACTCCACCAACAGCCAGGGAGCGAGCCCTCTGGGGAGCAGACCCTCCAGCCCCAGGGTCAGCCTTCAGATGACAGCAGCCCTGCAAAATCCTGACTGCAGCCACAGGACAGACCTGGAGCCAGAACCCAGACAATGATACATGATTGTCGCTTTAAGCCACTGTTTTGACAGAGTTTGTCATGGAGCAACAGATAACTAATGTAACACCCTTTTGTCTCCTTTCTATCTTGTCAAGAATATACATGGCTCAAGTTCATGTCTCCTTTATATATATATTTCCTTTCCTATATGCTCCAACTCTTAACAAGAATCTTCTCTACAACAGTATTAAAGTACACAAAGGGTCGTCAAGAAACAAAAACTGAAGTATACTGTTTATATAAAATGCATATTGGGGCAGAATTCCTATCAAACTTATTTTAGAACTTTAATAAAATGACATTCACATTTATCTCTCTACTACTACCAAAATCAGACCTGATGCAGCCTTCAATAAAAACTGATAGAAGAAAATCAAGAGTTATTAAAGAGCTAACTAATAAAGAGATGAGGTGGAACGAGTTTTAAATTTAGATTTGTACGGAATAAAGGATTTATCTTAACAGTTCCTGAAAAACCTGCTCGTTTTAGATGGAAGCATTCAGGCATGCATGGCCCTAGAATCTACTTAGCAAGGGGCTTGCCTCAGAGACAGCAGCAGTATGTGCTCCTTCCCAGCTTGGCTCAGAAATTTTAGCAGCCTACAATTCCAACATCCCCAACCCTGAGGGGCAGCCCGTGCAGTAAACATGTGGAGCCACAGGGCAGCGGGGCTGAATGAGTCACAGACCTCTGGCCACTTCTGCTACACAATGCCATCACCTCTGCCTAGCAGGACTCAAGTTGAGGAGGTGTCAGGGCCTCTTCTCACAGGACTTGGACATGAGCAAGTCCCACCTCCAAAGTATCCCACACGCCATGTTCGGCTTGATCCTAAAAAGACCCTTCTCCAGCCAGAGACCAAGGGCATCTCGAAGACAAGCAGGCTAGTAAAATGTGCTCCCAAGCCCAAGCGATCAGAGTAAAGTAAAATTCTCACTCAAGTCAGAATAGAATATTGTTTCTATTCTGGAGGATACCCACGTTATATCTCAAATAATCAATTCAATTTTGCCTGCAAGTTAAAAATTAAAATATTTGCCTAGAGCTCAAAATGAGAGCTAAAACAATCACTTAAAAAACCATACTGACAGGTATCAAACCACAGTAACCAAACAGAGTAAGTAAACCATGATCCCTTTCATTATCAAAGATTCCCGCCTTTCCGACACTATTTATGAAGATGTACTAATAGCAATATAAAACAAATCACATGATAAAAAAAAACTGCAAAATTAGTTCAGCAATCTTACCTAGCCATTTATTTTTTTAAAACCTTCCTATACTACAATTACTATTTTCCAAATATAAACTGATCCAATAATAAAATTAACTTTATAACAACCTTATATCAACCACCTCTGACAAATATATCTCTTGTAGTCAGAAAGATTTACACAAAAAGTTAAAATGTAAAATATCTCCTTTCAAAAAAGTATTTTTTAAATCAGTGCTTTGTTAGTATTTCCATCTTATTGTTTTATTTTTTAAGATGGAAAATTCTTATTGGAACAGAAAAAAGGGGACAAGAGAAAGGAATGACAACTCTGAGTAAAGCAGAAGATGAAAAAAATTCATGCCATTAAAAGCAGACACCTATGAGCGTTTGTATCTTATGCCAGTCGAGAAAGGTTGTTTTATTATCAATGTAACTAATCACAATGAAACCATCTCGTACAACTAAAGACATTATAATGAATTTTCTTTACAGCTACAGAGAAATGGGATTTGCTGTTTCACATCAAATAGAACAGGCTGTATAAATTCTTCTTCCTATTTATTATAAAATATAATTTCATCTATAAAATCAGTCATGAAATATTAAAACTGAAACAACAGAATTTATATCCTTTACTTAATTTAGTTTAAACGGTCTATTCACTAAAAAAAGGGGTGGAGGATTACATGTGATAGAGCCCCTCCTTTCTCATTAAGTGTTTCCATTAGACCCTTTATTTTTAAGAATTTATAAAGCAGCCATAAAAAAAGCATTCCATGATGAAAGTTAGTATATGTTCCTTAAATTTTCCTTTCATCTTTTTCAAAAGGCAAGAGAATAGAACACATATGAACACTGAGGAAAGTGAAGAGAATTAGGGGAATAAAACTAAAGAAACACATAATATATTTACACTGAAATTTTTAAACACTAGTGAAAAAGAACATTAAGCTCCTAGCAAGGAGGCCTTGGCTTTCCTTCCAAGCTGTAGGACACATGGCAATTCCTAGAACCTTTCTGAGCCTCTGTTTCCTTGTTTGTAAAGCCAGAAGGACTAAGATTCCTAAATTCAATGAGAAAATCTCTCCACTGATATTAAGGAGTTGTTGAACATGCAAACAGTAGAAAGAAGTATTCTTAATAATGAATTTATTTTTCATTCCAGCAGGAAATATAGGAAGAAAAAGACTATTTCCAAAATGTAAACCTGGGGGAAATATAACTTTTAAAAATAAAGCTAAAGACATGTTCCAAACTGTTCTCACTTAGATTCATCAGGTCCACTGTGAAGAGACGGAATACAATGGCTAATCAAAGAACTTCAGGGGGAAAAAAGAATAAAACTACTAATTTTGGATTAAATCTGGAAAACATTGAAATTCTAAATGCCAATAAGTGAACATATAAAACTATAGAGCCTCAAGACATCTGGAATATAAATTATTAGGTATCAAAGATCTGAGTGCTAAGAAGTATATTTAGAAAGGAGAAAAACTTCAGTATTAAATTTTTTAAATGGATATAGTTCTACCCAAGTCCATTTATATAATAAGGTTAATAGTTTTTTTCCTCTGGGTGGTGAAATTATAGGTGATTTTTTTCTCTTCTTCCTGGCATTTTTCTATACTTTCCAAAATATATTACTTTGAGGGGAGAGGTAACTGAGTGGGAAGCTTAAAAAAAAAATCTCTACACATTATTGAAGTAATGGAAAATGGAGACCACTCTCAATTAAAAAAAGAGTGAGAGAGAGAAAAACCCCTTAGTTGGAAATACATTTATGATTGAGGTCCTTGGACTAAACTCGGAATCAAAATAACCACAAATGAAAGTCAGGAGGTGACTTGTCACAAAGATGCTTGGAGTCTAATTCTGGTCAACCACTCGGGGACACCAAGAAAGTTAACTGTGGCTCACTGGACCTCACATTAAATACTCAAGAATGGGTGTTGGAGAAAGGGTCACAGTACCCAAGAGCACGCCAGCATGCTGACCCTGGTGTGTGATACGACTTCCCCACTGAGAGCCCAGTGGGCTCCTCGAGAAACGGCTGACTCCAGGGCTGGGGCAAGGCAGGCACAAGACAATGAAGGTTATACACATGTTCTAGAAAAATCTCTAGTTTTATTGACAAATCTTTTAATATATTTAAAATAATTTCTAAATAAAAAGTAAAACAATAATAATAATAATGGGAGGTAGGCTGGTTTTGTACATATGGCTTCCAAAGACCTTTACAACATCTCTAGTAACTGTCAAGAGGGGTCAAAAGAATATAACGCTCCCTAAAAATGACAAAGGTTTTCTTGGACCTGACAAAGCCCTTACTCCATGTAACAGTTATTAGTCCCCATGATTTCCAGGAATCCAAAAAGCTTCATCTCCAACTGAGGGTTTACTGCAAATTTTATGCTTTCTAGCACAGCTGTGTCCTGTGTGTCTGTACTAAAAACTGTCAAACTCCTTTGCTACTTAAAAATAACCGTTGGAATCTTTTCTGTCAATGCCCATCCACTGTGGTTCCCACACCAGCCTTAAAACAGAGTCTTGGGTGACACCAACACACACACAAAAAAAGTCACACATGAAAGGACTGTGTGGGGTTTTTCTTATTATTAGTAAAGTGGGTTAAAGTATCCTGAACTTTATAAAAACTCAACGGTACGAATTAGCCATCTACAAAAGATATATGTTTCTCCTGTCCAAAGCAAAAGGATGCAAGATGGTAGACCTGAATTGCCTAGCAAAGGCAAGAGATGATAAAATGTCACCCAGACGTGCTCTGTCACAACTCTTGCCATGTCCCTATCAGCACTGGTCCCACCTTCTCTACTCCTGACACCTGAACTTTGCTGAAGACTTCCAGCATCTAGTCGAATCCTGTATTACTAAAAGGCAGTTTGGCCATCACACACGTCTCTGTAAATGTCATGCCATTCACTACAGAATGCTATCATTTTTCTGTATTAACTGTTCTTACTCCCCTTTCCCAGAGTTTTGACCCAGCAAAACTGCATTGCCATTTTCAGGTTTTCCCTCTGAATCTTCCTTCTGAATTCCATTTCCCTGCTTTTCACTAAGTCTGTTGGTGTTTCTTACATCTCACTCTCAATCGTTAGAAATGAGAAAAGGGTGGATAATCTCCAAGCTTGACTTATGTCATCATTCTTTGATGATTTTAACATAATTCTATTTTACCTCATCTGGTAAAATGGTGACAAACGCATCTGAAATTCTACCACCTTTCCTTTATTTATCTCAACTGCTTTTAAATCCTGCCAGCTTGTACAGGGTGTTAATGAATTTTAAAAAATAATAAAATATGGGTAAAGACAGTAAGAAGAAGAAACAGGACGAAATATGAAGTTAGACTCTTCAAAAAGAAAATCAAAAATCCTAAATTTCAATGTACTCAATAGCTATAGTGTATAAGGCTCTTCTACAAAATTCTGGAATACTTGAAATAAGAGGCTCTCTTTTCAGCTTAAAACACAAATATTTCAGAAAAATTTAAAGTATTAATTTATATATTACATTAAGAGACAAACTTATCAAAATGATGGAAGAGGTTAAAACTGAAACTATGTACAAGTCCAGTGGCTGCTGTGCATTCTAGAACTTTAAAACTACTTGACAGGGAAGAGAGGAAGTGCTTGTGTACTTCCTCAGCTACTAAGGATGGCTCTGGCTTCCCTTCCAACACAGCTTTCCTGCTAATGCTGACAAAGGATGCCCCCAGTATGGCATCCTACATACTCTTTAAAAAAAAAAAAAATGGAGATAAGGTCTCGCTCTGTGGCCCAGACTGGAGTACAGTGGCACGATTATAGCTCATTGCAGCCTCAAACTCCTGGGCTCAAGAGATCCTCCTGCCTCAGCCTCACGAATGGCTAGGAATATAAGTGCAAGCCATCATGACCAGCTAACTTTTTTAATTTTTGTAGAGACTAGGGATAGGGATTCACTGTATTGCCAAGGCTGGTCTCAAACTCCTGACCTCAAGTGATCTTCCCAGCTCAGCCTCCCAAAGGGCTGGGATTACAGGCATGAGCCACCATGCCCTGCTTACCTACCACATTCTTAAGTGATGAAAAAAATACAAATAACTGGAAGAAGAAGAGGTAAATGTGCATAATTTACCTACCGAATCTTCTTCCCTCAAATATGAATCTGGATCAGTAACCGAGCAGTATTCCTGGTCCCTTTCAAGCCTTGCTGTCTTCTTCCCCCTGGGATCATCATCAAGCTCCTAGTCTACCACGAGCATCAGTATTTTCCAAGATTTTCATTTTAATTGCATTGCATTTCATGTTCTTAGCACATCTGTAGGCCCAATACTCGTTAACTTTAGAAGACCCTGCTTAACACTGTTTGCTAATTTTTTAGGCATGTTTTTGTTGTCCCTCAAAAACAAGCAAATGTAAACATTAACCAAAGAGAATACTAATCACTGCGATAGGAAAAGGCTATCCCCAAGGCCCATTAGACATAGTACCTCTGTTGGTTTTCATGTGACTGTATTTATTTATATTAGAATTTTATGGATTAAGCACTGAAGATAGTAAAAAAATATTCATCATGTGAACAGTATTTCCCAAAGTGTGACAGAAATACCACTAGCAGCACTTAAAGTTATTACCACAAGTAAGGAGTTTTAAATAACTATGTATTCTTCAAATGTGTATTTAAAAAAATAACACACCAACCTGTGACATCACATATATTACTTATTATAACAAGGCTAAGTTAGGAAAAAAATATGGCGGTATGAAATAAAAACAACGAAGGAGTAGGTGACTGACTAAAGTTTGTAAAACTGCATTACACTACATTACATCCTATTCATTTATTAACTTTTAAATTATATAAATTCTAAGAAATCAGTAATAATAAAGAATTCTCAGCTCTAAGTTCATTATTAAACAAGAGTGTTCTGAAAATCAGTCCTTTCTTCATTGCTGGTAACCCTTCATAGGTAGTATCACACGTCTTCATTTACTTATTTTCACACGAGTAGTGGCCACCTTCAGATTATACTTCTAAGCAGATATTACAGTCTAATAAAATGTCCTAACTCTGTAATATTACTCTTCTGCATTGTGAAGAACAGACAACAGAAACTGTATATGTGTAGAAAGAAAGAAAACTGCAGAATTCTAATTTTCTACATACTTATAATCTGCCATGGCTTTTAGATTTGGATACAGTGGCTAGAATCAACCTAAGAAGTTAATGCCCTTACACCACAACTGCTATAATAAGTTAACTTAAAATGGCTCAAATACAACAGAAGCTTATATCTTTCTCTTGTAAACTTCCAAAGTAGGTCAGTAAGCATTCTGCTCCAGGCTGTGACTCAGGGATCCTGGCTCCCTCCACTCTGAAGCTCTGCCTTGGAGCTTCCTCATTCCCTGCATCCAGCTGACAGAAGAAAGCAAGCATGAAAGAGGAGGCTGGCTCATTGCTGCTTTATTATTATTATTATTATTTCTACATATTCAGGGGATACAAATGGAGTTTTGTCACATGGATATATATATATATATATAGTATAGTGGTGAAGTCTGGGCTTTTAGTGTACCCATCACCCAAACAGTGTACACTGACCCCATAATTTTTCATCCCTCACCCTCCCCTCTTGAGTCTCCAATGTCCATTATTCCACTCTGTACGAGTACCCATACCTTAGCTCCCATTTATAAGTGAGAACTTGCAGTATTTGATTTTCTGTTTTTTTGAAATACTTAGGATGATGGCCTCCAGTTCCATTCGAGTTACTGCAAAAGATATTATTTCATTCTTTTTTATGGCTGAGTAGTATTCCATGGTATGTATATGTATATATATTTGTGTGTGTGTATCACATTTTCTTTATCCACTCATCAAGTGATGGACAGTTGGGTTAATTCCATATCTTTGTGACTATGAACTGTGCTGCTATAAAGATACAAGTATCGGTATCTTTTTAATATAACAACTTCTTTTCTTTTGGTTAGATACCCAGTAGTGGGATTTCTGGATTGAATGGTAGATCTACTTTTAGTTCTTTGAGAAATCTCCATACTGTTTCCCATAGAGGTTGTACTAATTTACATTTCTACCAAGTGTATAGCATTCCCTTTTCACTACATCAGCACCAATATCTATTGTTTTTTGACTTTTTAATAATGGCCATTCTGACCGGGATAAGATGGTATCTCATAGGGATTTTTAATTTGCATTTCTCTGATGATTGCTGATGTTGACCATTTTTCCACATTTGTTGGCCATTTCCATATTTTCTTTTGAAAAATGCCTGTTCATGTCATTTGCCCACTTTTTTTTTTTTTTGAGACAGAGTCTCACTCTATTGCCCGGGCTAGAGTGCCATGACGTCAGCCTTGCTCACAGCAACCTCAAACTCCTGGGCTCAAGTGATCCTCCTGCCTCAGCCTCCCGAGTAGCTGGGACTACAGGCATGTGCCACCATGCCCAGCCAAATTTTTCTATATATTTTTAGTTGGTTGGCTAATTTGTTTCTATTTTGAACTCCTGAGCTCAAACGATCTGCCTGCCTTGGCTTCCCAGAGTGCTAGGATTACAGGCGTGAGCCACTGCACTCAGCCTTGCCCACTTTTTAATGGGGTTCTTTGTTTTCTTTCTTGCTGAGTTGTTTGAGTTCCTTGTAAATTCTGGATATCAGTCCTTTTTTGGATGCATAGTTTGTGAATATTTTCTCCCATTTTTGTAGGCTGTTTAAACACTCTGTTGATTATTTCTTTTTCTGTACAAAAGCTTCAAGTACATTTCATTTGTTTATTTTTAGTTTTGTTGCATTTGCTTTTGGTGTCTTAGTCATAAATTCTTTGCCTAAGCCAATGTCCAGAAGAGTTTTTCCTAGGTTTTCCTCTAGAATCTTTATGGTTTCAGGTCATACATTTAAGTCTTTAATCTGCCTTGAGTTAATTTTTGTATATGGTGAGAAATAGAGATCTAGTTTCATTCTTCTGCATATGGTTATTTCTTGCCTTGACACGAAAGTGGTATCTATCACTTCCACTCATATCTGCTTAGCTGCAAGGGAGCCTGAAAAATATAACCTTAAGTTGTGCAATAAGAACAAATTGGGTGGACAGCTAGCCATCTCTGCCACACACTAGTCCAAAATTTATTATATTGCTTGTCATTCTGCCATTAACAAAGGCTTTTAGCCTTTACAAGACTTACAAAAAAATCTTTTTTCAGAAATGCAATTGCAAAAGCATCCCTAAAGCTATTACTTCCACATTTAAAAAACATGAGAATTATAGATAATACCAAGCATTTACAAATTTAACTAGTCATCAAAAACATGAATTGCTAGGTCCTACCCATGAAGGAATTCTGATTAAGAAAGTCTGGCATAGGGACAAAAATCTACACTTTTAAAAAGTTCCCTAGGTGATTCTGATGAGCCAGATTTGGGAACCACTGGACTAAAATCCATCCTAACCCTTCAGAAAACTAGTATACAATTTGTATATTTACCAAAGAGCTGAAGTGAAGAAGAGGAGAGGAAAAGAAAGTTTATGCGTGTGTTTGGGGGGCTAAGAGGATGAGGAGTAAATCAGGAATAAGTGTACCATACCAAATAGGGCTATCACACAGGGAGTCCAAAGACATTTGTCTACATCATAATTTGCCAAACAAAATTACTCTGAATGTCACTTTTAGCAAACACTGGCACAACCTACCATCTTGAAATCCTGCAGTGTGTTACAGTGAAATATAATAAAATACCACCATATGGAAAATCAGATTTTGTGCCCTGAAAATTAACGAAAACCATTTGATTTCCTTTTTGGAAGATTATGATTTTCTACTCCTTTTCCGTCAATGATCTACATTTTCTAAGCTATTTTTAAAAGTACATTACCACCTTAGTTTAAATTATAATGGTTTTTAAATATTTTTAAATTAACATGTACTCATATAACTGCTATTTCTCATTTTTTAATAACTGGTCCAATAATTATATATCAAATTCTGATCCATAATTCACAATCAGCAGAAATCACAAGTGAATTGTACACTTCCAAAGAAGTAGTCTGTTGTTTGTTCTAGGTTTAAAACACAAAAGTTTCTATTATATTTAACAACTGAAAAGCAGGCTGGGCTTTGGTTACATTTGATGATCAGATGGTAGTACTCCAATTGTGTTAAACAACATCTTTTCTCTATTAGGCTTCTTATTACACCTTGCTTTTATTTAAAATAACTTTTTAATGGAAGAAAAAGCACAGCATACATACATATATGGGAAAATAAAAGTATGAATATCAAACAAAGTGAAAGGCACTGAGAATTAAAACCGAGATTCTCTAGCTTTAGCAAAAAAAGCTGAAACTAGAAGAGCTGAAGTATCTAAAATCTTAAGAAGCCTATGTTCTACATTTGTCCTTAAGGGATCTCCTAAAATTACTACATGTGTCTGAAATGCAGGCATCCTTGCCATAGAAGGACTTTCATGGGCTGGCAACTTCTCGGTGAAGGGCTGATTCTGCTAGAAAGTATGACATTACATAATTACAAATGCTTGACAGTCCTTGTGGTTTAGACAATTTTAGCACTCAATATCAAACAAAAACAGTAGTACTATTTGGTTCCATAGGACATATAATTTGACTTCTGGAATCATATTTTTATTTTTCCTACACTTGTTAATTTCAAGGAATGACTATAACAGCATGATGGTTTTAAGATAAGGTTTACAGTATAAGCAATGTTGATTTAAGAAAAAGTCCCCATAATATGGGATAAATATGACAATAGAAAACAAAGTTATCAAAAGGCTAAAAAAAGATAAGCAAATGCTAATTTCCCAAAAGTATCCTTTTTTAGCAACAAATTGTCTAAGCAAAGAAGTATGATTTTCAAAATCTTATATACTACCATTTTCTAATGAACTGGAAGACACAATTCTTAGAAGTCACTTTGACTCAATATTCAAGAACTAAAATCAAAATGCAATTAATTACTTTTCTACCATAGGGACTTGTCATCTGCTAGACCGCTAATGTATGATGGTTTAAAAACAAACCTACTGGCAGGGCGTGGTGGCTCACGCCTGTAATCCTAGCACTCTGGGAGGCCGAGGCAGGTGGATCGCTCAAGGTCAGGAGTTCAAAACAAGCATGAGCAAGATCGAGACCCTGTTTCTACTAAAAATAGAAACAAATTAATTGGCCAACTAAAAATATATAGAAAAAATTAGCTGGGCATGGTGGCGCATGCCTGTAGTCCCAGCTACTTGGGAGGCTAAGGCAGGAGGATTGCTTGAGCCCAGGAGTTGGAGGTTGCTGTGAGCTAGGCTGACGCCACAGCACTCTAGCCCGGGCAACAGAGTGAGACTCTGTCTTAAAAAAAAACACAAACAAACAAACAAAACTACTAAGGTAAAGAAAGAGTAACTTCAAAAAAGGGTGTGAATACACCTTTTACCTTTTACCAGGCTTCCTTTCACGCTCCCATTCCCATCATGACTTTTGTTTTCCTTCCCTCCTGCTCTCTCAGGCACACTCTTTTGTCTGTGCTTATCTTCTTCCTCTGACCCTGCATGACAGTGATTAGGAGTCATTTGCCTTTACCCTTATATGATATCTGGGACAAGTTGCTTCTATAAAGCAAGGACAGTAACGATGCCTACCCCACAGGGTCACCATGAAGTACAATCCTCATTTCCTTAATGGTGAGTAAACTCAGCATGTAAAGTGCTCAGCTCAGTGCCTGGCACACAGCAGGCCTTCAGTTAGCACTAACAATCATTATCACAATCAATTTTCTTTTTTGATATCTCTACTCCTGAAAGTATTTATAAGAGGGTCAATTCAAGAATAAGTTCTATGCCACCTTCACATAATAAGAAAAAATATCAAAAATTTTTAAAAATAAAAAAAAGAATAAGTTCTATCATACACCTCCAAGAACATATCACCTCATCATTCACCTCATCACATCCTTTTCATACAAATTGAACAGTCTCTATGTAGACAGACTTTGCAAAATAAAGAAAACAAATGTTTGTTTTTGAAATATTTGGTAGATATGAAAAAATAACTTTTAATATGTATAAGGTTTTAGGTATAACAAAACCTTGAGTGCAGATAACAGTTTATGAAAAACAAATTATCTTTGAGCCCCTCTGAGTCCCCCCCTAACATCAACTTGAATCTTGCTTGTAATTTACCTGCTTTTCTTTATTAATTTACCACATCTGTATTTCTAACAGTATGTAATTGTTTTATCTTTCAAAACTTTAAAAAGAAAAAAAAGGGAAAAATACCACATGCTTTCTTCTACAAGTAGCTTCCCCCCACCCTTGAGATTCCATTCCTGTAGCTCATTATCCTCAGTGATAAATACACCTAACATTCACTCAGTCTCACTACCGTACAGTGCTTCCGCACAGGAGCATAACACGATGTCTTCCTCCATGCTCCCGTGATGGGCATTGCTTCCAGTCTTTCCTTGTACAGAGAGTGTGACTGTGAGCATCCCTGCACATGTCTCAGGGCACTCATGTAAGTGAGTTTCTCTAGGGCAGTGGTTTTCAAGTTTTAGCACCGACTTACCTGGAAGGCTTGGTAAGTCAGAAACCTGGCCCATCCCCGAAGTTACTGATTCAGTAGATCTAGAGTGGGACCCAAAATTATGCATTTCGATCAAGTTCCCAAGTGATGCTGGGAAACAATTTAGAACCACTGCTCTGAGATAAAGACTGAATGGAATGAATGGATCGAAAGGCACATACATCTCACCTTTATTACATTACTCGCAAAGTTATTGTATCAATTTATACTCCTACCAGTTGTATATAAGCGGTCCAGTTGTTTCCTATCCTCCCAACAGTACTGTCAAACTTTTTACACTGTTGCCAACCTAACATGTATGAAACCCTTTTGATCCTAATTTGCATTTCCCTAATTACTGATGAAGTTGGGCATTTTTGCATTCAGGTTTCCTCTCTTCTGTGAGATGCCTATTCAGGTCATTTGTCCATTTTTCTATGTTCTTACTTATTTGTATTAATAGCTGCTTACTCTTTCAGATCCTAATTTTTTATAAGTAACATGTACTGAATGTATCTATTCTCCCTTGTGACCTGTCTGTTCACTTCCTTAATTTCAACAATACTAATGTTGTCAAATGTATTGATCTTTTTCTTTATGGTTTACACTTTCTGTGATCTGTTTTTACTGCACCTTTTCTACGTTTAGATAGATTGAGACACACACATACTTACCGTGCTGTTACAATTGCCTACAGTATCCAGTACAGTAACATGCTGTACAGGTTTTCAGCCTAGGCACAACAGGCTATACCACACAGTCAGGTGTGCAGTAGGCTATAGCATGTAGGTTTGTGTAAGTGCACTCTAGGATGTTCTCAGGACAACAAAATCACCTAATAACTCATTTCTCTGAACATTATCCCCATTGTTAAGTGACACGTGACTGTACATCCACTTTCTACAAAAATGGTCAAAGGAGAGTTCTAACAAATGCAACACAGTTACAGAAAGTCATATACTGGAAGATAGATATGAAACACACTGCAGAACCACAGCAAAAGAAGTGGGACAGTTTCCACAGGTGCCAATTCAAGACAGACTGGCATCAAGTACAAGCTCTTGAGCAAATAGTTGTTCTTCCAACACAGCCTATACCATCACCTTTCCCTGCTATGTTTGGTTCTAACAATTAATAAAGAGGCTTTCCAAGATGAGAAATATCTCACAGTTAGGGTCAGACTCAAAAGATTCTATTGATTCTATTGATATTATGTTCTTTTAAACATTTGTACCAAAATCAGAAAAATTATGAGAATCATTAATCACAAATGGAAAATTTTTTACTTTAGACAGAGTATAAAAACCTGACACACCATCTCAACCAAGAGATCAAAGTTCACATTCACCAGTAATAAGACATTTCCCCATCATGTCCCCCCGATATGACACGCTCTAAGAAGAGCATGACTTCACCTCTGCAGTGCTCTTACCAAAAATGCTTAACTCTCAATTAATCGTTAAAGAACATCAGACAAATCCAAACTGAGGGACATTATGCAAAATAATTGACCAGTGTTCTTCAAAAGTATAAACGTCATAAAAGACAAAGAAATCTAAAAGAAACCATCACAGAGTGGAAGAGACTAAGGAGACATGACAAAGGCAACACAGGATACTGGACTGGACCAGAAAAAAAGACATCAGGGGAACAGTTGTTGAAATGTGAATAAAGTCTTTAGATCAGTTGTATCAATTGCCTGCCTTTGATAATTGTATGATGGATACATAAGATGCTAACAACAGCGGATGCTGGCTGAAAGTATACACATAGGAACTCTCTGGACTATTACTGCAATTTTTTTAATTCTAAAATTATTTCAAAGTAAAAGTTTTAAAAAGTCATTTCAGATTTTTTTTACTCAGGTAAAAAGACAGGGGAAAGATCATTCATTGAGTCTAAGAGAAAAATATACTACCTCTTCCAACAATTGTGCTAAAAAATCTCAATAATTGCAAATAAGGATTAAAATGGAATAAATAAATTGTAATTGTTCAGTAACAGCCTGTGACTGGAATACTCTAGAGAACTGAAGTCTCTCTAGATAAATGACCTATCTTATCTTATCTTCCCCTTTACTCTTTTTTAGTTTATCTCAACTTACATTAATTTAACATTACTGTGGGCATGTAACTGTGCTAAGGCCTGATGAGATTTTGATATATAAGAAGGAAACACTTAAGTACACAAAATAACAGAGAAGAGCACAGAGTAACAAAACTGGAAGCAATTTTTCACCCCTATACACTCTAGCAATCAATCTGGACACCCTTTCTAGAGTAAATGTGGGTAAGACTCAAACTCATGCCCTTCGATGGTCAGTGGTTCTGACAAAAAGAATTAGCTCCAAAATTATGGCTGAAAATTCAGCAATGACTCTCTGTGAGAAATATTCCTTTTCTACTCTTTTTCCCCCATCTAATCACTATGTGTATTACCTTTTTTAAAAAAGACTCAAAAGTAAAGAACTTGATTCTCAGAGTAGCAGGGGAAACGCTGGGCTGGTATAAACCCATGGAGGTTTACTCAATCTACTCTTACAAGAGATCTGAGAGATCAAAGCCTGGATCTCAGGAGGAGCAGCTTCAACATCACCTGGGAACTTGTCTGAAATGCAAATTCTTGAGCCCTCCCCTGACCTGCTGAATCAGTCTCTAGGTGACGCCCAGGACTATGTTTTCACAAACCCTCCAGCTGACTCTGATGCACCTTAAGTTTGAGAACCACTGATGGAAGAGCAAATGACTGGCCCATAAATCAAAACGCCCGACTTCTAATCATTCCGCCACTGATCTCTGAGACTGACTGATAACTTGCCGTCTGTGGGGTTCAGCTTCCTTACTGGGCAAGAGCTGGAACAGATAATTGCCACAATCTTTCTACCACCTAGAAGTTGGTAACTCGGCCGGGCGCAGTGGCTCACACCTGTAATCCTAGCACTCTGAGAGGCTGAGGCGGGAGGACTGCTTAAGCTCAGGAGTTCAAAACCAGCCTGAGGAAGAGCCAGACCCCGTCTCTACTAAAAAATAGAAGGAAATTAATTGGCCAACTAAAAATAT
>VBSM01003157.1:51664594-51678352 GCA_008086735.1 Cheirogaleus medius | reverse complement strand
TCAAAAAAAAGTAAAAATAAAAAAAAAAAAATAAAAGTTGGTAACTCTATGAGGGCATTCATTCCTCTAGAGTCTGAATGTGAAAAGAACGCCACTAGTATTTCACCAGATGTTTCTCTCTTTCATCAAAGTGAAATACTATTTCTTCCTTTCATCAGTTAGTCTCTGAATCATATTTAATATATCTAAAATAATTTCTTACTATTTTATATAAAATAGCATTTATATTGCTTTAGCTAAGCCATCTAAACTATAATTTTACAGTTTCTATTTAACTCGAGTCTATATCAAGTCTATTTTGGAACAATTCCATAAAATTCCAAGAAGCTCATCACTCAAATGTCTCCTCAGGTGTGGTGACCTCACACCCCCAGGTCATAGTTCAGAAGGACTGAGCTCCGTGCCATCAAATGAAGTACGATTAGATCACAAGAAGTGTTTAACAAGTGTGAAAAACAAAGAACTTAAAATTTTATAGATCAAGATATTTCCATTACTTCATAAGAAACTGGTTCTTTCCAAGCTTTCTTCATAATAGTTGTAAAAAGCACCTTTCCAGGTCGAATTCAGCATTACATGCACATGACATCAGGCCCAAACAACCTGAAACTCATTACAGGTCAAGTTAACTACTGCATTTTTTCCCACAGACTTCCAGACTTTAAGATCATAATCTAGCTATTAAATATAAAAATGATCTCCCAGGAATTCCTCACCTGTTTCCCTGAACTGCATACTTCTCTCCATCATTTACTGGAAACTTGCTCCTCACACCCACCCCAGGCCCCGCTGCCATACCAGTGATCCCTGGCAATCGGAAGGATTGGGATGCTTTCCGCATGAAACTGTGGCATCTCTCCTCACCAAAAGTTCACAGGACACATTATTCTGCCTATAACTTCAGGGGGTCCATAGAGCTTAGGAAGTCCATAAAATGTCCAATTTAGAATGCATGTCCTACACTCTCCACCTACAGTCCAGGACTATGATCTCCTTGCTCATTATGACACTTTAAACTTGGTCCCATATACAGATGAGGGTTGGGTTTTTGCTGGTTTGGATGGTTAATGACCTACCACTTCAGTATACCAATATGTGTCCCACAATGAAATCTTATTGGGTATAACAATAAAGCTTAATTTTTTTAAGTTAAAAAAATTGTGTGGGTTGTCTTCATAGGCATCTTTTTAAAAGTTGTATAATTCTCCACTTAACACAAATATAGAATATAATTTAATGTTTTCTTGATCATTCCAGGTAATCAACTACTGTGTTGGGCAGAAAACCTTCATTACACATGAGGAAACAAATCCCCTATTACTCTATGTGTTTA
This sequence comes from Cheirogaleus medius, assembly GCA_008086735.1. Classification (NCBI taxonomy): domain Eukaryota; kingdom Metazoa; phylum Chordata; class Mammalia; order Primates; family Cheirogaleidae; genus Cheirogaleus; species Cheirogaleus medius. The sequence continues at coordinate 51,677,019 of VBSM01003157.1, read as the reverse complement.
GTCATGGCATGGGCAAACCGTGAGGACTGCTGTAGGATAAAAGTTATGATAGAGTGAGGGTGGGCTCTGTGCCAGCCTCTTTATAAAGCACTCACCACACTCTACACAAACTCTGTGAGACATGTACAGTTCACGGATGAAGCTTCCGAGGCTCTGAGAGGCTAAGAGAATTATCGGAAGTCACATAGCTAGTAGCTATAGACATCAAATTCAAACTCAGGGTTGTCACATCCAAAGCTAGTCCTCATAAGATCAGGAAATGATTAAGACTGGAGACCTCACTCCACGTAACTGAGGGTGAAGAAGGTGATCAAAACTGAGGTCACTGCTGGAGTGTCTCTTACCCTAGAAATGTCGCTGAGTAGGCAGATTCAAAACATCCAAAAATGCACTCCACTTCCTTCTTGATGTGGCCGACGGTGGGTGAAAAGGCCAACAAAACCCTTTCCCCAATACACAAAAATTGGACTGCTAGTTAAACTATCTGGCTTTGTTCCCCTAACAAGGGTAAGAATGTCAACAATGCCATTGAGCGAAATTGCTTATTATAAGAATAGCCCGATTGGTAAGCTGCTTCTGGACTTTGACGAACTATGCACGAACCATAAATATCTGATGGGGACATCATGTTTCAGGCACTCCTGGAGTACAACTCTAATAAACGATGTGTCTCTGCCAAGGACCCTAGAAGCTATACCTACAAACTCTTCAAATACACTGGCTCCCTATGGGGCACAAGGCTTCAAACATAAAGGCTGATCCTATACCTACCAACGTGGGTCTTGTGTCCCTGCACTAGAGAGATCACATAGGAAGAAGACAGCCTCTGCATAGCTGCGCAGACTGCTGCAAGGTCTCCCCCGAGAGAACTACTGTCATTGCCAGGTTGGCAAGATGTGGCCCCCATCCTATCCCCTTTTCAGCATGCTGTGCAAGTGTGGCCTATAGTAGTCTTGTGAGTGTGAGATAAACCTAAGACCCTGGGGGACACAGCAGACCAGCAGAGAGGTCAAAGCGCACATGAGGAAACTTCTGGGAATAGAGAGAATGGCACCTGCTACAGGGAAACAAGCAAGAGGTAACAAAGAGAAAACCTAGGCAAGGACCCTTCTGGAGAACTTCATGCCATGCTTCCCTCCCAGAATCCCCTGAATCCCAGGGCAAAGTAGCTATGCTGGAACCAGAAGCCTGTACTTTGAAGAGGCAGCCTCGCTTCTCTTTTCATCCCCTCTTCCTCGGTGACCAAGTCTACTTCTATGGTTTTCATTCCCACCCATATACTGATGACTCCCAAATGTTTCTCTCCAGCCAACAGCTCTGTAGACACCAGGCCTGCAGGCCCATGTGGATACTCCACACATTCATCAACTTCCCCTACAAACTGACTCCTTTTCCTTTGTTCTTTGTGGCAGTAAGTAGCTTTACAGCCTACCAAATCACTCAGGCCAGAAACCCTTCACATCTATTAATAGGAAAATGGTTAAATAAGGTAACATATGCATAATATGAAATATTACACAGCACTTACAAAGATCTAGATGAGATAGCATGGCAAGCTCACCAAGACATCTTGTTAAGTCTGAAAGTACTTAACAGTGGTTACCTCTGGGGAAGCAACTGGGATCAGAGAGCACGTTCACTTTATCTCCAGTACTTGAATGTTTTAAAAAAGAAAAAGTTTAAGAATAAGAAAGAAATGGATTCACTGTCTCATAGGCATTGACGGTGTCTCGCCAACTACACAGGGGTATGGGGACCTCTACCTATGCTATGTCCTTCTCAGGTACGGAATTTACGAAAGGCCCCTTTCAGGTACTGACTGCCTGGCCTGCCTTACCCGGGCTTTCCTGTCAGAATTGCTTCATGGAAAGAAGATAACGCTTTTGTCTGCTTTGTTGATATCAGAAGAGTGGGCATTTCTAGAAGACACAAAAAACTGTCAATAGTGATTGTCTCTGGAGAGTAGACCTGGGAGTCTGGGGCACTACTGTACTATTTGCATTTTTTTATTGTGTACATGCATTGGTTTTTCAATTGCAGATAACTAAATAAATAACGGAAGTAGGGAGACTTCCCTCCCCCTAAGAAGTCTCCCTAACCTTCCAAATTAGATCAAACCTCTTTATCATCAACTTTCACAGCATCCATGTTGAAGTGAATGGTATAGGACTCAACACTTCTTTTGAATAAGTGCTAAGACATGAATGAGTGCATGAGCCTATCACTGGCTCCCCACTGCCCTTGTAATAACGTCTGAATGCCTTCCCTCATGGTCAGGGCCCTGCTTCCAAAGGCAACACTTCCCAGTGTCTCCCTGACTCCCTGAACGCCACGCCTCAACGCACCTGGGCATCCTCAGCTTCAGTGCAGGACTCCCCTCCTCCCCAGCCCCTCTCAGACCCAGCCAACCTTGTCCTGGGCTCCACAGTGCATCGCAATAATGTGTGTTTCCCAGCAAGACTGCAAGCTCTGTGAGGGCAATGTGTTTATCTTTCTTATGTTTATCTTATCCTTAAATGGATCATTAATATGGATCATAGATTACATTGGACATGGAAGAAACCAAAAAAAAAAAAAAGTTTAACTGTTGAGTGAACAAACGCTAAAATATTGTGGAAGGCAGTATAGCTTAGTGACTAAAAATATAGAATTCTGAAGTCAGACTGCCTTGGTTCAAATCCTGGCTCTACTATTTAATAGTTGTGTAACCCTACACAAGCTAGTCAACCTAAATTTGAGTTTCCCATAAATAAAATGTAATACATACCTCAAAGGATCTTGGGGAAATTAAATGAGATTATGTACAGTGCCACCAGGGACAATGTTTATACAAACTAAGAACTCGAAAACATTATCATTATTGTTGCTGTTATTTCCATTAAATTCTGTGTTTCTTTACCTTTTACTGTCCCTAAATATACATAGTACTTAATATTTTAGGAACTTCCAGTTTTCTAGGCTATACTCAAGGAAAACCAAACTGTTAAAAGAAGAACATCTGGAAACTGTGTGAATAAAAGCAATAAAGCTCAAAAGGAAAAATGAAACTTAAGACAGTATTGGGGGCCGTTTCATTTATCTCCATCTTCTCCCCAAAAGGTTCTCCTCCCATAGCTAAATTTTGGAAGTTCTGGATTTTATTTTATTAAGAAAGGTGGTAATTCCTTTATACTCCTACACTGCCATCAACTTCTGTCAGCCTCTTGCAGGGCTATTTCTGGGTTTTATTCCAGGTAGTTGGAATTGCTAGATAATCAAGTGAGAAGAGAGTTATTACCATCGTGATCTGCCTATATAATTACCATAAGATGTTCTAATCACAGCAAGAGAATACTGATAAGAATAAGTCTTTCCACGATGAAAAAAATTCACAAGATTTAGATCCCTCACCAGTGATGCAAGAAAGTTAAGACATAAGCATGTATGTGTGTATATATATGCATGCATATATTATAGACATAATTTTATATACATGTAATTGTACTTTCCTTCTGGTGCAAACTGCTTATACTCAATCTCACTCCTAAAGCCAATAATACCTTGTGAACAAAATTCCACAAAACGTACTATTAATAACTCCCCTCTTTGTGTGCAAGACACCATGCCAGAGACCTGGGATGTGAAAGCCAGTACTGCTATAATCTAGTGAAGGAGGCTGATATGAAAGTGACTGATATAACAGTGAAAGGCTGAGGCTGCAGAGATGCCAATGATGCCAATGGTCAACTGAAACTGCAGACCCGCCCACACGACCGCCTAGTCAACATCTCCTCGTGAGCCCACACTGAAATCATCTCACCCAAGCACTGCTCACCCTCTACCGCTGCCCATGCCACCGGCAGACACCAGGAGCTACCCGACACCCAAAGCAGATACCCCAGTGTCCACCTTGACTCCTCCATGTCACTTACCTCTCTCACACCCTCCATCCCCAAATCCACTCTACTAACTGAACATGTATGATCCACTCCCTTCTCCTACCTCCTGGGCTATATACTATCCTAGCTCAGACTACTGTGACTCCTCACCTAGGATAAATGCAACAGCCTCCAAAAGATCCCCCTCCCCGAGTCTTACACAGTGCCAGTGGGTTTCCATAGTTGCAACCAAATCAGTTAAAACAACAGAAAAGTCTGTGCATGCCACTCTGCTGCCTACATTTCTTCAAAGGGGCCCTGCCAGCCTCATCATTCATACCTCCTGTCATATTCCACAATCCAGCTATCCTAAACACTTTTCAATTCCTGAAACATTCCATATTACCTCTTGACTCTTGGAGTTCCTCTACCTGAAACTCTATTCCCCATCCTCTCTTTATCTCTTCGCCCAGTGAGCTCCCATTCATTCTCTGGGCATCATTACCTCTTGGTATTTCTCCCTAACGCCTCCAAGTCTGGAGTAGGTGGTTAAGCTGAACATTTTTGCTTTTAGGGCTACCCACACCCTGAGCCACCGTCTTATTTCATAGGAATCCTTTGGTGTGTGGCTCTTTGTGAGAGGTAAGCCAGTGAACAGCTACTCCATCTTCCTGCTCTCTGGCAACTACAGTGACTTGGCCAATCTCATATTCTCAAGTAGAACTTTAAATGCTAGAAAAATGTCACAAACATGCAGGTGCAGTAACAGATTTTTCAGTGGCAGAAGAGAATCAGCAGTCCAGCAACAAAGGTGGCAGTTTCTCCAGCAGCAAAATTCTAACGAGACTATTTATGTGATATGACCTTGGCTGTGGCCTCAACCACCCTGCCTCTTTCGCTTCCTGTCTGTTTTCTGAACCCAGTTCCCCAGCCTTCCCATCAATCCTGACAACCATCCACAGCATCCAATAAATCCTTTCATTTCATTCTTGTGCAATGGCTTGCACAAAACAAGCGTGCAATAAATGTTTCCTGAATGAATTACTTAATTCCACTGAAAATCAGAGTTGGAAACTAAGGAAAAGAAAACTTTCAGTGGCAGGACACACTGCATTCCTAAAAAACCAATGTCAACTATGGTCAAGGGTGGCACAGTTACCAATTAGAATGATACAGCTTAATTTATTATCCCTTTCATGGATTTATAAACTAGGAGTCTTCTCACCACCTAGGATTCAAACTACCTCCTTAAAGGAGATGAGAGAGAAAAATAAAATTAGAAGAGTCTATTTTATTAAGGCTAGAGACAGTTCTACTCTAACAAAATAAAACTAATTAGATTGAATATTGGAGAAAATGTTCCCTCAACCAAGTGAAGAAGAAGTCCTTGGGACCTAATTCGAATACTATATCCTGTAAGCTGTCACCACTCCCCGCCAGTCAGCCAGCCAGCCAGCCATAACTTCCTCTGTGCTCCCCTCTCTACTTCAGCACTTAGAAAAAGGTATTATATTTATTTACACATCTCCTCAGCCAGATCTCAAAATCCTCTGGAGAAGTACGTTGCTATCTCCAGCACCTAGCATGGTGTTTAGCACAAAGCAAGAACCAATGACTTTGAAGAGGAGCCTCTTTGCTTTGCTTAAAAGGTACCAGTGGATTTCCCTGATGCAAAGATCTAGGAAAACAAAACACAAAACACACACAAAAAGGTACCAATTTGAACTCTGTCCTATCTTGCAACTTCTCTGTAAAGCTGAACTTATTCCAAAATAAACAGTTAAAAAAAAAAAAAAGGCACCAGTAGCAACTGTGTCATCAGCAATTATCACGGCTGCCTTACCCGTCACACAAGAAGGCAGGTACTGGAGAGCTCTGCCTACTGCCAGGAGTAGTCAGTAATTTCAAACATAGCAAATTGGAAAAGAATGAGAAACAAACACCTGAGATCTGTATCCCTACCTTAATTTTGATCAAGTCATTTACTCTTCGTTTGTAAAAAGGGGATAATAATACCTACGATACAAAGTTGCTGTACCAGATGAAGTATAAACCAAGTATGTCAAATGCCATATGAGCTCTTCTAATAATGTTCTAATCGATATGTTAGCGACCCTCCCTACAGTGTTCCTACTGGACTAACACCTCACCACAAAACATACTGTAACTAGCCCCACCGGGCAGAGACTGCAAAGTTAACTCAAATCACTGCTAAAACTATAATTACCTATAAAATAAATCCTACATGTGCCCACGGATGCCAACCCTAACAAGATGTCCTGTTCCAGAAGTCCCCAATGAAATAAATGGGCTACTCAAAACCCAAGGCTACCGACAGGGGTCTGCAGCTACTGCCACCCAGCTCCACCAGCTGCAACCCCAGAGAGGGGCAAGCGCCCTAGCTGGCCGGGGAGAGGTGAGCCTCTACTACGGCAAAGACCCACTGCAGCAGACTGCGGGGCCAGGCAGCCCAGGGTCGCGCAGGGCGGGCTGAAATCATGAGTGCCTAAGACGCTTCACTTGCAGTCGCGGTGCCGTCGGTCACCAAATTTGTGTGGCCGCCCTCCCGCGGGCACCAGCGTCGCTTAACGGAAGGAGGCGCGAGTGGCAGCGGCGCAGTCGGGACACCTGGGGGGGATGACACGAGAGTGGGCGGGCGGCCTCGGAAAGCCACCGCTGGAAGCTGTAAACTAAAACCTCGGCAGCTCTGCAGCTGGGGACGCGTTTGTTTTTCACTGGGGAGAAACCCGGGCAAGAACGGCCCCGCTCTCGGTGCAGGGGTGCGTGCGGAGGGCTGTTTCTGCGCTGACAGGCGGACCCGGCAGGCGACACCCGAGGCCCCGCTGCGCGAGGCGGCGGCAGGACCGGCCGGCGGAGGGAGCGGTGACAGGGCAGGGCGCCGGGGACGGCGGAGGGCGGCGAGGCGGCGCGCGCGAGCGAGCGCGGGTGTGTGTCGGGGCGTGAGTCTGGGCGGGCGTCGGGAGGGAACGGCGAGCAGGGAGGGGCGGAGGCGGGGGGAGGGGGGAGGAGAAAGAGCGAAAGGCCCTGACGGGGCTCCGGGCGCCGAGCCGCCCGGCTCCGGGCCCTCAAGCCACCGCCCCCAGGCCCAGCGCTGACGCCGGACGGTCCCCGCCTCCAAACCCCCCGCCCCGGCCAGAGAATAACTTACCTGTTTGCCGACGGAATCGCTCCTGCTCGCCCCTCTGACTGACTCCTCCGGCTCACCGTCTTCCCTTTGGGAGGAAGAGGTGGGACTTCCGGTCTCTCCGTTGAGCGACTTCCGGCTGTTCCCCGGACGACTGACTTGTCGTGGATGGAGCGCCAGACACCAAAACCAAAAACATAAGATCTTGGAACTGGTTTAGTAAAACCATGTCGAGTCCCTTCTTTTTGACCCTAGTGGCTGGCGGCCTCATGTGCCGTCTTATTTTAAACCCGCCAGCTCTTGCCGGAAGTCACTGGGAGATACAACAGGAAGTCCCGCCCCTCCACAAAATAAGGAAAATGCTAAGCCGGAGGAGTCAATCTAAATGGGTGGCCGCGTCAGGCTCTAGGGCGGGTGGTGTCTGCTCAGGGGGGCCGCCTGGATGGCCGCCTGGGATTTCTAGAGGGTGCGGGAGCGGGTTCCTCTCGGGCCGATCCCGCCTCCTTCCTGCGCCCATCCCTCTTCCCCTGCACCCGCTGCGCCACCTTCCATAAAGGATCCCGGGGGCGGCGCCGGAAACGCGGAGAAGGCCCAGGGCCCGGGCGGGCGGCCCCGCACCCGGCGTGCGCGGACCGCTGCCTTCTGCCCCGAGTGGCTCTTGTCGCTCCTGGGGCTCCAATTTAAAGAAACGAGATTTTTGAGCTATGCGAGGCGTCTGTGCTACTCCAGGTTATGAGAAAAACCTCTTGAATGACTCCAAGATGGGTCCTCGATGTGGAGGCCTTAGGAAGCCACGAGCCAAATGCTCATACTAACGAGGAGGTTAAGAGCTTGAGTGTGGCTTGTTGACCAGTTTGGCAATAAAAGCTGAAACGCCTTGGGTGTTTAAAACGTTCTGTGTGGGCCTTTTTTTATGAACGTTAACGGCACAGTACAAGGGATTGTTAGGAAGAAAACAGGATATAGCAGTTACAACCCCTCCCGTTTTGAAACTCAGAATCTAGTAGGGAAGACCTGGGTAGACGAATAAATACATCACAGCTTGATAAGTGCCATGTATGGCAAAGTCATATATGGAAATGCACAATGATACCCTACTTGAGGACAAACTGAAGATATGTCTTGTTAAGGAGTTTTGACTATGTTGAAGGCTTAGGGAGACAGACTCTGTATGGGTTGTTATCAAATTTATATTTAGATAGCTTTTTTAATTGTAAAAATATTTTTTTAAAGAAAGCTAATTGTAAGTAAATGGAATTTTCATAAATGTCCTGCTGAAGATAGCATTTCTAAACCAAATTCTCTCTCAAGGCCAGTTCTAGCGCAATTCAATTTAAATCAGAATACATTCAGGTGATAATCCCTTACCTTTTAAAATATAGTTTATAGAGAACTTTTCATAGACATTACCTTGCTGAATTCTCATTGTAATCCACGTGAATTCTCATATCAGCCACAATCGGGAACTGCAATTTAGAAGAGCCAAATAACTTAAAAGATCGCACAGCTAGTAAAAGTGGAACTCAACTTCAAACTCCAGAGTCAACGTTTTCCACCCTGTCGTGCTGACTCAGTTTAGTAATAGTTAATTAAAAGTTCTAGAGAAGGATGTGGAAAACAGCTTCCTCAGGACAGGTGACCAGCCTGTCAATGTTACTAACCAACAGTTATTGGATGCCTGTTACGTAAAAGATAACTAAAACTAGATTCTGTCTTCAAAGAGTTCACTTGAAATTTACTTAAAACTTATTTGAAAATTTAGTACTTCATGCAACCTTTTAATACCTATTTCAGCAGTGTTAATCTTGGGTGACAAAGTGATAAATTTCTTGATGATAACAATAGCTAACCACAATTCTCCGTATAGATTAGGCATTCTGTTGGTCTTTGGGTAATTCATCTTGCTACCTTTCTTACCTTGGGGATTTACTTAACATTTTATCTTCTCTCTTTGAGCAGTGAAGTAAAATCTGGAGTTATTTTTCAGTTCCATTTTGAGTTCTAGGGGGGTTTTGGTTGTTTTGTGTGTTTGGTTTTTTGTTTTTTTGTTTTGTTTTTTGAGACAGAATCTCACTCTGTTGCCCCAGGTAGAGTGCAGTGGTGTCATACCTCACTGCAACCTCAAACTCCTGGGCTCAAGCTCCTCCAAAGAGTACTCCCAGAGTGCTAGAATTACAGGCATGAGCCACTGCACCTGGCCCCATTTTGAGTTTTCTAAGTTGAGTTTTGTGAGTTTTTTGGGTTTCAGAGACAGGCCCTTTGCATCATAATGTTACCACCCAACCAAGTCCCTTGCCTACCTCCCAGAGAAAGGCCAATATACTGAGAAAGCAAGAGTTACAGCAGAGAAAGAGTTTAATCACAAGGCACTAGGCAAGGAGATGGGAGTAATTTCTCAAATCCATCTCCCCAAGAATTTGAGAGCAAAGATTTTTAAAGGTGCTTTGGCAAACAAAGGGCTAGAGAACTGTCTGTGCTGATTGGCTGAGGATGAACTCGTAGAATTGAGAACAGAAATCATATTCTTGGTTGAGACAGTTCTTGGGTAGGGGGTCACAAGACTTGTTGGATCAGTTCCTATGCAGGGCCACTAGTCTGGTTCCCATCAGTTGCAAATGCAGAGTCTGGAAGATATCTCACAGACCAGTCTTAATTTTTAAAATAGTGATGCTACCTATAGAAGCAGTTGGAGAAATCACAAATCTTGCACCTGTCAAGGAGATGTGAAACTTAAGCAATGAGCAGTTACAGCAGTAGAGAAGTTAGGGAACAATGGCTGGTTACGTTTTAGCTATATCTACACTTTTATAGAAATCAGACTTTTATCACTATTCCCCTGCCTTATGTCCTTACATTATTTTAATATAGGTGGTTTCAATGTGATCTTAAGGAAATCAATTTGACTTCATTTCCAATTGAGAGGTTCTGTTGGTCTTATTAAAGACTAATTTTCTGACTCTAAGAGTAAAATTCAGAGCAAGTTTTTTCTTCCTCTCTTTCTCTCTGACTGAATGTTTGCCAAGGACAATATGGACTCGGGGTAAAGGCAGAGAGCTCTAGTGACACCTCGAGCCCCGGGGGCCAAGCCTCACTCAAAGCCAGCCCCACTTGGGACTTCCACTTACATTAGCCAGAAAAATAAATCATTTTATAGTTTAAGTAAATTTAAGTCAGGTTTTCTTTTACTTGCATCATGAAGCAGCCTAAATGATATAGAAGGGTTGTTACCAAATCTACCACAGTTGCAGTCTAAGAAAGTTATAAAGTGAAAACTCAGCAAAGATTTTCAAACTTCGTAAGTAAAAAAATGTATACTCTATCACATTTGAGAAAATAAAGCAATCAATAGATTTACATCTTTTTCTAGGTATATGTGATTTTCTTCCATTGGATAATGAATAGTAAACACTTTTACAATAGCAGGCTGAAAATTAAAAGAACATATAAAGGAAATTAAAATATATCAACTGTTAAATAAATGCCAGGCATTATGCTAGAAACCTTATATACATTATCTCAATTTTTATAACCACTCTACATAGGACATTATTTCCATTTTACAGATGAAAAAAATGAGGCTCAAAGAAATGTTCTGTTTCTGTCTATACTGGATAACCTGGAAGACTATCTCCCTCTGTCTGACGTCCCAAACTTTCGCTTGCACGCATGCCACTCCTCCTGTTCTGGACCTGTGGCCTGGATGTAATCCCAGCAAAGACGCTCTCTGGGAAGAGGGAGATGCTTCCCAGATAAGGCACTAGAACTTCACTCTATCATCATCTTCTCCACTTAGAGGCAATACTTTAGAACAGAGAGAATGTCTGGGATCCAAACTGTTGAGAAACATTGAAGTAAGTCTGTCCCATATTAAAGAGGACTCTCGGGGCTTAGAGTTTCATTAGCCTCAGTACAAAACGTGCTTTAATGAGGACTATACCAATTGTAGTTTGTTTGACTAGCTAACTAATTTGCTATTTCTCGATAAAACAAAAGTTTCTAAGAGGAAAATTTAGAATGGAAGTATCTAATAGAGAACTGAGTTAAATTATAACTTGAAAACACAGAAAGTGGTATGGCCACTTTAACTCTGTGAATGTATCAATCAGGAAAGACTAAGTTATGCTGTGTAAACAAACACCCCAAATTTGTTGGTTTATAACAACAAATTCATATTCTTAATTCCCACAAGCCCATCACAATGTTGCTGGCTGCTGCTGTGTGTCCTCTCGGCCAGACCCAGGCTCAAGGAACCCCAGCTATCTGGGTTGGAGGGAAAAAGAAGACAACAAAACGCTTTGGCCCAGAAGTAAAACATATCTCATCTGTTCACATTTCATCGTGACAAGGCGACTCCCATGGCCATGACTGACTTCAAAGCATGGGAAGTGTGATCCTGGCCTGCGTCAGGGCAGAAATGAAAACAGTTGGTGAAGAGCATTAGTGACCGACCCGATAGAAGAAAAACACCAGACTGGGAATGAAATAGACAGGATTTTTTGTTTCCGTTTCCTTGTTTACTACTGTGTTACCTAAACTTTCTGAGCCTCAGTTTCTCATTAGTAAAATGGGAATAATGATGATGATGATGATGATGATATCTACTACAAAGATTTTGTGAATGTTAACAGGATCCCTAGTGTGAAAACAATGTTAAAAACTGTAGAAAATTATACAAATTAGAAATGTGAAGGGAAATCACTGTCTCCAGAGTCAGAGCCACCACCCAGGCCCCTGTGCCACACCTTGAGAAGAACTTCAAGCAGCCCCGCACTTTCAAGCAGAGAGTAGAAGATGTCCAGATGTCCTACGTATCCCAAGAGCAGCATCCTGGTGATAATAGAACAACACAAGGGTGAGAAGCAGCTTCCTGTCCTGGATAAAACCAAGTTTCTTGTACCTGGTCATATCAACATGAGTGAACTCATCAAGATAATTAGAAGTCGCTTACAGTTCAGTGCTAATCAAGCTTTCCTCCACCTGGCGAAGGAACATAGCGCTGTGAGCCTCTCCACACTGCCCCCGAAGGTGTATGCAAGTGAGAAGGACGAAGATGGATTCCTGTACATGGTGTATGCCTCCCAGATGTTCGGAATGAAATTGTCATTGTAAGACTAGAAAAATGCATCTATTCTAGAATTTTGTAAGCCCTTAGGAAGGTGAAAAAAAGGGATGTTACCAACTGAGATGGATCAATTCATCTAGTCACAAATCATCTGACATTCTTGTAATTACTGTGTGATCAGTAAGGTTCCTATAAGAAATACTGTTTTAAAAAAAAAATACCATGCTAAGGGGGTGAACTATAGCCCACGTTAGTGGGTGGTCACTTTATTTATGGGATCTTTAAAACAAGTACATTTTTAATGAGCTAAGGTGAATAAAGTCACAATCAAAAACTGTCCCAAGGCCGGGCGCGGTGGCTC
>VBSM01003157.1:51638477-51662099 GCA_008086735.1 Cheirogaleus medius | reverse complement strand
AAAAAAAAAAAAAAATAGTTTTATCTAATAATCATACCTTATTCATATTTTGTACTCTTTTTTTATACTGTTTCTCTATATTTTTTACATAATGTAAAGAATTACCAAAAGAGGTTATAGCTGAAAATTATAGATGAAGCATAGAAAAAACAAATAGTAAAATAGGAGGCCTTAATTCAATTACATTAGTTACATTAAATGTTAATGACTAAGCACTCTATTTAAAAGGAAGAGATTACCCCAGAATGGATTCAAAAGCAAATCTTAGCCATCTGCTGTCTACAAGAGATGTTTGTTAAATAAAAAGATGTCTTTAAATGTCTGCTGTCCTCTGTTTATTCCTGATGTGCAGTTGGAGGTCATTCATATCTTTGCGTGCCATCGTGTTTGTCTCCTTATATGTCATTTGCCATTTTTCTCTGTCTTCTTTAAAGAATTTCTCTTTATTTTTGGTTTTTAGTAGCTTGTGATATGACTGGACATGACTTTCATCATATTTGTCTTGCTCAGGTTTTTCTGAGCTTTTTTTTTTTTCCTGAAATGTAAATTTTTTTAATATATTTAAAAGCACACAGAAGTCTTGATTTATAAAAAAATAAATATATAACATGGCAATTTATTCATGATCCCGGGGCTCTTATGAGGTCAAACTCTTGGATGAACATATCAGTGAAAACAGAAAACATATATGATGTTATATACACAGAAGCATATTTCAGTTGTAAAAGCAAACACCTTGAAGGCTCATCCATAAAGAGTATGTCTTTAACAAGTCTGAAAATATGTCTCCAAATATTTTTCTTCCAACTTTCAGCTTCTCTTGGTTGCTCTCTAGTTAAATATATTATACCTTTTTATATGATACAGAGCTCACTGAAGCTCTGTCCTGTTCTTTTTTTATTCTTTTTTTCTCTCCTACCTTCAGGTTGGATAAGTTCTATTGAACTATCTTTCATGTTCCCTTTTTTCTTCTATCACCTGCAACCTTCTGTTAAAACCATCCAGGGATTTATTTCAGATATTATTCAGATTATTTTTAAGCTCTCAAATTTCTGTTTGGTTTTTTTCTTGTAATTTCTATTTCCCTGATGAGATTTCCTATTTGTTGATTTATTACAGTTATATTTTTCTTCATGTCTTCAGCACAGTTATAATAGCTATTTTGAAATTCTATCTGCTGATTCCAACATCTGGATCATCTTGGGGTTTTCACTGATTTTCTGTTTTCTTTTGAATATGACTCATGTTTTCTTCTTTTTTTTTTTCTTATTTATTTATTTATTTTTTGGAGACAGAGTCTCACTCTGTTGCTCGGCGTAGAGTGCTGTGGCGTCAGCCTAGCTCACAGCAACCTCAAACTCCTGGGATCAAGCAATCCTCCTGCCTCAGCCTCCCGAGTAGCTGGGACTACAGGCATGTGCCACCACGCCCGGCTAATTTTTCTATTTTTAGTAGAGATGAGGTCTCGTTCTTGCTCAGGCTGGTCTTGAACTCCTGAGCTCAAGCAATCCTCCCTCCTTGGCCTCCCAGAGTGCTAGGATTACAGGCGTGAGCCACTGCACTAGGTGTTGGCTTCTTTTATTTGATTAAAGTTATTTAAAATTTGAAAGGAAGCATTGGTCATTTTTGGTGACTAGTCATTTTTGATGACTAATTTACTTTAACGATGTCATTTTAAACTTCTAATTTCCTTTAAATTAACATTTTTTTGTCATTCTATTCAAATGTCTACTGACAGTAACAGTGATAATGTGCTATGAACACTTAACCACCCACACTAGAAGTTTAAATCTAAGTTCTTTTTGAATGCTGTTTTGGTGAATTTCAATGTGGGAGGTGAGATGATCTAAAACTTCAAATTTTCTATTATAGTCAAAGGCATAATTTCTCTGACATCTTTTTTCATTCTGCATAAGGAGTTACACTAGAATAATGTTTTTAAATAAAATCTGTCCACATAATGACCATTTTTTTCCCATTTCAATTCTACCCAAACTAGAATAGCTCAGAAGCATTTATTTACTTATCATAACTGTTAAGAAATTATAGTCATTACACATACCTTCACTTCTCTCCTACATCATGCTGGAAAGGAAGAATGCAGTGTTTTGTTGCTTCAGAAAATCTTCTGTATTCCAGTCCTTGTATTTCATGAATTGATTGAGACTTTGGACAGCCGAGCAAAGTATAGAACATCTCAACCCAACCTCTGCTTCCCAAGAGCTTACTTCCTAAAGAATGTTCTTTTTCAACACAGTAAAAAGGAAGATTATCTTTCTCACCTAATGTCTCTACAACATAGGATGTAGATGTTACAGAGTTGGTCTATGGAAGAGCACAAGGAATATGTGCTAGCATTAGGCCTTGGCTTATGTTTTACTTCTTGTTGTAAAAGGCAGTGTTATTACAGATAGATAACATAGTTATGCTACATCGAACCATAGGTGCATCATCATAGAAACAAGTATTTTACTTTGCCTTATATAATCAAATTATGATTCAATTCGTTAGTCATTACATATTCAATTAATATTCAAACTTGATTTGAAAAGCAACATTAAAAATAACAGATAACATTGAATTCATTTAAAACTAGACACTTATTATGGGGGTACAAATATTAAGGTTACGTATATTGCCCGTGCCCCCCTCCCCCCTCGAGGCAGAGCTTCAAGCGTGACCATCCCCCAAACGTTGCACATCTCACTCATTATGTTTGTATATACCCATCCCCTCCTGCCCCCTCCCACCTGCCTGACACCCGATAAATGTTTTCCTATATGTCCAAAAAATAAAAAATAGTATAGTATACTCTCTACTAAATTAGTGTTTAAAAGTCATTTGGCCTTATCATAAAACAGAGTTTGAGGATTTATTTTTAGGTGAAAGTATCTGTCAATAGAAGTAAGAAGCCAGATGAAAGAGCATTTATTTTCCTTTGTGAGTTTTCTTCTTATTCTACTTCTTCTAAGAAATCTGTCGATCACATATTATGGATCAGGCACTGTGCTTAGTGTTTAAAGGGGGTAAATGCTCCTCAGCTTAGTTTGCTGACACCCTGCATGAATGGCAGGTCAGTGTTACCCAATCTTCTGATTGCTCAAGAAAAATCTTTTTGTGCGTGTGAAATTTGCCAATTTTGGAATGTTGGCACCCATTCAAAAGTGTCCAGGACATCGTAAGGCCACATCCAACATGGGGAAGGGGCCCCAGGTGGGGCTCACAGGCTGCTGGATCATGGCCCCCAAATGACAGCATGGCCCCGCTGAGACTCAGTGCTGCCTGGGAGGACAACACACTGACCAGCTACCAGCCGTGGACACCTTGGTGTCCTAGCTGCTCCCAAGAAGGTGTCCAACTAGGAAGAACGTGAAGTGAAGAGCATGGTGACAGAAGTCCAGGAAGGCTGTAGAAGGCCTGTGGAGGAGGCTGCACACATTGCAGCTGCAGAATCAAGAGGAAGATTTTAGCAATCGATATTGAGCACCTACTGTATGCAGCACGTTCTGCTGGATGCCCTGAAGTACAGAGATTAGTTGGGCATGGTCTCTGGTGGTGTAGAGCTTACAGTTTAGTAGGGGAGCGGTAGATGCACCAAATCCTGACAGTGCATGGCAGCATGGGGACGGTCACAGAAGAGTCGAAACCTTCGTTCATTTAGGCACGTAAGCATTTCTGAAGACATAATAGGCCTGGAACTTTAGAGACACTATGGTAAACAAAACAGACATGGTTTCTGCCCTCAAGGATTTCACAATCTAGCAAGAGAGTGGACAGGTTTATAACTGTACAAATACAGTCAAGCACCACCTCAGCATTCTCGAGTGCATTTACACAAACCTAGATGGTAGGGCCTACTACACACCTAGGCTGTGGAACAGCCCATTGCTCCTAGGCTGCAAACCTGTACAGCACGTTACTATACTGAACACTGAAGGCAACTGTAATGAAATGGTAAGTAACTAACCATAGCATCCACACATAGCAAAGGTGCAATAAAACTACGGAATTATAATCTTATGAGACCACCGTCATATATGCAGTTCATCGTTGACTGGAACGTCACTGCGTAGTGCATGACGGCATGCACTCAGTTACAGTGATGATTAATGCTACAGAGGAACCATGGAGACTATGAGTGTGCAATGGGGATGCCTAACTTACTCAGGGGGAATCAGAAAAATCTTCCCTGAAAAACTACAGCTGCGCTGAGATTTGAAGAATAACGTGGAGGGGGTGGAGGGCAGCGGAGGGGAGGGGAATTGCCAGACCAAGGGGCAGTGGGAGTTTTGCAGGGAAGAGGAAGAGAAGCCGGGAAGGCCGAGGCAGGCAAGCTGCTGGCTGTGGAGGAACTGGGAGATTAGAAGGACGGGGCCGCTGGCGTGTACCTAGTGAGGGCAGAGCGAGGCCAGAAGAATGAGCCAAGAGCAGGTGGTGTGGGACTGTAGACCTCTTGTGATGTCAGACTTCATCCTAAGACCATATGGCCACTCGGGGGTTTTAAGCAGGGTGGGAGGGACATGCAGGCTGCAATGTGACACTCACAGTGGAGACGGGGGCCACCGTGTAAGCAAAGAGACCAGTTAGGGGCTTTTGCAACAACCCAGCAAAAGTTGTAGAAGTTTTGGGTTATGAGCTATGGGAGGTGGCCGTGTGAATAGGAGGATGTGGTGGCTCTTGGAAAACGGAGTGGACTGGTTTTGATGTTAGTAGGATTTGAAAGAAAGGGAGAGTTGAAGAAGATTCAGGGCTCTGCTCTCGACCTGCCAACACCCCATCCACCAAGGTGGGGTGTTCCTCTTCCTGTTCCAGAGGTGGAGGCTGTTTAGGGGAGGCTCGAAAGCCCGTTGTGTTGGACGAGTGGAGTTTCCCATGCGAAATAGGCAGGAGGATCATTGTCTGGTTCTCAAGAGAGGGGGCTGGGCTGGGAGTCGTGGCCATGTGGCCAACCAAGGGCCGCGGGAGTGCCCACAGTGAGTGCGGACAGTGAGAAGGGCCCAGAACAACCCTTCTGAGCCAGTGGCTCACTCACCCCTCCCAGCGCCAGCCCAGAGAAACGGCATGACTGACCAGAGCTCTTGAACTGTCCAGCATACACGCACACAGTCTCCCAGCCAGTACATTTTGCTTTCGTGAATACAACATAAAAATGTCAGAATCCGAGTTACGGCATTTTCATGGAAAAAGATGAGCTGGTTTACCTAGACAGAGAAATCCGAGTCACGCATGGCATCTTCATCTGAGTCAGGGAACCAAAGGTGTCAGGGTGGGAGTCTGCCCTCGGTTCTTGCTGTGCTCTTGGCGGAAGAATGACCAGACACACCACAGTATCAAGTCCAGGCTATTATCCTGGTCCTCTGACTCCTTGCTTGGAAAACTCACCAGCAAGGCCAATACGACTGAGTAACCCCAGGCAGGGAGCAGTTTCACAAGATCAGCTCTTTGTTGTAGAATAAAACGGGTCTGTCCCTGAGAGTGGAGAGAGACAGACCAACTCACTGACTGATGCTCTCACTACTCCTGACTGCTCAAATTGTCTCCTTTTATTAGTCCAGTCTGGAGGCGGGCTCTTGGGAGGTGTAAGATGTTAGCAAATGATCAACAGGTGTCCTCAAAATTCCATCTGTGCTTATGAGCTCCCTCTAAGAAAGCCCACCTGGTTGGGGGTGAATCACAATGCAGATTCAAGCTAATGGCATATTAATTACCCTTAGGTTACTCTAGGTCACTTTCTAAATCCTATCATGCCTGGGCTGGAGAATTCCTAGATTGATAAGGCATTCCCTCCTTCCCCGGGTGAAGCAACTGCTCAGGATAGGATTAAGGGTGGGGCAGCACAAAAATGGAGCACCTGCCCTTGTCCTTTTTCCCAGGTGGAACAATTGCTTCAGACAGCACCGGAACAGGGACCCCATGTCCCAAGAAGAGCCAGAGATCCTAACTATCTGCCTCACAAAACCAGACATGTTCCCAGCCCTCGTTATTCCCCATAAGAGCATGTTCAAAACCAACTGATGTTCACAACCCCTAAGGCTCATCACATCAGCTACACGTCAACACATATACCCACTCACTATGCCTCACTCAACACAATAAAGTCCCCTCCTGATGGATGTGTCACAACGTACCCCCAAGTATACTGGGTGGTCATTTTGATACATGTGCATATATTTCTTTGATAAAAATTTTAAAAGCAAATATTCAAATTTTTTGCCTCCTTATAGCTAATTAATTGGTCTGACCAATAACTGGGTAGATTTCGCTTACCCTTCTGAATGTAAGAACTTGGAAGATGCTTCCCCTCTGGCGCCCTCATCATAGCGGGAGCTGGGTAAGCACAGGGCTCGGGAGCTCGGGAGACCCAACCTGACGCTGCAGGGCAGAGACATGTGGACTTTGCCCTCCGACATTCCAGGATTGGAATCTCCTGGGTTCCACAACTCAGTAACTATCCACCCTCCTCCCCTTCTCTCCCGGTGGCTGTTGAATAATTAACCAAGACAAAGCTGGGCTTAGAGAGACTCAGCAGAAATGAAGATCAGTGAATACATCTTACTGTTTAGTGACTTCTTTAAACTGATGTTACATCACTCTGAAATGGTCACAATACATTTTATAATAAACTCTTATTAATTGATCAATAGAAAGATCCTTTTTAACATACAAATCGACATCATATATCTCTCGTACTACTTGTCCTTTAGAACAAGGCCATATACATCAGGTAGGTCCAACAGAAGCTAAAAGTGCCACAAAATCCTGCATGACCCAGTGAACACAAACGATGCTTAATAGCAAATAGTGACAATCACCTGCCAACATTTAATAATGAGGACTTGATATTCTCCAGCATCAGAGAAGACGTGGCGGCTTGAATTCTCCTGCTTCCGAAGCAAACGCTGAATGGAAGCCGTTGAGTGCCCACAGCGAGGCTGATTCCTCAGTTGGATCCGTTTCTGTGACTGGAGTCAGGGTAATAAACTGCATCACCCCCTGTGGGGTCCAAGCATTTTA
Source organism: Cheirogaleus medius (assembly GCA_008086735.1). Lineage (NCBI taxonomy): Eukaryota > Metazoa > Chordata > Mammalia > Primates > Cheirogaleidae > Cheirogaleus > Cheirogaleus medius. The sequence continues at coordinate 51,655,085 of VBSM01003157.1, read as the reverse complement.
AATGTGGTGCAGCAAGTTGTCAAAACCGACATTTCGGGAGGGCGGCGGAAAAAATAATATAAATAAAACTGACATTTCAAGAACCAACAGAGAGATGGAAAAAAGTTGAAGGCAAATGTGTTATGCTTTTGTTTTTATTTGGAATCATAAGAGGGACATTTTTAATAAACCCTTAAATTCTTCTCCATTAATGTGATTTAAATAATGAATTTATAAAGATTGAATTGATTTGTTTACATACACCCAACTGTGGAAAAATGACTTTTTTTTTTTTGTTTACACCATCAAATCCAATCAAGCCAAACAAGATGGTTAACTAAAATGATTAATGAATGCAGCATTAGCTGATGGCTTTAAATTTAGAACGTGTTACTGATGTCAGAGTTGATTAGTTCTCTATCTAAAACTGATGCTATTAAAAGCTTTGAGCAATTTAGATGTTGTCATTGAGTAAAATTCCAGTGGGGTGAGGGAAATTCTATCAGGATTGATTCTGCTATGGTGCACCACGCACAGATGTTGCAGAGGGAGAGAGAGTGGGCCTTTACTGATGGGGTCGGCAGAAAGGACTTGAGACGGTGGGCTGATTGGGTGGCATCCATCACAGCAAAGGGAAGGAAGCTTGGAATGGAAAAAAAAAATACTCATCTTTGCACAAGGAGTCCCAAATGGCATCAGAGTATGAATATTGATCATTTCAGCTTCAGAACTTTTTAAGAAGTGGGAAATAAATAAATGAAGGGGAGGCAAGAGGTTAACATAGTACCATGCTTTAGTAACTCCTCTGAAAATGAATCCACAGGGAAATCATTGTAGGCAGTGGTGGAGACCAACATTTTTATTAATCAGATAAAAGGGAAGAGTGGTAAAGCAAAGCTGATCATTGGATGGAATGATTAGGTGTCAGGTGCGGTTCAGGACCGAGAAAGCCAACTGGAGTGAGGATGCCCAACAAACTGCAAGGTCAGAGTCCAGCTAATTGAAGAATTGCCCTGCTCATGCTTAAAGGTTAGAATGAATCCAATCCTGGCGGCTATTGCACAGGACTTGGGGAAATCAAGTTGTTGCAGGTAGCTGTGACTTTTGGAAGGTGTGTAATAGGGGACTTCAAGCCATTTCCCATGTCTGTGCCTTGGAAATATTTTATTATTAGTCCAAATGTCCCAAGACATTTTAAATGGAAGGGAAAATGCACTTTACTGGACCCCAATTCACTGACTATTTAGGGTCCATCACCGCCCAGGGGCCTGGGGAAGGGCATCTGTCAGTGGGTCAGATAAAGCCGGAAGGTCCCGTAGTTATTCGTGCAGCTTGGCTAACTCTAGGAAAAAGGCAGCAAATAACTTGGACCCCTCTATGTAGTTCCACCTAACAAAAGGAAAAACAAAGAGAAACTTTGTTACAATTTCCATTCGAATGAAGGAGGAAAAATATTCTACCATTTACACAGAAAGATTTGATGTTATAAATTCAATCTAAAGTATTTAACATACTTCTGAGATCTCAGTATGAAAGGTGCTTGTTAAGAAGTTCAATGTGAAAATTGCAATATTATTAAGAAGATGAGAATCAGTACTTGACTCAAATCCAAAAGGTCCATTTCTCCTGGTGTTTTATCATTGCCAGGACATGGATATTGGGGTCAAACACTTGCTTCCCACTAGTCTGGGAGGCTCAGGAGATTTGCACAATCTGCCAGTCATGTACACATCAAATATTCCTAAATATCCTTTGTTATGGACTGAACGTTTGTGTTTCCACCAAATGCATATGTTGAAAGTCTGATCCCCAATGTGCCTGTGTTTGGAGATGGGGCCTGGAGGAGACGCTGAGGGTTAAGTGAGGTAGGAAGGGCAGGTGCTAATGCAATAGTGCCCGACGCATGTGTGGCATTCACGCACCCAGTCTAGCATTTTCCACTCTCACATACGCCGAGTGGGGGATCACCCGTGTGCAGCCCCGGTTTGTGCGGGGAGAACCCAGCCCCCGACAGCAACCGCGCACCTGTTGATCTTCTCGTTCTGAGAGTGCTCTCCGTCATCCACAGCTCCTATCGGGAGCATCATCACACTCTTGCCGATAATCTCCTGGAAAATTCTGGCGATTGGAATGGTTGATCCGTCCCGGATCATGTCTGGGTCTGTCCCAAACACTGAAACACAGGGAAAGAAGACATTTGAGTAAAACAATGACAGGACTACCCCAGTAATCTCCTCAAGCATGGTGTTTGCTTATCCTTGTCTTCTTTGCTCTTCCTTCTTCTTGTTTCTTTTTCTTCTTCACCATTAGATTTGGTGCGTGGGGTAAGCGAGCTCCTTGACATCATGCAACCTTATATTCTAAAACACTCAGTAGAGTCAAGAAGGAAACCATGGATGCCTTCTTTATGATTACCTACTTTAAAAAATTTATTTTAAATAAAATTTTATTTTGAACTAATTTTTTAAAAGTTTAGAACTTAGAAAAATTTCAAAAATAGTACAAATTTCCCATATATCCCTTACTCTGCATTCCCTAATGTTAACATCTCACATAACTATTGTACGATGATCAAGCAGAGGAAATTCACACGGATACAATATTATTAGCTGCACTCCGGACTTTCTTTGAATTTCACACATCTTTCCCTTTCCTTATTCCAGGATCCGACCCGGCATCCCACACTGCATGTTACGATTGCTTCTCCTTAGGTTTTTTTTATTCTGTGACAATTTCTCAGTGTCCCCTTGTCTTTCATGACCTTGGAGCAGCTTGAAGGGTACCGACCAGTTGTTTTGTGAAATGTCCCTCATTTTGGGTTTGTCTGCTGTTTTCTTGCGATTGGAATAGGTCATGCGTTTTTGGTAAGACACAAGACAATACCTACTTTTATGGTTTCTTCATGAATTAAATATTACGGAAATAGGACTTTTTAAAGCTTTTTGACAGCAGATATATACAAATAAGTAGTTGTACTAACTATCATCAGAATGTCACAACGTTTCTCCCAACTTTCAAGGTATCTTATAAAACAGTTTTAACGGCTATCCCAGGTTCTAAAAAGAGAAGAGCTCAAACCTAGCTTACTGGACAAGTACCCAGTGATGGAGCAGAAGTGAAAAACAAAACAAAGAAACAGAAGAGAATATTCCACCTCTGTATTCACAAGGCACGGTGTAAACATGAACACGGTGATCGACCCGTTAGCAGCACCGGCTTAGCCTGCACATGGACAAAAAGGTGTCTCATGTCTTCCCGAGGGAGCATCTCAGACCTCTTCATTGTTGTTTGACATGTCAAACACACCTGTCTCCCCAGGAGGCATTAGATTCACCTTCCTGACTCCTCGTCCTCTTTCCTTCACTCCCAAATTCTACCAGTAAAACACCTGCTAAACTGGGGGAAGCAGGAGTGATGATGGGGAGAAGTTTGGCTTTCGTGCTTCCCAGACTTGTTCTCTAAGGTTTCATGTCTGTGTTCTTTGCACTGATACCCAAGAGAGAGCTAGTACTTGAGGGTCTGGGCTTCCAACCCCAGCTCTTCCTCCGTTGGCAGTGTGGGCTCGGGCCCCAGCTGTAATAAAATGCCCTAGGTCTATATACACACGCCACTCTTGTCCCGCCTAGCTTTTGGGAAGACCCCAAACTCCTCCATTTTGCCATGGGTGGCAGGGTCCCCCCCGTCACAGAAGCCACAGAGACTAGATGTTCCTTCACCTTGCCTCACAGCCGGTGCCCACAGGATTTCCCTTACTTTCGTACAGGTTAATCCGTGTTTTGAAAGGATGTTTTTATATGGTTACCAACATGTCCATGAGTGTTGTCTCCGGAGCATTTGAAGGTTTTCTAGTTCAGCATTGTCCCCCAAATTCAGGTCTCCAGACTTCAGTTTGAACACTGCCCTTGCCACTCACGGCTGGGTGCCTTTCCCCAAATGTCTTCGTTTTTTTAAGCCTTAATGTTTTGCTCTGTACAACAGGAAAGGCTGTTGGGAGGATCACACAAGACAGTGTATAAAAGTGCCCTGTGCACAGTGTGCATTAAAAATACGCCCTTTATAGAAGCCGGTATTTGAGTTTTTACCAGATGTCCCACGGGCACCACTCCTCCGTCCCACCGCAAGAGGGACTTGCCGGTCAAACTGGGAAGTCAAAATATCTTAAGGTCCCACCTGTTCTGATCGCTCGTTTTGCTGCAAGATACTGGCTATCGTTGATGTTTGCAATCCACGGGGGCAGTCCTAGCACCATGGAAACGGCCATGTGGTTGGAACTGTTTCTTTTGGAGAAAACGTCTTCAAGATGATGCTTCACCTAAAAGGTGACATTTTTAGTAGTCAGAGAGATTTTCGAGTTATTCTCTCCAATGGTTAATACAGCCCCCATCAAGAGACTGATTGAAACCTGAGTGTTATCAACTTACACAGTTTGCCAGAGAGAGATCCTTCTGCAGGGCTGAGGGCAGAAAGCCCCGGGGCTTCCCCCCATGGGAGAAACACTCTCTCCCTCCCCCTGTAGTCCTCTGCCTTGCGGCCCCAGTCCTGGCTCCCACCCCTTTCTCACCAGTGTCTCCCATACGGAGCTGTTTGAGTAACGTTTGCTTAAAATTATGAGTCATAATACAAGTAGGACATCCCTGTGGAAACATCCCTCTTTGGGGACTTATCAGAACCCCAACGAATATTTTGGGAACATTAAGCATTTGAGAAATTTCCAAGAAGTGGGAGCAATTTGGGGCTGGACCATGGAGGAGACTTGTTCTAACATTCTTTCTGCTACCCTGTTGCTCCTTCCCCATTGCTGCTTTGGAAACGCTCCCGGGGAGAGCCCCGTGCTGAAATACTTCCCCCATTCGCTCCTTCGACCAACATTATGGAGCATCTGGCACGTGCCGGGGACTGTTCTAGGTGCTGCAGATACAGCCGTGAACAAGGCAGAGAAGGTCCCGCCCTTGTGGAATTTATATGATGTGGAAGGAGGCAGCACATCCAAAAAGCAGGAGAGATGGAAGGAAAGAGGGAGCGAGGAGGGAGGGAGGAAAAGAAGTAAGGAAAGAGGGAGAGAGGGAGGGAGAGAGACTACTTTAGAATGCAATTCTTGTCTTGTGCTAACAGGACAATGAAAGACAGGGCTGGAATCAAGAGTGGCTGACTGTCGGGACGAGGCGTTTCTTAAGGTAATTTATTCAAGAGTCTACTTTCTGTTAAACCAACTCGAGATAAACTGATGACAGGTTGGTAATTTAGGCACATAAACTCCTTCCGGGTAGCACCTTCATTCCAGTGACTGTTTTCACAGTGCTGATCTCAGACAAGCCGAGGTCTGGCCTGAGATTTCCTGGCTCCAGCCGAGCGCAGGCTGTCCCCTCTCCCTCTACGCTTAGAAACAGCCTTGCTTTACATCTACCGTCTAATTCTTAAAAATTTTCTTATCGCTCCAGCTCCAAATGGTTATTTGCCTGACTACTGTGATTGCATCTAATCGAGGAAAGGGATTTTTACTGAACGAAAGCAATATTGCTTTCTTGACATTTGTTCCAGTCCTTTTGCACTGGGAAAAAAATGATACTTCAGTGGTGACAACGGAATGGCTCGGTACGCTGTGACGTGCAGAATTCAGAAAAGGTGTCGCCAGGCAGGAGGACCAGGCATGTTTGTTACCTGTTTTTCCACCACAGATGCGTTCATGTGCGGGACGAGCCGGATTGAAAATTTTCCTATAACTCGGCCGGGGATGACGGTCTTAGCCCCGGGCTCATCAAACGCACCCTCGATCCCGTGAATAGAAAGAGATGGGTACCTCCACAGGTGCATGAGAATTTCCTCCTACATTAAAAGTATCCAAAGAATCTTTGATTAAAACTCGGTTCTGTTGTATTGTATTGTATGGTATTGTATTGTATTGTATTTCTTGTATTACCAACCTCTGTCCATCTGAGATACCACCACGGTAAGTTAATTATCACCTTGCGAGGCACCGGACACCACCGTGTCTGGACTGATGACACCAGTTGGACACTCCCCCCAGGACATGACCCTGCCCACTGTCCTCCCACGCTGTGGCCGCCCAAGCTGCTTCCGGCTTAGAAGCGCCCGTTTTGCCCAAGCTCTGGAGTTTGCAGTTAATAGATGGCAAAGGGGCCCTTTCAGAAATTTGGATTTGATTACGAATGTCTATCCCCAATCATTGCAATAACCATGCACTAAATGCATTTTATTATGCAGAAGACCTCAAAGAACTCTTGGGATGTTTAGCCAGTTTTCCGCCTTCTTACGGCCATCCCAGAGCTAGTCTGAGGGAGGGTACGCTTCGTAAAAATAATTCTGCCAGTTTTTTTCAGCACAATTTCCCCTCTCTTGGCAGCTCCCCAGGAATCAGCCATAGCTACCAAACACCCCATTGTCAGGCAAGCATTTTACAAAGAAGGAAGAGAAGTAGAAAAGGAAAAAAAAAAAATCTCAATTCGCCAGCAAGGAATGCTTTTGGCTTTGTGTCTACTGAGCACACTGAGGCAACAATGCATTAATTTACAGATTAGCCCCGAAGGCTCTTGGTTTTGTCTGGAAAAATCAACAATTAGAGATCTTGGAGCTGAAATAATCTCAGACTCCTCTCAGTCTTTGAACAGGTAAGAAGCCCATAGCACTGGCTGAAGGCTGGGTTGGGATTTCAGTTAGTAAACTTCCCTGGGAAAGCACGGCTGTGAAATGAGTAATTGCTTGTCGTGACGGGCCAGCGAACGGGGACCCCAGAAGGGCTGGTTGACCGAATCCGTAGGAAAGTGGCCATGAACATCAGACTCTGCCTAGGAATTAACACCTGCTTTGGGTTCTAACACGCACAGAATTAGCACCAGACGGTACATGAGACATGTTATCATTGTTCCTCTTTCCGATTATCCACCAATTTCTGGCCGTACCTTTGTATCAAACAGAAATTTCTTAACCTGGCTGCTATTCCGGTATTCTTCTAGGTCCAGATCGATGGATTTGTATATATTTTTTTCCTCTTCTGTAAGAGACGCCACGTGGTCATAGATTCCAGGGATTAGGATATGACCAGACGAGTCTACGAGGCTACCTGCAAAATACACACAGAAAACAAAGCCAGGTAGAGATTACGAGTGTGCCGATGTTGTGGCCTCAGAGCCAGACCACAGATGACTCTTCTGGGCAGCGGCAAGCCTCGTGACTGTCCCTGGTCCCTACGGGTAAGACTTGAGTTAGTCTTGTCAAGGTGGGGCAGAAAACACCTGGGGCTGAAGTGGATTAAGTCAGAGTGACTTACCTGGACCATGTTCAAGTTCTCAACTATACCTTTGGTATCATAAACAAAGTCTGTTGTTTAGCTTTGTCTTATCCTGAGTTAAAAGGTAATATGTGTTCATCATAAAAAATTTAAAATATATATGTACATATGCATGTGGGTGTGCATACATACATACATGCATACCTAAGAAACTGAACATTTCCATCACCCCTTCCTGACTTCTCCCCCTACACACACACACGATGATAATATAATAAATACTCATTTTAATCCAAATCATAATACCCCTGAGGTCTACTCTATAGGATCACACCATGACCGCAAAATCCTTTACAATGGATAAGCATATACATGAGTCTGCTCTTCACGAAAGAGTTTCAGGACTAATAGAAGTGGGAAAATCATCAACGAATGTATACGAAAGAAGCAGGTGCTGAGATTGAGTAAACACTGCTCACTACCTGGAGAAAATACTCAGCAAAGATGAAATGCAACCAGAAAGTAAACTGATACAAATGACACAAGAACGTCTCTGGGGCTGATAAATTAATCCTCACCCACAATACAATCACAAAATCTTCCCTTGTGTCCCTAAGCTTCCGCTGACAGTCTTCTAGGAAGGGACGGATCTGCAGAAATGAGTAAGAGGCACAGGTGCTCAGAGTCCAGCAGGAAGACTCATGCAAAGACGCACATGGGTGGCAGGTGAGCCCTCAGGAGGACGCCCAGCAGGGGCTAAGGGGCAGGAGCTAACTTGGCAAGACTTTTGGCATTTTTGACAGATCTGGTCACTGCAGGCACCAAACTGAGAGTGCCCCCCGCAGCCAGGAGGCTCATGTTCGTGTTAGGAAACAGAACGGTGACATTTTAGCTGGTGTGCCAGGCGCTGCAGCTCGTGGGGTGGTGGTGACTTGGTGCCTGCGGGAAGCGGGGGGGCCGTGCTGTCCGGGGCTGGCTTTCTAAGACTCAGGGCGCTTCCCTAGTAAAATGGCCCAGGGCCTGGTCCTCAGCGTCATTTGAAATGACGATTTCATCTCCTCGGGGTGCAAGGCAGCCTTCCCCGCTGCGGGCCGGGGAGGGTGGACACACATCCTGACAGAAGAGGAACGGGGTTTCCTCACTTTCTTGTCACATGTAATCACTCTCAGAGAAACCCGGTTAGAGAGAGCTAAGGAGCGCGGCTCGGTCTCTCCGGCCCTGCCTGAAACTCCGTCGCAGGGACTGCAGCACGGGCAAACGCCGCTGTCTGTGCCGCGCAGGAGTGATTCTGCTCTGCACCTGCTGTGTCCCACGTCCTCGCGCCCTAGTTCTTTACTATCGGGAGCGTCTGCATGAGGACTGGATGCTTACGAACTGATTCCCACCCCCCTGCTCATCTTGCACTTGAAACCATTATCCTCTGAACGTCATTTCTACAGCCACCACCGCGGTCTCAGGCAACACATGGGGGGTCAGGGGGTGCCTTTGAAAACTGCCTCAGGAAACTGGACCCTGGATCCTCAGGAGTCGGCTTGGAATTTTAAAATTTTAAATACCATCGGATATTTGGTGCTTACTGAAATGCCCTCAGTTCTTTCCTGCTTTGTGTCTTTTAGGAAAATGCAGCAGGGCTGGGGAAACGTCTGCAAGAGGGAAAGCAGGGGTTAGCGGTCTGTTCGTAAACACGAGCATCCCCCACCCATCTCCCGCCTCCCTGGCATGCCAGGCTTTACTCGTCTTTGCAGACAGGGACGTTATCTGATTGCGCTTGCACCCCCTAGTGGGGATTATCGTGCACGTCACACAGTTGGGGCCGGGTAAGCGTGCATCGCCCGTTAGTGGTCGCGGTAGCCATTGGGATGATAGGGACGGATGAGGATCTTGAAGCCCAGGGAGGTTAGGAGACTTGCACAAGGTGGGACTATCCCCTGGACTCCGGGCTTCCTGCCTAACGCGTGTGGCCCCTGTCAGTCTGCAGCGAGGACACAGCCGCACCGGCTCTCCCTGGGCACCCGCGTGTCAAGTGCCCCTGAGGGGTCCCGGGAGTCAGGGTGCTGCCGGGGCTTCTCCACAATGGCCCAGCGTGACAGCAAGCAAAGTTCCTGCTTGTCCCTGATAAACGCTACCGTTTATCGACCCTGCGTCCTTATGCTTTCGTGCAAAGCATAGCAAACCACATAGCGGGCGCTGGTTACTTCATCTGTGCCAAAAACTAAAGTGCGGCCACGTGCTTTTCATATCCCCTTCGTGATCCTGATCTGACTCCTCCTTGGCAGAGCCACGTGCACTTGGGGGGCTAGCGGGACCCCCTGCCTGCTGAGGCCACACAGTCTAAAAAGAGGTCAGGTAACAGCCGCGCCTGGGGGAATCGAAACCTGCTGCTGAAGATCTGACAATGCCGTTCCTAGCGGAGAGAAGATTAGTTCGGGCAAGGTAGAAAATTAACCTTTTTCCTAAAAATTATTCACACGCATGCTCTCTGAATTCTCCTGGGAAGTTACCAAAGTTCTCTGGTGCTTGGTTTTCTCATTTATAAATGGAGCACGGTCCTGTATTTGCCTCATATTGCTCTGAGGATGCAGTAAGAGGGTGAGCGTACGACACTTGCCCTGCATCACGCAGCCGGTCTGCAGCAGAGCAAGGACACGCCCTGTCACTCGCACCCGGAGCCTCCGTGTACCAGGCTGGTCTGTCAAGTGACACGAGAGGCTTTGTAGGTGGAGGCCTCACCTGGGGCGTCACTTCATTCCTCTCCCCTCTGGGCACCCCTTTGTTGGTTTGTCTTCGGTCAAAAAGCCCTGCGGGGTCTGCTGAAGTTGAGCTTGTAGTTAGGCTGGCTTGGGAATCCCACCCCACCCGCCCGGTCCTGGGAGCAGCCCTGCAGCGGGGGAGGCGGCCTCTCCGTCCTGTGCATCCTCTGGGTCTCCACCCTCTTGTCCTTGGGCACGGCAGGACTCGGCACACTATCCAATAACAGAAAAGGGGGTGGATCGAGGAAGAGAATCCTTCCATAAGAGAAATAACGGGGACGCGACGATAAGTCTAGGAACAGTTAGCCGAGGGGAGGAAAAGCTAAGAACAAGGCTTTTCCTCTGCGACACCCTATTCAGAGCCGGCTCATGCCCCCGAGGGGGAGAGACACTCGGAGACAAACAGGACCGTGTTTAGCAGACCTCCTGATGCTTAACAAGTGACATACGCTGAGGCATTACCGAGAAGAGCGACCAGATCAGCCATCGGCTCGTTAAGGATGCCACCGAAGGTCCCCGAGTGGAAGTCCTGGTCTCTGCATTTAACCTGCGAAGTAGAGAAAAGAGAAGAGACACGTCACTGCCTGGGCTCCCTGGGTGAGGGCGTTTTGCAGGGTGGCAGAGGTGCCTGGTGTGTCCCTCAGAACTCAGGGAGGCGACCTCAGACCTGACTTCACCTCCCGTATGTCTCCATCACAGGACGTGAAGCCTCCACCCCTGTCCTTGTCTTCATTCCCGCTGCCCCCTGATCCCCCGAGACCCCCTGTGTCTCCAGCTATCCCACTAACCACATCCCAGCCAAGACCGCCAGGCCCTCCTTGGCCAAATGCTGGAAGCTTACACCGTTGTCTTCCTCTTGGTTTCACCCACACTGCTGGCCATCTCTCCCTCCGGAGAAACTGTCTTCTCTCTATCGTTTGCTTGCCTGCAGGCCAGGTCTCTTATTTAATACATCTCCTCTGACAACGCCTGTTCTTCCTCCCACCTCCAAGTCTCATCCATGGCGTGTCCTTCCTCTGACCACGGAGCTTCAAGAACTCACGTGAACTTCGCACGCCCTGGTGTTCATCCCTGTCGTCTGACCTTTCACCTGAGCACCAGACCCGAAAGCGCGGGGTGTGACGCTGCCTTCTACCCGGGTGCGCGTCCAGTTTCTGGAAGTCAGTAGATGGAGAACTGAACTCAACCTGCTCTCCTGCAATTGCTTTCCTACCAGCCTGCTCTTGCCTGTGCGCGACACGTGCAATCGGTTACCGATTTCCAGTCAATTGGGTTAATTTTAAATTGTCTCATCAGCGCGTCCCCTCCCGTCTTCCTTGCCTGCCGGTCTAACCCTGCTCCGACACCTTCCACGCTCAGCCAGGTGGAGCTTCTGTTTGGGCGCTTTTGCTGAGCGTTTATTTCACTGGGCAGCAACACTAGCCGAGCACTCCAGCGTGTGGAGTCTCCCTTTGAGACCGCAAGCCACCTGGTCCCGCCTCCTGCTCACATATCCCCTCCTCCTCCTCTCCGGTCACTTTTCTGCCCCACCTGCTCTTGGCCCTCAAGACGACCCATCCCTTGATCCTTCTGAGATTTCCCAAACTGTGGTCCTCCTGCCTTTATTTCCCCTGTTCAACCTAAATACCACTGGGCATCACCTGGACCCCTCTGTGGGCAACACCTTGACTTGTATCCCTACGTTCTCCATCATGCCCGTCGGGAACGACCTCAACCCTGGTCAACGTGGGCCTTCACCACCCCTGAGTGCTGAGCATGGCTGCACAGAGTCGGCCGTCTGTGTGGACAGGCCACGCCACACCCTGAGGCCGCCTGGCCCTTCTCCATTCTCCAGCCCTTTCTCTTACCCATTGCCCATAGCGACCACTTCAAGCCATGGCTTCTCCACGGGTAAACTCACTTCCTGCTCAGCAGGAAACACAGAAGCCAGCAAGAGGGAAGACGTGCCACAGCTTTTCTCTCTCTTCCTACGCGATGCCCTTGCAGAGAGGTTAATTCCTTCCCTGGCTCGGGACCCCAGCCCTCTCCCTGCTCAGCACTGTCCCACCCCTCTCCCGGGCAGGTCCTCAGCTGCTGCCTTCTCCGCTGCGTCCTGAAGGCCCTCCCCGATCCCGGGCTCTGCCCTTCCGCAGCCCGGTTTCTTGAGAGCAGTTTCTACAGCACAGCCCCTGCATCATCTCTCTGTGTCTGCATCTCGCTAGGCGGAAACTTCTTGAGGGCAGAGAGACGCCAGCACCCCTGCCTCTTCCCCTCGACCCTGTTGCTGGTCTCCAGCCCCTCGACCCGCAGGCACCCACCAGGGAGCAAGCACCGGCCGGCATCTGATCAGGCAACCTCCTTACCTCCCTGCCGCTCCTCCCTCCAAATTCCATAGCCATAGCTCCTAAACCTTTGGCATTGTGGCTCACAAACCCCTAGGAATCCTCTCACCCGAAAAATGCACAAAGCACAACCACTGCAAGTTTTGGAGGGTTCATGAACTCCCCAAACCTCAAGGCCTCTGTGGCCTCCTCCTGTCCAAGGCCGTGTGTCCCAGGGTAAGGACTCTGCTCCTGGGAGCACTTCCTCTTTCTTGCTCTGCAGGGTCCCAGAATGGGGTCCTCGCTGTATCATCCATAGCCCCGGGTGCCTCCCTGCACTCCCGTGTGCAGATACCTCCACCGTGAAGTAGCTGTTCCCGCGCGTCCCATACGTGACCGCGGGCTTCCTTCGGCTGACCCACAGGTTATCTGAGATCACGATGTAGTCCACGCCAGAGAAGAATCGGTCCTTTTCCTTTTGGACAAGTTCCTCCAGGGCGACAGAACCGGCCTCTTCCATCCCTTCGAGGATGAATTTGATATTCACAGGGAGGTCCTGAGTTAACCATAGAACAGAAAAAAAAAAAAAAAAATTGCACAACTTCCCCGTTCACATTTTAAGATCCAGGATCCGTTTGTGCATGCTATAAATACATTACATTATTATTTACATTCCCAACAGTTCTGCTCACAGCAATGGGGTTTTAGGCAAGATTGTGAAGGAGAATTCAAGGTAACGCACCACACCCGCCAACATGGCCCGTGGCCCCAAGGCCAGGATAAGGTTTGGGGGAAGGAATTCCAGCAGGAGAGGCACGGTCCACCCGCAGAGCCTCGCTGCGCTGCTACAGAGGGAGGCATTTTCCTCCTCCTCCTCCCAAAAGGAATTTGGCAAGAAAGGTTACTCAATTACAAATCGCTTTTCTGTCCTCATAATTCTGAGCATGATAAAGGAGAACTCTTTCCTTTGAAAGATGGTTAAGCCTCGGGATAACTTTTACTTCAAGTATCTGTTATTTTTCAGCTGTGATTTCCATCTGCCTTTTAACTTATTCAAAGGGCTTTGATCTTGCAGCAAAATGGGACTGGAGTTTTTCTCTAGTTAATATTAGGACATGAAATAGCTCCTTTAAAATTTTTACAAGGTGCCTCTCCTCCCATTTGGTTTTGATCTTTTGTATCTTTATAATTTATAACTTCGTAACTTTGAGAGCCGCATAAAGAGCAGAGAGAGGTCAAAGTCTTTTCCTAGAGCGCAGAGCAGAGAAGGGCAGTGGTGACCACCCCAGAGACACCACACAGCAGAGACACCGCACGGCACAGACGCCTCCATCGGTTCCAAAGAGCGGGATTGACTCACCACAGATTAACACGTGCAAAGTGAGCAGAGGATTATGTGTTAGAAAATAATAAATTATGTCATAATTAAAATCAGATAATTGGTCATCCACTTGGATAAGGGCATTGTTGGATAATGATTTTTTTCTTTTTTTTTTTTTTTTTTTTTTTTGAGACAGAGTCTCACTCTGTTGCTGGGGCTAGAGTGCTGTGGCATCAGCCTTGCTCACAGCAACCTCAAACTCCTGGGCTCAAGCGATCCTCCTGCCTCAGCCTCCCAAGTAGCTGGGACTACAGGCACGTGCCACCATGCCCGGCTAATTTTTTCTATATATTTTTAGTTGGCCAATTAATTTCTTTCTATTTTTAGTAGAGACGGGGTTTCGCTTTTGCTCAGGCTGGTTTCGAACTCTTGACCTTGAGTGATCCGCCCGCCTCGGCCTCCCAGAGTGCTAGGATTACAGGTGTGAGCCACCGCGCCCAGCCTGGATAATGATTTGTTCGAATGTATTACTTGCTCATCTGTGTGTCTTAGGAAGTTGAGCTAAAGTTCTAAAAACTTAGTATTCGAGAGTTCTGTATTGACATTTAACTAGCAAACAATTGCTGAGAAGTGGTTGGAAATCCTAAGGCTTCTCTGGTAAATCTCGTTTAATAAAATATAAACCAACAGCTACTCAGTGTCGTAGGACGACGGCACGGCAGCCAGATGTGCCTTTGGTTTCCCCTCTGCTTCGACACACCTGGGGGACCGGATGAGCCGAGGCTTCTCTCCCTGTGGAATGTGGATGTCAGTACCCGCTCTGCCTCTTGGGGAAAATCAGGGAGGTGTGTGTGCCCAGGTGCTGTGGGCAAGGCAGGAAGCCAGGGAGGGAAGAATGAGCTGAACTTCACAAAGGACCTGGGACCACCAGAGTGCCTTTGCCCAGTTTCCTCATTACTCGCCGCAACAAGCCTGTGGGTAGAAATTACCTTCCCAGTTCACAGATGAGGAAAATGAGGCTCAGAGAGATTAACTGACTTGTCCAAGGGCAGAGAGCATTTTTCATGTTTTGTTTGTGATTATGTAACTTTCAGAGTTGAAATTTAAAATGCAAAGCGGATTTTGGCCTTTATATAGGAACTATCTTATCAGTATTGCTTATCCCTTGAAAGAAAGGAAGGAAGGAAATAAAGAAGGAAGGAAGAGAGAGAGAGAGAGAGAGAGAGAAAAGATGAAAGAAAGAAAGAAAGAAAGAAAGAAAGAAGGAAGGAAGGTGGGGGAAAGGAAGGAAGGAAGGAAGGAAGGAAGGAAGGAAGGAAAGAAGGAAGGAGGGAGGGAGGGAAGGAAGGAAAAGAAAGGAAAAAAAGAAAGAGAGAGAGAGAGAGAGAGAGAAGGTAGGGGAGAGAAAGAACTCAAGGCCACCTTGAATGTTCACACCTTACCAGGTGCGAGTGAGTGTCTTGGGTGAGAAGACAGAAACCGGATCTGATTTTGGCGCCTGCCTTTCTCCGTGAGATAGAGTTCACATGGGTAACTCCCCTCTCATCCGCTTAGGTCTCAGGAGAAAACAAACTCCTGCGTGAGAAGCCCCTGGCATCTGATGAAATACCCTCCAGGAAGAGCCACCCCATAGCTCGGGCTGCTCTGAAGGACGGGGTTTGGGAGCGGCACCCAGAGAGCCAAGCCGAGAAGCCGTGGGCATGGCTGGGGTTGCTCCGCTGGGTGGTTCGGCGAGTGTTCTATCCGTCCCTCGGGATGGCATCAGAGATGCACCCCTGCTCTCAGCTGGGTCTTGCTCTGTGGTTCAGACTGGATGGAGTGCAGCAGTTCGATCAGCTCACCATAGCCTCAAAAGTCTTGAATTCAGGGACTCAAGCTATCCTTCCACCTCAGCCTCCCGGGAAGCTGGGACTGCAGGTGCACACATTCCCAGCTAATTTTTAAACATTTTTTTTAGAGATAGGGCCTTGCTATGTTGCCCAGACTGGTCTAGAAATTCCTAGCCTCAAGTGTTCCTCCCACCTTGGCCTCTCAAAGTGCTGGGATCACAGACATGAGCCATTGCACCCAGCCTTCATCGCATGTTTTGCTGTGTCTTGTTTTTTAATGTAGTTAACAGTGCAGGCTCGAATCCATCCTCCAAGTATTAGCCTTGCCACTCGCTGGGCCGCTTTGGGTAAGCACACTAATCTCCCCAACCTTACTCTTCTCATCTGTAAAATGGATGTAATTGCAACACACACCTCCCAAGAGTGTTGGGAAGCGTAAATGACACAGTGAAGTTTGCTTGGAACACAGTGAGCAACTCAAAGCATGTGTAGCTATCATCCTCCTCTGCCTTCTCTCTCCCAGACACAACTAACCGGTCACCTACTTGCTCCAGGGCTTGGAAGGTGCTCACAGCATTAATCCACGCCAAAACAGGGCCTTTGTTGTCTGTGGCTCCTCGTCCATAAAGTTTTCCTTTAAAAATGGAAGAAGAATTTTCAGAAAAGCGTGGTCACCTCGGCCAAGTTAAGCGAGTTAAAAACAAAGGTCATTTTATGAATAATAAATTTAACAGTGTTTTCTAATATCCCACACACAAATCTTGCTATGAAATTGCAAAGCATGATTTCTTATATACACATAGGATGGTCATCATCAAGTCAGATAAAATAAGCTAATTTGAACAGACAGATTCCATCGGCCTTAACAGTAATCGGCTATGTTTTCCAAGTTCATTGATGAGAACCAAGGATTTCTTATAGAATGTCATGCAGGCCGGGCAAGGTGGCTCACGCCTGTAATCCTAGCACTCTGGGAGGGCGAGGTGGGAGGATCGCTCAAGCTCAGGAGTTCGAAATCAGCCTGAGCAAGAGCGAGACCCCATCTCTACTAAAAATAAAAAGAAATTAATTGGCCAACTAAAAATATATAGAAAAAATTAGCCGGGCATAGTGGCACATGCCTGCAGTTCCAGCTACTTGGCAGGCTGAGGCAGAAGGATCGCTTGAGCCCAGGAGTTTGAGG
>VBSM01003157.1:51615611-51633813 GCA_008086735.1 Cheirogaleus medius | reverse complement strand
AAAAAAAAAAGCGTTTGATTAGCCGAGTTTATTTAGCAGGACGGGGCCTTTTAAATAACACTAAAAACAGGCTCTTCTGGATTCTGTCGGTCCCCTGCAGCTTGGAGCAGGGTCCAAGCGGTTCCTGCAGATTGATTAACTCGTTGTGGCCACAAGTGCCCGTGCGGGAGCCGGTCCGGGCGGGGCTTCCTCAGACTGCAGCGTGGACAAACTCCAGAGTGGAGGAAGCAGTTTCGAGGAACAAATTTCCCCAGAAATCCCAAGAACCTTTCTCCACTACCCTTGCCTGGGGTCAGATCCGTGAGTCTGACCCCGGAGAACTCGGGCTGCAGCCATGTAGCTTAGACTCGTCCCCAGAAGTAAGGTGATGCTTGCACCCCCTCGTGTGAATGGCCAGAAACACGGACAAAGGGCGCCCGGTTTGCTAGGACGCCACTAAGGCTGTTACTCAAATGCTGAGCGGAGCCGCAGGAAGTCAGACCAACAGAGGCCGGGGGACGGAGGAGGAATTGAGCGACAGTCACCGGGTGGTTTCGTGGCTCATGGAGAGCTGGCTCAGGACGGGTCACATAGAGTCTGAAACCAGGACAGTAGCACCCACAGAAGGATGGCGGCAGTGACACGTGTGGGCACCTGCACCGCATAGCCCGAGGCACTGCACGGAGTGTCCTCCCCGGGCAGAAGCAGCACGCCCAGCACCTAAACAGCCCAGGTGGGCCCAGGTGGGCTCGGTGCTCCCGACGGTGAAGGGGCCTTGTGAGTGCCTGCGGGAAGGGGAAAGCTCGCGTGGCTCCCGCGTGATGCTGGGTGATGCTGCCTGGAACACAGTCACCTCCGACCCTTTCTGTCCCTCCAGTCTGGCCAGGCATCAGGGCCTCTCCAAACACCCGCCGGAGAGACAGCCTGGCTTTGCACCATTTCCGGAGCTTTCTGTCACACATGGTAGCACAAGGACAAAAACAAAGTGAAATAAAAAGAATGAACGAAATAACCGGAGACGCTATTATTTCTTCCACTGGGCGGAATCTATTGACCATTAAGTCAACACACTGAAATGTACTCTGCCAACGAGAGCAGTGTCACCAGGTACAGCTGAATTGTTTTTTGTTTTGTTTTGTTTTCTGAGACAGAGTCTCACTCTGCTGCCCGGGCTAGAGTGCTGTGGCGTCAGCCTCACTCACGGCAACCTCAAACTCCTGGGCTCAAGTGATCCTCCTGCCTCAGCCTCCTGAGTAGCTGGGACTACAGGCATGTGCCACCATGCCTGGCTAATATATATGTATATATATATATATATTTTTAGTTGTCCAGCTAATTTCTTTCTATTTTTTAGTAGACATGGGGTCTCGCTCTTGCTCAGGCTGGTCTCGAACTCCTGAGCTCAAATGATCCTTCCGCCTTGGCCTCCCAGAGTGCAAGCGTGAGGCACCACGCCCGGCTGGTAAAGGTGAACTGTAACCTCCTCAAAGGCAAGAGCATGTTCTCTGAGCCTGTGCCTGGAACAGGGTGTGGCCCTCAGTTCGGAGGGGCGAAAGGTGTAAATCCCAAGTGGCCAATGGTGCCGTGCCTGACAGTGGGGCCAGACCCCAGGCGAACTCTCCCCCCTTGAGAGATCATGACTGTGGCCAGGCCAGAGCCACTGCCTTCTTCTTTCTCTAAATCCCATTTGAGTGATTTTTTTTTGTGCAAAAGTGTTAATAGGATAAATATAAAAATACACACAGAAGAGATCGAGTGAGGCGGGAACAGCACATGAAACCAAGGCGTTCCGGCAGCAGAACAGCAGGGAGCTGGGCCCAGTCTGCAGGAGCTGGGAGCCGGGACAGACCCGGATCTCGGGCAGAAGGACAGGTGACCAGGAAGAGAACGGAGATTTCTCGAGGAGTCAGGAGGGGCGGGCCTGGTGGAATCCCGGTGGGACCCTGTGGCAGGGCAGAGGCACCAAAATTCAGGCGTCAGCAGAGAGCGTCTCTTTTCCTAGAAACCTGTAATTACCTAGCCACCCTTTTGAGTGTTATAAACCCTTCAGCTCACAGCAAAACTGTCTCGACTTCAAAGCTTTAACTGTCCTTGGAGGTGGGAGGCAAAGTGGACAGGTGAGGGGAAGGACAGCTTCCGGAATGGCATCTCGGGCTGTGTTTGACGTGAGCAAAAGTTCGTTCAACCAGTGGAAATTCAAGCACAAGGGCGGATTTGAGGAGAGGGTGGGGACTTTTCTACCCTTTCTATCAGCTTCCTACCTAAGGCTGCTGGAACCAAGTACTCCAAAGCGGGATGCTTAAACAAGAGGAGCTTCTTATCTCCCGGTTCTGGAGGCCGGAGGTCCTAAATCAAGGTGCTGGGGGGCTATGCTCGCCCTGAAGGCCGCAGGCCGGCTCCTTCCTTCCTCTCCCAACTGTGCTGGGTGCTGCAGTCCTCAGGGTCCTTGGCTGTGGCTTCGTCACCCCAATCCCTGCCTCCATATGCACGTGGCAGCTTCTCTGTATCTCTCTGTGTCCTCTCCTCTTGCTAGAAGAACACTAGTCTTTGGTAGGGCCCATCCGACTGCAGCGTGAGTTCTTTGTCAACTAACTACACCTGCGAAGACCCCATCGCAGATGAAATCACATTCTGGGTCCACAGTCCAGGTGGACATGAATTTTTGAAGGGATGTTATTTAACTCAGTACACCCTGATTTTTATTTTCTTATTACTGTAAGATACTCTATTATTTGTTTACTTAATATTTACCTGCCTGACGAGTGTGAACATGAGCTCCGAGAAGGCCAGGACTTGGCCTCATTCCCGTACCCCCCACGCACCTAAGCCCTGCCTGTCATGGAGTGAGGGGCCAACCAGCATTTATTGAATAATTATTAATTAATGCACAGTCCTGAAGACACAAGCAGTTGTTTTTCATTGATATATAACCAGTTCTATTTCAACACGGTGTAGGAAATGCAACATCTGTCTACCGACAAAACTACCCAGCCACACACACGCACGAGGACAAAGCAAAATCTGTATTTGGGGGGAGAGACTGTTTTCTCCTAGCAGTTTCAAGAGTCCCCGCAATTTCCTGAAACCCCACAACTGGACCCTTGTTCACTGTGCTTCCTGCCTGGGGTCGCTGTTGCCTCCCCCCACCCATTGGAAGCCGTGCCACCTTCGTGATCTTCTTCTAGAAACTCTGTGCGGCGGCTGACTGACACATGCATCTGTCTTGCTGAGTCCTCAGCGGCCATCTTCGAACTGAAGGCCCACTTGTGTCTTTTTCTAATGTTTAGTCGTTTTCTCCTCAAATGTTACTTCTCCACCACTCCCTCTGTTTTCTTCCAGAATTCCCACTACAGTCGGAGCCCTTCCCTCTATCATGTATTCTCCAGATCTCTTTCTCAGCGTTCCTTTTTTTCTTCTTTTCTTCCTGCTCTGCTTCCTGGGCACATCCTCCGTGATGTTTTCCAGCTTGCTGGTTCTGGCTTTGTGCCCCGTCCAGAACTGACACCATCCGGCCATTTCAGTGACTGATTTTCATTTTCAGGGTTTCTAACTGGCTGTTTTTCACACACATTTGTTCTTGATTCATAGGTGCCTGTTTATGATTCGTGATTTCTTTTTTTTCTTTTTTCTTTTTTTTTTGAGACAGAGTCTTACTTTCTTGCCCAGGCTAGGGTGAGTGCCGTGGCGTCAGCCTAGCTCACAGCAACCTCAAGCTCCTGGGCTCAAGCGATCCTCCTGCCTCAGCCTCCCGAGTGGCTGGGACTACAGGCATGTGCCATCATGCCCGGCTAATTTTTTCTATATATATATATTTTTTTAGTTGGCCAATTAATTTCTTTCTATTTTTAGTAGAGACGGGGTCTCGCTCTTGGTCAGGCTGGTTTCGAACTCCTGACCTTGAACTATCCACCCGCCTTGGCCTCCCAGAGTGCTAGGATTACAGGCGTATGTTTCGTGATTTCTTATTCTTTTACATGGGTGTTACTCTTTCATTTATGTCTTGAAGAATGTAAACATACTTCATTTTATCCATTTTAAACATGTTCTACAGTTTGCATTTCAGCATCAGTAAATCCACTTTCTGACAAATTGTGTGGGCTATTTTTCTTACTGGAAGTCCTTCTCGTACACTTAACAACAGTGGTTTTATTCCCCCTCTCTGTAATCTCTGCTGCCTAGCGATGCTGGGGTTGCCTCCTCCTGGTGCTTTAAGGTGCCCAGGCAGGTCCAGCTCTTAAATGGGCGGCTTACCCTTCCCAAACAGTGTTCCGTGGAGGGCTGGGTCATGTCACCCCGGGAAACTCACCAGCCCCTGGGCTGCAGGCAAAGGCGCTGGCTCTGGCTGCCCCTGTGCCCAGCTGCTTTCAGTCTTAATTTTTCTGCAGGAGTCTCACTTCTTGATGCCACGGCTTGTTTCGGACCCACAGTCCAGCGAGGCTGCAGCTTTGGCCCCAGCTCAGCCTGTGTGGTTCTGTTTCTGTTCAGCAGGGATGTTTGTTATGTGTTTGTGTCTTTTTGATTAACGTCCTGAACAACATGTAATGGCTTAGTTTGAAGTGGATGGGGAATTTTAGGGGTGAATTCACGCTGTGTCTTGATCAGAACTCCCTATAGCGATTTTGCTTCCCAGAAGCAAAATCCCCACAGCCTGGCCCCGAGCCAGGCTCCACACACAGGCTCCATGGGAAATGCCGCCTGATGCAAACGTTCCCAAACAGTCAGGGGGCGGGGGTGGGGTGCAGGTGAGACAGGCTCACCTAAAGCTTGCATGCTCTGTTCACCACACCTTGAAAGGAACGAATGTCTGTGTCCTGGAGATCCTCAGCCTCTGGAACCCGGGCTAGGAATTACCTCCGTGAGCTCAACACCCAAACCCCGCACTGTGCTCAGGGGCCGGGCCTCCGGGTGAGTCCCGCCGGGCAGTGCTGCTGTGGGCACCTTTGGCCTGTGGTACAAGGTGCCAAGTTGCTGACTTCGGGCACACTGGAAAGCTGGAACATGCAAACACAGTTCTGCGAGTGCCACCAACTCTGGGATCCCAGGGCACTGGAGCTGTTTCTGGACGGAGCAAGGGTCCCCTCCTCATCTACAGTCTTTGGGGATCCCCATCTGTGCATCCTTCCTCTTAATGCTGTTTCTCGCCTCTTCACAATGTTCCCCATTCTCTCAGGGTGTTCTGAACCCCATTCCTTCGGGGGTCACCAGGGGACAGTGCCCCCAGCTTCATGTGCGGCTGGCTGCCGGAAGCGCAGTGTACTTCCTCTTCTGTGCCGTGTGCCGTGAAAGGCGCCTCTGTTCCAAGCAAAGCGCTTGGGAAGGGGGAGGGTCATAATGCTTGAAAGAGCAATTGAGACCCTGGACACTGGGGCATTGTGGGGCCAGTGGAGAGATGCTTCGGGGACAGAAGTCCTTTGCCTCCTCTTGTGTAGACGTTACCTACCGTGCTGTGTGCAGGGCTGGGACGAGCCTTGGGTTCAAGTCCCCCACGCCAGCATTTCTCCTGTCTGCCCTGAAACAGACCAAACACAGGTCCTGGCTCCATCCCATAAATGACATGCCTGCATTTCCTCCTGGGGCAGGAGCTCTGTGCTGGGACCGGGAGGATGGAGGCTGGAGCCCCCCACCTGACCCCTCCTCTCCTCCCTAGATCTCTCGAAGAGCCAGACTCTCAGCACCAGCCAACAAATGCCCCTCAGCAAGCCCTGGGGTTCTGGTGGCACCTGGTCCACTGGGACACAGGTATGTCCCGTAAGATCGAGGATGCCACGGGAGAATCTTCTGAGGCTGCCGGAGTCTAGAGCCAGCGGAGTGGGAGTCACCAGGGCAGCTTCCCTGTCTGGTGAGCAGCAGATGACAACCTGTGCAGAGGCTAGAACAGTCCCCAAGGCACGCTCCGGGGGAGCACCTGTCCGCTGTGTCTTTCCGGGCCGTGGCCTGTGGCGCCTGCCGTGGCTGAATTGTGCTGCTGCGCGTCCTTCTTTCTCTCCCTCCCCGGGAGGGCACTGGGCTGCCCTCGCTGTGAGGGGACCCAGCTCCGCTCTCCCTTCCACTTTTGGAAGCTGCAAGTTTCTGGAGTGAACGACAGAAAGGTGCGTCCCAGTGAAGGCCGACGGCCGGGGCTCTGCTGGATCTGCCTGTAGACTGTGCCGAATGGCCGCGGTGCAAGATAATCAGCATCGCCTTACAGGAAGCCCGATCCAGAGTGTTTACAGCATTCCTCAGATTACAACGCCGGAGTGAATTAGTGACTTTGTACATCATGTGATTTGTTCATTTGTTCATGTCTATTTGCAAAAAGGTCAGATTTATATTTTCGTTAGTATTAATAACATATATGAAGGACAGGATGCCTGTGCTGAGCCCTGAAAGGCAATGATTTCACCAAACCAGTCTGACATCCTGTAAGGCAGATACTATTGTTGCTCCGTTTCACAGATGAGTAAACTGAGGCACCAGAGGGGTTAGGAAACCGCTCAACAGCATGCATGGAAGATGAGTGGGCTATTCACTCACTTGCAGTCATGGCTCTACTTTCCTGACTTGCTCCAGTCCTCACCAAAGTTCCCCAAGGCAAATGCTGCCATTCCCTCTTGCACATGGCATCATTTATGGGGGGTCAGGCCGAGGCACCCACTCCAGTAATTCAGATCAGATCAGAGAATCAGGGCAAAGCTCAGGTATTTAAACTGAGCAGAAAATCAAGGATATAGAATAAAAAAGCGGTACCATGAGCTGCTTTTATTCTTTACTAAAATATGATGCATTGTTTCAAAAAATGAGTATTTTAATGATAAAAACATTGCTAAGTTTTAAAAATGCAGATTGTAATAGAAATAGAAGACAAGACAAACCACTCACAGTTATTTAGAGTCTTTGCTTATTTGGGGCGACAGAACAATTTAAACTCGAGGTTGTATCAAATAAACATAAACTTAACATAAACCATCAAATGAAACAGAAACTTAACAACACTAATAGTTACTATCAAATACGTGTGGATTTTTCTATAGGAAAGTGACCTGGCTTCTGTAATAAGGACAAGAAAAAAATAAGAGAGAGGATAACATTCTAAAATAAAAATGATTTAAAAACTATACCACACAAAGGTGAAGTGTAGACGCTATTTGGATTCTGATTTAAAAAGACAACGGTAAAAAGACATTTTCATGGGATAAAATGAGAAACTTGACCACTAGTAGCAGGTTGTATGTTTGTCGATATAAAGGAATTATTGCTGTTTCCCAGTGTGTTGGTGGTGTTGACACACACACACACACACTCACAGTGTGATTCGTACTGAATGACCAGCAGATGCAATGATGAAACATCTGGGATTCACTGTGGGGCTATCTGGGCGTGGGAGTGGGGAGACTGGGACAGGCTTGGCTGAAACCAGCTGGGCACGTGTTGATAATTGTCGGAACTGGCTGAGAGGCACATGGGGACTCACTGTACCCACCTGTCTATGTTTGTGCATGTTTGAAACTTTCCATTAAACTAGAGAGCAGGGCTGCAGCAGGCTGAGCCTTGGTAAGCAGGCAGCGCCCTGGGCCAACTTGAGCCCAAGGCCACCACGCCTGCAGCCACACCGCTGACCCCACCGCTGGCCGGGAGCAGGTGATGGCGCCCGGGGCTGGTCTCCCCCTGTGGCACTGAGGCGAGGCTCGGTGGGAGAAACTCTGCGGCTGGAGAAGCTCCTGGCTGCAGGCAAGCAGGGCTGGCCAAGGACGGGTCAGACACGTTATGCACAGGATGACTCTCTTCCAGCACCGGCTGCACTGCGTCCTCAGACCCGCCGGGAGATGGTGCAACTGCAGCTCAGAGGGGAGGAAATCAGCCTGGACCTGCTTGGACAGCCAGGCTCTGGGCAAAGCCTGCATCCCTCTGCAGAACGTTGGAAATCTATTAATATGAAGAACTAAATGTTGGTGGGAATACACGACAGTAGATCTCCTTAGTCAAATCCCTGCTGGATGGGGAAGGCTCTTTTATGAGAGGGGGAAAAAATCCACCTTCTTGTTGGACCTTTTTCCCAGCTAATGTCATGCACTTTCTGGCTGTAATCTGTCGCTTGTTAGCTTTAACAGCCTGCTTGGGAGAGGAAACCAGATCCCATCTTGTTGCAAACCAACAGAAGAATTGATTAGTTAGGCGCAAGCTGAGCCCTAGATGAAATAAGGACTGATATCTACCCAAGTTCAGAATCTTGGAGCAACAGTCATACCCCCGATAAGCCAGGAAAACTCCAGAGGGACTTTTTATAGTTGAACTTGAAAATAATCTCAAAGAGTGACAGGTGGAACCCCTCCATCAGAATTTCTTCAGCGGGAGTGGGGTGGAGGGTCATTGTTAAAATTGTAGATTCCTTGGCCAATACGCACATGAAAAAATGCTCAACAATGTTAGCCATCAGGGAAAAGCAAGTCTAAGCACAACGAGGAACCACGTCGCCCCCGCTAGGGCAGCCAGAATTTCAAAGTCAGCTAGCAGACGCTGGTGAGGAGGTGGAGATATTGGAGCGCGTGCACACGGCAGTGGGCACGAACATACAATGGTGTCATCGCTGCGGAAACCCGTCTGGCGGTTCCTCCGACAGGTAAGCACGAAGTCCCCACATTGCCCAGCAGTTCCACTGCTACGCACGTACCCAAGACAAATGAACACATGCGTCTGCCCCCAGACTGGGGCAGGAGGGTTAACAGCAGCATCATCCATAACAGCCAAATGGCGGGAACCACAGACAAGTGAATAAACAAAACGTGGTACAGCCACGCTGCGCAACGCCACCCGGCCACGGAAACGGGTGAAGTACAGACACGCGCCACGGCACGAACGGACCTCAAAAGCGTGTTGAGCCGAAGAGGCCAGACACAAAAGGCCACACACTGTGACAACATTCACATGGAGTCCAGCACAGGGAGCTCCGCAGAGCAGACCACAGGTCGGCCCGTGCGCAGGGACTAGGGCGGGACGGGAGGCAGGAAAGTTACAGCTAAGGGTGTGGGGTGTCTGCCGGTGATGACCGTGGTCTGACATGGACTGTGGGGTGGTTGCGCATACCTGTAAATACACTAAAAACCACTGAATTGTGCACTTTAAAATTGCAGATTCCTAGACTTCCACCCCAAAACCATTCACACTAAAGATTGAAGAAACAAAAACCCTGAGTGCGGGGTTTAGTGGGAAAGGCGGCAAATTGCCGCTGGGCAGGCATAATTCTCCTCACCTTCCTCTAGACTATGCTTTGCCTTTTGTATCAGCAACTGGACGTTCTGCTCTATGGTTTTAATGAGAATGTTGCTTTGCTTTTTTTTTTTTTGAGACAGAGTCTCACTCTGTTGCCCGGGCTAGAGTGCCGTGGCATCAGCCTAGCTCACAGCAACCTCCAACTCCTGGGCTTAAGCAATCCTTCTGCCTCAGCCTCCCGAGTAGCTGGGACTACAGGCATGCGCCACCATGCCCGGCTGATTTTTTCTATGTATCTTTAGTTGACCAATTAATGTCTTTCTATTTTTAGTAGAGACGGGGTCTCACTCTTGCTCAGGCTGGTCTCGAACTCCTGAGCTTAAGTGATCCTCCCGCCTCGGCCTCCCAGAGTGCTAGGATGACAGGCGTGAGCCACCGCGCCCAGCCAAGAATGTTGCTATTTCTGGGAAGAAAAAATGAATGCGGGCAAAGTATGGTGACGTATGTCCTAGTTCATCCCCCCCAGAGAAGCTGCCTGGTCCTACAGGATACACCCTGGGCCCCACAGCCACTCAGAGCATGCAGCAGGCATGTCGCTGAGCCCACGCTGACGGATGCTGGCCGTGCACGCCCCGCCTGGACAGCAAGTGCCACGTGCACAGGCCCTTCCATGTCCCACGGACTAGCATGCTGCGCCTCACCCGGTCCTGCTCGGCTGGGACCAGGGATCCACTCTGGCTGCTGCCAGGCGTTATTCTGTGACATATTAAAGGAAACTGGCCAGTCTTGGGTTCAAGGTCCCATGAGTAGACCTTGATTCTTTTCTTTTCTCTCTTTGCACTAGAAAAAGGCAATGGAGATGAGTTAGCAATAGGTGTGTGCGGGCAGTGGGCTGTGAGCTCTTTCTCTCAGAGCAGCGATTCTGCAGAATAGTCTAGAAACCGCATGGTTTTTTAGGTGGGTGAAATCACACTTCTACAACCTGCCTCCTGTCAGGTGGGCACCTCCTCTTTTACTATGTTTCCACCTTTGCATTTGGCATGTATTTGTTTTAATACTTCTTTTTAGGGTCTTCTAAGTATCAACCTTCCACAGAATTCTGAAAATTTCTCTTTTGGTCATATGTGTGTGTGCATGTGTGTGTGTGCGTGCATGCATGCCCGTGTGTGCACGAGCGCGTGTGCATGCGTGTGTGTGTGTTCGTAATGGAAATAAACAGTCCATGAATCTTATCTTTTCAAGTAGTCTGGGGACTGACAAAAACAAAAGAGCACAGCCAAATGCAATCGCCTGCCTGCTTTCCAGGGTGGAAGCGTCCCGGCCACCCGGGCGCTCAGGGCCACAGCAACCCCACGGAGGAGAGCCCGGGGGTCCATCCGGGCCGCTGTCCTAAGCCAGCCCGCCAGGCCGAAGACCGGGGCCCAGGACTAGCAGCACGCCGTCTGTCGTCACCACCAGGTAGGCAAAATCTTTCAGGATGCACGCTCGTTTTTTAAAGAGAAAAACAATTGAAAAAATTTTGCCTTAAGATGGCTAAGTTCATGAAAAATTTGAATATAAACTTCCTTCTTGACAATAATGGCACGACTTAATTATTTTTAGGTACATGCAACCGCCCCAAAGCGTTATTGGAACAGTAATTCCAAATACCGCATCCCTAGGGCTGAGACAGCGAGTCCCTGAGAGCGTCTGCAAGTGGCAGCGTCTGCCGGGCCACGCTGGGTGCCCGGCTGGCCGACGGAGCATATGCGTTCTCTGGACAAACGGAAGTCTCGCGCTCAGAGCCTGAACATCGCGGGGCTTACTCACCATTCTCCCAAGTTTGGGATCCATTGGACTGGCGTTCTGAGGTCTCCAGCAACTGCCCAACTTCCAAAAACTATGGCAGAGGAAGTCCCATCGAGGGCCCGAGCCAGTGACATTAAATATGTCCCTGTGCCCTGACCCACCCTGTCCCCCGGAAGGAAGATGAGGCTGAGATAGTGGGTCTATTCACATCTGGAAAACAAAGATGCTTCAGAAATAGTCATTCGATTCGACCAGCAGAGGAAGAATCAATGCATACAGATAGGGATGAGGTAGTGGCCCGAAAGTCATCTGATGGCACTGGAGGCCAGTGGCTGGCCTGGCTCAGGCTGCCACTCCCTGGGCGCTTCACTGGGTGTGTGGGGCTGTCACCACCGAGAGGGAGCAGGCCTGTGGCCAGCAGGCAGAGCCTCACCTCTGGACGCACCCCAACGTGTCACCTTGGGCTGCTGGGATGCACGTCCCGGGCCGTGTGTTGGCTTCCCGGGGCTGCCGTAGGGAAGACCCTCAAGCGGGGTGGCTCAGACAACGGAGACTTATAGACTCACAGCGCTGGAGACTAGAAGTCCGAGATCAAGGGGTTGGCAGGGCTGGTCCCTTCTGAGCCGTGAGGGAGGGACATGGCCAGGTCTGTCTCGGCCTCTGGTGGCTGCTGGCGCCCTTGGCCTTCTAGGTGTGTGGCAGTGGCTCCCTGACCTCTGCCTTCGTCTCCACTTGGTGCCCTCCCCGTGTGCGTGCGTCTGCGTCCAAATTCTCCCTTCTTGTAAGGACACAGGCATGTTGGATCAGGGGCCCGCCCTGTTCCTGGAGGACTCTATCCTTATTTAAATAATCACATCGGCAATGACCCTGTCTCCAAATAAGGTCACATTCTGAGGTCCTGAGGTTAGGATGTCAACATATGAATTTTGGTAGCAGGAGGTGGGGGACCCAGTTCAACCCATATCGGGCTGTGAGCCTCCTAGTCACCTACAGATCTTGCAAAACATGGCTGGCCACGACTCCACGTCTCCAGAGCAAAGCCCTGGGCGGCGTGTTCCCACAAATCCTCCCTGGAGGATGCCGACTCGCCTCCTGGCCGGCCTCCGCGGGGCGGCGCTCAAGTCTCTGTCTGCTGAAAGCTCTCAGGGGATTTTAAGTGCAGCCAGGACTAGGGATCTCTGTTCTAGTGCAGCTTCCTCTTCTTACAGATAGGGAAACTGAGGCTTGTCCCTTGTCCTGTGCACCCCAACATTCCAGCTGGGACTTAGGCCCTTGGACATCGTCCCAAGTGTCCTGGGGAGAACAGAGGGGTACCGGGGCATGGGTCAGAGCCCTGGGACAAGGGGTCTGGGGGTTTTTCTGTGGCACCTGGGATTCCAGTGGGGAGCTGGGGTCAGGCCTGAGGGCACGTCCGCGAAGGCAGCCCTCACCTGCACAAGGCACGCAGAGGCCTCGCGGTGCCGAACTGCAGCCCACAGGGAGCCGGCTGTCCCAGGTGCACGGGGAGTCCCGAGATGGTCCATGGCATTTTGACTGTGACATGGTGCAGAGGAGGACGGCTGTGAAGGCCATCTCACCATCTCATCTCCTAAAGCTTCGGGGCTGATGCCGATGTCGAAAATGTTCTCTGAAAAAGAGGTAACAAAGTACATTCATGAGTCGTTTATGTATTCTTTAAAAAATAGACTTAATTGTCAAATGAAGATTGTATATGTTCAAGCTGTAAAAGGTGATAATATATGAATACATATAATGATTATCACGATCGAATTCATTGGCACACCTTCCCCACCCATGCTGCACGTTAAATCCCAAGAACTTGTTTGTCTTATATCTGAAAGTTTGTACACTTTGGTCAACATCCTCCCATCTCCCCAACACCACCCCAAACCCCAAACACCCCAAACAGCCTCTGGCAACCACCATTCTACTCTCTGTTTATATGAGTTTCACAATAGATCCCACATAGACGTGAGATTTAAAAGTA
This sequence comes from Cheirogaleus medius, assembly GCA_008086735.1. Classification (NCBI taxonomy): domain Eukaryota; kingdom Metazoa; phylum Chordata; class Mammalia; order Primates; family Cheirogaleidae; genus Cheirogaleus; species Cheirogaleus medius. The sequence goes on along the minus strand of VBSM01003157.1, from coordinate 51,620,873 downwards.
TTTGTCTTTCTGTGTCTAGCTTCATTTCCCTTGAAGTCCTCCACGTGCATTTATGTTGTCTCAAATGATAGGATTTTCTTCTTTTTTGTGGCTGAATAATATTCCATTGTGTGTATATACTACATTTTCTTTTTTTTTTTTTGAGACAGAGTCTCACTCTGCTGCCGAGACTAGAGTGCCATGGTGTCAGCCTAGATCACAGCAACCTCAAACTCCTGGCTCAAGCGATCCTCCTGCCTCAGCCTCCCGAGTAGCTGGGATTACAGGTATGCACCACCATGCCCGGCTAATTTTTTCTATATATTTTTAGTTGGCCAATTAATTTCTTTTTATTTTTAGTAGAGATGGGGTCTCACTCTTGCTCAGGCTGGTTTCAAACTCCTGAGCTTGAGCGATCCTCCCGCCTCGGCCTCCCAGAGTGCTAGGATGACAGGCGTGAGCCACCATGTCTGGCCTTACATTTTCTTTATCCATTCATTCATTAACAGATATTTGGAGTGTTTCCATATCTTAGCTATTGGAAATAGTGCTGCAATGAACACGGGGTGCAGATATCTCTTCAACATATTGATTTCATTTCCTCTGGATATATACCCAGAAGTGGGATGGCTGGTTCATATGGTAGTTCTATTTGTAGCTTTTTGAGGTACCTCCATACAGTTTTCCATAGTGGCGACACTAATTTACATTCCCACCAACAATGTGCAAGAGCTCCCTTTTTTCCACGTCCTCGCCAACACTTCCCTCTTGCCTTTTTGATCATTGCCATCATAACAGGTGTGAGGCTGTATCTCATGGTTTTGATTTGCATTTGTCTGATGATTAGAGATCTTGAGTACCTTTTCACATTCTTGTTGGCCTTTTGTGCATCTTCTTTGGAAAAATGTCTATTCAGGTCCTTTGCCTATTTTTAAATTGAGTTCTTTGGGTTTTTTTGCTATTGAGCTGTGTGAGTTCCGTATATATTTTGGATGTTAACCCCTTATCGAAGGATATGGAGTTTTCAAATATTTTCTTCCATTCCATAGGTTGTTGTTACATTTCGTTGATTGTTTCCTTTTGCCAAGCAGAAAATTTTTAGTTTGATGAAGTCCCACTTGTTTATTTTTCCTTTTGTTGCCTGTGATTTTGAGTTTATATCCAAAAATCATTGCCAAGACCAATGTCATGGAGATTTTTCCCTGTGTTTTCTTCTGGAAGTTTTACCGTTTCAGATCTTAAATTTAAGTCTTTAATCCATTTTTAGTTGATTTTTGTATATGGTGTGAGATAGGGGTCCAATTTCATTCTTCTGCATGTGAATATCCAGTTTCCCCAACACCATTTGTTGAAGAGATTGTCTTTTCCCATCGTTTGTTCTTGGAACCTTTGTTGAAAATCAATTGACCATAAATGTGTGAATTTACTTCTGGGCTTTCTAGTCTGTTTCATTGGTTTAAATGTCTGTTTCTTTGCCAATACCACATTGTTTTGATTACTATAGCTTTGCCGTATATTTTCAAGTCAGGTGGTGTGATGCCTCCAGCTTTTCTGTGAAAAATGCCATTGGAATTTTGATAGGGATCGCACTGAATCTATAGATCATTTTGGGTAGTCTTCTTCAACTTCTATCATCAATGTCATATAGTTTTTGTATACAGATCTTTTACCTCCTTGGTTAAATTCCTAAGTATTTTATTCTTTTAATGCTATTGTAAATGGAATCATGTTTCCAATTTCTTTTTTGGATAGTTTGCTTTTAGTGTATGGGAATGCAACTGATTTTTGCGTGTTGATTTTGTATCCTGTAATTTTACTGAATTTGTTTATTAATTCAAAGAGTTTCTTGGTGAAGAAGTTTTCTATATATAAGATCATGTCATCTGCAAACAGAGACAATTTCACTTCTTCCTTTCCAATTTGGATGCCTTTTGTTTCTTAAAATTTTTTTCTCTATTTGTTTTTCTTGGGACATATGCCACGGTATAATTGTGGTGTAACAGGGGAGCTTAGAAGAGGACTTCCAGTCTGAGGAAAGCTGGTTGTTGTCCTCCAATATCAGCTCTCCCTCTCCTAAAGCAGCGTCTTTAGCTAGGCACATTTCCATCCTCTCCTCCAGTAGAGGTGGCCATGTGACTGCTGTCTAGAGAGCAAGAGGCAAATGGGAAAAACTTTGAATTCTGGATTGTCCTCCCCATCCTCCTTCCCACTGGCTGATTCAGTAGCAGCTGATGCAGAAATCATGGCCCACGAGATGAACCTGAGGGTGGAAGAGCCGCAGGATGGAAGGAACCCAGGCCCCAAATGATACAGCAGCCCCTACACCAGCTCTGGACTTCCTGCACAGACTCCTAGGTGTAGGACAAATATGTACACTTTCATTCTGTGGAGACCTTTGTCATTTTGGTGATAGGAGCTTAGCCTATATCCCCAGTAATTAATACATTGTTGTTTAAGGATCCTGAACACTTCTAGCATGACTTTTTCTGACCTGGATACCAAAAGTAACAGAATGAACTTGACTTTCCCCAAGTAACATGGAGAAGTTAAACGTTCTTTCAGGTCAGAAGGGGTCACTTGGGCTGGGTGTGGGGGCTTACATCTATAATCCTAGCACTTTGGAAAGCAGAGGTGGGAGGATCACTTGAGGCAAGGAGTTTGAGACCAGCCTGGGCAAGAGTAAGATCCCGTCCCTACTAACGATAGAAAAATCAGCTGGGCATCCTGGCTCACACACGTAGTCCCAGGTACTCAGGAGGCTGAGGCAGGAGGATCGCTTGTGCTCAGGAGTTTGAGGTTGCTGTGAGTTATGATGGGGCCACTGCACTCCAGCCCGGATGACACAGTGAGACCCTGTCTCCACCCCCGAAAAAAGAAGAGCTCACTTGGCTTATTCTCTTCTAGGTCAAGCAAGAGTGCGGCACAGTAAGTTCTGTCTTCTCTAAACCAGACAAGATTATTGCATTTTTCTGAGAGGACAACTTCCTGTTGTGGGGTGAACGCAACGTGGGACAAGCTTCTGATTTTGGCAATAAGGGGATGGCTCTGTGCACAGAGCAACCTCTCCTGGAACTGGCTGTCGATGAATGCTGTTTCATTAGTGCTGAATAAAGCTTTTATTTCCTAGCTAGAAACAAGAGTTAAGAGCCAAGACCCCTGAGAGGGAGAGCACAAAGGCTTGGGTCACAGAAGCGTGTGAAATTATTGATATCAGATGTGGGGGGAGTTCAGAAGGAGCTGGGGGAGGAGAGTATCTGCTTCTGAAGACACCCGAGGGGTGACTCTAGGGCAGGGCGCCTGGGGAGTGGAGGTATTGATGAGAGAGGCCACAGGAGTTTCACCACTGGGTTCTACAAAGTGCTGGGCGTGAGAGGCCGCCACGAATATTAACAGCACCTCTTTTTCCCATCTGAGTTCTAACGTATGAGTCAAAATAGTCAGCAAAGTGGACAAAATATAAACTTTATAATGAGCAATAAAGCTGATATGATAAAGGGCGGACTCTATACGTAGGCAGGAACGCGTCCTGTACTGATTGCAGAATCAGGCAGCTGCTCCCGCCAGCAACTCAGGAGGGACAAAGCAGAAAGTGCTCCCTGGACAGCGTCCTCCCTGACAAGGATGCTGGCCAGCACCCAGGACCAGCGGCTTCCCCTGGAGCCCTCCCTGGCAGGCCTCGCGGCAGAGTGCCTTCCGCAGGGCACCTCCCTGTGCCCGCCTTCCCTGGCACCCAGAGGACAGGTTTCCAGCAAGTTCTGCCGGGGCTCACTGCAGACGTGCCTCTGTGGGCACTGGGCCATGGCCACGCCATCTCCAGTGAGCTCTGGACTTCAGCCCTGGGGATAGCAGGTCTTGGGCGCTCAATGTATGGAGTAGTAGCTCCCCCTGTATCTGCCCTTCCAACTCCTGGCTTCTGCACACATTATGACTACAGATCCTGTTTCTAATGGCCAGTGTCTGGAAACGGCATCATTCTTGTATTTATTGGGTCTAGGAAGAAATGCCGAGATACCACTTCACACCACTGGAATGGCCTAATCAAAGGGGAACCAGTGTTACCGAGGATGTGGTGAAAGCCCAGCTCACGCACTGGGCGGGAGACGCGCCACGGCACAGGCGCCGTGGAAACCAGGCTGGCAGCTCCTCAAACAGCTGAATGTGGAATAAGTGTATCGTCCCGCAGTTTCACTCCTGGGGGTATATCCAAGAGACATGAAGACATACGTCCACACAAGGACTGGAATGTGAATGCTCGTAGCGGCATTATTCATAACAGCCAAAAGGTAGACACGGCAAATGGCCACCTGCCGGGAGTTCGCGACTCTACCAACAAATCAGGTCCCAGGCAGGAGTGTCATAAGAGATTGGAAATAAAGGAGACAGAGACAAAGTATAGATTAAAGTGATGGGGAAATCAGGGGTCCTCCAGCATTCCCGTGAGCCAGGAGGCCACGAGCGGCAGCCTGCATCAATATTTATTCTTTCAGCAATTATTACCAGTCACCGATTTACATGTATATATCAGGAGTTTAAGTTTTGAGGTCTCCCGACGTAACAATAGACTAGCTAAGTATACACAAGTTAAAGATAAAATCGTGAGTCAGCAGTAAAGCGTATAATCCAAACCGGAACAAAGAGACCTCGTATTTCTTTCTACTTTATCTACTTCCTCATTTACTGAGACATGAAGTCAGGAGAGAGACAGGAACATTGCCTCAAGCTTAGAATAGCAAACTGCTCTTATCTGCTGGGCGGACATCCTTTGATCATTCTCTCCCCTTCAGATTACAAGTCCTGTTTCACAGACATCCAGGCTGCAGCCCTCAGGCTTCAAGGAGGGGTCTGTTTGCAGACATCCCTGATCAGTGGAATGTCCCCCTCAAGTTCCAGCAGCTTTTGCTCAGTGAACTGACATGTCCACAGGTTGCTCTTTGGCAAAGTCCTGTACCACTCCTGGGGTTCCTATGTCTCCACCCTGACCCTCAACAGCCACTCACTTATGAATGGATAAACAAAATGTAGTCTGTCCTTAAAATGTAACATTACTTGGCCATAAAAGAGAATGAATGAATGAATGAATATTGACAACATTGTTCTCAGTAGAAGTCAAATGCAAAGGCCACACACTGTATGATTCCCTTTACATGAGAGTCTGTGGAGACAGAAGGTAGGTTAGTGCTTATTGTGCTTGCTCAGGCCTCAGGGAGACAGGGTGATTATGTGTGGGAGTGTGAGGTAGGCAGTTAGGATCTCACACGCCTGTGAGGTAGGCAGTTAGGATCT
>VBSM01003157.1:51591466-51604317 GCA_008086735.1 Cheirogaleus medius | reverse complement strand
CCCTGGAGGGTCCCAGGCGTCAGGTGCCAAGATGCAGCGGGGGTGGGGGGTCTCAGAGGGAGCAGGGGAGGTGAGGTCAGAAGCGAGCGGATGCTGGTTCCCGAGGACACTACCCAGTGCTGACGGCAGGCAGCCTGGAGGGGACGCCCGGGCACCTCTCCCCAGCCCCACGGCGCTGCCCCGACGCCGGCCCCGGCTTACCCATCAGCGAGATGAGGTCGGTCATGGCCTCATGCACCGAGCCCCCGTACACCCCCGAGTGGAGGTCCTTGTCGCTGCACTCCACCTGGGCGGGGACAAAGGCCGCTTTATCTGGCTGCTCGGTGCGGGCTTAGTTCCATCATGTGACAGTGAATCGAACAAAGAGCATTTATAAGACCTGAATATTTTCCAAATCCAAGTCCGCTCCCTCAAGAACCAAAGCAAGGCTTTCCCCAAATTAAAAAAATCAGGCAGTAACAGAAACTACTCTTGGGTATGCGAACCGCGGGGAAACTGGATACACTCGCCCAGGTGAAGTATGCACAGGGCAACCTCTCTACCACTCCACGCCTCTTCCGGAAGTTTCACAGAGACCCTGCCTCTGTGTGCCGAGGGACGACACCCAACACGAATAATGACCAGCAGGGACCGGAGCCTGACAACCTGGGCTCGCATCTCGCCCCGGCCTTGAGTCCTGTACCCAGGGCCAGGTGGCCAATGGCCGTGAGCCTCGTCCCGTCTCCGTGCCACACGTGGGAAGGGGAACGGCGTCCCCCACAGCGCGGCAACTGCACCATCTCCAGTGCTGCTCTGGCCATGAGGGATGTCCACAGACAGGATCTAACTTGACCACGGCACGGGGCGCGGGACCCTGCCCTCATCCGGGAGGTGACCACCAGCCAGCAAGCAGTAGAGTCCGGCCCGGGCCCAGCCTTTGCCAGGTTCCGGTGCCTCGGTTTCTCTCTACCCACCACAGTGTCTCCCAGCCCTCGGGTTCCCTCAGTCACGGGATCAGAGCTTAAGCGCGAAAGAACGAATATTTCAACTTTCAAAAGGGAGCGTTTCTAAAATGCTTTGTGCATGTACATCTGAGATGAGCATTTCATCTCTTCTCGGTGGCTACGAGGCAACATCGCGAACACCATGGTCCTTACGGACGTCACTGCGAAGCTGGGTCCCCATCACCGCAGCGCCGCTGCCCTCGCCTGGCCGTTGCCACGGCCACAGAAGCTGAGAGCCGCACACTAAGCAGGCTCTGGCCTTCCCCTGAGCGTGGCTGACTCCTGGGGACTCGCCTACTCTGGGGCAGGAAGAACAAGCGGGCTGGGGGTTGGCGGGTTGGTGAAATGACGCCTCGGACGCGGCTCCGTACCTCGATGAAGAAGTAGCAGATGCCCCGGAGGCCGTAGGTGATGCACGGCTTCTTCTTCCCCAGCCAGTAGTTATCGGAGATGCAGACGTAGTCCACGTCTTTAAAGAATGTGTCCTTCTGTGCAAAGATCAGCTCGTCCAGTCCCTCGGAGCCCGACTCCTCCATGCCTTCCAGGCAGAACCGGATGTTCACGGGAACCTCCTGTGGGCAAGAAACAGCATGAGCAGGTCCCCAGCTTTGCCGCGCTTTCCTTCTAGAAACAGCACACAGGACTATGGGTTTCAGATATCTGACCTCCTCCAGATGGACCACAGAGGCTGCTCTGGGTCTCACGAAACCTTCCTCAAGACCTCGATCTGGGCAATGGGTCTACGTGGAGCTGCTCTGAGAGGCTCTGCCTTGTACACGGCCACCACTGAGCCACCAAGGGGTCGCCAGGCCCGGGGGGCACTTCCCTGCCGTGTAAAATGACGCCTGGACCAGAGGGTCCGAGACCCTTTTCAGAGCTCACATCCCATGCTGTGACAAAAATGCCTATCTTATTATTTTATCATGATATGAGATAAAAGCAAGATGCAAAAATGTCTATACAACATGACCACGATGGGGTTAATATCAATTGAAAATCTTGGTAAATAACAAAACCCTAACAGTCTTTGAGGGTTAGGATTTAGGCAAGTTTTTCGCTTCAATTTTCTGTATTTTGATGACTTTTAATAGCGGGCAGATATTTCATACTTAAGGAAATAGATTTTTAAAAATAAAATTTATTTTTAGGAGGACGTAAACCACCCGGAGGGAGTAAGGGCTCTGTCCAACGCCACAGAGCCCGTGTCACATTCTGGCAGGTGGCCACACTCACAAGGACAGTCAACGATGGAAAATTCACATTTCATGCGCTGGCAAAATCTTGCTAAATTGTCAATACCGTGACCTTTGAGCATCTATAAAACAATTAAACTCTTAATGTTTCCTAAAGCTGGAAAACAAACGCATAATCTCAAGTCTGAGTCAGCCGTGCTGACATGGGCCTGGGCAGCCGGCGCCCTCCCACTCGGTGACCCCGACGAGCTGCTGCGTGAACAGACGCTCATCTTTTCGTTGCTCAGATAGAACCTGCGAATCGGGTGGAACCCGCGTGGGGCATACCTGGCCTGTCTTCTGGTAAGCTTCCAGGGCGTTCATCCAGCCGGCCACCGGCCCCTTGTCGTCGGTCGAGCCTCTCCCGTACAGCTTGCCTAGGACAGCAGCCAGCAAGGTCACAAAGTCAGGGTCACGACGAAACTGAAAGGAGCACGTCTCAGGGGAACATCTGATAACGCCCGAGCACGGCCGCACACGGCGCCCGAGTGAGGCTGCCCTTCCCGTAGGGAGCCCTGAGCCTCCACCCAACGCCGTTGCTGGAATTTACTGGAGAATTCTCCACAGTCGCAGAGGCAAGTCACGTGGATACCTCCCCCCTGTCCCGTGGTGGTCGCGGCGGCCAGCCAGTGCTTGGACGTCACTGCCAGCTGGTTAGTTCGTTAAAACCACGGACCGTGAGCACCTCGGGGCGGAGAGCCCGGTCACACTCAGGAAACACATTGCACCATCATTAAAACCGTTATCAAAAAAGAGCTACAGCTCTCACCCCACCCCAAGTTTGACAACTAATTCAATAAAGAATAGAACTTATTTATTATTATTCTCCTTCTTTCTTTACTATCACTTTGAAAACTAGAGGGTCTGATATCGCTTCCGATGAGAGTAAGCGGTGCCCGTCATCCCCTCCACACCTGCTTCTGGGACCATCACAGAGGCAGACGCTGGGCTGGGAAGCCGACTACGTGACTGACAGCTCGGAAGATGAGCTCAGACCCTCCTCCCACCTCTGCCGCACGACCCAGCGGTCAGCCCCGAGGCGCCGGGCGAGGAAGGCAGCTGCGCACGGCTGGCTGGCTCAGGCTGGGCACCTCGCTGGGCCTCGCACTGTCCTGGCCAGTCTCGCGCTTCCTCGCGCTCAGACTGCTTTGAAGGTCAGGCAGCTTCAGGACGGCTCACCCCAGAGTAGTACGAGGCCAAAAGCCACCGTGACCTTAGCAATTTCCTTCTATAAATTAAACTCAACTTTTCACAAAAGCTGAAGATCAAATACGAGCTCTCCTAAAAAAGATCCGCGTCCCTGCGACAAACACTGAGCAACTGTGGTGGTGGTCCGGTGACCCCCGGCTCAGCAGAGTGCCACAGCCAGGGAGACAAACCTGGCCTGCTCCCCCCGCCCCAGGGCTCCATGGCAGGGAGGGGGCAGCACGTGGCCGGATGTTTGCCACAAAGCTGCTCTGCAACGAGGAGCTGGTCTAGGTCCATCGACAGGGCAGGGTCCCCTGAGAGTGGGACTGGGGAGGGGCTGAGAGGGGCCGGCCTCACAGAGGACCCAGTGGAGGTGACCGGTGCTGACACTGTGCAGGTGAGCAGATGGGCCGGGGGAGGAGGCGCACAGGCTCCCGGGGGCTGTGTGTGGTCCCTTGGGGCTGGTGCAGGTGGGAGGTACAGAGACCAGGAGCTCTGATCCGGACAGAGGGGTCCACATGTCCGAGAGCAGCCACATGGACATGCGGCCTGACACTCAGGAGGAGCCCGAGTGCCCACGAAGGCCAGTCCTATGGTTATTCTACTTAGTAATCACCCTGTGCTGAGGACAATGGTACGGAATGAAAACTCCATAAGACGTTGCTTTGAGTAAAGTCATTTTTCGATTCTGCACAGGAACGAACAGAACCGCACGGAGCCAGGAAGGATCTGAACAGACCCGACGACCCAGCCCGAAGGGGTTTGATGAGAGAGTTGGGAACTTCGCCCAGGGGGGCAAGGCACAGAGGAAGGTCAGAGACCGTCACGAGCAGAAACACGTGAACACTCAGAAATGGAGGCAGAAGACCTCCATACCAAACGGGGCAGGAAGGAAAGGGACCAGCCTACTCGAGTCCCCTGGCAGGTGCCCTCAAGGAAGCGCTGGCTGTGAGCAACAGTGACATGGCCACCCTGACCTGGGCAGGCCGGGAGGGAAGACTCAGCTCCGGGGCGTGGCAGGTGGCAGGTGCTGGTCCCGAGACACGGCCCGGGGCAGCTGCCAGTCGGGGCAGGCACTGGACCGCAGGCTTTGGGAGCTGCCCTGCCTCAAGGCAGGACGTGTGTCCCGAGAGGAAGCGCCGGTAATAAAGGGCAGCCTGGGACCCGGCCTCGAGGACTCCTTTCCACTAGGAAAGGCGGGTTTCTGAAGTTCCAACCCCGAGGCTCCCGAGAGAAACTTCTGGAACCCGATCTCTAGATCATGTTAAAAACAACCCGTCCTGGGAAGAGAAAGCACCGAGACTGCGGGGATTTCCGACGGCGACACAGTGCTCACCGTCACGCTCCACCAGGGTGAAGGGCTCGCTGTCCCAGCCGTCCTCCAGCGCCGCCGGCTGCACGTCCAGGTGGCCGTAGACACACACCGTCTTCTTCTGTGGGTCGGAGCCCAGCTTGCCCAGCAGGATGGGAGGAAGGGGGATCTCCGAGCCGTCCGGGAGCTGCGAGCGGAGAGGAACGTCAGCAAGGACAGCCTTTGTCTAAGATGCGCAGCATTCCCGGCAGATGCTAAAATACCTTGAGCTTTCTTATCCACACTCACCAACCGACCTCTACCGTAGAGTTTAACACCGTGTTGTTCAACAGAGCACATAGGCTCAGTGACGCTGACCGACCACAGGCAGGTGCAAAATTTTTAAAGGCTGATTTTTCTTTAACTTTATGTAACAAAGCATGGGGCCTGGTCTTGGCAACTTAGCTCATTATTTTCTGAAAAGATGGTTAAGAACAACTACAGTCTTTTATCAGAAGATATATTTTTGAAATTCTGCATGTGGATTACCATCATGCACAGAGACACAGTGCGCATGAAGCCATGCTAAACGGGGCAGTGGTAGCTGGTGCTCCCTCCGAGCTGATCTCAGAGGCCTTGTCAGTCACAAGCGCTCGAGCCTGGGGCTGCGTGTGCGGCCAGAACTCTCTCTGCCTCGGCAAAGGCAAAGCCATCTGAAGCCGTTGTTCCAACTTTCCCCTCAAGTCAACGACGCCTCCACCTTTTACTTTAGACATGGCCCACTCAGGCTGTGCAAAACCCCTACAACCCACGTGGGTCCTCTACCAGCGCCTACGATCTAACAGAGAAGACCCGGGATCACTGCAGAGCATCACGAGCAAACGGCAGGGGAGGGTGCGAGCACGCACGCTTTTTAGCCGCAGGAGGACGGGATCGCACACACTAGAACATCACCCACCTGTGCGTCAGTCTAGTTACTAAAAAATACTGTTCGTGAAAACGGGCAATAATAAACAGAACGCACAAGCTAAACTGATGATGCAGTTAAACTAACAATTACAATTAAGAGGCAAGAGGAGCAGCAAACTGAAAACGACGCCCAGGTCAGGGCGACGCTGGTGCCACAGGGTCCTTCCCCCAACTCCAGGGCTCCCAAGCCCCAAGTGAGCAAGCATGTCAGGGAACTGGGCAGGTGGCTGGAATTCTTGTAGGACACAGGATGTTTTTTCGGTAACTTCAGCAACTCTTGGAACCCAACAGCTAATCGTGTGCAGCAGATGGACTGATGTCCCTCAGCCACACAACTGCCCTCAGGCTGGGTTTGCCGGCCGGTTCTCACCAGGACGGCCTGCAGCCACCAGAGGCAAATAATTGTTCCTTAAAAACCCCTGCCCTGGTCACAGAGAACACACGGCCTCAGCGGTCACAGCTGGACCTCAGCATGCCTGAGCAAGAAATTGACTTTTAAACAGTAACAGATTTTCTGTAAATACATTTCTATTCCATAGAGCTCCGATGAAATACTTCTGGGCCCGTAGGGAAAACTGTTCTGACATTTACTAGGACTTCAAACTCCCAACGTCATCTTTCCTCTATAAGCCTAAAAACACTCCAGCTTCTGCACTTCCCTGTGAAGACACCCAGCTCCACCCTCACACCTGCCTGAAGTCATCATCACTGTCTGAACAATGGGGCCTTGTTGCCAAATGAACGCACAGAGGTGTCGCTACCTCACACTGCAGCTTCTCTGCAGAGAAATGTCCTTGGGTTTATTCTCCCAAGAGTGTGGGGAAATTGCTGGGAAGCTGCAATACATCTTAAGTCAACTGTTGAATTTGCTTTCAGAAGAAAATCTCAAACGAACAGCACTGGATTGGGAATTTAATCCTGGCTTTGCAAGAAACCTACTGTGGGCTCCCAGTGGATGCAAAGCCCACCGGGGCCTCAGGTTTCTTGCACTGATGAAATGAGTGCACTGAACTGAATGTCCACACCCAAAATTCCAGGACTGTGCCTTCACCTGGACACCTAACTCATCAGGCAAGAGAACCGAGATAAACCAAAACTCGTCACACTCTGTAATATAAAAGGATATTACAAACTTTGAAAATATGGCATGAACACGCAATTCACATGGGGCTGAAATCATCTGAAACTAAAATAGTGGCATAATGTACCATGAAGTGAAATTGTTCACTTAAATTAAGAAGAAAACAAACCATTCTTACTTGTCAGAATCCTGCCTTAAAATGCAACTGGCTCCAGCAACCGCCATCCCCTCCGCCCCGCCCTGCAAATATCTCTTAGGAAAAAGTGCTGTTCTACCAATTGTGATGCTTGGGGTCGCAGGCTGTGTAGATGAGGGGAGGGATCCTTATTATTTTTAAATCGACATGGGTAAAGTGTAACTTCCTAGTTTGAAAGCTTACTGATTTCTGGGAAGGGAATCTCAGCTATTCTCTAAGAATGACAGTTACATTAACTTATCATTGAGCAACCACCAACAGATCTCCTTCCTGGAGGAAAATGCTGAGTATCACAAAACCTTTGCCCCGGTCCAACCGAAGCAATCGTATACTGATCTTATGATCCAAACCAGGCCCTTTTCTGTTTGCTTTCAGGATGAGCAGGATATCTGAAACAAAATCTCTTTCCAGAACCTGTGGAGTCCGATCAACCCTGCAGGCAGATCGTCTGAGGCTCTGCAATGCGAGGAATGCGGGCTTCGTACCTTTTGTTTTCCGATGTCCACCAGTTCCACAGAGCCGCCCAGCTGCTTGATGTCTGCAGCCGCGACTTCCATCATCCTCCTGATTTCGCCTCTCTTCTCGGGCCACGCGGACACGCTCTGGATGGCCACCCATTTTGCAAGTTTCTGTTTGTGGATAACAAGCAAAAAGGGATTCTGAAAAGGTGTTCCTTAAGGCAAGAAAGGTTTTCATAATTTTGCCATATTTCAGGCACACAAAGTTCATTTCCTGCCTGTGGCTGCTCCATTTTGAACAGATGAGAAGAACAGACTTATCACATTTGCTTTTTGCTTAAAAATTTAAAAAACTGTTTGTACTGACTTCATACCAAGAACTAAAGCATGAGAGAAAAATTGTCAGAATGTGTATTTTTAACCATTAAGGATAAAGTGAATATAAAATACAGAAAGGTCTATAGTTAAGTTTATATCTGAATCCAAAGAAATTACAACTGAAAGATACAGAAAATACCCAATGTTGCCGCAGTCCACATTTGCTTATTTATCATCCTGACAATGGCCAGGTTCTCAAAGTATAACTTTTAGGATGAGAATTCTAAAGGTTTCACCTGAAATGTGTCTACTAAAAATAACTTTAAAGCATAATTCTTTAACATCAATAAACAGATTAATACATAACATTACTGATTCACTTATAGCATGCTAAAGGTAACTAGTTTTTTTTTCTTATCTATCATAAAAAATTATAGAGATTAAACAAAATCTTGGATTAGCTTTGCTATTCTCAGAAACATATACTAACTCTTTCTGTCAAAAGCCCAAAGTATAACTTACACTGTAATGGGAAAGTGGAGGAACAGCTATCTAGGCAACACTTTTAATACTTGATTTAAATGCCATTATTCATATCAGCTTCTTGAAAGTTCTCTGAGCCTCATAGGATTAAACCAAAATGTAACATTTACTAGAATGAAATATCCCCTTACCTTAATGTAGTGATCCTGATTTTCATCAATGTACTTAAACAGGGTAGTAAGGTCCGACATCTTTCCACCAGACCCCAGGCGCAGATCTTGAAGATTCTTGGAAGAGCCACAGGTCAGTCCTGCCTCTAGGAGGGACAGGCTGAGCTGTAAAGTGCTACTCCACCCCCCAGCATTGCAACATCAGCGTCACGAGGACGCCCCAGGAAGTGACTGCAGCTTCAGAGACAAAAGCTCTGGGAATGAGTTGGAGACTCAAATTGATCTTTCCCTTTTTTTCTTGGAAGGAAAATCTATAGAAAACTGTGTGTTGAATGGAAGGTAACTGAAGGAAGGGCCCAAGCTGAAGACAATCCAGTGAAACTAAAAATAGGTACTTTTGAGTTTTACTGGCACTTAAAAATTTTTTTTTTTTCAATTCTTAAAGCACACAGAGAACTTTCTACTTTCTATTACCATGAAGCGCATAGTCACTTCAGGGATCCCAGCTAAGATGTCACATCCTGCCTCTCCCACAAAACCCACAAGCCAGACAACAGAGCGCCAGAGGAAAGCCAGATTCAGGTTAGGAAAGTTGGTGACTGTGGGCCAGGAACAACCCAGGGGCAGCAGCTAAAACTCTGGGAACCTAAGAACGTCCAGCGACTGCACAGCTGCCCGGCATATTTCCTAACATCCAGTTTTTCGTGCTTCAGACTCAGCAACTTCTGTTCCACCTTACAATAAAGGTGAAAACAAATTACTTGACTATTTTTAAAAATTGGAATGAATATGATATAAAAATGGTTCTGGTACTGGGACTTTCAAAATCGGTCCTCTCTCCCTTCTTCAATAGACAGTTGGGATTCCTTCAAGTGACAAGACTGAAATTTCAGCAGCAGTGTAGAAGAGATCAGCTACACTTAATTTCCAGCAAATTTGGTTCTGCAGCTAAGGAAGAGTTTCAGAATCACAGCCGGGAGCGACAAGACTCTAGGACAGAGACGTAGTTCCGGAGCGCGATGCCAGATAAATGCCTGTGTATCGGCATTCTGTAGGGAAAGCACTTTTTCTTGGCATAGGATTCCAGAGGGACTTCTAAACAGAGAGGTGACTTTATCCACTGTGGCGCAGTGTGGCAGCTGTTTAGAAGTTGCTCGAGCTGCGCAGGGTAATGAAATCACAGGGTACTGCAAGCAGCAAACACGATTTCTGTTTGGGAGGGAGATAAAACCACTTCCTTCTCAAGTGCCCTCTTCTTACTCTTCAAACTGCACCAACAGAGATGAAATACTTAAATACCTCCCAGCCAATTCAGATGGCCTCGGCCAGGCGCTCATGTGGAAGAGACTCGAGTGAGACAGAGTCCACAAATACTGTAGAGGCCTTTTATGAGTGTTAATAAGGCGAAACTTTTATCCACCAAAATGTACACCGGGAAGCTACTTGTTTACCTTAAAAGAAACTCTATTTAGCAGGGCAATATGCTACACAGGGTGCTTTTCATTTGGGTTCACTAAATACAATTAATCCCAAACTCACTGGTATATTCTCATTATGTTCTTTGTAACCAAATTAACCAATGGTCTTCTAGCTAAGGTCAAAGATAAACTAGTTATGTGCCGAATAACAATGTTTCCATCAACCCTCAAAGAGGGACCTTATTAAAACAGGGTCCCATAAGATTATAATGGAGCTGAAAAATTCCTTTTCCATGTTTAGATACATTTAGATACACAAGTACCAACTATTGTGTTACAAATGCCTAAAATACTCAGTACATAAAATTCTGTACAGGTTTGAAGCCTAGGAGCAATATGCTATACCATACAGCCTAGGTGTGTAGGAGGCTATACCACTTAGGCTTGTGTAAATACACTCTAGGATGCTAGCACAAGCAAGAAATCACATTGTGAATTTCTCAGAAAGTATCTCAGCATTAAGTGATGTATTAACTATAATTATCTAAGTTGCACCTTTCACGAAAGTACTGTAGACAGAGACCACAGTTTGTTCAGCTATCCATGCAAATCTATCAGGGCTGGGCTAAAGGCAACTTCTATTAACCTTAACTCGGTCAAAACAGGTTAGGGCAGGTTCTACTTTCTCCCACTCACAGTTCCGGGTTATTCCTGTTTCATCTCCCCTAGTACCAAAGCCATTAAATGGAACCACTTTTATGTGTCCCAAAGAACCCCATTTCCTAAGGTAAAAGCAATATGTTGGACAGAGCAAAAGCAAATATTATCCTTTCAAATAAATAACAGCCTCACTCTCCTTTGGAAATCTAAAGTTCTTGGGAAGCAACATAATTTAAACAGTGAGGCTAGCGAGCAGGGAAGGAGAAATTACGGGAATCTCCTGAACTATGCGGCAACACACACACGCATCACTCTCTTACTTCTGAGTATCTCGATCCTCGTCCCTTGTTAATTTTAGGTATATATTAAATACCCGAATCATGGCCTCAAGTCTATGTAAAAACCACTCCAATTCGCCCAATATAGAACTTCACCCTAAACACACTGTGAATGTCTCTTCCTCCACTCCTGCCTGCAAACACTGGGGACAAGGTATCAGTAGCAGGCCCCCAGGTTCTCGGCCTCCTTACCCTCAATCTACACTAGGATGACCTCCGGAATCTGACTTTGGCCGTGGGGGAGGGAGGGCAGACTGGTGGCCCGTCTGTGCGGCCCAGGGTCTCAAGAACCTTCCTGCAGGCGGGCCCAGGATCCCCTCCATTTTACAGGTGAGGACATTGAGGCTGATGGGGTCTGTGACCTGCCCCAGACCAGGAAGCTGGCGAAGGGACTTTGTCTCCTCTCAGGCGCTTCCTCCTGCAGGCAACCTCCCAGCCCCACACGCGGGGAGCGAGGAACCCCGTCCTGGGCCCTGAGAACCCGGGGCGAGTCTGTCCAGCAAGAGCAACTGGAGGCTCCGGGAAAGGGACCTGCCGGAGGCGGCTGGAGTTCTCCGCCGGCCCCTCGCGGAGGCGTGCGACCGACCAGCGCTCTCCGCTCCCGGCGACCCCACCCACACCCAGGGCGGCCACCGGGAAGCGCCGGGCGGGCCCGAGCGAAGCGCGCCGCCGAGCCCGGGTCACCGGCCAGGGGCGCCCCACGTGTCCCGGCGCCGCTCGGACCCGGCCGGCCTGGCTACCCGGGGTGACCCCGTCCCCGGCCTCTGACCCCGACCGCGCTCGGGCACAGCCCGGGCTCCATTGTTCCAGCCTGGCTGCGGCCCGGAGCCCCAAGAACCCCCCGCGGACGAGGCGTGACTCCCGCCGCTGCCCCGGGGCCCTCCCCGCCCGGCCCGTTCCCAGGCTCGCGCCGCCCATCCGGGAAGGCCCAGCCGCGGAGGCCCGGCCGCGGAGCCGCGCTCACCCGCAGCAGGTCGCACGCCGGTTCCGCACCGCGTGTCCACGGCCACGCCCCCGGCGAGGGCCCGCCCCGCCTCCATCCCGCCCACCAATCCCGGCGTCGCTCCGCCCCCGTCCCGCCCACTAATCCTCGGCTCCGTCAGAGGGGGCCGATGTCGCTCCGCCCTCCCCTCCCATCTATCCCTGGTCTAGTTCAGAGGGCTGCCTTTGCCCCGCCCCGCCACTTCCGCCAATCCCCGGCCTCGCCTAGAGCTGCTGTAGCCCCGCCCCGCCCCTTCCACCAATCCCCGACCTCACCTGGAGGGCTGATGTAGCCCCGCCCCACCCCTTCCACCAATCCCAGGCCTCGCCTAGAGCTGATGTAGCCCCGGGCTGATGTAGCCCCGCCCCGCCTCCCGTCGCCCCTCCCCTCCCGGGCGCTGGGCGGAGCGAGGGGCGGAGCGTTGGAGTCGAGGTTCCCCGGGCCGGGCCAGGGTTCCTGCGAACCCCAGCCTGGGAGCATCTGGCCCGCGCGGTGGCCTCGCGCTGTGCTTCCCCGCTCGCTCCGGGTGTGGTCTGAGAAGCCGCCTTTAGTGCAGCTCCGAGGTCCGAAACTGGGGGCCCACCCTCCGCCCGCGCCTGTCCCTGCCACTCCGGGAAGGACGGGGACGTTCTGCGGGTCGCACGTCCCATTCGGTGGAGCTTTGGCCCCTGGTGTGCAAAGCCCCCAGCACCGGGACCAAGAGTGGAAGCGTTTTAGGGTTTAAGGCCCCTGAGCCAGCGCTGGTGAGGAGAGCGGACCCCCGCCCCGCCTGCTGCGGCCTCAGCCTCACCCCGTCCTGGGGGGACTGTCACCCCGTCTGCTCCTTTTCCCTTGGCTTGTCAACAAAAGCATTTGGCAAAACTCGTACCACTACCACATTCTTTAAGTAGTGACTGCTCTGGGATTATTATTATTTTTTAATTAATTTGATAACTGCAAGGGATGTCACTTCTCACATACTGTGAATATTTTAAAATAAAATAACTTCCCCCCTTTAAACTTTACATCGTTTGTTTTCTCTTTAGATTTCAATTCCATTCCACATCCCTCATAGAATTTTGTCAAATGTAGCATTTTTTTTTTT
>VBSM01003157.1:51579208-51591366 GCA_008086735.1 Cheirogaleus medius | reverse complement strand
GTGTCCAAAGCTGGGGGGGGGGGGCGGTGACTGTAATGTACAATGTCCCCTGTGTTTTTTCTGCTAGGTTTCTTGTGATAGCTGTAGTTGCTCTTATCCTGTATTGTCACAGCGTGTTCCCTTACTCAGCGTGCCGTTTGTTTACGTTGCTTGCTTTCATATTTTCTCTGCTCCTCTCACTTTTCTTATGCTGACATTCTGGGACACTTGCTGTCACTTATCCTGCAGTGTGCTGTCTTACTCGGTGTCCCGTTGTTTACATGGCCCGTCCGTAGTTCCTCTGCTCATGTCTCGCTTTCCCACGTACGCTAACAACACTATCATGTTTCTCCACAAGAGAATATATATAAAAATTTAAATATTTACCTCCCTATAATCAAAAGGCTCTAAGTGTTAAAATTTTTTCTTCTGGATTAAATTCTTACTACCTTGATTATTAGTACACGCATGATTTTTAAAAGATCCAAATATATGACACATTTTTGGTACATAATTTTTAGATATTAAAAATAAAAGTTATTACAACTACATCTTTAGTCATATCTATTGGGATTAAAAAATTAGTTCAGGTATCCACAAATGAGATTATTGGTGGAATGAGACAGGGTTTGGTGAAAAATACAGCAAAAATAAGTCATTTAGAGTAAAATCCATGACAAGCCACTGTTACGTTTATCAAAATTTAGTAAGAACATGGCGGGGATACATAAATGAGCAAAGAAGCTGTTGACAGACGAGAGCAAGCACTTGGGCCCAAGTAAACAATGAACATGCACTTGCGATACTTATCATCGTTTGACAAAAGCCAGTAAAAATGTTTCTCCTGTGAATCTGAATAAATGTTAGGAAAATACACAATTCTTAATGTAAACCCTTTTACTCGGATATATGTCAATTGTCAGAAGGTAGAACTTTCTAGGTCCTGCCCCTTGAAATAATGCAAACTATGCACCTGATCAGTGTCCTCGATCAAGGAGGCGTCCACCAGTAATACAGTGTGGTGTTTCCCGTTGTCCCTTTGTTTGCAGCAGGCGAGGCCTTTGGAGTTGATAAACATACAGCATTTAGAACAATGCCTGGCACCGAACCCCTGGGAACAGGAAGCCTGGCCGAGGCCCATGGTCAGCTCCACTGCCAGCACCTTCCAGGAGACAGCCCCTGCGGAATTTGAGCAGCGAGAAATTTGTGCCCTCGGGTATCTCAGTCTGAAGACCACAGCCCTAGACAAGGCAGTCCAGTAAACGCCACACCTGAGCCTACGTGTGCACAGCTCCGAAGCTCCAGCAGGTGGCCCTGCACGTCCATCTCTTCCCGCGGGAAGCGCGCGTTGCAGGTGGCTCGGGCAGCAACAAATCTGATCTTCGCTTAAGACCGAGATGAATTGTTCCTATTCTCCAGTTGCTGCAGGTTTTAGTTCTCAGCATGAGACAAGAGCTTCGTCTCCAGAACCCCAGTCGGTTCTGTTTAACCAAACTTAACCAGACACACAGCCGATGGGAACACGTACGCCCCGGGAGACAGAATTTTCCTGGAATCAGAGACCGCTTTGGAGAGTGTAATTATTCTCCAGATGCAGAGAAATAGTTGGTAACTGTTTTAGAGAATCACTGCCAAGTAGGACGGCTTAAAGAAGAAAACAGAGTATAAGGAGACGAGGGAGGGACAGTTACGTGTGGACGCCACATCTTGTCAGCTTTACGCAGTTGGTAGACTCTACTCCACCGTGTAGTTGGTCTCTAGCAGTCTCTCTGGCCCTGAGTTCATTCTCAGGCACCAGCCAGTCTCATGCTCCAGACTCAAATGCTCCAATTCCCTCTGGCCAGCTGGACCTCAGTCCCCCAGCCCTTCAAAACTCAGTGTGTCCAAAGCCAAACTCAGGACTTTGCTTCCCTCCAACTACTGCTGTCTGTGGTGGGCAGGATTCTGAGATCCCTGCCCCCTCCCCTAGAGCATGGTGGGCCTGACCTAACCAGGCAAGCTCTTTGGAAAAGGGTTTAGAGCTCAGAGCTGAGAGGAGTCAGAGAGATTTGCAGCTGCAGCGGATGTTCTCCTGCCAGCCTAGAGGACCAATTGCCATGCTGTGGGGAGGGTCTGAGGGAGGGTCTCTTTCGCTGTTTTCTCTCCGGTTTCTAGAGTGGGTGCCGCCAGTCCTCAGCGCCCCTTGCTTTGTGGCTGTGTCACTGCAGTCTCTGCCTCCTGCCGGACGTGGCCACATTCCCTCCATGGGTGTCTGCATCTTCGTCCTAATCAGGAGGTCGCCAGGCATAAGATTAGGGCTCATCCTAATCCAGCGGGACCTCATCTTAAATTGATGGCGTCTGCAAAGACCCTACCTCCAGATACGTCACATTCATCAATTCCAGGTGGACATGAGTCTTGTGGAGACACCATTCAACCCGCTACAGATACACACTAACTTAAATACGACCGATGCTTTTCTGTCTGAGATGGCTTCTGCATTCAAACATTTCTCTTTTCCACAGCCGCCAGCCTCCTCTGAGCCTTCATTCCCCTGCGTCTCGGAGCGACGACACCCAGTGTCCTACCGTGGGTCCGTCCCACCGCGAGGTGCTGGAGAAGGAACACCGGCCGGCGTGGCCGACCATCGCTGCTCACGAGCCGCTGTGTGAGGGTTTCCTGCGTGTCGTGTTTAGAAAAGTGAAGCCCCGGGGCTTTCAGGGCAAAAGTGCAACTTAATTTTTTTTTTTTATAACTGAACTTGATTTTTATCTCAAAGACCCAGGTCTGTCTGATGTGGAAACGAATCGGATCCTTTCCAGATGGGCGCAGTCGCTGCAGAGAGCTTTCTCAGTCAGTTCTGTTTTGACCATCGTCATATTTAGCACTTGTCTCCCTCCCCATACCCCCTCGCTCCCAGGCCGGTGCCAGGCTCACGGCTCATGCAAATGCTGCTGTCTGCGCAGGAGAGAGGTCAGTCTAGTCTAGGTCTGGGTTTGTCTTAGGCCTGTGCAGGATCCAGTGGCCCCGACGCCCTGTTCCTTGTGGGTGCCTCTCACCAGACTGGCTCCAGCTTCGAGTCCCTGAGACGGCCCCTGTCCAGCCAGGTCGCCAAGCTGCACGCCTTGCCGGGGCCGGGGACCCCGCTAGACTGCCGGCCCTGTGCTGGTCTCTCTTTCTCCCACACATCCTTTCCCGGCCCGCATTTGGATGTTCTCTTCACGGTTCAAGGAACTGTCTCCGGTCCTCTTCTGTCCTGACGTGTCACCTTGCCATTTGTTCTCCTGCAGCCGCATGGTGGTGGCAGTGATGACACAGGAGATGCTGCTAGGTTTGCTGCCTCTGGGGCTTCCCCCAGGAAGTGGAGCAAGGACCTCAATACTCTTGGGTTCCTAACGCGAAGGTGGCCTGTCGTACATGGCCCCTGCTGTTATAACGGGAATTAGGGGCCCTTGGTGACACCCGGGCACCCGGAGCCTTTCAGTTTCTGTGTGTTTCAGCTATGGTCTTGCTGTCCCCATCACAGGTGTGATTTCTGGCCCGAGTGAGAACAGGATAGACGGGGATGGCGGGGACCAAGAGCCCTCTGGGTTCCTGTTCACGTTCAACCTGCCACAGCCACCCCTGACAGGTTGGGAGCATCTGCAGGGAGCATTTACGAGCAGGGAAAGTAGGAACTTGGTCTCTGCCCAGAATCTGTTTCTCCGGAGTAATGTGGGGCAGTGTAACACTCTCTGGATCATAACTTTTGTACTTGACAAATAACTGCGTGTTTTCTGATTCCCAGCCCAGGAAGATATTTTGAAAACAAGATAGGAAACAGGCTGGGAAAGGTAGGGCAGCTTCTGCACTGAGCCCCCTCTTGCACTGGTCTCTGCGGTCTCCGATCTGGCCCCCACCCCACCCACCAGCCCTTCCTTGCGGGTACATTCCTTCAGGGTAGGACAGGCCTAGTATGAATTCCGAAGCACCCTGGGTTAGACTGCCGAGCCGCCCGGAGCGGAGAATCACGCAGGCTGCTGCGGCTAACCCGGGCTTCTTGGAGAAGGACTTCTTCTCCCGGGGACCTGGCAGCCACCCACTGCCACCTGGCGGTCAGCTTCCAAGAAGCCCGCGCCTCTCGGCCTCTGTTCCCTGCTGTCAGCGATTCTGCTTCCACTTTCCACTCGGATACTGAGGGGTTTGTTTCCTATTTCTCAAGTTGAAATTTCTCAAAGAGAGCATGTGAATGATTGGTTCAGCAAGTCACCCTTAGGAACATAGTTCCCCTGCATGCAGAACGCTGGCTCCAGGCTCCTTCCAGGCCTCGGGGGCTCTGGGCTGATGGGCGCCTTCCCCCTGCCGGCTCCAGTCCCTGGGCCACGGAAGCAAAGCCAAGTGGCACACAGCATGGCCGTCTGTGCTTGAACCCCCATGACAGTGAGGGCCCTGAGACTTCTCCCTCGACAGGGGTGACACAGCTGGCCGCCCCCACATGGCCTGTGGCCCAGCCCAGGGTCCTGGATGCGGAACAGGAAAGGTCTACTAGCAGTCGGGACGCGCCATGCGGCAGTTTGCACAGGCTGCCTCGTGACAGAGCTGGAAAAAAGCAATGAGCTGGGGGCTGATGTCCCGCAGGCATTCTTCCTCCGCAGGTCTGGGGGTCAGGCTGGGATTCTGTCCCTGCATTTGTAGAAATAAAACTAATGTATCCTCAGGATAAAAGCTGCCTAGCTACTTCTTGATTTAATGGTCTCCAGGTGGCATTTTCACCCAAGAATTAGGGGTGCCAACCTGGGCTGAGAAGCTCAAGTGTGCAGTTAAGAGAGATGGAAATGAGCCTACGGAATTAAGCCCTTAAAGCCTTTTAAACCACTGCTTTGAAGAAAACGCCAGTTATTCCAATGACTACCGTCTGCCGAAAACAGCAGCAGCAACAAAACCTATTCTTAAAGTTTTTTTATGAGTGCTTCCTGCTTCCTGGTTCAGAACAAGTAGATGATACCTTTACTCTAAGCATGTTAACCAGTGCAATGAATTCATAAAATCTGTTGCCATTTTCTCTAATTCAATGATATCTACCTTGACGACACCAAAGATTTTTGAGTTCGAAGAGCTTTAAGATGGAAGGCATTGCCGTTTCCACCAATATTTACAGGCTTTTAACAAAGGCCAGTAAAAACATCACGGAACTAGAGTAAATATGGATGTGGCCATGGTTAGCAGTGAGGCTGCAGTCCTGGCTCCGTGTCTTGCGTTGTCATGTCTGAGCTCTCTGGACAGTATGTTCTCTGTTTTACTGCAATTATTTTTAGCTCTATATTTTTACTAGAGATAGAGTTTGGCTGCCATATGTCTGAACAGAAACTTGTTATTAGTTTGACACTGGGTTTTCGTTTTTCACAGTTGGCATTTTAGAGATACATTATTGTTGATGTGTTAGCATGCCACACAGATTTTCACAACATGACACTCTTGGAAAGAACGTTCTGAAAGTCACTGTTGTATCACGCCAACACGAAGCTCTAAGTAGGAGCATGGACCTTTGATCTCAAGTGCTGAATTAGCCGAGTCCCTGGTTCAATAGGAGTTGGAAGAGTGAATGTGCAAATGAGCGAGCGGATAAAGCTATCCTTCCTGTGGTTCTTTCTGTACCTGCCTTGGGTCCTCCTCTCAGACAGGTTTGCAGCTGTGGCGACTTGGAAGAAAACTTAAAATGCTTTTCCTTCCCCCACTCCTACTGCACACATTATACATATAGATTACATATAAAATATAGATTATATAGGTTACATATAAAATATAGATTATATATGCACACATATGTATACATATACATGTATATGTATGTATATATGTATATAGTTATATAGGCTGCAGCAAGGTCGTGCACACCCATAGTCCCAGCTACTGGGAAGGCTGAGGTGGGAGGATCACTTGAGGCCAGGAGTTCAAGGCCAGCCTGGGCAATATAGCAAACCCCATCTCTCTAAAATATGTATATATATACACATATATATATATATACATACATACACACACACACATACACACATTAAAAATATATATATAGGCAGAAAGGCTTGAGACTTAGATTATAGTTACTTATTCATAATCTGGGAATGGACTTCTGAATAAATGCACAAAATTCTCTTTTGCCCATAGGCAATCTAATTCCAAGGCAAAAAAAAAAAAATGGGACAATTGCCACCGCTGGCAAAATTTCAACACAGTTCAAAATTTCTGCCATATTACAGTTCTTGGACAAAGGAAGAAAAAGCACCTTCCCCAATTCATTTGCAGGTTGTGAGATGCTAGAACCAGCTGCCAGTTGGGTGCGTAGCAGCTGTTTCAATAGCCTCCAAATGGTTTTATGCTTTCAGGTATACTTGAATTAAATCTTTAGATTTTATCTGAAACTAAATTGTAGTAACTTCCCTTCAGGTTTCTTGCATTAATTAAATCTAGGAAACATGCAGAAAACCTCCTTAAAAAGTACCATTTCAGGCCAGGCTCAGTGGCTCACTCCTGTAATCCTAGCACTCTGGGAGGCCAAGGCAGGAGGATCGCTCAAGGTCAGGAGTTCGAAACCAGCCTGAGCAAGAGCGAGACCCCCGCCTCTACTAGAAATAGAAAGAAATTAATCAGCCAACTAAAAATATATAGAAAAAGTTAGCCGGGCATGGTGGCACTTACCTGTAGTCCCAGCTACCCTGGAGGCTGAGGCAGGAGGATCGCTTAAACCCAGGAGTTTGAGGTTGCTGTGAGCTAGGCTGATGCCACCGCACTCTAGCCAGGGCAACAGAGTGAGACTCTGTCTCAAAAAAAAAAAAAAAAAGTATCATTTCTAATACTTGTAATGTTTAACAGTTCCCAAAGCATGTTTCATTCCTCATTTCATCTGCTACTCAGAGCAAACTTTGAGTCAGTATTTCGTTTCCTCTATAATCTGCTATCCTTCTACTTGTTTTCAACCTGTATCATGTGCCAAGTTGAAGGTGGGGTGGGAGGGCTGAGAGGGGAGATGTGTTTTGTCTATAGTTGTGAACACTGTCATCTTAAAGCTTACCAAAACCCTGAAATACAAATGGACTCATAAAAATTTTTGTCTCTAACAACGACAAAAAAAAGTATGACTCTCGACATACAAAAAAGTTAACTTTGGGCCGGGTACAGTGGCTCACACTTGTAATCCTAGCACTCTGGGAGGCCGAGGTGGCAGGATTGCTTGAGCTCACGAGTTCAAGACCAGCCTGAGCAAGAGTGAGACCCCATCTCTACTATAAATAGAAAGAAATTAGCCAAACAACTAAAAATAGAAAGAAATTAGCCGGGCATGGTGGTGCATGCCTGTAGTCCCAGCTATCTGGGAGGCTGAGGCAGGAGGATCGCTTGAGCCCAGGAGTCTGAGGTTGCTGTGAGCTAGGCTGACGCCATGGCACTCTAGCCCAGGCAACAGAGCAAGACTCTATCTCACATAAAAAAAAATGTTAACTTTGCCAGAATTTCCAAAATGTTGTTTAATTCCCATTTGGTGTTCCTAAGCACAGCTTAACAAAGTTCTTCACTCTTCATACGTAAAAGAGAAAAATGTTAACTTCTCATTCACGAAGGAGAAACTGTGGCCCTTCATTTGTAGTTATAGACAGTGTCTGAGTACATGGAAAGAGAATGTCAAGTCCTGCTGTGGCCCATCACATAAAGGGAAACTTTGGGGAACACTTGGAGATCTGAGGGAGGTGGCCTCAGTGGGGAGAACCCACGCTTGTGCACCCAAGGGTAGGCTCTTAGAATCCCTGGCTTAGAAAGGTCTGGGATGAGGTGAGGAGGACTATGGTCAGGTTTACCTCCTGGGCTCTGTTTATGTGTATACCTTCTATTATGACAGTAGCTTGAATAAAAATGGATTCTTTTTCATCATGGTCATTTGCGTCTACGCGTGTTTGGATTATCATGCTGTTGTAAGAATCTCAAACTAATTCTGGAACTTCACAACTAATCATGCTAATTGGGATTTATCACCTTTTATAAAGTGACAAACTGCCAGGATTCATCTGTGAGCTTGGGATGAGACTTCCGAATTTATATCATCCCTTGATGCTGCAAGAATTCCATTCTTTATTTCTCATTTGTACTTAAAAACATCCAAATACTTGAGGCTTATATTTACTAATTAATCAAGAAAAAAAATTTTTTTATGTTGAATACTGCTTCTTTTCACTCCTTATCTTGCACGGATTATGTAGACCAAAGTTTACTGAGTTTAATTATAAACGAAACACTTTTTGCATTTTACTTCAGATTTAAAATAGAGGGAGTCAAACATAATAGAATTATGTGTGCTCACCAAAAATTATGCTCATTAGCCAATAACTTACAGTAGATTTCTGCCAAAACAAGTCTCAGATGTTGGATGTAGTGTTCCATGATTTTTCACATTGCCGCTTATTTCTAAGCCAGGGTGGTTTATTCTTATGCAAGTAAGGACAGTTAGGAGGTGAGGGTTTCAGTTTTCCTTTTTTGATAGACTCTCTGGTTACCTTTCCTTTGCTAATTTGAGAAGACAGTATATTTGGAGATTTTTTAAAAATTCATCGTTAGCATACCTTCTATTGGCAGTTTGAAGCTCTTTTCCCAGCATGCGAGAAGGAAAAAAACAACACTATTCTGTTTCAGAATATAAACAGCTTTAAAACCCTTGATAAGCAAAGGGAAATTGAAACCATCTAATGTTTCTGCAAATTTCAAAAGTTCTGTGTGTTTTAGGCGATAGCAATCTCTCCAGGGCTAGAGCAATAGGAGCAGCCGGTGAGGAAAGCCAAGCACAGCCCACGTCCGCGCGCTGTGTATCTGCCACACAGAATCTGCAAGTGGAGATGGAAAATTTTAGTTTCTTCTATGGGCATGGCACAATAACCGAATGCAGAGAGAGGTTCAGCGACGTGACCGGATTTTCTGTTTGCATTCAACTATTTGGCACCGCCAGGGCCCCAGGGAAGGGTTTCAAGATGGCGGTTGGCTCCACAGTGTCATTTGCAGCGAGTCTAAGCGAAACCATCGCTCGCCTCTCCTGGACCCATTTGCTTTCAGGTCTTACCTTTTGTTAGGAAACAAAGGCCATACGGACAAATCCAGGCACCAAAAGGCAAGTAGAGGCATCTGTCTTCCTCTGTGCCTATCGCCAGCCACACGCTTGAGACTTGTTTTTTTCAAAGTAACTGATTTACTTATATTTTAGGTTCCTGGGGCGCCATAACTAATTACCACGAACTGGGTGGCTTACGAAAGGCAGGGACGTATGTTCTCAGTTTCAGAGGCCGGAAGTCTGGAACGAAGGCATTGGCAGGGCCGTCCTCTCCCTGAGGACTCCAGGGAAGGATCCTGCCTCACCTCTCCCAGCGTTTGGTGGCTCCGGCAATCCTGGGCTCCTGGCCGCATCTCTCCACTCCCAGCCTCTGTCTTCACGGCCTCCTCCTGTGTGTATTTCTGTGTGGCCTCTCCTCTTTTTATAAGGCCCACCCTAACTCAGTAAGAGCTCATTTTAACTAATTACATCTGTAAAGACCCAATTTCCAAATAAGGCCCCATTTGGAGATCCAGGTGGACGTGCGTGTTGGGACACATTCTTTGCAATCACCTACCATCTGCACGGCCCTCGAGCAGGTGCCCTGACTTACTCTCCTGATGGCACCCGTCCTCTGCCATGCCCTGCTCTACCGAATGAGTCAAACACACGCCCGACGAACAATGTCTACAGCAG
Organism: Cheirogaleus medius; assembly: GCA_008086735.1. Taxonomy (NCBI): domain Eukaryota; kingdom Metazoa; phylum Chordata; class Mammalia; order Primates; family Cheirogaleidae; genus Cheirogaleus; species Cheirogaleus medius. The sequence continues at coordinate 51,581,669 of VBSM01003157.1, read as the reverse complement.
GTGGCATCTACCGGTACTTCTGGAAGGAAGAAGAGAAATTTTTAAAAAGGAAAGAAATGGGGGGAAATGGAGACAAACGAATGTTTAGTGGAGACCAGAAATCGTAGCAAGGAGATGGCAGCGCAAGCCCCTTGCTGTTGTCCTGGTTCACGGGGCACAGCAATGTCCCCAGCCAAGGTGGGAAGTGAAGGCCCTGCCCGCCCATGGTGTTGGGGTGAGTTGCTTTATGCAATACCCTTGAAACACAAAAGTGTGGGTGGAATTCAGTGACCGAGTCTTGCGGTGGTTTCACACAAATGGAATCGCAGTGTAGCTACGTTGGTGCAGTGGCGTGTGAGCGGACGGCTGTCATTCACCGACCGTGTGTAGGGACGTAGGAGCAGACCAGGGACTCCTGGGAACAGACACCAGCACAGATAACACTGAGCACAAAGCCTCTCTCTGCCCACTTTCTAGAACCCAGTGACCGCTGGACACGGGAGAGCATAAGGGAGCCAGGCCAGTTATCCACAAGCGAGGAAGCAACGACGGCTCAACATCGAGGATTGGTGGTTGGTCTGCACCATAAGGAACCCAACTTGTGGTGGGATATTTGGGCCTAATCGGAGGAGTTATTACCATGAAATTAATAAAATCTGAGGTTCAGGGCTCCTCTCTCTGAAATAAAACAAGCATTCATAGTAGACCTGCTCAGAACCACCGGGCAGGAATGGCCCGCCCGGCCGGGGGCCCAGCTGCTGCCTCGAGTCGCCATGGAGGAGGATGCGTGGGCTCCGTTCTGGAGGCGTCTGCCGTTTCCTTCTGATTTAAGTCGTGCTGTCTATTTTTATAAACCCATTTGGCTTTTCACTGTACTTAATTGGACAGAAAATAAAACTTAAGAAACCACATGCATCAGCAGTTCCACTGTGAGGCTCAGCTCGGGCTATTGATTACCCTTGATAAATAGCTCATTCCACGGAAAATCCCTTGAGGCTTAAAAAGCACAGTCACCTCTTGGCAGCCCTGGAGGTTCCAGGCCACTGGTGTGGGGTCCAGTGGAGCGTCAGGACTCTCAAAGGCCCAGGGGTCCCGGCCCCGGGGGTTGAGGACCAGTGATGGAGACTCCAGCCTGCTTTCCTGAGGGTTGTGTGTTGGCAGGACGGGGTGTCCAGGAAGAAGCTGGGGGCCTCTCTGTCCATGCAGGGAAGGGTGCTGGGTTGGGGGTGTTGGGCCCATGAAGGGGCGATCAGTGCAGCTGGGTGCACGGGCCGTGGGAGGTTTCCGCTCCATCTCGCCTCCTTGGGCACCTGTTTCCCAGGCCCATGGTGTTGGGGGGGGGAGCTTTCCTTCTTCTGGAACTGTGGGCCCAGCGGTGGAGTCAGGCGGGCGGGAGCAGGTGGGGTGTGCAGGGAGGCAGGGTTGAGTCTGTGTCTAGGGGACCGGGACAGACCCAGGCGAGTATGCTTGACCACAGGGCACTGCCCGCATCCAAGGCCAGCAGCACTCTGGCACCCGAGGACTGTGAGCTTTGGGAACACCCAAGCCAGCCTGGTGGGGACGTTGGTATTATCAGGTACTGGAGCTGAGGGCAGGGTCAGGAGACCAGGGTCAGTGTGAGGCCCTGGGTCACCCCACTGGGGACACTGACAAGTACAGGGGGAGCCCTGGGCTGGGCAAATTGGTAGCCCCAAGCAGACTGGGGTGTTGTGCCTCCAGAGGTGGCCCAGAGAGGGACAGTGTCCTTACTTTGCAGTCACGGTCTACTAAGACCTGGAACCTCTGGGTAACTGCTGTGGTCCGAAAATTCATGTCCCCCGGAAATTCGTGTAGTGAAGCCTGAATCCCCAAGGCCCTTGTAAGGGGTGGAGACCGGAGCACTCTCTCCACACTAGGTGGGAGAAAACAAGCAGGTGCAGCCGGCACGCCGGGGAGAGAGCCCTCCCCGGCACCAGACCACGATAGCACCCCGACCTCACACTCCCAGCCCCCAGAATTGTGAGAAATACACATTTATTGTTTAAGTCCCCCAGCCTGTGGTATTCCGTTATAGCAGCCTGGACTGACTAAGACAGTAATATTAATATGAACTTCTCTTTCAGTTTAGTGGATTGAAAAATTTCCTCAATACAACTGAAGACAAATTCCCAATTAAAGATTTTATTGAACGGATGGGGTTCTGTTGTTAAATGATGTTGGGAGCCCTGAACAAAGTTCTATTTCCCTTTAAAATATGTGTTTCCTATTGGGGGAACATGGGCAGGGTAGATTAAGAATTGAATTCAGACAGGCAATCTGGTCATGGATTCTTATGCAGGTTTTCAAAGTGTAAACAGTTGTTGTCACTCACAACTCAAGTGTCAGTATTGTGGTTTCAAAAAGAAAAAAAAAGGAATCGGTACTTGGTTTTAGAAACATGAGAGACACGTTCTTTTTTTTTTGAGACAGAGTCTCACTCTGTTGTCTGGGCTAGAGTGCTGTG
>VBSM01003157.1:51511155-51541725 GCA_008086735.1 Cheirogaleus medius | reverse complement strand
TTCACTCTTGTTTCAAGATCCCCGCCTGGCCTCTGACCTGCCACCCTGTGCGAGATGGAATGAGGAAGCGGGCACAGAGCGTTGGCTTTCGGAGGCCTCTGGGCCCCAGCCTGCAGTCACTCTCTGCAGAGAGTACCGTTCCTGCCCACCGGAGCAAAAGAGTCCTGGCCGGTCTTCGTATATAGCGTCACCATGTTAAAAAAAAGTATGCGTGTGTGTAAATGGGTGTGTACAAATAAGTGTGAGGGTGTCCACGCGTGGCTGTGCACAAGTGTGAACGTGAGTGTGTGCGGGAAAGAGTGTGTTCATAATGCGTGTGAGTGTGCGCACCGGCGAGTGTGAATGGGTGTGTACTGAGTGTGCACACGTGTCAGCGTGTGTATTCATGTCTGAGCATGTGCACGTGGGTGAATCTGCATGTGAGTCGCACGGGAGTGCGTGTGCATGTGCGTGTGAGCGGCTGAGTGTGCGGCCGTGTGGTGTCGGGGTGGGGGAGCTGGGTTCTCCAGGGTGTCCTCTGGGACAACTCGCCTACCTGGCAAAGAAGTTACCTTTGTTTCAGAATTAAATACAATAAAAAACAAAAAGTTATATCTTAGGGAATGTCATTTGCGTTGAAGAGTGTGTAATGGCGGCTTGTAGTGTTTGCATCTCGCAGAACCCGCCGACTCTATGGGTCTGTCTCAGGGAGCGCTTCGCTGCTCAGGGCGACGCCTCTTCCTCTGCGCAGGGCCTGCGGGTTGCCCAGTGCGGCGCTGTCTTGCCAGCGGGGAGAGAAGTGAAAGCAGAGCGAGTGCTGAGGTCAGCGCTGGCTGCGGGGCGGGACCAGGGACCAGCGCCTCTCCTTTACTGACCTAAGACTGAGTCACAGGCGCTTTGGGGACGCGTGTCTCCAGCCCATGCTGCGGGTCTGCACCTGGGCTCACCCTGAGAACAAAACTCGAGGCACCAGGATGGCCCGAGGCCCCCAGCTCTGAAGTCTGCCATCCCAGAAGACTTGCCCGAAGGCCACCGTTACCTGCTAGCCCTGTCCCGTCTTCCATCACCATGGGCAGTTTTCCAAACAACACTGAATTTCACAAGGGATCCCTCTCATCAGGTAGAGCAGACTCCCTTTGTGTTCTTCGGCGGGAAGGAAAACCCGTGTCAGTTGCTCTTGTGGCAGAAGGAAATTGAACCCCAGTGTGAGGCAGGGGCCTCAGTCCGGTGGGTCAGTGGATCCCGAGGGGAACAGCTGGCTTTGGACCCCGAACGGAGGCTCCCATTGCACCAGCGCTGCACGGGGTCCGTCACTCTTCTGGGTGGTGAGGGGCTCATGTGGAACTGCGGTCACCTGGGTAGGTTCTTCATGAGCAAGCATGTTTGCAGGAGGACAGGCGTGAGACAGCGGGGTGGTGGGGAGAGAGGTAGCCAGGCTTTGCCGTCTGTGACCTTCAGGAGCCGGGTTTTGTGCTGGGAGGTCAAGCTGTCTCTAGTGGGTATACCCTGGGGTGACGGCCCTTCCTTAGTGGCTCTGAGCTCACTGGCCAGGCAGCAGCGCTACCCTGGACAAGGGACAAGTTTTCACATGTCCCAAAGTGGAAGCAAATGTTTTTGTTTGCCATGACGACTGCGCAGCATATAATTCCCCAACACAGCAGTGGTTTTCTTGCTGAGAGGGAGCTGTTTTATCTCGTTCCTGAAATGTTTGGCTACCCAGTTACACACACACTCATGCACACACACACACACACACACGCACACACACATTGCCTTTCCTGGCCCTGCCTGGAGAATTCCCCTTAGGGCAGTGGCTCTTAAACTATCTGTGGTGAAGTTTAACTTTTAATTTTCAAACCCTTGCAAAATAATGCTTTTATATAATACAATAAACAAACACTGTATTTCAGTATTTAGTAATTTAATGTGACAAATGAGATTGCTCCTTGCTGATCTAATTGATCATTTTCCCCAACCCTACTCGTCGGGGAAAATGTCTACTTAAATGGTTTCTATGTTTTGTTTTAATAACACGGAAAGACAAAAACACTCTCAGAGATATGTTGACGGGAATTGAAAAAGAGATTATAAAGTAAGCTCAGCGAACTCAGCCTATTTCTTTTCAAGTTTTATCCTAGTTAAAACAAGTAATGCTTTGTTTATCTCCAATCCTTCTCAGGAGTCAATTTCCACCATTTATCTTGAAAAATTATGGTTATAACTATTTTGTGATGAAAGAAGTGATTCCAGAATTGTTTCCCTGTTGTGTACCGCTCACAACCCTCAACACGTGTAGGCTGTGACAATACTCTCCCGTGCAGATGTCGTAGGTGGCTCGGGCCACAGGTTTGTGGACACCTGAATTGGTCAACAAGTAGGTGGACACCCGGGCAATGTCACATAATGATGTAAATGTTTCCAAACACTGCCAATATTGCTAAACCACTTTTAACAATTCTCATCTCCTCCCATGAGGCAAGTGGCTAACGGTTCACAGACACGCTCCTCCGAGAACTCTGCCAGGCTAAGCCTCTCGTGGGTCCTGCCCCGTGCTAAGGCCCAGCCTGCCCAGCCCACCTGGAGCACCCAGGATGAATGTCCAGGACATCACCTTAAATTATGGGAAGAATAGCTTTTCTTTTTTTCAAAGTTTCTTATTTTTATTTTTTATTTCAGAATATTACGGGGGTACAAACACTTTGGTTACATATATTGCCTTTGCACCACCTGAGTCAGAGCTTCAAGCATGCCCCAGGCAGTACACACACCACCCATGAGGTGTGAATTTACCCATCCCCTCCTCCCTGCCACCTGCCTGACACCGATATGCGTTACTTCCATATGTGCATATATAAGGGTTGATCAGTTAGTACCAATTTGATGGTGAGTACATGTGGTGCTTGTTTTTCCATTCTTGGGATACTTCACTTAGTAGAATGGGCTCCAGCTCCATCCAGGATAATACAAGAGGTGCTAGATCACCATTGTGTTTTGTGGCTGAGTAGAACTCCATGGTCCACATATACCACATTTTATTCATCCACTCATGCATGGATGGGCACTTGGGTTGTTTCCACATTTTTGCAGTTGTGAATTGTGCCGCTATAAACATTCGAGTGCAGATGTCTTTTTTATAGAATATCTTTTTTTCCTTTGAGTTGACACGCAGTAGTGGGATTGCTGGATCAAATGGCAGTACAGTGAAATGAAATTAGAAATCAATTCCAACAGAAACACACATCTTTACACAAAGTCATGGGAATTAAACAATCTATTGCTCAATGATTGTTGGGTCAGGGAGATTCAGATGGAAATCAAAAGATTCTTTGAACTAAATGATAATGGGGACACAAGTTACCAAAATCTGTGAGGTATAGCAAAATCAGTCCTGAAAAGAAAACTCAGAGCCTCAAATGCCCACATCCAAAAGACAGAAAGATCGCAACTCAACAAACTAATGAATCATCTCAAGGAACTGCAAAAGGAAGAGCAAACCAATCCTAAACCCAGTAGAAGAAAATAAATAACCAAGATCAGAGCAGAACTTAATGAAATTGAGAACAAAAGAACTATACAGAAGATTAATGAAACAATCAAAGTTGTTTTTTTTGAAAAGATAAACAAAATTGACAGGCCTCTTGCTAGATTGACCAGAAGCAGAGAGGAAATGACTTTAATAAGCTCAATTAGAAATGAAAAATGAGAAGTTACAACTGATATCATGGAAATACAAAACATCATCTTTGAATACTATAAAAATCTCTATGCCCCAAAACTTGAAAATGTGGAGGAAATGGACAAATTCTTCTTCTTTTTTTAATCGAGACAGGGTCTTGCTCTGTTGCCTCGACTAGAGTGCAGTGGTATCATTGCAGCTTACTGCAACCTAAAACCCCTGGGCTCAAGTGATCCTCCTGCCTCAGCCTCCCGAGTAGCTGGGACTACAGGTGTGCACCACCAAGCCTGGCTAATTCTTTTATATTTTATAGAGACAGGGTCTCGCTATGTTGCTCAGGCTGGTCTTGAACTGGCCTCAAGCAATCCTTCTGCTTTAGCATCCCAAAGTGCTAGGATTAACAGTGTGAGCCACCTGCCCTGTCCAGAATAGCTATCGTAAAAACTTGATTTGAAGCTGTCCGTTGAACAGTGGGAGGCAGATGAGTTTGGCTGTAAATTTCTAAACCCAATGACCATATAAAGAAGTCGCCGTGTTTACTGCACTGGCACACTGTGAGGTTGGTAAATAAATGCCACGCTGGTGCTAACGCCCGTGTGTTCAGGGGAGAAGTAGAGCCACAGAAAGAAATGCTCCCAGAAGGCACACATTCACATGCTGTTTTTCTTTTAAAATTGGCCTTTATTTCTGGATATTTTAAATAGCAATCTGTGTTATGGCTGAAGCTGATGGGGCTGATTGTTGATTTTCATTTAAAAACCTCAGCTCTGAGTTCGTTCCTCACCCTCTACAACGGGGACAATCGTCCAACTCGCAGACTGTTGTGAGGATTTAAGGAGATGATGCCACCAAGACCCTGGCACAGTGCCCGGTGCAGAAATAGGTGCTGCGTGTGTCTCAGTGGTGACAGACGCCAGTGAGAAGGACTGGAGGTGAGGGGCCGGCTTCTCAGATCCCGCATGCTGGGCCTGTTTATCTCAGAAAGGCCAAGCATCAGGTCCTCAACTTGCAGGACATTTCGTCTCCAGCCACTCTCTTTGTTGACGCTGGCTCTGGCTGACAGGTCGCCCGGGTTTTCCTTGATGAACTAAGGAGACGAGAGTCACTCTCATTGACACCTTCATCCCAGCACACCTTAGGGACTGACAGGTATTGATGAATCTGCCTCAAAGAAGACTGTGCCAGTGTACCCTCTAACCAGAGTGTGTAAGAACGTGCTTTTCTCACATCCTCACCAATACCGGATGTTATCTGATTCTGTTTCTGCCTATTTAATAGGAGTGGATGACACAGATATTATTAATTTGCATTTCTCATATCACTGGTGAGATTGTGCACCTGGTTTAACTATATGTGTATATTTTTTTTGATGAATTGCCTGTGCATGTGCTTTGCTCATTTTTCATTAGGTTGTCTTTTTTTTTTATCATTAATCTAGTACTATGCCACAGACATTCTCTTCCGGTGCGTGGTCTGAGTAATTGTCGACTGCCCCTGCCAGTGAGGAGGCTGAGATGAATGAAGCTGGCTACTCTTTGCAAGAAACATATTCATTTTTCCCTTCATCACTGAGTATTCTTAGACCCTGAGGGTAAAGGCCGCCTGCTTATTTTCCCAGCTCAAATCTAACAGCTTTGATGATTTCTTTCTAAAATGCCGTAATAAAGGGCCGTCTGCCTCCTGGGCCATGCCCCTTCCTGGACTGTTTGCTTTGGTTTTTCTGTTAAGTGAACATGTCCAGGACCAACCTGTCCTACCTTTTGGATTCCAAAACCTGCGTGGAAGGCTTTTGATACCTGACAGCGGCCTTTCTCCTGCTCCTCGGATTTTCCAGTAGAGTGGGGTGTATTTCATTTTTCTTGCTACTTGCTGAATCCGAGCTTCCTAGGAAACCCTTCAGAACACTTGGAGGAGCAGCGGCACTTGCTGGGCCCCACCTGGAGTGTCCTGGCGGGCGGTGCCGTGGTCAGCAGTCAGGGAGCCCACACACGGGGGGCTCTCCCCATCTCTAGAGGCCTCCCTGCTGCGGAAACCCACCTTTCTCTGCTTCTCTTGCTTCCTCCCTGGGGTGCTCTGGGCTCCGACTTGATGCTTTGCCCCTTCCACAGGCCACAGCATCCCTGTGCTTCCCGTGGTCTCGTGGTCCCCACGTGGGCACTGAGGGGAGATAGCCTGAAATTCTTGTCCCAGCAGCACCGTTTGACAGATTCTCCACACTGGGCAAGCTGCTCAACCTCCCTGTGCCTCAGTTTCCCCATCTGCACCGTATCTCGCAGGCTTAGGATTGTGAGGATTAAATGAGACAGTGCACAGACATGAGGCACATCCTGGGAGGTCCGTTCCTGGTGGTGATTATTAGCTGTTTCAAGCCACAGGATCGGCTTTGGTGTGGGAAACAGCCTCTCCTGCTTCTCTCTAACCTTCTCACCGCCCCTCAGCCTCCTTTCCTGGGGCAGATGCTTGGCTCAGTGATCTAATGCGGGAACGATGGCCCCATCCCCACCCTCCTGAGGCCAGACCACAAGGGCCACTGGACCAGGGGCCCCAGCTGGAGCAGGAGGTCCCTCAGCCAGCAACGTTTGGGGCTCACCCATCTAAGGGAAGACAACCTGGGGTGGGGGCAGGGGGCCTGGCGAGTGCCTTTTGATGACGTTGCACAGGTGATTCCGATGCACGTCCCCTACCTGGACCCCGGCCCAGCACCTGTCTGTCTGAGAGCGCGGGCACCTGGCAGTAGAGGTGGGCATTGCAGCGGCCTTCCAGCTGTGCAGGGATGCAAGGGTTACTGGCTCCCATTTGACCTTGAGCAGCCGAGGTTAGCAGACGGCGAAGCCTGTGGTTCCTCCTGCGCGGAGGTGGCAGCAGCTTGCTTGCTGTAAATGTCATTTGCGGTGTAGAAAGGAGCCAGATGCTCAGTAAACCCGGGGTGGAGGAGGAGCCCCGTGGAGGGTTTGCCTGCAGGCAGCGTGCTGGCAGCCCGTACGCTCTCAATTTATTTCTCTCTCTCTCGCCTTCTTGTTTGGCCACCTTGGCCCCTCATCCTCTTCCCCATAAAGATGTCGTGCGGCTGCTAGTTTATGTCTACGCCGCAGCTTGTTGAGAGACTCTGACCCAGCAGTGGCATCTGTGTGTTTGTGCTCGCTGGGAGGTGAGCCTCCTGGGGCACCATCTGCTCTCCTTGTCTTGAGATTGTTAATGTTTCAGCCCGTAGCCAGGGCTGTCTGCAGGGACAGGGAGATGCACCCGGCACGTTGCTGCAGCTAAGAAATAAATTGAGGTATTTGGACTAGTCCCTCCCTTGATTTCTTTGTCCTTTACTTTCCCCTAAGAGAAACCTGAGAGAAGCAGAACGCTACGTATTGCATTTTTCAAACCAAAAGTCGGGGCAAATGACATTTCTGAGTTTTAAAACTCATACACATGAAAAGATTTGAGAAGAATACAACCAAAGCATATTTACAGAATCATTTTTATCAAAAAAGACTGCAGTTATTAGATATTACAGCTGCCCTAGAAAATGCAAGGTGATCAGTCATCGTATTTCTGGATAACAAAAACACATTCAGAAAATTTTCAGGAGAACCACCAGGAGAAATGCCCTAATCTTTATTTGTGTGTTGTTCCAAAGCAACTTGTCGTCCAGATAGGTTTTCACAAGAGGAGTGCGTTTCCTCCAGGTCGCCTTAAGTCATTTCCTGTCTTTAGCCCCGGCTCCATCCACCTGGCGCTCGAGTCGGAGGCAGCCGTGGGCTGACGGAGGGTCTTGAACCTGGAGCCAGAGTCCCGGGCGAGGGTCCCCGTTCTTGCGCTAAGTGACAGGTTGTGTGAATGTAAACCTTCTCCAGCTTCAACTCTCTCACCTGCGAAATGTGCTGGAATGTTCTCCGGGGCTGAGTGAGATAAAGCAGGTGAAAGATGCACGACCGTGGCGGGATACTAACACACAGGTGCACACGTGTCTCCCCAAGGACACGCGGTTCCATCCGTCTTCACCGGCTGTCACCCCCTGAGCCGTGCTGGCGGGCTCCTGAGACGGCAGGACAGAGCGGGGCGGGCGGGGGCTCCCGGCGGCAGGAGCAGACACGCAGAGACAGAGAAAGCATCCCTAGATAATTTTTTTTGACTCCTCAAAGTTGGTTTTTCTCTCCTATTTTCAGTCTACAATGGAAAGAGCCCGTCCCCTTGTGTCAAGACCCAGCCCAGAGAAAACATGTGAAAAACTTCCAATGTTTGCCACTGCGACTATTATTTCTGTTAGAACTTCGACGGAAGCAACGTGCGCGGTAACCACGGTTATGACCACGACTGCCGTTGAGAGGTGGCCCCAGACACAGCCCTAAAGGGAAGGAAGGTGCGGTAGCCCCAGCCCAGCACAGGGCAGGGCGCTGGCAAACAGAGCCGCAGCCAGCGGAGTCTGAGATGTGGGCTTTGCTACTGAGGCTGCGCTCTCTGAACAGGACAGTTGGCGCAGAGGATCACGGAGCTTTCTCCATGTGTGGTCCCAGAGCAGGGGTGACACATGCTTCCAAATCACGTGGCAGCTTCTTCTGAATGCAGACATCCACTGGTGCCTGTGCACATATGCACACAAATGTGTGTATTTAAAACCCTGAAAGTATAAACACGAGACCACTGATCGTGCTTATCTCTGAGGGAGAATAAAGGATATTTACTTAAATCATATTCTTCTATATTGAAGATTTCTGACATTTTTGCTAATAATCATTTTTGGTAGTTGTAAACCGATAATGTCCATTTTAAAAGCCAGTGTTTTCAAAGATATCAAAGAGTCGGTTCTCATAGTTTCCCAGGGAAACTTATTTTGAACTGTTAAATGTAATAAGATTATGGGCCAAGGACTTGGGAAAAAAATACAAGTCTATATAAAAGTCAAGGTTATTTTTTGCTCAAATCCTCACTACACAACTGCTCTGTGAGTCGAGAAACAAAGCGAGGCTGCTCTCATATCTGAAACACGTGCTGCCTGTCTTTGACTAACATCCGAGGCATCTTCACGACTGTTTTCAGGTAAGGGGCTTGATTTCGTGTTTTCAGGAACTTAGAACTTGTAGAAACGACCCTGTACAAATGATGATCCGCTGTGCTCATGGTTTGAGAGAATCTACTGCTCATTCTCAAAAGGCTTTAAAATTCAAGGCACTATTTACCCACATATATTGTCTGGATTGAATTTGACTTCTGATATTGCTTTTTCTTTACGTTTTGCAGTTTTTGAAGTAATTCATTTTCTATTTTATTTTATATTTTCTTGAGGGCAGAAAAGCAGGTAGCAAGGATACGTGGGCTATATCCCTAAATATAAGTAGAGAAAGATGATGTGTCTTTAAAACCCTCCCCGCAAAGACGGGGCAAGCCTGCAGTTGCTGTGGCAACGTCATTCATGCTGGATGCTGGGTTCGTGAGGCCTTTTCTCGAGTCTTTAAAGATACAGGTTAAAAAAAAAAAAAAACCCGAGCTATGTCAGGCAAAGAAAGTAGGTTTGTAAAATTTGTGGAAGTAATTCACCAAAAGTGTCTTTTGGGTCTCTGAGACTTTATTTTGCCTGGATTTAACTTTTTATTTTCCTACCTGAGGATGATTAAAAATAGATATTTTCTCCCAAATTGCAAAGAATGGCTATAGCACAGCGATCCATCTGAAATCTTTTCAGGTCCGGCCTTAGCTGGTGTGAAGGGGTCCGTTGGCAAGTGCGTGAGCACATCTGCGTCTTGGCCATACCTTTTGTTCCCGGACCCACCCTTGCGCTCCGTTCTCTAAGTCTTCCTGGGACCATAACCTCCCACAGGGGAGCCGTAACAGGAGGGGCTCACCGTGAACAGGAAGCACCAGATGGAGACTTGGAAAGCTCGTGGCAGGGCGGGTGAGGAAATTTCTACTTGAGGTCAACGGTGCAACTAATCTTCAGGCCATTGGCAAGGGCCGCAGGAGACAGCTGTTCTTGCCGCTGCTTCCAAGGGTCCGTGCGGGCCCGTAATAAATGCTAGTGTGGATTTTCCTTGGAACACGTAGGTCCGAGATTCCTGATGAAGTTGTCAATGCAGCCATCTCCTCCTGGGCTCCATTGGAACAGAGGGCCGAAGATTAAAGCAGGAGGCTGGTTTGCAACTAGCAGCCAGCCAGAAGGTTTGGGTGCTGCTCTAAGGAAGGTGTCAACTTTGGAGGGAGAAGCTGCTCTCTCAGCTAGCTAGCTATCCATTGATCCATCCATCAACCCCTCCATGTCTATCAATCCACAGACCTGTCTATCGTCTAGCTATCTTACGATGGTATTTCCTTTAAAAAGAAATAGCTTACACATAAGTTATCTTATTTTGAAAAGAAAATATTAAGTATGAAATGAGACAGTGCTATTTTTGAGAAATAGCATCTGCAGAGATGCTGAAAGTGTAAATGACATAGACTAGCCCAGAAACTGGAAACTTTTCTCAGTTGAGGTGCAGAGTCTTCAGGATCTGCGTGGTGGGGCCAGTCGGCGGAACAGCTTGCGGAACACTCAGCGTTCCTGGCAGGTGAGACAGGGAAGGGTTTGGAGAAGCCAGCCTGGCCCTCTCCCCAGTCACAGCGTTTCCTTGTGAAATGCAAACCCACTATCTAAGTCCAGTTCCCACCTCCTCCCCTTTGCTCCCCAGCTGAGGCAGGGAATTTCCCAGGCTTTCCCGTAAGGTGATGTGAAAACTTTCCCAGGGTCCTTGTGAGGTTAAGGACGCAGGCAGATGTCTCACAATGATCCTGTTTCTCCCTCCTGGAGGGCCTGAGGAAGCCTAAACTGGAAGGATCTGGGGGTTGCTCTATTCCCTTTCACGCTGCTATGACAATGCCACAGACAGGGTGGTTTATAATGAAAAGAAATTTATTTCTCACGGTTCTGCAGTCTGGGAAGGCCAACATGAAGGGGCCGACATCTGGTGAGGGCCTTCTCACTGCGCCATCCCAGGGCGGAAAGGCAAATAGGGAGTGCTCTGAGGGGGCTGACCTCACCCTTTTACCAGGAACCCGATCCTGCGATACTGGCGTTAACCTGTCCATGAGGGCAGGGCCCTCAGCGCTCGTCAACCTCTCAACGCTGGTGCATTGGGGATTTGTTTTCCAGCACATGAACTCTGGGGGACACAGTCAAGCTATAGCAGGGGTGGTGGTGGCACACAGAGAAAACACCATGCCCACGGTGAGCAACGCACCAGCGCCCACGGCGGCATTCAGATCTTGCACATTCTGGAGTTCTTAGAAAATGCTTGCATTCCTGCGGATGGTTTGACTCTGTTGCTCCTCACTGAGGCTGAACTTGTGAGCGTGTGTGTCTGCCGGTTGGCAACAGCTCAATGTCTGGAGGGAAAAGAGACACACTGACGAGGGGACGTGGGTGCGTCCTGGGGAGAGCCCGTGCCAGCCTGGACTGTCCTCTTCTCACCAAAGGGCGTGTTCTCAGTGGGAAATTCCAGCAGGGCAGGGACTGGGTTGTCCCCAGGGCGACTTTCTGGAAAGAGAAAGGGTGAAGCCTGCTATGGTTTTAGCCTCTTTTTAGGTTTTTCCCCTTGGACCTGTGGAGGCAGCCCTGCACCACGCCGCTGAGGGGTCCTCCTCCACCTTGTAATTCCCTTCAGTGGTTCCAAACCCGTTAGGAAAGCCTCACTCGGCTTCACGTGGCCTTGGTGTGGAGAAGGAAGGTCTGGGGCTGGGAAGGTGGGTGCGCAGGACATTGTCACCTCTGGGTCCCCACAGCCAGGACATGAATTCTTGGGAGAAATACCGGAGGAGGGAGGGGCAGCCCGGGGGCGGGAATGACTGAATTTCACTCTTGCAGTGGAACTAACCTACGACCTTCTGGGCCCACTAATAAGTTAAAGGCCCCTAACAAGTCAGTTAGCAGCTGTAAATAACTTGTGACGAGTGCACTGCTGCAACGGCAGCAAAGCCGTCGACTAGAAACCTGCAGAGGGAATGAGGTGTGGACGCACGGTTGGCGGAACAGGTCAGCGAAGGCTTCTTCACAAATGGACCTCGTTTCTGGGATGTGATAATGAGCTTGGTGGATGCAGTGAACTGGGGTATCTTTCCGCTTCACTTAAGCGTCCGCGGGCTCTTCGTAAAAATCTGTCTCGGAAAATCAGCTGGTTTCCTGTCCGTGTGTTGTAGCTCTGTGGGCTCCTCTTTCCTCTCCTGTGAAATCCTACGCCAAGTGCTCAGTAATGGCCCGGTGCCGAGTCGGGAGGGAGCATTGATCTGAAGAAAGCACTTTTCTCAATTGCTACCAGCTTTGGAAATTAAAATTGACATTAAGCTTTCTAATTCCTTGGAAGAAATAAATGGAAATCGATAAAAGAAGGTGTATTGGAGATTAAACAAAGACATTGGTTGCGGAAGAAAAACTACAACTGTAAGTGAAAACTGGGGGCGGCAGAGGTGTGGGTGGGCGAGCGTGTGCGGCGGGCAAGGACGAGGTGCGGTGTGGACGCCCAGTGTCGCGGGGCTGCAGCCGCACTCACGCCTCAGGGCAGAGAAAGTGTGCAGCAGCCACAGCGGAGCTGCCATTGTAAACGCTGGCTCTCACTTGATGTATTCTAGGCGGTTTCTCCAGCTTGGGGGCACACTCGCCCATGTCCACGCCCGGCAGGGGTGGGCCGCCTGCCCTGCTCCCGAGAGGAGGATACCTGGGGTCAGAGTGGCACAATGTAGCGGTAAGGGGAGGTAGACTGGAGCGTTCCTGATGGCTGTGAAGCAGCCCTTTGGGGCCAGCGTGGTTTGGGAAGAGCGAGGCAGGGGGGACTGCCACTGGCAGGAATAGACCTCCTGAATCAGGGGGTCTTCGGGTGAGGATTTCACGGGTGCTTAGATCTTTGCTCACCGTGGGCGTCTGAGTCGTGAATACTCAGATCACAAGCACGTCCTGGCTCCTTTCTGGCTCCGCGTGCTGGGGTGGTCTTCCCACCTCCTCCAAGGCCCTTCCCATCTGTCCTCTCTTCTAGAGGACTTCCCAGGTCCCCAGCAGACCCTGTTGTGAGGGGTGAGGGCACCTCCACATTCCCCTCCCTTAGCTCAGTGCCCGGTGGGCAACTGTGAGCTTCACAGACGGTCCTCAGCTAAGGGCATGTGGTGGGCAGGCACCGGCGCAGGTCCCTGACCACCCAGGAGTGAGGAGAGCTCAGAGGTGGATGCAGAGAAGAGCCACAGGCTCAGCAGATGGGGGTCCCGGGCACTGGGAGACCAGCAAGGAAAGGGCGAGTCTAGGTTCCTCACCTGAGAGGAGGCATCTGAGATGAGGGCTGACCCTTGTAAGGAGCCTTTCAGACCAGGGGGTGACAGAAGGGGGTGGTGGGATTTAGCTGGAGAGGGTGGGAGTTTTACCTTCCTTCCCATCTGCACGCCCAGGGCCTGGAGCGCACGTCCCAGATGCTCGGTGACCTGCAGAAGGACCCACCAGGCCTGGCCTGGAGACTGAGGATCTTGAGTTGAGCGTGGTGATTTATCTCCTTGCCAGCATGGCTGTCAGGCTCTGGAAGTGACCGTGAAATCCCGTCTCTCGTGGAAATCAAGTCGGTGGAGGTGGACCCAGTTCAGTAAACGCTCCGAGTGCGGAAGTGCTGGGACTCGGAAGCAGGTGCGTAGTGTCTCAGCTCCTGCGGCACGGGGCGCGGACGGCAGCGCCCTCCATGCTGGCAAGTGTGAGGGCTCCCATCCAAGCGTTTAAGACCACAAGTGTGCAGGCTCCATCCCAACCTCCTAACTAGATTCTCTGGGGGGGGGGGGGCTCTGGAGTCAGCTTTTTTTTTAAAAAAAAAAGCTTCCTATGTGGTTCTGGCGATCAGCTAAGTTGGTTGCCAAATGTTGGTAGAGAAAAATAATCAACTAGTACATTTTTTAAAACTAGCGAATACTAATCTGTTTAAAGTGATCTTGGTGTAGTTCTTCAGGGCGGCCAGGGGGCCAACATCATACTAGTAAACTAAGGCAGGGAGTTGTAGACATGGGTGAAAACACCCCTCACACGTCGTCCGCCCTTCACGCAGCAGCACAAACACTCCACCAGCTGTGGATCCATCCCCAACACTGAGGACTCCCCTTTACAAAAGCAAACACTGTATTTCTGGGAGATTGAACTACTACATAATACACCTGCATTAGTTCCTTGCAGCTGCTGTGACAAATTATCACAAGTGGAGTGACTTAAAGTAACATCAGTTCATTCCCTTATAGTTCTGAACGCCAGGAGCCCCAAATCCGCTTCACGGGGCTAGAGTCCAGGTGTCAGAGGTCTGGTTCCTTCTGAAGGTTCTGAGGGGTGTCGGGGGAGTCCCCCTCCCACTTCCTCCAGCCTCTGGTGGTGCTCCTGGGCTTGTGGCTGCATCGCCCGGAGCCCTGCCTCTGTGGCCACATGGCTCCCTCTTAAGGACACTTGTGATCAGCCTTGGGGCCCACATGGGTAAACTGGGCCAATCTGCCCATCTCGGAATCCTTAACTCAATCCGTGCCGGCAAAATCCCTTTTGCCCTAAAAGGCAACATCAGCAGGTCCCAGGGATTAGGACGTGGACATCTTCGGGGGGGTCATAAATCAGCTGACCACACACCTTTTTAGCCTGAACACATGCAGGCATTTGGCAGGTTTGTTGACTTCTTAAATTTAACGAAACTCAGCTGCGTGGCGTGAATGAGATTTCGTTTGATGAGAGAGCGAGGCCCACAGAGCGAGAGGATGAGGCTGATGTGTCCTGGGGAAGGCAGGGGCGGGCTGAGGAATCTCAGCGAGGGCTGGAAGCAGTTGTGGGGGAAAGGGCAGCACAGTGCCAGGGGCAGACTTCGCCTGCTCCTGCGGGGTGCTTTGGAGAAAGGTAGGGACACATCACCTGCCCCGCTCACCTCTGATTGTGAGCCTGGGCACGTCGACGTTCGGCCATGTGTTAGTTATTATAGTCATTGCCGCGACCTGCTCTCGAAGACTGTGTCTACACTGCGGTATCAAGTTCCCAGAAGGAAATACTTGATTTTCACTTTGTTTATTTTATCCTTTTAACCTAAAGCCACCCTGTTCTGAGAAACTTTATTCTCCTGCGAAGCAAGCTTTCACTAAGGCGAACCTGAGAGAGTTTCGAGGCTTTGCAGCTGCAAATATTAAAACAGAGACTAGCAGGTTACAAATCACCAAGCGCTTTTGACAAGGTCTTGAAGGTTGAAAGGAAGGGGGTAGTTTTTAAAAGTTCCCCAAGATCACAAATAGAAAGTTACTGAACTTAAATAACTGTATTTTAAAAGAGAAAGATTTTTTTCCCCTTAAATCAAGAATGAATAATATTGTTTTTGTCTTCGACACCAAATGAAGTCACTTAAGATGAAAAAGTCCTTTGAGCTTGGACCGGCCTGGAAAGAGCGTGTGGCCCTGCTCGGGTGTGTGGGAACGTGCTCTTTCTCTTGGAGCCTTCCAGAGGGAAAGGCAGGGAGCCAAGGGCAGAGCCCTAGGGAGGGTGTCGCCAAGAGGGCCCTGGAGAGAGGGCAGAATCTCAAGGAACTCTTACATTTTGCGTTGGAAAGGAAAATGCGGGGGCGATGACGCGGTCACCTGGAAGCCAGCTCTCTCTCCTCTGCTGGCTCCAACGGGTTGGGGTCTGGGCCACAGCAGGACGTGCTGAGGGGACGCCGGCCTCGGGCTGCAGCCCCACGCCCGGACTGCTGGTTGGGGGTTAACCTTGATGGGAACACAGGCTCCTTTCGAGCCTCCTTTCCTGTTTTTGCTTTGTCAAGTAGGGTCCAAAGCCCCCAAACTGCACAGGGTCTGAAGGCAACGAAGCGCAGGCTGAGGCTCACAGGTGGATTCACGCCACCTCATGCTGCCTCAGTTTCCCCCATCTGTGGGTCGGATGTGGACCCTCAGAAACACATAGCCCAGAGCTGGGCCTGTGGTCGCTGCCTGGGTGCTGCATGCTCTTTCCACTGGGGCAGAGACTGGGCCCCCAGCGCCTGACAGTGCCCTGCACGCAGGTGAGTGCTTAGTGAGTGCTCAGGTGAGAGCATTTGCCAAACTGGCGCTGGGGATAGAGAGGTGATGATGACCTGGTGATTGCAGCTCAGAAAACTGCTGTGCCCGTTCTCAGGGCCTGGCTTTCGTCCCTAGGAATGACCACAGTAAACCTATCTGCACGGCCACATGGATGGCCATTCTTGTCACACGCCACGGCAACACGAGAGTCGCTACTGCAACCCACACTAAGCACCGCGGGAGCAGCCCCACACGGCTGTGGCGCTGGGGAGCCGGATGCCTGGGCCTCCCTCCCAGCTTCCCACTCCCACCGCGCCGATCAGGTCTGCTCTGCTCCCGAAGGCGCCCTCGCCCGGGGAAACGTCGCTGCGCCCCAAGGCTGTGATATTCTTGGAGAGTCTTGCCTCTGTGTGTGAATATGGCTTGATCTGAAGCCATCCACACCCTGGTTGGGTGCCGTGGCCGTTTCTTCTAGAATGCAGCCCCAGGGCTGGACACCAAAGACAGCATCAGAGAGGGGCCCTGGTGGGAGCGCAGCTCTCGTCCAAGGCCAACGAGAGAACGGGCAGGCACGGCCATAAGGTCACAGAAGGAAAACACTGCAGGGTCACTAGGAACCTACGGAGAAATCTATCTGTGAGCGCTGAAGTGATGCCACTTGCATCATCAGGAAGGAATTTCCATCCACAGCCGGGATTTGGCCTCAGCCTGCAGAGTCACTGGGGCCGTGTAATTAGCAGGAGCAGGACCCGTGAGAGAGCAGGCCTTGCTGAGCGATGCTTCCCGAGGAGCTCATTGCGTTGTGTGTGCCTGAAGGAAATAAACTTGTACTTTAGAGGGAAAGTCTGTAATGTACTGAAGTTCCACCCACCCAGGTCCCAGAACGTCCCTTGCACTATTAGAAATGCTCTTAATGGCACCTGCAACGTTTAAAACAAGCATGTACAGGGGGCCGTTTCCCTCTAAACAGCCTGCAAAGGCTTCCACGGACTTAACTTCCATGAATTTCAACATCAGTCCGTCTTTCCCAGTGTGGACCCGGGACCCCGGCCAAACGCCACGCAGAGCCCCGGCGGCCTGTGACGTGGCCTCCCTGCCTCCTTCAGCGCCTGTGAAGCTCCACCAGGACGAGGCCACCACCTGTGACCTCCCAGGAGCCTTGAGAGCTCTAGGTGACAAATTTAAGGAGACACTGTCCCTGAGCTCAGGGACGTCCCGCTGTGACGCGGGCAAGCTGGGCCTTTCTTCTCTAGGAAAATCTGTGGCCTAAAAACGATTTCTTTCAAGAATCACGATTCCCCCAGATCAGAGGATGCTTCATTTCTTTCTTTCTCTTTTCCACCAAACCAAAAGGAGCTGCTCCCGCCTTGGAACCGCGTGTCCTGTCCCCGGTTGGGTCCTCCTTTCCTGGCTGTGCCTGCGCTTGGATCAGCACCAACTGGAAGAGCTGGTTTCAGTGCGGAGTCTCAGGTTAAGCAGTGGGAGGGGGACATTCAATATTGAAATAGCTGCACTGGGGCCTCGAGAGCATCCTCCGAGTCTGAAGATGCCCGCTGGTCTCGATGAAGACCCCATCGCCGCCTCCTCTCCTCTGACTGTTAATCTTTGAAGCTTAAATCCCTGTGCTGGTTTTGGGAAGGAGTTGAGGAAGGAGACCTTCCTATGACAAGAACCACAGGGTGGCACGGGGCCTGTTGAAAGCCGTGTCTGTGGCCCTCCCTGAGGGCTTAGGGTGAGAGCAGGTCCTCCCAGCTGTTCGCAGGCAGCAGGCATCGTGTAATTCTAGGTCTTCTTTCCTGCAAAGGACTTACAGAGGCCGAGAAGGAACCCTGAGGGCTTTTTGGGTGCTGGTACCTGTAAGTGGCTGTTGTTGCTTTTTGTTTGTTCTTCACCCATGGCCCTCCTGGGGGGCCGGGTAAAGAGGGCCTGGGGAGGGCAGGAGAGCACCTGGGGTGGAGGCCTCTGGGGTGGGGACCTAGGACAGAGCGGGAAGGGTGAGGAGCGTGTGTTGTGTGCGAGGCCCGTCACGGACACCAGAGCTCAGCTCTGAGCTGCCTGGGAAACTGCTGCAGCTGCGCCCAGCCACGTGGCTGTCCAGGGCGGGGGACGCTCACACGCAGGGCCCGCCCGCTCGCCGGGGCACCTGCAAGCCCGCCTCGAGGACCCAGAGCAGGGAGCTAGCCACTGTCCTCGGGCCAGAGATTAATTGGGTCCTGAGTCAGCACATGCACACGCCTGGTGGAGGTGGAAGTCACTCAAAATCAATGGCTGGAAATGCTTTCAGAGGCTCTGGCCTTGTCCCGCTTCCCTGCCTCCCCTTCCTTCTCTTTCTTCCTGTGCTCCTTGGTTCTGCTGCCATGCCAGTGGCCTAACGAGCCGCTCCCCTCTCCTGCCCAGGCGGTGGTGAGACTGTCACACGGGACAGGCTGGGGCCCTGCAAGCAAAGGTCTCATTAATCCTGACAATGGGAGGGGCATTGTGGCACCCCTGTGGGAGACAAAAGGCTCCCAGTTGCTGCAGCTCTGGTAACTGGAAACCCTGCACAATGGACCGGCCACCCGCAGAGAGCTACTTGAAGCTATTTGGGTCATCAATTAGATGAAATGAGGCATTATAGTCCCATGAATGGCAGGCTCTGAATAGGTGGGAAAAGAGCTTTGCCAGAGTCCCACAAGGGAGGGGCCCAGAGTGGGTGTCTAGTTCTTCGCTCAGCTGCGGCAGATCCCTCTGCAATGTCCCACAGGGTTATCCTGTTGATACTCCACTCTGGTGCCCGGGAACTGTGGCCCTCAAGGAGCCTCACTGGGATGTTTTAACTACTATAAAAATTCCTGGTGTGTCAAAATCCGTTTCTATTTAGTTTCTTTTCTTTCTTTCTTTCTTTTTTTTTTTTTTTTTTGAGACAGAGTCTTACTCTGTCATCTGGGTTAGAGTGCCGTGGCGTCAGCCTAGCTCACAGCAGCCTTAAACTCCTGGACTCAAGCGATCCTCCTACCTCAGCCTCCCAAGTAGCTGGGACTACAGGTGTGCATCATGACGCCCAGCTAAGTTTTCTATTTTCAGTAGAGGTGGGGTCTTACTCTGCTCAGGCTGGTCTCGAACTCCTGACCTCAAATGATCCCCTTACCTCGGCCTCCCAGAGTGCTAGGATTACAGGTGTGAACCACCACGCCTGGCCTCCATTTAGTTTCTACCCATTCATCTCCTGCCACGTCTGAGGTCACACAGAGTGAGTCTGTCCTCTCCTCCACACCTTCAACAGAATCCATAGCAGAGTAGCTGCCAAAACCTGGGCTTCAGACTCAGTTCTCAAGTCTGATTCCCAACTTTGCCATCTTCTAGCTGAGTGACCTTAGGCGAGTGACTTAATCTCACTGGGTCCCAATCTCTGCATTTTAAAATGGGGATTAAAAGCACACCTACTTCTAGTTAGCACAGGCAACATCACCAAGACAAAGCAGAATGGTAGGTGCCAGGGGCCGGCGGAGGGGCCAGGCAGTTAGTGTTTAACAGGGACAGAGTCTCCATTCTACAAGAATGAAAAGAGTTCTGGAGATGGATGGTGGTGATGGTTGCACAACACTATGAATACATTTAATACCACTGAAATGTACACTTAAAAATGGTTAAGATGGTAAGTTTTATGTCATATGTATTTTACAACAATGATAAACTTGAAAAAGAAACAAAAACCAAAACAAAACATAGCTATTTTAGACAGGTCTGAGAATTAGAGGAAACGTCTGCAGAGCATTGGCAAAGGGCGGTCATCTGCTGCTTGAGCACCCAGCCTGGGCCAGGCATGGGGCGGGGGCCCAGAACTCAGAGGAGACGCAGAGATTGCCCCTTCCTCAATCCAGATGGATAAGACAGCTCTCAGACACGAAGAGCAAACTGCTGGCCCTGGGACATAACATCCTTTGGCCTTTCCTTCAAGCTAGACTTGGTTACTGTATTAACTGAAGATTCCAGTTCTGCCCCATGATCTCAGACTTCTGGTCAACATGATGTGGCGGATGGAGCTGATATAGAGACCACCCCCTTCCAGAGTGGCCCCGCTCCAAACACACAAATCTGCTTAATAAAATAACAAAACATTTGGAAATTCAGATCCAGGCTGGAAATACCCCAGTGTCAGAATGAAGGGAAGTTTAAGCCGTAGCTGGGAACTTAGTGGACTGCAAAACTCTCAGAACTCTGCCTCCCCCTGTAAGAGGGAAGGAGCTGATCTCACAGGGGCTCTCTCTGCCCCGCCCCACGCTCCGCACAGAGCTGGGCTTAGCACTCATTAGGGAGCCAGGGAAGGCTGCTCCATCTGTGATCTGGGGGCTGGAAAAATCTGCCTGTCTGATTGGGGACATAGCTCAGAAGCATGCCCTCACTCTAGGCCAGGGGTGAAAAAGAGTTTGCAGAATTCTGGGCCACTTACAGGTATAAGGCCTGAAATTATTGAGATGCAGAAACCCTGAGCTGAGAAATTAATGTGTGAAACTGATCTAAAAATGGTGAAACCCAGGAGGCCCTGAGGGATATCCCCACATCCCAGGGTAGGTGTAGGACTACACATGGAAACAGCTCACACTGACGTTGATTTCATGGCCAAATACTACCGTGTTTCCCTGAAAATAAGCCCTAGCAGGATTTCTAAGCATTTGTGCAATATAAGCCCTACTCCGAAAATAAGACCTAGTGATGGGCGTGGCTACACAGCGTATCTGCACAACCCATGCATTTCGTCATGGAGCGGTAAAGAAGACGAGCAGCCCTTCTCATCTGCCCCATCATGACAGCTACTATCCCAGAGATGACCGGAAAGGTGCGGGCAGCCCCACCAACAAGGTCAGCTCCCCCTGTCAGGTCCCGGCCATCCTGTGTGTGCTGCAAGCTGAGGCTTTGAGGGGAAAATAACACATCCCCTGAAAATAAGCCCTAAGGTGTCTTCTTGAGGAAAAATAAATATAAGACCCTGTCTTATTTTCGGGGAAACACGGTACATATCACGTGAGGAGCAAACTGCCGTGCGTGTGAGTGGTCGGCTGCAGCAACTAGGATAAAGCAAACCCCAGGGAGCAATCTGAAAGTGACGTCCACATAAGTATGCTTGAAATTCTAAACGAGGAGAGAGGCAAGAAAAAATTTCAGGTAGATTTAGAAAGGAATGAGTGGAAATTCTAGAAATAAGAAATATGTTATTGTAATGAAAACTCAATGGGCAGCACAATAAGGCAGATGCTACTGAAGAGATAATTAGCGACCTGGAAGATAGTTGTGAGGAAGTCACCTATAATTCAGTATAGAGCACTACAGAAGAGGGAAGATTCAAAAGAGATACTGAGCAACGTGGGAGATGGAATAACGTTGCGGCTGCTTTTCGCTCCTGAGTTTGGTAGACGAAGGAAGGAATAATTACTCAAAACACAGTGTTTAGACTCGCAGGGGTCCTCAAACTTTTTAAACAGGGGGCCAGTTCACTGTCCCTCAGACCGTTGGAGAGTGCGCACTGTGGGCCTGGGATGAGTAGGCTGCTAAGCAGGACAGGCAGCGGTGGCAAAAACACCCAGCGGGCTGGATAAATGTCCTGGGCTGGCCGCGTGTGGCCCACAGGCCGTAGTTTGAGGATGCCTGGTTTAGAGAGAAGAGGAGAGGCCAGAGTTGAAGGAGAAAATGGCCTCCTCAGCTAAGTTCCTCCCCGTATTTATTTCCAAGGACACGTGCAAAGGGTCAGGCCAATTGCTAATTTCTTTAACAACTCCCATACAGGTCAGCTGTTTCCAGCAGACCTTTGCACACAGCAAATGAGCAGCCTCAGGCAGGCTTTTTCACCCTTCATTCACCTGCTCATATTCTTTCCATCCATCCATCTTTCCTTTCTTCTAGGCCCAGCCCCCACAGAATAAAAAGTAAATGGGCTTAGACATGATCCAACCCAACAAGCTTCCTTCAGAAGGAAGGAATGCAGAGAATGAGAAAGATTAAGTATTTGAAAAAAAATAAAGGATGAAAATGCTTCGATTTTAAGAAAGACTGTAAGTCTTCATGTTGAAAAGGCATATAATGTCCTGATCAGAAAAAATAAAAACAACTCCACACCTAGACTCATCCTAACTATGGAATATCAAAGATAAGGAAAAACAAACTTCAAAGAACAATAACATTTCCTTTACAAAGGAATGACAATTAGACTAAAAACAGTTCTTATCAGCAATACAGGATGAGTATCACTTATCTGAAATTCTTGGGACCAGAAGTGTTTCAGATTTCAGATTTCTTAAAATTTTGGAATATTTGCATAATACTCACCAATTGAGCATCTCTAATCCAAAACTCTGAAATCAGAAATGCTCCAACGAACGTTTCCTTTGTGTATCATGTCAATGATCAAAAGTGTCAGATTTGGGGGCATTTCAGATTTTCAAATAGGAGATGCTCAACCTGCATTAAATATCAGTAACATTTTTTATAACAGAAAATTACTGTCGGCTTATAATTATATACTAAGCTAGCTTATTATTGAAGAATTAAGGTGCAGTTAAAAGCATTTTCAGTCCAAAATACTTGCCAGGCCAACCGCTCTGTGAAAGAATGACTGACAGTGTGTTCAGTAAGAAGAGAACTGAATTCCTGCAGGACAGTGGGCGACACAGACACAAACAGGACAAAGAAATCAATAACACAGGGTTGAAAATCTAGGTAAGTTTTAACTTTTAAAAATGACTAATTTGAGAGAACTTGAGAACAAGGTGGAAAATGGGAGGGGATTTGCAGTGAAGACAGTATAAGAGAGTGATTTTGTTCCAGAAAACAATAGAAATTTTAACTGGCTCCAGTTTTGAGTGGTTGGCAGTGACTCACAGGAGTGTTCAATGGGAAACATACCTGACAAAGGGAGGGAAAGACATTCAGCTTAGCCAGTGAAGTCTAAAGGAGCTAAGTTAGGAAATGCAAGTGGACCAGACCACGTGGGGAGAAAAGCCAAGCTATCACCCCGTATCAAAATTAAAATCCCATTCTTTTCCAGGCTTTTATGTCTTTTGTTTGGGCAAGAAGTATTCAAATGGATTCTGACCACCTGGATGCAATTTTAGGGAAATGGGAGTTGTGTTTGTTTGATCTAGCTAAGGCGACTGGCAATATTAGTGTTCACACTCCAGTATTTTAGTGGAAAACCAGGAGATGTATCGCCGGCCACCTGCTAGATGCCGTTTGAAATGGGGAGTCCGGCGGCAGCTAAGCACAGGCCAGTCCCTGCCGACCGTGTTCAGGAAGGCGTTGAGACTGTTGAGTGGGAAAGGGAGGAGCAGGTGCTGTGTACTGCTCATCAACCATTGTGTTAGATAGTAAGTTACACGGAATAATTAATTTAATATGTGCCACATTGTCTTATTTGTTTTTTAGAGCAAATAAGAACCTCCAGAAACTGGAAATCCTGGATTGGAAAAGGCTGAAGCTCCTACCCTGATGCCTTGTCGCCCAGAGCAGTTAGGTGCAGAGCTAACCAGGATATTCTAGAGCTTGGAGACCACCCAGAGGAACGTGCAAGTGGGGAGCTAACATTTGTGAAACCACCTTTATAAACTGATAAAGGGGTGCACGGTGAAAATGTGATAAGGGACTAGCTAAAAATAAGGCACAGGCCTAGCTAAAAATAATGACGATAGTCAGCCACTGTCCCTGTTTGCATCTCTATAATTGCCACTCTGGACCCTCACAGCTGGTGGTCATAAAGATTCTTAGCTTTCTCCACAGATAACATCACCTTTTTGAAACCTAGGGGTCGCTTCCAAGATATCTTCCAGGTCCCACATTCCAGTGGAACGGCTGACCCACCCAGATCGGCCACCCATAGTGAGGAACGGACTCAACTGGTCTTGTGACCCCACCCAGGAACCTGGTCAGCAAAGAAGACAATTTCTACAGCCCTCCGGTTCTGCCCAGACACAGCCAATTAGCAGACTCAATTGCCTACGCCAAACTGTCTTTAAAAACCCTGTCTCCCAAATTCTCCTGTCTCCCCACTTAGCGCAGTGGGGGATAAACTCTCTCTCTGCTGACTCAGCGTATTGGCTTCCTCTTGGGTGGCGGGAAGAGGAACCTGGTTGCGCAGCAACATTTGGGGCTTTTAAAAGTTAAAAATTCTTGTTGAAATAGAAACTGTAGCTTCCTAAGAAGGAGAGCAAAAGGGGGTGGGGGAATAAAATTTTGGTAAATGCAGTAGAAAAAAAAATGAAGAACAGAGCCCAGTTAAAAGCAAGGGTAATAGAAAACCAAATGCCAGAGTGGAAGGAAATCCACGCTGCGTGGGACGGAGGTCCTAGCCCACACAGGAACACGGGAAAAAGAAAGAACAGCTATGGGCATTGGAAGAAAGAAACAAAACTGCCATTGTTTTTCAGATCATATGGTTCTCTAAGTAGAAAGACCAAAAGAATTTATTATTTAGAAAACCCATTGGATGAACCTGGAGGACATTATGCTGAGTAACATAAGCCAGGCACAGAGAGACAGATACCGCATGGTCTCGTTCACACGCGGGGTCTACGACAGTGGGACTCTCAGAAGCAGAGAGTGGACGGTGGTTACTGGGGGCAAAAGTGGGGAGGATGGGGAGATGGTACCAAGGGTACACAGTTTGAGTGAGGATGAATACCTTTAAAATAAGGAAAGAAAACACAAAATAACCAAAGAGTAAAAAGTTATCAATCAATTAAGAATTATAATTAAGAAATTTAGCAATTTTTCTGGAAGCAACAAGTGGTTAGAAAATGTAATGGAAAGAAATGCTATATATAATAGCAACAAGAACAAAATTTAGCAATAAGTCTAACTAACATAAGATGTGTATACCCTTTATGAAGAAAATGACTTAATTTTATAGAAAGGAGATTTAAGTGCAAAGACCCATCTATTTGAAGACATAATATATAAATGTGTCAGTTTTTCCTCATGGTTGCTACTGTTTTGTAAAAAACCACCCCAGACTTAGTGGCATAAAAACCAACCACTTTTTTTATGCCCATAGATTCTGTGGGTTAGGGTTTGGAAAGCTCACGGGGAGGCGGGGAAGCCTTCCTCCTCTGTCTGGGTCTGGAACGGGTGAGAGGGGAGGGTCCCCTTCCAGGGTGGCGTCTTCCCTCACAGGCTGGTCCCTGGTCTAAAGGTCAGCCCACCTGGGCGTGTTGTGGAGCTCACAGAGGATATTTGATCCCAAGTTAGAAAGTTCTTGGTCCGCATGGTGCAAGAACTTTCTCGTTATTGATACTATATCTTTATGTTTCAAAGAAAATTCGAGCAGTCCTAAACAGCAAAAGAGAATGCCCTGTTTATACCACTCACATGTACATGGTGGCTGGCAATTGTTACATGTATATTTTCTCTCCGTTGTTTTTTTTCTTTTCTTTTCTCATTCCCTTTCCAGTATGAATCGATGTCTGTGAGTTGTAAACCTAGGTAACGTATTCATTCTCTTGATTTGCTCAATTAAATTTAAGCCATAATTACATATTTATTACCTACCTTGGGAAACAGCGAGCACGTGTGGCAGGAAGCAGCTGGACAGACAATGAGGCTGGCATTTCCAGAGGCGGAGAGAGCAGCTCCATGCACACTGATCACAGCTCTGTCCCAGTCTCCTGATTGCTTTCCCCGGAGGCTCAGGGTGCTGCCTAGAAACAGGCTGGGAACATGCAGGCAGGAGCAAACCTTGCCCCTCTTTTCCTGGAAATAGAGAAAAAGTTTAGTCAATTGTTCGTGTAATAGAAAGTCTACGGTTATTGCAAAATTGATTATTTCTCAGTGGAAGTCATTCTCCCACCTTTCCTTCATGGTTATGATAAATGTGTATTTGATTTGAGAAAGTTCTCAAAATGAGAGGACTTCACATCTTTTAGAAAATAAATAGAAAAAGTAAAACACAAGTAGCATAGATTAATTTTCCTGTAGTCTAGCTAACCTCTAAATATGATGAGATAGCAACTTTTAAAAATTGCTGATTAGACAGGCCACCTAGGATCTAAGCCTAATCCCAATTCTTTTTAGCTATCTGACTTTGGGCAAGTTATTAATAAATAACGTAGCCTGTCCATGCCGCAGTTTTCCTATCTACAAAAGGAGAAAAACAATAGCTCCTTCAATACAGGGTTGTCATAAAGATTAAATTAATCCATGAAAGGCACCCAAAACAGTGTTTGCCACATAGATACAGCCCAATAAATGTTAGATATTTTTATAATCTTTTAGTGTAACCACTTCATAAATAAAATATTTTTTTATAGGTCAAGAAAAAAATTGCTTATTAGAACACGAATGGCCAACGGCACGTGAAAAGATGGTCAACATCATTAGTTATCAGGGAAATGCAAATCAAAACCACAAAAAGGTACCACTTTACACCCACTAGGTTGGCTATAATAAAAACAAACAAAACGAAAAAACCACCACCAGAAAATAACACGTGTTGGTGAGGACGTGGAGAAATGAGACCCTCATACACTGCTGGTGGGAATGTAACCTGGTGCGGCCTCTGTGGAAATGGTTTGGCGGTTCCCCAGAGTTAAACAAAGAATGACCACATGATACAGCAATTCACACCCAGGTCCATACTGGAAAGAATTGAAAACAGATGTTCAAACAAATACCTGCAAACCAGTGTTCACAGCATCATCATTCACAGTAGCCGTGCGGCGGACACCACCCAAAGGCCCATCAACGGAGGAGGAGATCTAATGTGGTCCACCCATGTATTATCCACCCAGGAGAAAGAGCGCAGTGCTGACACACGCTTCAGTGTGGACGAACCTCAAACATAACATGGAGTAAAAGAAGCCAGATGCAGAAGGCCACGTAGTGCATGATTTCATCTATACAGTATACCCAGAGCCAGCCAGTCTGGAGAGAACGAAAGCAGATTAGGGGTTGCCAAGACGAGGGAGGAGAGGGCAGTGGGGAGCGCGACTGTGTCATGGGCATGGCATTTCCTTTTGGGGTGATGAGAAAGTTCTGAAAGCAGGTAGTTGCAGTGATTATGCAACACTGTACATGCCATGGAGTTGTATGCTTTAAAATGGGTTAAAGAGACTGGGCTCCGTGGCTCACGCCTGTAATCCTAGCACTCTGGAAGGCCGAGGCGGGTGGATTGCTCAAAGTCAGGAGTTCGAAACCAGCCTGAGCAAGAGCGAGACCCTGTCTCTACTAAAAATAGAAAGAAATTACTTGGCCAACTAAAAATATATAGAAAAAATTAGCCGGGCATTGTGGCACATGCCTGTAGTCCCAGCTACTCGGGAGGCTGAGGCAGGAGGATCGCTTGAGCCCAGGAGTTGGAGGTTGCTGTGAGCTAGGCTGACACCACGGCACCATAGGCCGGGCAACAGAGTAAGACTATAACTCAAAAAAATAAAAAAATAAAATAAAATGGGTTAAAGGGTCAATTTTACTGTTATATGTATTTTACTACAACAGAAAAATTGCTGATTAGAGAACAGAGATGCCAGTGTTCCTCCACAGTTAGCTAAGGGAAGATGAATGTCCTACGGCACAGCCTTCCCCCGAAGATGACTGAATTCAGACGTGGTTTTGTTTTTTATATGTCAATACCTTTATTAACTTTGAGTACTATAAGAACTAGTAAAAGGATCATTAAGTATACTAACTGTAAAGCAAACATTTGATAAATTGAGCTACTTTAAAATCACACACTTATGTCTTCAAAAATGACCACTAATATGAGAATGATTTGGCAAGCCACAGAGTGAAGAAACCATTTGCAATCTATAGATAACAGACTCATGCAAAATATAGAAAGAACCAACATAAATCAGTAAGAGAAAGGGTAACAACACAGGAGGAAAAATGGTGCAAAGTCTGGGCCAGACACCTTCTTTTTTTTGAGGCAGAGTCTCGCTCTGTCACTCTAGCTGGAGAGCCATGGTATCATTACAGCTCACTGCAGCCTCAAACTCCTGGGCTCAAGCAATCCTCCTGCCTCAGCCTCCCGAAATGCTAGGATTACTGATGTCAGCCATTGCATCTGGTCCAGACACTTTCTTAAACAACATATGCAAAAAGCCAATAAGTAAAACTCAAAGAACATATTTTCACTAGTAACCAGGAAAATGAAGACGTAAAACAAAAGGTGATGACACTGTGGGGAGGAACCTTTTAATGAGAGGTCTGTGCTCTTCCTTCTGGTCTTGGGAGCACAGCTCCTGGTCACCTGTATGAATGTATTCATTTGTAATTAATTTTTAAAATTTCTGATTGACAAATCATAATTGTGCGCTTTTATGGGGTATAATGTGATATTTTGATACATGTGTACAATGTGGGATGATCAAAGTGATTAACATACATATCCATCTCCTCATTTACACACACTCACACACACTCACAGATGTGCTTTCTTGAACTAAAGCGTTTCTCCGAAAGAGCATGGTCCTGTGAAGCTCACGCACACACAGAGACTAATTCTGGGAAGTGAGCGCCCTTTGGCGGGCAGTCTGTGGGTTCCGCAAAGCAGGCGGTTTCAAGTCCGCGGAGCTGGGCATTTAGGGCAGCACACCAGCACCTGGAGCTTGCTGGATGGCTGATGGGCATCGTTCAACCCGGTCCTCTGCCCCCCAGTCTTCTGTCCTATTGCCACCTTCCCCGTCACAACCCCAGAGTAAACCAAGTCTCGCATCTGTTTGACAAGTAAAGGATCTGGCTGACCGAGGCTGTGCTCAAAGCCGCGGGGGTCCTACTCCTCTTGACCTGCGTGGGGGACTGTGTGCCACCTCCTCTCTGGTTTCCTTCTCAGTAGGCGCGGACGGCGAGGACCAGCTCCAGCTGGCCTGTCAGCGACACTTCTCAAAGCACATGTACCTCCAAGCCCCATGCATTTCTGTGGGCTTCGCTCTGCTTTCCTTGGCTCTATCCCAGGTCTCTTGGGCGATTATTTTTGGCTCATTCAGCAAATGGCTTTAAATCAATTTCTTCGGTTTTGAATGTGTAATGCAGGGCTTGCCCGCGTGTAGTACTCATAGTGTTATTGGAAAGTGTTTCTCATTAACAAATCTCTTTGTCCCTCGCCCAGTTTCCTGCTCGCGGGTGCTGGATGTGGCCTACCCGCCTACCTCGGTAGAGACTCGCAAGTGGGTTCTCCACGGAGCGGCTCTTTCTCAGATCTTGGATCCCACATCTGATATATACTGTCCTGGAATTTCCACAGTATTTAATGCATCCTGATTAGCATAAGGCCTGTTTGTCTTTAAAGCCCCGCAGTGAGCGGTGGGGTGAAGGGACTGACTCAGCATCTGGGGTGGAGAGAACCGTGGGCAGGGCCTCCTGCACTGCGCCGGAGACCAAGGTCAGACACCTGCTGGAGGCCAGTGGCTGGTGGCCGGGCCAGGTGGTTGTACCAGGCCCTGATCCGCCCTGTTTTGTGTTTCTCTCTCAGGCCCCCTTCTTCTGTACGATTTCCTGTTGCTGCTGTAGCGAATTCCCACACACCAATGACTTGAAACAACACAGATTTCTTATCTTACAGTTCTGGAGAAGTTTAAAATGGGCCTTCCGGGGTAAAATCAAGCTGTGGGCAGGATTGTGACCCTCCGGGACGCTCTGGGAGGACTCTGTTTCCTTACTTTTTCCAGCTCCTAGAGGCACCTGCATTTTTCCGGCCCCTTGCTCCGACTTCAAATCCCGCTCTCTGTCTCCGACCTCTGCTTCTGTGGTCACACCTCCTCCCCCGACTCTCCTGCCTCCCGCTTTCCTTAGAAGGACCCTGGCGATGACATCGGACCCACCTACACGTTCCCACATGATGTTCCCATGTCAGGATCCTTCACTTCAGCAGAACCGGAAGCCACGTAAGGCAACGTAGTCGTGGTTTCTGGAGTTAGGACAGGCAGCTTCTTTGCGGGCTGTGACTGTCTACCACGCTCTCCTGGCGAGACCCTCGGAGGCAAGGCCAGGGTTGGCCCTTCCACTAGCCCCGGCCCACCCAACACAGGCGCTTGACTGAGTCTGGCAAGAAGCTTCCTTTGACTTGACGGTTGATTTACCCCTGTGGAATGGTAGCTGCACTGCCGCGGGGACCCATGCACCTCCCTCCACCTTGTTGTGTTTTTATTTTGACTTCTCTATTATTCCCTTCCACTTCGTTTTTCCTGTTCTGTGATTGCATGAGAAACCTTCCAGAACTTACCAGAACGAAGAAGAGAACCACCAGCCAAGGGGAAATGTTTCTTCTGGCTCCGTCCCCCAGTGCGGCTGTGGAATGAAGAACAGGAGACGGTTACGTGGCAAATGGGGCAGTTGGGAAGTGGTTCGTGTCAAGCACAGAAATGTGCTAGAACTTTCTCTGTTGGCTTTTTCCTCTTGTGGAGCGAGTTCTTTAATATTCATCTGGTCTCCCCTTAAAAAATAACAACGCTTACATACATTCTGTGGCTGGAAAGACAAGATAAGCTCACTGGCTATTGAGAAAATGTGAATTTTAAGATTAGGAAGCAGAAAAAGTACACATTCACCAAAGTAACTCAATGTTCTTACCAGGAGCAGATGGGCAGTATTGTTTTATAGCAGACAGTTTCAAAGCCTAGGAGTTTTGTTTAGAAAACTAAATCCAAAACAGTTGATAGTTTCTCTTTTTCATATTAAAAGCTTTTTTTGTTCCTGAAATGATTCTTCTTAATCACTTTAAACACAACTGTTATGGATGGAATGTTCAGATGGTGAAATCTAATCCCTAAGGTGCAGATATTTGGAGGTGGGACCTTTGGGAGGTGATTAGAGCCTGAGGGTAGAACCCTCATGAGTGGGATCAGTGCCCTCATAGACAGGCCCTCCGGGGCTCTCTAGCCTCCTCTGCCAAACGGGCATGGAACTGGAAGGCGGCCGTCTGCAACCTGGAAGGGAGCCCTCGCTAGAACCTGATCTCAGACTTCCAG
>VBSM01003157.1:51500447-51511055 GCA_008086735.1 Cheirogaleus medius | reverse complement strand
AATCAGCAACGTGTTCCTTTATGCTCTCTTCACCTCCCCTTTTCAAAATAGGGGAAACTGAGGAACACTTTCACTGAAGTCCTGCTCTTTTTAAGTCTGTCCCCGAATCCCTCAGACCATTAGCTATTTCGATACTTTTTATTTCTTAAAAGGATATGGACTCCTAAAGAGCATTATTTTAATGTTATGGAATGAGAAGAAAAAGTTTGAGGAAGGTGGGATTGCCCATGTCAGAGAAAAATGATACCAGTGATTTGTACAGCCCGTGTACTCAAGTCAGCTAGGGCGAAGGATTTCCTTTTTTCGGTTGCTAATGGGGTGGAAGGTTGCAGAGGGCAACCACTTGACTGGGTTTATACCAGCTCTGTGCTGAGGCAGGGCCCCCCCGCAAGCTTTACACGAGCAGACAAACCTGGACTTGGAAACCGCACGGGTTCCTATTACCCTCACATACGATGGCTTTGTGGAAATGGCCCAACGGCGTTTCTGGAGTAGAGCCACCTTCCACAGCAGAGGCAGTGAGAAATAAATGCCTTAAAAGCATTTAAAAGTCCTTTTTGCAATTACAGAGTGCTATCAGGTATAAATCCTCGCTAATCATCATTTTCCCAGGCTCCTAATTTCTACAGGTGCCAGAGAAATGCAAGATTAAATTAAACATTAGCAAATACTTTGAGTGCTGCATTTTTAACATTGATACATTAACTGTGGTATGTCAAGTTGGGAAACATGAGACCATAATATATAAGCTGGAATCCTAAGTCCTGACCAAGCTCTCTCCCAGGGAGCTTTTAATAGATGGAAGTAGCAGTATTTCTTGAGAATGTGCCCAGAGATCTGGAGCTGGGCAAACGGTTTCCAAGTCTAAGAAATAAGAAAACATGAGTTAGTGATAGTCTGGAAGCATTTTTCTTTCCTTCATTTTCTCATGGTGTTGGGATCTGTTCGTTTTTCTTTCACAGCCCCAGGTTGGTCTAGGAGCCAGTGCCCAGGGCTTAAACTGTGTGCCTGCAGCAGGCTCATGCGGCAGGACCCGGGCATGCAGTTGGAGGACCTTGCTCAGTGGCCCTTGACAGACCCCATTTTGCAGGGCTCCCCTCTAGGACAGGCTTCCCATCTGCACACAAAGAGTGGACTTGATCTCTGTGTCTCAGCTCTTACGACTTCCGGGTGGGGGAAACCTTGGTGGCCGGCAGCGGTCCCTTTAGAACGCTGATGGTCAGCACGGGTCCTGTGCCTGGAGGACAGGGTAAACCTGTGACCCCCACAGTAAGAAGACACTTAGGCAGGACTGTGAGGCCTCTCCCACCGCAGCCTGGCCAGAGCTGGGGTGTAGGGGCGCCCAGGTTGTGGCTGAGGGAACACCTCCTGGTGTCACAGCTGAAGGTGAGGCAGGTGGACAGGGAAGGAAGTGTGATGAGGCCATGCTCAGGGAAGGGTCAGAAGGGACAGCCAAGGACTGTTGAGACGAGTGGAAGGGATGGCAGGCTGCCCAACACACTCAGCACAAAGCCCGTCCCGGCGCTCACAAAGTCCTGGTGGGCTTACTACCTTCTTCTCATTTTTAATCACAGGTAAGGAAGCAGCGCTTGGAACCTCAATGGTAAAATTTCAAAGTGAACTAAGTTGAGTGAGGACTGTACCTTCAAAAAAGTTCATAAACTGTGGGGATTCTGTCAATATGCCCAATATGTTTTTCCTGCATGGTTTGAGTGGGGTCTTTGGGGTGGCCATGCTCAACTTTGAGAGGAAGAGCAGAACAAAAGCACCCAGCTGATCCGGGTGGGAATGTGGGCATGTCCATAGCCGCGCTGGCCCCCCCGTGCTCTTTGTGCATGTGGGACCCCAA
This sequence comes from Cheirogaleus medius, assembly GCA_008086735.1. Taxonomy (NCBI): domain Eukaryota; kingdom Metazoa; phylum Chordata; class Mammalia; order Primates; family Cheirogaleidae; genus Cheirogaleus; species Cheirogaleus medius. The sequence goes on along the minus strand of VBSM01003157.1, from coordinate 51,509,206 downwards.
ATGAAAGTGTTCTGCGTGTGACAGACGTGCACTGGAGCTTCTGAAACTGTGAGAACCTCCGGTCTCAGGCTCCGCGCAAAGGGGGAAGTGCAATGCGCTCACCTTGCCTAGCGGGGACTGCCCTTGACTTTGGGCTCGGCAGGGAGGTCGGTTGCTTGTGCCGGGCTGTGGGAGGGAACAGCCCTGGCAGAGGCCATGGAGGCATCCAACTGCAAACACAAGAGGGCAGCTCCGCCACCCCACCCTGGACAGAGCGAGACTGTCCCCTCTCTCACCTCCCTGTGCGACGGGACACGTCATACAGTAAAATCAATGTAAGACATTCACGAAAGAACTCAGAGCTCTTCTGAAGAAAGGTGCCTGTGTTAGGGTTCTAATGCAGAGAAGCAGAACAAGTAAGAGAAAGAGAGGGAGAGGGAGAGAGACAGAGAGAGAACACACACACACACACACACACACACACAGAGGAAGTGCAGGATTGGCTCACGTGACTGTGGAGGCTGAGAAACTCCGTGACCTGCCATCTGCAAGCCGGACGGCCAGGAGGGTCCGTGATCTCTGTGTGATGGCAAGGGAAGATGAGGCCCCGCCTGAAGCAGGCAGAAGGGACGAGATCCCCCTTCCTCATTTAAGCAAATTCAATTTCTTAAAGCAAAACTATGCAAACCACAGTGCTTAATCACTCTCCTCAAAAGTCTGCATGTGCTAAATGCAGTGCGGCATCATGGATTGAATCCGAGAACAAGGAAAGGACATAAGTGGAAAATGAATCAAGTCCCAATAAAGTCTGGAATTTAATTAGTAAGATAATAATAAAAATAATAATAACAATGTTGAGCCAGATATCCAGGCACCCTGTGGCCACTCAAGCTGGCACGTAGAATTAACCACCGTGGAGCCTTTACAGTTCTCAAGCTAAAGCGGCCGCACAGCACAGTGGGAAGACCCCCAATGCCAGAGACAGCAGACCTACGTCCAGCACTGGCTCTGCCCCGGCCAGTGGTGCCATCAGCCTCCTTTTCAGTAAAAGGAGGTGAGAATATCTGCTTTCTAGATGTGCTGGTCCTTGTGTCGGCAGCCCCCTGCCCACACTAGCCACACGGCAATCCCAGATGTGAGCAGGGAAACCGTCTGCACTCTATGACCGGCTCATGGTTTCAGCCCCTCCCAACACAAGATTCCCCTCACCAATTGACAGGGAGCCAGCGATGGCAATGGGAATACCAGGATATACCCATTTTCCCTGCAAACTTTGTTCTTTACTCCCATCTTCAGCTCGTGAGGCCTCTCATCTCGTTGTGGGTTCGCCTGGCCACAGGTGTTGAAGAGCCTGGCATGACCGCACACCTGGGTGCTGAGTCCTCAGGCTGTGCTCAGAGTAGCACAGTGTGTACAAGTCAACAAAGGGGAAGGTGAAACGCATTCTAGAATGGGGAGGGGAGATTATCCACTTAGAAAGGACTATGGCTAGTATAGCTCCACAAGGAACGAAAACATAGCCTGATCCTGGGCCGTCTACACTCCTGGGCGATACTCTGGGCCTTAGGTCCTTCTCAGAGAGTGCTCTGCCCCCAGCCTGCCTTGGGGGAATGTCACTATGTCCTCTACACAGCAGAGTGGGGGGATTTGGGGCCTGCTCCTGACAAACCTCTTTCAGTGCCTCGGTGTGTCCCACTCCTCCCAGCCACGCTAGGTCCCTAGTCAGCTGTCCCGATGTTTTGGGGATTTTAAAATCACCTTGCTACTTGATTGAATCAACTACTTTGTAAATAATTTATCAGCATTCATTTGCAGTCAATTTAAAATCATAAGTGATTCTCACAAATTAAATAGTATTTGCAAACCTTGAAGGATTTTCAATTGGAAAAACTAAACAGTAAACTTGTATTTCTGTATAATTAAAAATAATCAAAGTCTTTAAATTAGTTGTACTAATTTGGCCTTACCCTCTCTCAGTTAATGTGAATGAATGAAGTGTTGCTATATATAGGATGAAACACATGAGGGCTTTTATTATTATTTGATTTACTACCATTTGCAATATCTTTTTTTCTCTAATGTTTTGCCTAACTGCTTGCTATCATGAAGATAAGTATCATGATACCCAATTTTTTTCAGCTGCATCAAATTGTTAATATAAATTATTATCCAAACCATATGGGGTAAGATGTTCATCACAGTATTACGTAAAAATGGCAAAAATTGTAAGCAAAATAAAGGCCCAATGTTAGGGAAGTAAGAGTTCATTATGGAACATCCACACAATGAAATCTGAGAAATATATTCTGTCATCAAAAATGATATTTATGTGGATTATATGGGCAACATGGGAAGCTGATCATGGTATAAAATTAGGATGAAGAAAATCAAACTGCAAGAATATGGGAATATGATGATGGGAATTATTTATTTACTTTTGCATATGAAAAGTAAAAGAGACACCAAAAAAACCACAACAGTTGTATCACAATGGTGGGGTTATGAGTAGTTTTTTCCTATTTATTTTCCAAGCATACTATAATTTGTTATATGGCTTTTATAGTATTTTACTCAAAACACATGCATCCAACCAATATTCACAGGAACCGTGTGGGCCCAACACAGGTACAGTATTTACGTACAAGTGGCAAGTGGACTCTGTCACCCAGCCCGGCTCCTGAGGTGACAGCTAGGCTAGCGTTCCTCGTCACTCCTGCTCTTACCCCACACCCCTCTGGCGATGACGTCCATCCTTCACACTCTGCCCTTCCCAAGCCAGTGGGGCCATTAAGAGCTTGCACCTCATAAACAAGGCGGATTTAGAAATAGTTTCCTGTTGCCTTATTCCAAGAGCCAAAACCCTTGGCTTGCATAACACCAGGGGCAGCATTTCTTCTCTCTCTTCTTCCCTGCTAAAGTCCCCCAGTATAACAAGTGACCACCCAGTTTGTATCATGCCTCTCTTGGAAGCTGTTTCTGACAAGTACAGCCTTTGTGACTTCAGACACGGAGCAGTCCTTAGCAGTCCTGATCTAAAAACACTCGGAGGAAGAGAACCCACGCTTGCCACTTACTGCTGAGTTAGTTAGGCTCCGTCAGAGGTGGCTGTGGGGTCTGTTTTATTTTTCATGTGCTGTGCTCTGTAGTCAAATAATAATCATTACAGACCGATGGGGGTGCAGGTATGCTGTGGCTGGGATTTTAGATTTTGGCATGACTTACATCCAACGTCTTAACAGCTATAGGCAGGAGACCCTGATGTTGTCTTTTCTTCTTGTGGCTTTGGTAGCGCACTCAATTCGGAGGTTTATTTGTACTCAAGGTTTTGTTTAAGCCCCAGCGTTTCAGGTTTGTTCTTACCTGAGATTTATTTCCCTGCTGTTGCTCCCGTTATTGAAAAACACCTGCTTTCTTTCCACCCTGCGCTGCTGTCCCTCACTGGCAGCTGAGAGTGTCGACTTTTCTTGTGGCTGGAGAGAAAGCAGCACCAGTGTGAGATGAAGCCACACAGCAGGAGAGGAACCCAAAATGCACATCTTCCTTCTTCCCTTTATCTTTTATTTTAACATTTACGGAATGCTTTCTAATGATCACAGAATCATTGTGAATAAAGTCCAAAGCCTCCTAAGGTCCTCGGTCACATGGCTCCATGCACCATTCCAACCCGAACTCCTGCAGCTGCTTTTCACAATCCCACCTCTAGCCAAGCTGCTCCACGCCCTGACTCAGACACATTCGGAAATTGCCAACATCAGATGTTTGCGGATGTCCTTCTCTTGCCTCTCCTATCCATTTCTCAAGGTTTTTCTCAAGTCTCCAATTCCCAGTGAAGACTACTCTAACTAGCCCAAATGAAAGGCAGATCCCAGGAGAAATCTTTGTCCTCTGAACTCCTAGAGCACTTATTGTCTGGGCCCCTCATTCTTTGGTCTTTATTAGGTATGCTGTATGTCAAAGTTATTTTTCTCCCATTTTTTGGTAACTCTGTAGTTTTGGGGAGATGATGGTTAGAAGATGTACCTTCCCATTCCTCTAGCTCAGGGCCTCTTACCCTCAGTGCTTTTAGTATTTTGGGCAGATAACTCTGTTGTAGGGGGCTGAGGCAACAGACTCAATGGCATGCCTTGTTGGATCCTGATCAGTATACTATACAGAAATTTCCATGGCATTCCTAAAATATCTCTTCTAAATTTTCTCTCACAATTGAAAGGGGTGGCCTTGCAAAAACAGCAGGAAAATAGCTAATTCCACATAGGGAAAATACCTAATCCCACAATTTCCCCAGTAACGGTTAAAGATCAATCCTATGAGTTGTCTCACTAACAGGTACCCTGCAGGAGTTCAAGCTTTGCACAACTTCTGAAGAAAAGCTGAATAGACGAGAAAGAGACGTAAATCTCTCTCTTTCAAAATTGTGTTTTTGAGAATCTGCTTTTACAGAGTTCCTGAGTTAACAGCAGAAGAACGAGCTACAGCCTCAATCAAATCTTGAGGACAGAGTCACATCTCCTGTGATAATCCTTTCTCCAAGGAAAGGCAGGAAACCAAGTCTTGGACTCATTGCAGTTTTTGTTATCTACCTGCTGCAGATTTTGTTATCCACTGACATCACTTTTTTCTCTCTTTGTCCACCTTAAAATCAGAGAGCCACAGCCTCGCTGCTGACATCTCCCTTCTCTTTCTTTGGGATGCCATGCCATCTCTCTGCTCTCTTCCCCACCCCCTTCTCTCTCTCTCTCTCTCTTTCTGTCCTTCTAAAGGATAAAATAAATTTTACTTTTATACCTTAATCTCTGAGTGAGAAATCTTTCTCCACCCGTGCCGTGAGCATCTGCTAAGTCTTTCCACCCTAACAAAGATCATCTCAGAATAAACCCACCCAGCTCCTGTGACATCGTACCTTGCGCAGCTAGAAATGTCCTCCCTACTCCATCTGGAGAACAGGTCGACATAAAGCTGGAACAGAAAGCTAGTGGAAATGTTTAAGGTACAAACGCTTACTAAAATTAAGAACTCGGAACCATGAGCATGGTTGACAGTGACATTTATAAACGATCTTATTTTAGAAAACTTGGGTAAAAGTCCTGTGTGATTTTTGGCCGGGACCACAGCGACTCCCGGCAGCTGTAACTGCTGGGTGACGACGCGAGCTGGGCCAACAATCCAGGAGAACAACAGACACGCATGCGGAGAGAAGGCAGCTGCTGCCGCCCTGGCTTGGCAGCCTCATGGGATGTGGAGGACTCCGGCGTTCATTAGGGCGAGTAGAGAAATGTACGACAGCTACCCTCATGAGGCTGTGGTTAAGTCGGGACTTGGGGAATTCAAAACTGGAGCCTGATGGAGAAATGAAATGAAATTCAGGGGTGGTTGCTAGAACAGAGCTTCTCAAGATGTGGACTGAGGCACAAATGATCTTCTCAGACGTGGGACAGATGTGGCCAAAATCCCCAGTTAAGGAGTGTGGGTAGAGATCCTGGTGGGAAGTACCTAGAGAAGAAACAGCCTTCAAAAGAGAACAAAAACTGCCCTCAAGCTGTTTTATGTTAAAGTTCTCACAGGCTACCACATGACTTCTTAACCCACTTTATAGCCCTTTCTTTATCCCACTTCCTCTTTCAAAGTACAACATTCTGAATTACACAACAAAAAAATCATTCTTGTTTTCTTCCCTTTAAATACTTCCAAATTCCCTAAAATCTATGATTTTAAGGACTTACAGGAATTCAAGCTACCAACTCCAGAATTTCTCCGCTGTATTTTTATTGACTGCTCCATTGACTGTTAGTTCACAAGGCAGGGACCTGGACAACCTTTCCTGAGGACATCTACAGTCCAATTAAATAGTGTTCCAACTACAGTGTCTCCAAACTTACTAGAATAGCGATGCTGCAAGAACTAAGTTCAACAGCCACTTTCAAGACTCTCATAATTAGAAGAAGGGCAGAGGGGTCAGGAGCTGGCATTAGCTATCAGTAGACACCCAAGGGGATTCACGGGCTATATTTATGGTCTAACTACTTATAGAAAACAAAGCAGAGTTCACATTTTCTAGCTCATATTCCCAGCCCAATACATGAGTCTCTTCCTTGCTGAACAATAGTAAGAAAACACAATGACCCTGGCTGAGAGCAGATCCCAAGACCTTACACACAGATCCTTATGAAGAGAGAATTTAAAAAGTTATAATTTTAAAGTTTCTGCAATTTCCTGCCTGTTAAGGGATGAGAGCTTGACTTTGTTTTTGAGGCCGAGACTATCTTTCTTCTGGGAAACCACCCCTTGGGGAATAACCCTCTTCTGGGAAGGTGACATCATGTGGCTTTGGCTCCAAGGAGCTAAACTCTGCATAATAATGTCAAGGTTGTAATTATTGTGGTCAGGTTACATTTTTGCACATTGTGATTCTTTAGAGTAATTTTTTAGAATTATTTTCTCACCCAAATATGGATTTAGACCACAATGTGCCATTGTTTTATGGCTTGTTTTTGTGGAGTTGAGGCAAAGCCCCTCACAGGCAGTCCCCAGAAAGGATCCCCAGACTGTAGGAAACCTTAGCAGGCCTGGCCTTCTCTGTACTTCTCTGTGCTGGAGGAGAGACCATTGAAAAAGAGAAAGAGGAAAAAGGAAGGAAAATAAGGTAAGATAAGTTAAGGAAAAAAAAGGGGAAGGAATCAACTGGGCTTGGGGCAGTGTAACCTGTACTGGATTATTGGTGTTTTGTGTGTTGTGTTATTTAAAATGGAATAATCCAGACTTTGGGAAGTATACCAGTGCTGGGCCATGCACTTTAATATTTTGGGGGACCATAGGGCAGGATTATTCCAATTCATTCTCATGAATACATTTTTCTTCCAAAATAAGTGGATATATCCACTGGGGATTGCCCTGGGAAGGGGTCCCCAGCCCATGGCAACTGTGTCCCCCTGAGGCAGCAGAGTGGAGTGAAGAGCCTGAAGTGGAAGAGTGTGAAGGAGCTGTCTGTAGCCTCCACTCCTTACTCACTTCTTTACTTTAACGACGTGCACACAACTCAGTCCAACATAAGCAAAAGCATCAGGCTCTTTCATACCCACCCCAACCCATTTATCCCTTGAAGTTTTCTCTCCATGAATGGCACCACCATATACCTGCTTGCACATGCCAGTACTTCAAAACCATCCACGACTCCTTGCTTTTACATGGTCTCCAGATCCCATTAATCAGAGTACACATTTCTGCCCATGAGGGAGTAAGACAGCCTGCAATTTCCTTCCTTCTGTAAGCAACTATAAAAAAGGATAAAATATAGAAAACAACTATTTGGATATAGGGCAAAACAAGACTGTGATTCCTGAGAAAAGGGAAACAAGCAAGGTGGACTCTACCCTCACCTGGCCTGTCTGCCTGGAGGCGAGTCATGGGCTGCAGTTCAGGAAGGGAGAACCCCAACAAAGTCAGGCAACTTCACAGGGTTGAGGATATAGAGATCAGAGACTGCTGGAATCTGTGAGGTAGAGTTCCCAAGAGAAGGGGCTACACAGATACTCCAGAAATCTGCACAGGAGTCCATTGAATCTTTTAAAACACAAATCTGTGTAAATATAAAGTAGAAATCCATAAGACCAGACAAGAACACTTCTGATGAAAGAATAATTGTGAGGAGCTGTAATATGAATGATTTCTCATTTTAAATCTCTTTAAAATATATGATCTAAAGTAAAAATAATAAAAATGTATTGTGAGATTTATAACACATAGAAGTAAAATGTATGACAATCATAGAACAAAGAATGGGAGACAGAAATATATACTGTTGTAAGGTTGTCACTCTATATATGAAGGTAGCCTGTGATAAGTTAAAAATGTATATTGCAAACCCTGGAGCAACCACTGAAACAATAAACTAGATGTGATTTTTAATATAATATAAGCAATGAAAATAAAACAAAGAGGTAGAGCTATAATAGTGGAGATAAAGTAAGATCCTAAAAATTAATACTAAATAAGGCAGGAAAAGAAGAAGAAAGGAAATAGGAACAGTTGGGGCAAATATAAAACAAACAGATGGTAGATTTAAATCAAACCATACTATTTAATATTAATAATAATTAAATAATTAATTAAAAGTAAATTATCTAAACACTTCAAGTAAAAGGCAGAACTTGTTGGATTTATTAAAAAACAAAGTAAGATCCAACTATGTGCTATCTACAAGAAATTCACTGAAACATAAAGATACAGATAGGCTAAAAGTAAAAGATGAAAAAAGAATATACCCAGAAAATAACATTCAAAAGAAAGTTGGAGTGGCTACATCGATATCCAAGTATGCTTCAGAATGATAAACCGTAGTACCAGGGATATACAGTGGCATTTTATGATGGGTCAATCTTCAAGAAGACCTAACAATCTTGAATATAAATGTACTTAATAAGAGACCTTCAAAGTACATGAAGCAAAAACCAATAGAACTAAAGGGAGAAATAAAAAGTCTACATTTATAGTTACAGATTTTGTTACTCCTCTCTGAATAATTTATAGAACAAATAGATAGAAAAATCAGTAAAGATATAGAAGACTTGAACACAGTATTAATCAAATTGATCTCATTGACATTTATAGAATGCTTCACTCAACAACAGCAAGAGTACATATTTTTCATAAGTGCACATAAAACATTCATCAAGACAGATCATATGCTGGGCTATAAGTCTTCATAAATTTAAAATAAATAACCACTGTGGAATAAAACTAGAAAGCAATCATAGAAAGGTATATGGAAAAGCCACAGATATTTG
>VBSM01003157.1:51445634-51474268 GCA_008086735.1 Cheirogaleus medius | reverse complement strand
GGGAAGGGCATACCTCTAACCCTTCTTAGGGAGAGGCAAAGATATACAATGTAAGCAAATGTCAAAAAGAAATATTTTATCGGGTGGAGGGCAGGCGGAAGGGGGGAGGAGGATAAGGGTGTATACTTACATAATGGGTGCGGTGTGCACCACCTGGGAATTGGACACACTTGAAGCTCTAGCACGTCGGGGGGGGTGGCAGGGGCAATATATATAACCCTAACAATATTTGTACCCCCATAATATGATGAAATAAAAGGAAAAAAAATCAAACCCCTAGGAATAAACATTATAAAAGTACATAAGACTTCCCTATACATACAATTATAAACTATTGTTGAGAGAAATTAAAGAAGATATATTTAATGGGGGAAGAAATATACAACATTGATGAATCATAAGACTCAATGAAATTCTAACCAAAATCCCAACAGGCTCTGTGTGTGTGTGTGTGAGAGTGTATGTGTGTGTGTAACTTGATAAGTTAAAAGTAAACATCTATGGGAATGCACAGATAAAGAATAGCTAAGATACTTCATCAGATTTCAAAAATATCATAAAATTTAATGTTATTACAACACTATAATACATATAAAATTTAAGATTTATTAAGATAATTCTAAAAGTGTGGTATTGGTACAAGAATAAACAAACAGACCAGAAAAAGAGATTAGACAGTCCAGAAGCAATACCACACACCTAAGACACTTGATTTATGACAAAGGTAGTTCTGCAAAATATTGGGAGGAAAATGTATTGGTGAAAAAATGTAGCAGGGAAAGAATGCTTTTTTTTTTTATTTTGGACAAATGGATATCCATATTAAGAAAGAAACTTGATTCCCTACATCATGTCATATTACAAAAATAAATTTCAATTGCATTGTAGACCTAAAGGTGAATGGAAAACAATAAAACTTTTATTAGTTGATAATATAGGAGAATATCTTCATGACTTCGGGGTATAGAAATATTTTTGAACAGGACACAAAAAGCACCAAACAGAAAAAAAATACTGATAATTTTGACTATAAACTAAGGCTCTGCCAAAAGACACCAAGATACCATTAAGAGAGTGAGAAAGTATATCACAGAATGGAAGAATATAATTGTGTATAACTAATAAAGAACTATGCCTGGCATATGTTAAGAATACCTACAAATCAAACAAACAAACAAATATAACATAGAACAATGAAAGAGAGGCACTTTAAAAAAGATACCCAAATGGCCAATATACATATGAAAAGATACTCATTAAATACACCTACTAGAATGGCTGAAATTAAAGACTGACAATACCAAATGTGGGCAAGGATGTGGAGCAACATAAATTCTTCTAGACTGCTTGGGTGGAGGTGAGGGGAAGTACAAACTAGTACAACCACTTAGGCAAATAGTTTGGCATAGCTACTGAAGCTGGAAATATACATAATAATTCCACTCCTGGAGCTTTCATGGACATGTGCACCAGGAGATACACACAAGAATGTTCATTGCAGCATTACTAGTGATAACCCCCAAACAGAAACAATCCAAATATCCATCCATAGTATTCTAAATAAACTGTAGCATAATCATATAATAAAATACTACATAAAAATGAAAATGAACTGACTATAGCTAAGTAGAACAACATGGATGAAATGTCACAAACATGATGCTGAGCCTAAAAAGCCAGACACAAAGGAATGCATACTCTACGATTTCTTTTACATAAAGTTCAAAAGCAGGTAAAACTAAAATATGGTGTTTAAGGATACATACTTGGTTGATAAAAACGAAGAAAACAAGGAATAATTGCCATAGAAGTCAGGATAGTGGTCATCTTTTGGAAGGAGGGAAGGAGTGATGACTAGGAAGGTGCAAGCTGGAGTCTCCTAAAGTCCTGGCAATGTTCTATTTTTTTAAAATCTGAGTAATGGTTACATGGGTGTTTCATAAGCATTCATTAAGCTGTACACGTATGTACTTTTCTGTACGTGTACCATATGTCACCATAAGAATGGATTTTAAAAATGCAGAAGGGACAAACTCAGCAGGAAATACTTCTCTCTCCCTGAAAGTTTCCTGCCTCAGTAAAAACAAAAATTCTGAATCTGATTTCACATTAAGTCTTCCACTCCTTTGTCCTGACAAACTCTGGGGTTTAGGCCAATCCCCAAATGGCCATTTCTTCTTTAACTTGTCCACCTGCAGACAGCCAGTCATACTAACTTCCTAAAGACGTCAGACAGGAGCCAGACACTAGCCCACTGTTTTCCTCATACTGTAGGAGTCACACTTGAAGTTTTGAGTGGTTCCATAGAAGCCCTCCACTTACTTGACTTGGTGAGGGGAAGGCATCTCACCTTCCACTTAATTGAGCTTATATTGACAGCACAGCATCTCCAAATAAATACTCTTTACAAAATTCTCTTTAATCTCCAACAACCCAACTCATTTATATCCTTGATGTGAATGAAACATTTCAGTAAACTACTACTACTATAATACTGTGTTGAATACAATAATAACAAACAGCAGTGATAAATGGCTAAGTACAATACTAATAATAAACAGTATTAGGGAAACACTGAACTTAGAGAAAAGAGCTACTACACAATGGATTGGACGTTCCACTCCAGAAGGCAAGAGATTCAAGAAAAATTGGTGAATAGTATGTCTTGCAGAACTAGATAGGATAAGAAATCTCTTACCTGTATGTAAGGTTTAGTTAGTTCTCGTGTGTAGTAGCACGGTTTATTTGTCATCTTTATGGGGAATCCACATATATGGGGCAGGTTAGCTTTTAAATCTGAAAGGAAACTTTTCAACACACCTTCCAAATCTACCCTTGGAAAGAACTGTATAGGCTGACTTCTGATGCAGCTGAGAGGATATCTGCACAATGTTAAAGAACAGTGTCAAATATTTTGTAAATAAGAGACAGAAACTTATATGGGATTTTTAAAAGTATTAAAATAGCAATGTTAAAAAGGCACACATAAGTAAATACTACTTTTATATTGTTTATCTGATACTATCCAAAGCTGAAAAGCATACTTGTTCACGGGGATCTTCATTCCTTCTATTCTAACACTCACTCTCTAAGCAAGAAAATTCATTATACCCTTATTATGTATCATTGTACCCTTATTACCCTCATTATACCCTTCTAAATGGGCTGGACAACTAAGACATTCCAAAAACAAGTTACAAGGAAGATACTATGACCCTTACAGATTATAAAAATAAATGTTACATTAAACAATGAACAGGTTACATGTTCCAAAACAGTAAAACTCAATACAGAAAAACAACACATATAGATTGTATTCGACTCCAAAAGCATTCCTTTGGAAAAAGCAGTTATTAATACTTCTTCTGATAAAAACTATTCTGAAGATTTGGAATAATATCTTGGCATCTAACAAAAGGAAATAACTGATAGATGTCAACCTCAGTTTTACTATTAATAACTGGATTAGGAAACAATGGAACGCAGAAAGAGAATACTATGGCTCTTCTTCCATTTTTAAACTCCAGCAGGCGTGCATACAAAAGCTAATAGATAGGAATGGTGAAATTAGTACTAATTAAGATTTAAGAGTTTCACCTGAGTACTCATGCTCTTTTTGTGGGAAGATTTTTTTTAAATATTAAGAAATATATTTTAATAAATCAATGGGGCACATTAAGTGCAAATCAAATCCTCTAAACTTTGCTTGTAAAATTAGATAATCTCCCCAAAAGAAAAATCTTTGTCCAACAACCTATTCCTTTAATTTAACCCTTTCAATAATATCCACAATGCCACTGGAGGGAGCTCTTAGCTAAGGAGAATCATATGATTGGTGTCTTTGTATTTGGAAACATAAACATTTTTTTCTACCTAACATTTTTGTTCTCTAAATTGTTAAAATAATTTTACAAAGCAACTAGTCTTATTAAGTTTTCTCATCTTCAAATAAAAATAGGAAATTCTAAGCAAAACAAAAAAGATATGTGTAGATAAGCATTATAGTAGAGGAAAAAGTACTGTAGCTTCATTTAAACATAGAGAAGGGGGCAAGACTAGATCATAAGGTGGGCAGGGAGCATCTGCTACAACTGGTGCATAAAGGATACGTGAAGGTCCTTTCTCCAATCATTTTGAAATAGATGTTGCAGTATATTTTAATATTTCCACAATCTTCTGGAAGTTTATAGCCATACTAAAAATTAAGAACAAAATTTAAAACATCTTAGAGAAAACTAAACTTAGGTTAAGGTACAAGAAATAAAATCAAATAACAGCTAACATAATATATATTTGCATTCCTTACCAGGTCATCCCAGTGCATCTTGAAATCTTCATATGATTGAAAAGGACAGTCAGGGGGGGTGGCATGAAGAATACTTATAATTTGTCCCATTTTCATACTATGAAAAATGAGAATTGGTACGGTATCATGAGTCAATGCTTAAATTCAGTTTGATAAGTTAACTATGTGATTTAGAAAGTGTTCCAAAAGATTGAGCAACTATCTTACTAGCCATATATAAATAATAAACTATTTGCTCCTAGTTTCAAACACACATTGTACTAAATTATTTTGTTTTGTTTCAATTGACAAAACTGTATATACTTATTGTGTATGACATGATATTTTGAAATACGTATACATTGTGGAATGGCTAAATCAAGCTATTATGCATTAGCTCACATGCTTATCATATTTTTTGTAGTCAGAGAACTTTAAAATCTACTTTTAGTGATTTTCAAGAGTACATTTAACTATAGTCACCATGCTGTACAATAGATCTCATGAACTTATTCCTTCTATCTACCTGAAATTTTCTATCTTTTGACCAACATCTCCCCAATCCACTCTCTCACCCCCACCTACCCAGCCCCTGGTAACCACCATTCTACTCTTTGCGTCTATGAGTTCAAATTTTTTTGATTCCAAATATAAGTAAGATCATACAGTATTTGTCTTTCTGTGCCTGGCTTATTTCACTTAATATAATGTTCTCAAGACTCATCTATGTTGCTGCAAATGACAACATTTCCTTCTTTTCTGACTGATTAACACTATGGTGCTCAAAGGTAGTGGTGTTCACCAGGGATTCGGGGTTGGGGGAATAGACCCACATCTGAGGGATGTGGTGAGCATTGTGGAGGGGAAGGGCATACCTCTAACCCTAGCTAGGGAGAGGCAAAGATATAAAATGCAACCAAAATGTTTGTACTCTCATATTTTCTTGAAATAAAAAAATATATAAAAAATATTTCCTTCTTTTCTAAAGCTACTATTCCATTATACGTATATGCCACATTTTCTTTATCCATTCATCTGTTGATGGACACTTGGGTTGAGTCCCTATGTTGGCTGTTGTAAATAATGCTGCAATGAACACAGGAATGTAGATCTCTCTCCCACATACTGATTTCATTTCCTTTGCATATATGCCCAGTAGTGGGATTGCTGGATCATATGGTAGTTCTATTTTTAATTTTTTAAGGAAGCTCTATACTGTTTTCCATAATGGCTATACGGATTTACATTCTCACCAACAGTGTACAAGGCTTCCCTTTTCTCCACATCCTTGCCAACATTTGTTATGTCTTGTCTTTTTAATAGTTGCCATTCTAACAGGTTTGAGGTGATATCTTACTGTGTTTTCAATTTGCATTTCCCTGATGATGTGGAGCATCTGTCATATACTTGTTGGCCATTTGTATGTCTTCTTTTAAGAAATGTCTATTCAGGTCCTTTGCTCATTTTTTAATCAGGTTATTTGTTTCCTTGCTATTGAGTCATTTCCCTTATCAGATGTGTGGTTTGCAAATATTTTCTCCCATTCTGTAGGTTGTCTCTTAACTCTGTTGGCTGTTTCCTTGCTGTGCAGAAGTTTTTTAGTTTGATGTAATCCCATTTGTCTATTTTTGCTTTTGTTGCCTGTACTTTTGGAGTCATGTCCAAAATCATTACCCAGACCAATGTCATTGAGCTTTTCCCCTGTATTCTTCTAGTTGTTTTACAGTTGCAGGTCTTAAGTCTTTAATCCATCTTAAGTTGATTTTTGTATATGGTGTGAGGCAAGTCTCCAATTTCATTTTTTGCACGTGAATATCCAGCTTTCCCAATACCATGTATTGAAGAGAACCTCCTTTCTCCATTGTGTGTTCTTGGCACCTTTGTTGAAAATCAACTGACCATAAATGCACGAATGTATTTCTGAGCTTTCTGTTCTATTGGTCTATGTATCTGTTTTTATGCTAGTACTATATTGTTTTCATTACTATGGCTTTGTAGTACAGTTTTAAATCAGGGAGTGTGATGTCTCCAGCATTGTTCTTTTTGCTCAAGATTGCTTTGGCTATTTGGGGTCTTTGTAGTTCCATGTGAAGTTTAGGATTGTTTTCTCTAGTTCTGTGGAAAAAATGTCATTGTAATTTTGACTGGGATTGCATTGAATCTGTACATTGATTTGGGTAGTATGAACATTTTATAATAACAATACTATTAATAATTCTTCCAATCTATGAACATAGTACATCTTTCATTTGTCTTTTTTTCTAATTTTTCATCAGTATTTCACACTTTTCAGCACACAGGTCTTTCCCCTCTTTGGTTAAATTTATTTCTAAGTTTTTTTGGTAGCTATTATGAATGTAATTGTTTTCTTGATTTCTTTTTCAGATAGTTTGTTGTCAGGGTATAGAAATGCCACCAATTTTTATGCGTTGATTTTGTATGCTACAACTTTACTGAATTTATTAGTCCTAACACGTTTTTGGTGAAGTCTTTAGGGTTTTCGATATATAAAATCATGTCACCTGCAAAAAGGGACAATTTAACTTTCTCCTTTATAATTTGAATGACTTTTATTTCTTTCTCTTGTCTAACTGATCTGGCTTGGACTTCCAGTATTATGTTTGAATAGAAGTAGTGGGAGTGGCATTCTTGTCTTGTTCCTGATCTTAGAGAAAAAGCTTTCAACTTTTCACCATGAGTATGCTGTTAGCTGTGGGTTTGTCATACATGGCCTTTATTTGTATAAAATCTTAACAACTAGACTTGTTAGGAAAAACTAAATTGTTGTAATGTGCCAGTTATAAACGCAAAATAATGACTAATAAATTTTTGCCATACAAAGTATGCCTGTATCCATTAGACTTTAGGGAAAAGTCTGTTAGGAGTTGAATGAATTAGAGTAAAATCTATATTCCTTATCTATCTCTTTCCTTCTGCAATGATTAAATTATTATGTGTATTCTACTAGAGTTCTTTTTTCTAAGTTAAAATTCCATTCCAATAGTTCTGTTTATATTAGTAACAAATCATTTTTTCCTGAAGATAGTACAAACTTAAAACTTATCTTATATCAAATGATAAATAATAATTATTAAGTATAAGTTTATAAGGTATTACTGATTTTATTATAACTATCAACTTATAAAGAGAAATCTAGAAATAGCACTGTTTTTGAAACTAAATCTAATAATAATATAAATGTATAATAAAATTATTTTAGTAATTTGATAAAAAATGTATGGCTTCTGTAAGTATGACAATATTGTTTCAATACCTTTTAAAGTTATAATTCAGTTTTTCAAATTCATCAAGATGGTTTATACTTTTACACATATCCATGTTAAGGAACCAAAATAAGAAGAACTCACCCTAGATACTACAAATTGAAATCTCACCTTGGCAAAACGTAGCACCACTTGCTTAAAATGGAATGTCTCTCAATGACAGCATTCTTGTTAGTATGAAAATCCTTTATAATACTCTGAGAAATATCAAATTCTTTTAGCTTTTAATAGAAATGAGATTTTAAGGCATAAGTCCTCAAAGAATTTGCAAAGAAACATTAAAAAATACTTAATATCTGTTATACTCTCAGTTTAAAGTAGTTTTAAAGACTTAAGTTATATTGAATCATGCATAACCACTTTATATAACATAATCAATGTTGCAGCTCACCCTGTGTCTCCTCTATACATTATATTAAGTATTTTATGCTTTCCCTCTAACTCTTCAAATCAAAACTTCTATTCTGTACTTATTCACCTGGCTTTCAGGGTTTTATTTATTATGTTAATTTGTAGGAAGCTGAATCCCTTCCAAAGGCATATATTTACATATCAGAAGAATAACTTCTTACCTTAATTTTTTGACTTGTTTTTTCTTTTTATTAATGGAGGACAAGTAAGGGAGTTGTACTTCTTTCTGGTATTTTGGAGGGGATAGCACAGAGCCAACACTTCATTCTCCTTTTATATCTCCTCCCCTACTCTCCTAGAACATTTCTTCCCTGTTCCTCAGGTTCCCTACCTAAACAGTATTTAAGTTTGTATTTAGCCAACAAGAGTTTGCTAATTATAGTTCTCTCACCCTAAAAAGTCCCCCTGGGGGCATTTTCTTACAGTTATTCAAAGACAGAGAGACCCCTAAAGGAGGTGAAAAACAAAGTATTAATGGGTAAAAAGATACTACTATATTAAGATTACAGAGAATGGTTCGCAATCCCTCACCTCTGTTTTAATCTAACACCATAGCATATTTTGGGCAACAATGTTCTAGCCTTATTGCCTACTAATTTTCAAGCACTCCAACTAAACTGACCAACTTTTTATTACCTGGACAAGGCATTTTAATGATATACTTGCTAAAAGCACTGCCCCCACTCTTATTTGACTCCTACCAAGAAGGGGTCCTACAGACCTGGATCTAGAACCATCTCCTCCATATCCAGTGACTGATCCTTTTCTGAATTCCCATGGCATTTGGTAAGACTAATGGAGATGGGGGAGCAGGGAGTAGCAGAAAAACACGAATGCAGAAACAAGAGATAAGATGTGCTGGTTATGCTGTGAGGTAAGAGAGCAAGGATACTCAGAATGAGTAAGGACATATTTTCCTGTGCAAAAGAGATAAATCTTGCCCTGTAATATACTGTGCTTACAAGATCAGCTGCCTAAAGCGAGTGATAAAAAGATGGTTAGGGCAGGGATGGCTATGAATGTCAGAAAAGTCTGGTTGCAAAGGAATGAATAAACTGAGGGAAAATAGAACCTAAAATTGAATTAGGTAAGTATCAGGTTCAAATGTTTGCCGCTTATGGGTTCTAACATACACCTATTTACATAGCTTGAGTTTATATCTTTCCGGGTATTTTCTACACCATTCAGAGACTCAAACCAATTGGTACAGGGATCTCTATGGTATCAGCACTATTTGTCTATTTCTCATCACAGATTATTCTAAAGGCTGGCAAACT
The DNA here is from genome assembly GCA_008086735.1 of Cheirogaleus medius. Lineage (NCBI taxonomy): Eukaryota > Metazoa > Chordata > Mammalia > Primates > Cheirogaleidae > Cheirogaleus > Cheirogaleus medius. The sequence goes on along the minus strand of VBSM01003157.1, from coordinate 51,465,011 downwards.
ACTCAACTGTTTACCATATACCCCAAGAGACTGCTAACCCTTTGTATTTATTTACTTAGCAAATATTTATAAAGTATCCTTATGTGGCCAAAACCATACCGAAAAGCAGGTAACCAATAAATATTACTTCCTCCTCATAATGCCAATCTAAAGAATTTGGACTTAATTTTCTGTAGGCAATGTTGAGATACCGTGTTTCCCTGAAAATAAGACAGGGTCTTATATTTATTTTTCCTCAAGAAGACACCCTAGGGCTTATTTTCAGGGGATGTGTTATTTTCCCCCAAAGCCTCAGCTTGCAGCACGCACAGGATGGCTGGGACCTGACGGGGGAGCTGACCCTGTTGGTGGAGCTGCCCGCACCTTTCTGGTCACCTCTGGGATAGTAGCTGTCATGATGGGGCGGATGAGAAGGGCCGCGCATCTTCTTTACCGCTCCGCGATGAAATGCATGGGTTGTGCAGATACGCTGCGTAGCTACGCCCATCACTAGGTCTTATTTTCTTCGGGGTAGGGCTTATATTGCGCAAATGCTTAGAAATCCTGCTAGGGCTTATTTTATGGGTAGGTCTTATTTTCTGGGAAACATGGTACTAGAAATATTTAGATTGGGAACCTATGTTTTAGAAAGAGAACTCTTGTTTGTCAGGTTTGGCAATTTTGTTCTGTGTTCTCAGTTTTTGGTGTGCTCATGGCTGAAGAATGACCAGACACACCAAAGTAAGGCAAGTTATGAGATGAAATTTATTGAGAGGGAGCAAGATAAGATTATAGAGCAAGAACAATATATAGGTTTACAGAGGAAGATACCTATGCCACAGATGACGACCGGACCCCTTGTCGTAGCAAAAAGAGAGAGCTTGGTTATGGTCTGGATCTTGTTTTATAGTGTCTGGATTGAGACCTCCTATGGTTTAGACATCATCATGAGACTACTTTGGACAGTTGGGAGTTATACGACCTGAGTTTTACTATGCATGCAAATCTCCCATGAGCCTCTCTGAAAGCCCATTTGGGATGTGCATCCCAAATGGGATGAATGAGCACCATGTTTGGTCCAACTCCTCCCTCTTCCTTGGGAGCTGGTCTTGCATTCTGTCATGTTAGGAAGAGCACCTGATCTTCCAAGGGAGGCCTGTGGTTTTCCACTACTGCCATAAGTGGGTAGGTAAATCTGCCTAATTCTAGGATTCAGATAAACCACGTTCTCCAATAGCCATCTTTTCTTTCCAGTAATAAACAGTATGACCATTTATCCCAGTTCAGGCATGCTGGGCCAGGAGCCCATCAGGTTAGTGTCCCTTTCACTCTCAGAAGTGTCCCATTTTTTATGATAAATTATAGTCTCCCTCTAGTAATAAAAGTGGTATTCTGATCTCTGTGTTCACTTATATGTGACAATCTCTAAATTGGTTCAAACTCAAGTGCAGAATACAGAAGTATCATCTGTGGAAAATTCAAAGGTAAGACACACTATCAGTTCTCATGATGCTTATTATAAAGGAAATTGGAGTTATAAAATGAATATAATCTAAAAATATGAAAAAGTATGTAAGCACATGCTATGACTTGAATATATGTCACTTCCAAAACTCATGCTGAAATTTAATCCCCAATGTGACAGTATTGAGAGGTGCGGCCTTTCAGAATTCATTCAGGGCCGGCAGGCCAAGGCAGGAGGATAGCTTGAGCTTAGGAGTTTGGGACCAGCCTAAGAATGAAATAGGAAAAATTAGCTAGGCGTGGTAGTGTACACCTGCAGTCCCAGCTACTTGGAAGGCTGAGGCAGGAGGATCACTTGAGCCAGGAGTTTGAGGTTGCTGTGAGCTACGCTGACGCCATGGCACTCTAGCCCAGGTGACAAAGCGAGACTCTGTCTCCAAAACAAAACAAAACAAAAACAAGAGTTCATTCAGGAGGGTAGAACCCTCATGAATGGATTAAGCCATTCCATTCATAGATTAGTGGATTAATGAGTTATCATGGGAGTGGGACTGGTGGCTTTGTAAGAAATAGAAGAGAGACCTGAGCTACAATGCTTAGCCCCCTCACCATGTGACGCCTACACCACCTTGGGACCCTGCATAGAGTCCCCACCAGCAGGAAGGCCCTCACCATGTATGGCTCCTCGACCATGAACTTCTCAGCCTCCATAAGTGTAGGAGATAAATTCCTTTTCTTTATAATTTACCCAGGTTTAGGTATTCTAAGTGACAGAAAACAGGCTAAGAAAGTATGGCACAGAATAGTATGAGGATTTAAATGAGGGTGGGAGATCACATAGGGAAGGTTCCTCATCAGTCTGAGATATACAAGGGCTGTCTGGAAAGTATCCTGTTAATATAACAAGAACAGTTATATGGCTGGATACCTTCTGGACAGGCCTCGTATATGCCATGTCACCCATTCCAGTTATTCATATGCAGGTCAGCTTCCCTACTGGCTTACATGATTCTTAAGGACAGGAAAGTAGATCTTATCTATCTTTAACTTGTCCATTGCCTCAATATAACCAGTAACCACAAAATTAAAGAGAAATAAATGGGTGAGTAGCATTTGAGCTGGCCCTTAAAGGATGAGCAGGGCATGCACAGCCACTCAGAGGGACATTCTAAACAAAGGAAGAGCCATCTGTCCTATACCTGGGGTTTCTTAACCTACTGACACTTTGGGGCAGATAATTCTTTGTTGGGTGGGGGTGAGGTTGCTGTCCTGGGTACAGTGGGATATTTAGCAGTAGCCCTGGCTTCTACCCCCTAGAAGCCAGTGCAACACCATCCTCCCCCCATTGTGATAATCAAAATTGCTCTCAGACATAGCCAAATGTCTCATGGAGAGCAAAATATTCATTTCTTCCTCCAACCCCTTCCACTGAGAACCACTGGCCTAGAGGAAACAAAATAACATTTATTGAGTGGCCACTGATGTGTAAAGCTCTATGCCAGGTGCTATGGGGATTTGCAAAATAAAAGACATATCCTTCTACTAAGAAGACAGAAAGTGTTATGTATAAAAATAGATGCAAAAACATGCTATCAGAATGCCAAGAACAGGGGATGAATATTACATTTAGTACAAGCTGAAATAGTGCTTTTAACATTTGGAGGTAAAATAAAAGGCTGAGGCTGGGTAAGGCTGTGGACAGTCTTGGATGCCACCTAAACAGATTTGTGAACAAGGGAAAAATATGAGAAGACCTGTGTTAAATAGACACAGTATTTTCTTTGGGGGAGTAAATTTAGAATCTAAATAGATCAAGCATTTTAATAATATGGATTTTGATAATAAAAACTTTCCTATCACCTTTTATATTAAAAATTAAAACCTAATAGTACATTAGTAATAATAAATATGAAAAGTATATAGTAAATTATAGAAATAAAAATATGTGGTACCTCAGGTGGTGGCAGTCTGATTGTGCAAGCTTCTATACTTAGACAAACTTGAGTTTCTGTTACATTGATGTCTAATACTGAAAATAAAATATTTACCTGTGAACTATGTGGCATTATTATTCCATCCTATCAAATTAAGTATTTTAGTAGCAAAAAAACCCCTTTAACTTATTTAAGTCAAAAACTAAGTTAAGAAAAGATTTTTTCCACACATGGTAAAATTCAAATAATCACTATTTAATATTTGATGGTCTACAGATGAGACATCTAAAAGATGACAAATATATAAAACAGCATGAATATATGGGGAAGAAAGCAGTCGCAGGGCAAAGTTACAATAAGAAAAATGAGACATCCATAGTTAAGAGGAAACCCAACACATAACTATACACATTTGACATCTATTAATATTATATGTAAAAATATGGAGACTGCCCCATTGTGAAATATAACCAGGAACCACACCATGTTTCTGACACGAATAGTCTTTTACTAAAAAATATCCTCAAATATACTGGCAGATATATTCTAGATCTCCTAGAGCCTTGAAGTCTCTACCTTGCTTTTTTCATAAAGAAAACTACTACTGACAAGCCAGAATAGCAGTGACCTTGGGAAGGGGTAGTACCTGAAGACAGCAAGAGGAGGTTGGTAATGTTTCTTGTCAGAGAACTGGTTACAATGATATGTTTAGTTTGTTAAAATTAAATGAGCTATACACTTACAATTTGTGAGTTATGCTGTAGTATATTACATTTCAGTAAGAATGAAAAAAATCCTAATACAGGAGTAAGGAATTTTGTTCTCCTGAACTGTTAACTTTAAGCTCTACAGTTGTAGTCTCATGATAGGATCTGGGGGTAAAACTAGATTTAGGAATGAACCCATTCATATAGAGTTAGAGCACAGTGACTGCCCACAGTGACTGAAATGTAAAACTAGTACAAAAAAGCTTTAGCTGGAAAGCCAACTCAGATTAAATAGTTGTGGATTACAGGTCAGGATTTTAAGGCTATGCCCAAAGGATAGGAAGAGCTACGATGATTAATAATATCTGCTGTGGGCTCAGGATTCCCACCTATCTACTATCTCTGGACTACTGTTTAGGAAACTATCTACCTGACATACAACCATGCAAACTGATGAAAGAATCAGATTAAGCCATACAGTAAACTATATACTTTGGATCATCTGTGCCTCTTTAGATAACTTTTTTTTTTCAAAGTAGAAAAACAATCATATTCTTCTCATAAGAAATAAAGTTTGACTTACGTCAGCACTAAAAAATTTTTGATATGATTCTGGAAACTATGCAGTGCCTATAGAATAAACTCCTTCATACTTATAATTTTATTTAAGTAGAGAAAATAAAACTTTTTCCAATTATGATTAGTAAATTTTTCTCATATAAGTAGAATATGTATTTTGAACCAGAAGTGATTTCCCAGGTGAAATTCTGATTACAATAATATCTGATTAAACTCTGATATAACCAAACCATCAAAAGATTATAACAACCCAATGATCTGTAACATTGTTTTAACTGTTAATTATATTAATGTTTTATATATTGATGTAAGCATTTGTACTTACCAACAGCACTTTGTTTTCCCATCTGAGAAAGAAAATCTCTTCCTTAAAAAATTTGCAGAATATGCTATATTATTATAACTCATAAATAATCATGCTTGATAAATACAATTATGCTTGATGTCAAATTATCAAAGCTAAGAAAAATACTTTGAAATGCAAAGGAATATCTGATGAAATTTCAGAGAAAAAACATAATCATTCAAAAAGTATACATACATACATACACACACACACACATCATGGAGTACTACTACTTAGCCACAAAAAAGATGAATTAATGCCTTTTGCAACAATTTGGATGGAACTGGAGAATGGAACCATTCTCCTAAGTGAAATATCTAAAGAATGGAAAAACAAATGCCACATGTACTCACTATTAAATTAGAACTGACCAATGAGCACACATGTTCACGGAGGAAGTAAAACTCAGTGGAAATCAAGCAAGGAGGAGGGAGGAGGATGGGAGAAAACCTACCTAACAGGTACAGTAAACACTATTTGGGTGATGGGCATACTTATAGCTGTGACTCAAGCATTACATTTGATCTTAGCCAAAAGGCCGAGAAGCGATGACTCAAGCATTACAAAGGCAATCCATGTAACCAAAAACATTTGCATCCCCTTAATATTTTGAAATAAAAAGTATTCCCTAAAATTGACATTATCTTGAAATTAAAAACAGATGTACACAATAGAAGTAATCTAATTCAGAAAACCTCAATGACTGAATGAGATAAAGTTACCTTGTACCAAGAGATGGCCAGTTCTATTCCAGGCTGGAGCAAGTCTAGCCATGACTGAATATGAAAGGCAGTTTTGAAGAATTATTGGAATTACTCTTTGTGGAGCCTCCATCTAAAAATATTAAGGGGAAAAATATTGGAAGATTTAGAGCAATTTCTATGTCCCTATAAACTCAAAGGAAATGACTAGATGTTTAGATCACTACCCAACAAAATGGGCTACTCTGGATAAAAATTATAGTCTCTGCTATAGCTAACCCTAAATGATTTTAAAGTTAAAGAAGTGTTATAAGATATCCACTTCAAAACCACTACTACTGTCAAGCTATTATGGCCAAATTCTACCTGCTTACCCTGGCCCAATAAGCCTAAACTTTGAGAGCTCCTGTGTTAAGAACCTTCAACTTTACTTTATGTTCTGCTCCACACAGAGGAATCTAGAACAGAAAGATCTTGTGATATTTCTCAATATGGTTCAGTTTAGTTCAACATCACAAAACAATTAAATATTTACATAGGCACACATGCAACCAACAGAGTATCTCTATTTGTACAGAATTTTAAAAATTAAGACTTTCACTTCTGACCATTAAGTAATAGAAACCAGATTCATTCTCCCACTTAAAATGTCTAAAAAACTGGTTATATGAACTTATATGAAATGATGGTTCACAAGATATTGGATGTCATACAACAAAGAATAGTGGTTTCATACAAACTCTTCAAAAATTTCATACAAATTCTTCCAAAAACTTGAAAAGATAGAGATTTTTTTTCCTGCTATAAAATTCCTGGGGGCAGAGACTATCTGGTTCACAGCTTTACCCCTAGAAATAAGTAGAGTGCTTGGCATATTATAAGTGTTCGATGAATATCTGCTGACTATGATTACTGTTATGTGAAAAGTATCCATATAAAGAAAAATTGAGCATAACCATAAAGGCTTAATGAGGGTAGGAAAATGCAAGTGAGTATGGAAGAAAGTCTGTGAATAACAAAGAATTCAGGATCTGGAAGTCTGGTAAAGGGGACAAAACAAGTTTACTTGGAATGAGAAACTGGGATAAATGGAAAAAGGATATGAGTATAAACAGAAAGATTTTAAATATTTTGGCAATGTGACACGTTGCACTAATGAAGTCAAAGGTGTGAATAGAATGGAAAAATATAGCACAAAGTAAGCATTTTTATTATTGTATAAGGACTGTGGGTGATATTTTTAATTTTTCATTTTTTCTTATAAAATACATATAAATTGATGGTGCTTAGCAAAAACATTGCTTTATTAAATCAATATGGTAAGTCCCCACTCAACGTCATCAACAGATTTTTGAAAACTGTGACTTTAAGTGAAACAACATATAGCAAAACCAATTTTATCATAGGCTAATTGATATAAATAAGAGTTAAGTTCCTATAGCACAGTCTGGTCACAAAAACATCACCAAACTTTGAAATAAAGACTTAAAACACTTTTATTAAACATTGAAATAAATGTGAACTAAACATACATTTAAGAATGATTAATAAAAACGAAATAATTATTTACCCAATTTTTGGTGAATCAGTGACAGTGGTCACAGTGGTGGTGTGTTAAATCAAGGAATAAATGTTTGCAAAGTGAAAATTCTTAGGAGCACCTCCTACCACCATGTAGTTCAAAAACAAGTAATGAGAAATGTGGCAGGTTCCCTGAGTGTTTTCATACCACATCATTTATTGTGGTGCACTTGTATGATTATCGTACACTTCATGAATTTTTATAATAATTTGTATACATTTATTCATTCATTAATTTTCCAACTTATTTATTCCAGTTCAGAGTGGTAGGCAGCCAGAGTCTATTGCAGCAGCTCTGGGCTTAACATGGGAACCAATCCTGGACGGGATGCCATTCCATCTCATGGTGTACTCACAGCCACACTCACTCAGATTGGGACAATTTAGACTTTCCAATTCACCTAACATGCATATCTCTGGGACGTGGGAGGAAACCAGAATATCCGGAGAAAACCCACACAGACATAAGGAGAACATGCAAACTCCACAGAGTGGCCTTGTGGGGAAATTGAATTTTTTCCTCAACATTATAATGAAACAGTGTTAAACAAAATGACTTTATTCAAGAATCTGCTGTACTGAAATGCTACCTATTACACTCAGAATGTAATTGTTTTGATGTTTAGAATTCATCTTAAAAATCATATTGTATGTATTCTTTTTGTATAATAACATTTGTCATTATGTGAAAAGTATCCATATAAAGGATATGGATACTTGTTCTCACCGAGGCAATGGCAGCCTTTTGTTGTTGTTGTTGTTTTTCCTGGATTATATTTTCAAAGACGTTTTTATGGCAAACAGCTTTGGCCTTTTCCCCAGCCTTGGGCAGTTTCCTTACGTGCATGTGCTAATCTGTACTCAGCTGAATACTCAAGAGGGACCCTATGCAGCTCTCTCCTCTCTGGTACTTTGCCCCTGAAAACTCTAGCTGCCTTGGCCTCCCTGGACTCCCAGGTCTGTCTTCTCAATTTAGGGAGATTAGCAGATTCTTACTAGATACCCCTTGCCCCCTGCCCCTCCCTGCACTGCAGCCTAGAAATCCTCTATAATCAAGAAGCTGGGGAAATCCTAGGGCTCATCTTGTTGGTTTCCTGTCTCTTGGGGACCACTGTTCTTTGTTGTGTGATGTCCCAAAATTGGCCTTCCTCCAATTTTTACGCACAGATTCTACAGCAACAGATTTTTTAAATCAGTATATTAATAAGACGATTAAATTCTCCAGGAGCTAAGGGGTCTTCATTAAACCATGACCTGTTTTCCATAATAAAGAATAGAATTTTATAGAGATTGCTTAAAGACCTAGGTCTTTATTCTAGGTGAATGATATATTGTAATCTGGTTCTCATAGTTCATAAATGGCCTTTCAGGATAACCAGAATCCTTAGATGACCAAAGACATGTCTCAGCAAAAAGATTTAAATATAATCCTTCCTCATTGCCACTAAACAATACTGTTTCCCCACATTGTAACTGATGTCTGAAATCGGCTTTCAGGTTATTCAAAGACTTCAAAGGGAAATAGAAAGCACCATTTCTGAGACTTTATTATTCTTCTAGAATCTAAAGGCAGCATCTCATTTTAGAGACGACTAGAAACTTCATTATCCTGAACCCCAATAGATCTAGGAACAGAGGCCAGCAGTTACGGCTGGACAGGCTGTTAGAATAACCAATGAGTGCCTCAGAGTTACATGCAGAGGCACAAAGGGACCTCTAGTCAAAGCTCCATGACTTGATTTACTGAGACACAGAGTGGTACTCAACCCCATGTATTCATCCTTTTCCTTGCAAAGATCCAGAAGCTCATCACCATTACACAATTTATAATTTTTTTCCTTCACATATTAGCTATATGATTGTGGAGAATAATTTTACCTTGCTGAGTTTCATTTTCTTCATATGTGAAAATAGGGAAATTCACTTCTTTGAAGATATATTAATACATGGTAAATGAGATTATGCCACATAAATGGCTGCAATAAAGTATCCAAAAAAACACAAGCCTCTTTCCCTCTTTCTATACTAAATGTGCACAAAATAATTTTTTGGAAAAAACCGTTGGGTTCTTTCACATGCATAGCAATGATTTATGAGAAAGATACTCCAATTTTCACTTGCTGACTAAAGAAGTTGAACACATAATCAATATAAACATCTGGAATTATTATCCTTTTTTAAAACTTACCTTAGCTCCATATTTTTCAATACAGGCATTAAGTTTTCCAGTTTTATAAAATGGTATCTATAACAAAAATCCACATTTATAAAACGGACTTAAAATAAATTTACATATACATATTTATATAATTAAATAATGCAATACATGAAGATTTTAAGCATTATACAACAGAGGGCACAGAATAAGGCCATCATCCTATCAGCTTTTATGCCTCGGGGAAGTGATGACCATGCACTTCCTCAACTAGAATCTGTGGGCACATTCTCAAAGCATGGAAAGCCCTTCTGGGAGTGACATGACACCAGAAGCCATACAAAGGAAAAGTCCAATAAATTTCATGTACCAAGTATTTAATATCTTTCTTAGTATACAATAAATTCTTAGACAATAAGAAAAACGGACACAAATGGAAGATCACATTCAAAAGGCCTAAATGCTACAACTCACTAATGAAATAAATACAAATTAAAGGAAAATATTTTTAACCTATCAGATTAACAAATACTTAAAGGCTGCTATTATCTACAGTGTTCATGAGGGTATGCAAAAATAGGTTCTCTCATATACTATTTATTTTTTTTTAAGAGTCAGGATCTTGCTCTGTTGCCCAGGCTGGAGTGAAGTGGCATGATCATAGCTCAAACTCCTAGGTTCAAGCAGTCCTCCAGCCTCAGCCTCCCCAGTAGCTGGGACTACAGGTGCACCACTACACCTGACTAATTCTTTTATTTTTTATTTTTATAGAGGTGATATCTCACTATGTTGCCCAGGCTGGTCTCGAGAAATCTCAAGTGATCCTCCTGCCCTGGCCTCTCAAAGTGCTGAGATTATAGTTGTGAGCCACTGTGCTCAGAGCACTGTTTGTTAAAATGTAATCTAGCATAAGCTTTTCAGAGACCAATTTAGCAGTACCCAGATTATAGTTTAAAATCCAGATTACAGTTGCAATCCACTTCTAAAAATTTAACCCATAGAAACTATCAAATAAAAATGATATAATTTCAATGATGCTTTCTGAAACACTGTTTGTAACAGCACAAAACTAGAAACAGCACAAAACTAGAAAATCAGGTTTGCATTAGAAAGTATTAAAGTACTATATACCCATACAATTAAATATTTCACAGCCTTAAAAAATGAGGAAAATGTATGACTAATATGGAAAGATATTCAGGAGAGACTGTTAAAGAAGGAATAAAAAGCAAATTTCAAAATAGTATGTATAATAATCCCATTTTCTACTTAAATGCTTTTGTAAATTTTTTTTTAGAGAATACCTTTGTAAGAAAACAAAACGCATATTTAAAAAATAGATGGCTACTTTCCTCTAATTATTCTTGCCAAAATTAGGATAATTTACTAGAACTCTAAAATAGTGTCCTTGTGCCATAAAGATTTTCAGGTAGAAAAGGATACAAATAAGAGATACTAGTCTACTTGTTCACTAACAGCTTGTCTTTTTAAAAAACTATATTAAGGATAAGAAGATATAAAATGGACATATAACCAAGACCTAGAAGAAAAAGAACTAAAGGCTTTGGATGATTTATCAGCATTGTTAATAAATGTTGATTTCACTTTGGAGATTTGTTGAAATGAGAAACTTCTTCCTTTTATTCTTTTTTTTTTTTTTTTTGAGACAGAGTCTCACTCTGTTGCCCGGGCTAGAGTGCCATGGCATCAGCCTAGCTCACAGCAACCTCAAACTCCTGGGCTCAAGCAATTCTCCTGCCTCAGCCTCCCAAGTAGCTGGGACTACAGGCATGCGCCACCATGCCCAACTAATTTTTTCTATATATTTTTAGTTGGCCAATTAATTTCTTTCTATTTATAGTAGAGACGGGGTCTCGCTCTTGCTCAGGCTGGTTTCGAACTCCTGACCTTGAGCAATCCACCCGCCTGGGCCTCCCAGAGTGCTAGGATTACAGGCGTGAGCCACCACACCCGGCCCTCTTCCTTTATTCTAAAGAATAAAATATGATAAAAAGTATTAAGCCCGTGCCATCTTAAAAAACTATACTGTAACGTTTTATTCTTTAATAGTCTTTTTTTTTTAATTTCAGCAGATTATGGGGGTACAAATATTATGGTTACGTATATTGCCCATGTCCTCCCTCCTCCCTCTTTAATAGTCTTTATCTTAGCATTATGACAGAGAAAACTAATGGATTTTAAACATCAGGCATATCAAAGTTATTCTGTTAATAGTTCAATCAAACTATAATACAGTGTGATACATTCTCATAAACCATCTTCAATTTTAGCTTTAATACCTGAATTTTTTATTTTTATCAATATTGCTCCCAATAATTAGACTAATATTTCATAAAATGTTAAAATACTAACCGCCATCACCACCCAAATTTGGTTTAATATTCCAGGCACAGGTGATGTAAGAATATCTTGATGCAAAAACAGCAATTGCCTGTGGAGATGAAATATATTACAAAGTAGATCTGCCCACTGTGTTTTGACTTCACTGGAACATTTTAAAAATTTGCTTAGTTAAAATTTTAAGTTTTTCTATACAACAATTGTGTTACAGACTTCTATCTCCCCACACTTAGCATGGTGCCTTGAACAGCGTAGGTAATCAGCCAACATTTGAATTAAGAGGATTTTGAAGGTTTGGATACCAATACTAACATGAGAATTTGTCCCCTGTACCTGAGTTTCCCAAGCTCTTTCTTCTGTGAGACTGAATTCGTTTTTTAAAGCTCCATTTCTGTCCTATATGTACACTTGAAGAAGTCTAAGCACAGTGAGGAATCCATCTCTTTTAATTCCTGTTCCTTCCACTTTCCTCTTTTTTTTTTTTTTAGTGGTGGGCAGAGGGCACTGGAAGCAAGAGGCTAAGGATTCACCTATCAGTGAAGTTACCAACTCCTTGAAAATTACTACTGCCTAGATCCTTTCCCTTCAAAAGGGAAATTCTTCCCAAGCCCAAAAGAATTGAGTAGTGGTTTTAGTTTTCAACAGCCAAATGAATTTACAACAAAAATCATCACAATTCAAATTACCACCGATAATTTTGTTTCAGAGTTCGAAGGGAAGATATAAAAAACACAAAAGGAATAGTTAGAAATATGAAATTTTTCAACATTACTAATCATCAAAGAAATAAATTAAAATGACCATTAGTATGTGTATGGGGCTGCCTCAAAAAGCAAGGTAGGCCAACCTGTTTCTGGTGGCTTCCTATTTGCTGGAAGCCAGGTGCAGCAGGTACTTGCTTTTGCAAGGCCTGCCTTTCTCTGACACAGGCCAGGTCTCTCTGCTTTCTCTGTTCAGGCTGTCAGTTACTGAGAGGTTGAATTAAGACAGCTCCGCTCTGTGGGCATGGCTGCCTTCAATTTGAGGCCAAACAGCAGAAAACCTCACTTAAGGTTTTCTACCTATTTTAGTATTTCCAAAAGGGGTCACAGGTGAAGTCCTCAATAGGCATCAAATTACATTTTAGCATAAAGGGCACAGGCTCCCTGCTGCCCCTGAGTGGGAAAATATGCAAATAAGGAAAAGAAATGTGTTGTAAATAAGTGGAAAATGGAGGACATCTCAAAAGCATTTTTCTTATTTCTTGCCCCTAGAATCTTACAGGTGTTTGTTCTTCTCCGAGAAATTAAAGATATAATCTTCTTCTGCAATCTAAGGGACTAATACATGGTGAGTCCTCAGTAATCATGAAATCATACTTTAGGCTTCCTCTAAGCTGTTTTTCAAAGACTACCTGGGGTCATTTTTATTGAAATAGATCCTGGAAAAATACTCTTCAGTGTTTTATACTGACTTGAAAATTAAGAAACTATACTAATGTGTTTACAGTTGCTCTAAGTGTGCTATAAACAGTGGATACTTAGTAAATATTGATTAAGATCTCCAAGTTTTTGGGAGTCTGATTTAATTCATGAATGTCTGCAGAGATTTTAAATTTTACAAAAGCACATAAGAGGTCACAAACATAAAAACTCAAGTGTGATATTCTATCACAAGTATTTTAAGTCCCTCCTTAAATGTAATCCAATATATCTGGTCAAAACAAAACTGACTTCCCTTATTTTGAAATACACAGATTGAGTGAATAAGTATTTTGCTTTAAAGAAAATACTTCTAAAACAGTTCTTATGGGTCTTAAAAAGTTTTAAAAGCCTTAGTTAAAAGATGTATTTTTTACCTGCACATCTTCATTTGTGTACTCCTAATCTCAGTATCTGACAACCCATTACTCAATATTATTCTGACTGCACAGAGTTTGTGTAAATCTGGAAGCGTGAGGAAGAACAGTGACTGCTGTCTAGAATCATTCATATTTCCTGTTGACTGAATGTCTCAACAATCAGGCCTTTAAAAACAAACAGCAATAAAAAGGAAGTAAACTGTCTTACCAATAGGATTTCAATACCAGCTCAGCACATTATTGACATTGTGTTAGAATAAGATCATAAAAACAAATTAGTTAGCAAACTTCAGCAGTTAAATATCACTGACATTTTACCTTTAAGATTTTCTAATGATTTTCTAGGATTTTTGGGTATAAGTTTTATTAAGATATATTTCATATAACATATAATTCACCCATTTAAAGTGTACAATTCAATGTTTTTTTTACTGTATTCAGAGTTGTGCAACCATCACTGCAATGAATTTTAGAACCTTTTCATCATAATCTAGAGTTTTAAACCTGCAGTTTTATAACACAGATAGAAAAATTTGAGTATAAATAATATAAAGCACCAGCTATTATTTATTAAAAGCCTACTCTGCTCTAGGAACTAAATATATTTCTACCATTTTGTGATTATTCAATAAATAACTGTAGAAGATAAACATTTATCTTCTACAGACATTTATCTTCTACAGTTCCAGATATTAAGCTTCATTTTGTTTTCAGGAAAACAAAATCTTTCTTGTAACAATAACAGTTTTTTTAAAAATCAAAATGCTTAGCAAAGTCTTCTGTTGTTCAGATTATCTCTGTAAAGCACTTCAAGGTTAAGGAATATATTACTCATTTTACATGAATAAAAATGTCCACTGACATCTCTAAATTGTTACCTAGTTTTCATTTCCACTAAGTTATCTGGCTTTAAAATTCTCTTTGGGGCACATTTTACAATTGATAATTCACAGGGTCTACCTCTGAAGTCTATGTTATATAGTATACTATTACAGGAAAGAAAACTGGAATATAAAAACTAAAGCAACTTATTGAAGCTCAAGTACTCTAACATGCATAAATACACCCGGAGAAAGTAACTAGGACTCTCTAGTAGTTAAAACTTTTTAACATTGACATATTTTCTCATTTTAAGAAGTAATTACATATTAGCCCAGGAATCAGGGGTGTGACCAGCCTTAAGTCTGATCACGGTAACAAAATGCATTTGTGGGGTAAACTGAGGAATGCTGGCAGTGCCCTTTTTGCTCCAACACATTTCTCTCACTCAAGCACCACAGTGTGAAATTTTCTTCTCCTTAGAGAACCACTTGGTTCTTTTAAACTGGAAGTAATCTTAAAATGGTCAACAAATTCACAAAGGTGTTAGTGACTTAATCAAGATGATTTCTGGTATCATTAAAAATTAAAATATTTCTTCTCTGCTTTTATGTTGTGGGGAGAAAAAGTACAAAGTTCTAAGGCAAACACAACGTACTTCGCAATTTTAATTCACTCCATCTGAAATGTTTTAGTAGAGGGCATCAATAATGAACAAGGTAAAATTTAAAGCAAAATATTAATTATGACTTGGACCCAGGACAATTGTGTTAAAAAGAATAGGTCAAAGACATGGGTGACATTTTGTGATTTGTTACTTTCATCTGTAAAACACATTTCCCACTAAAATTACTTTCTATCTCATTTTTCCTTTATATTCTTACAGCAGAGATCTAAATTCCAGGTCACCAAGAAATTTCTATGAGCAGTCCTCCCCTTTTGTCAATCTTCAAAGACTTACTGATCAGAAAATTGTATGTAAGCAAGATTGATTTTTTCTGGAATAAGCATGCATTTATTTATCGGAATTAAAAAAAAATGTTTTTGAGTTCTTAGTTGGCAAAACTTGCAGATTTAAAAATAAGGTGTTTTTTTTTTCCTTTTAGTAGATTGTATAAGAATTATATTGTAAAGCTCAAAACCTGGGCCAAACCTCATTAACATATATGGATGAATTATTAACATATTGTTCAGAGAATAACTCCACCACATTTCTGTCCTGGTAAACCATCTTTGTTCCCAGTCACCACCAGGGTTAGCAAAAAGCAACAGGTATCTATAAAATTCTACATCTGAAGACAACAGAGAACCCAAACAGAAGCAAAACTCTACAAACGCCCAGGCTGCGAAGTCAGTGAGTTGAAGTCTCAGGAACTTCCATCCCATCTGGAGCTTCATCTGTTTCTACCTCTGTGGGGACCCCTCTCCGGAAAAAACAGACTGGAGGTCCGATTCAGCGTGGGCCCGCAGGCAAGTTGCCTTCTTCTGGGCCTCACTTTCTTACCTATAGTAATGGATTTGGGTGGAAACATAGCTAAGGACTAAGCTACATACATTTTAAAAAGGTAATTCTAGCCGGGCGCGGTGGCTCACGCCTGTAATCCTAGCTCTCTGGGAGGCCGAGGCAGGAGGATCACTCAAGATCAGGAGTTCGAGACCAGCCTGAGCAAGAGTGAGACCCGTCTCTACTATAAATAGAAAGACATTAATTGGCCAACTAAAAATATATAGAAAAGATTAGCCGGGCATGGTGGCGCATGCCTGTAGTCCCAGCAACTCGGGAGGCTGAGGCAGGAGGATTGCTTGAGCCCAGGAGTTTGAGGTTGCTGTGAGCTAGGCTGACGCCATGGCACTGTAGCCGGAGCAACAGAGTGAGACTCTGTCTCAAAAAGAAAAAAAAGGTAATTCTATAAATTTCCAATAAAATAAAATGCACTAAAAGTAGGACCTATGGGCCTTTACGGATGAATCAACCTTTTCCGACGCCAAAGCCAGAAGCAGCGGGATTCAAGCCGCGCACACGCGAGCTCACCACACGCAGGCTCGCGGGCTCCTCAAGAAAGCGGCGTCCCACCCTTCTGTGGGCGCTGGCGCGGGGACCCCGGCCTGCCCCCTCTTGTCCCTTCCCTACTCAGATCGCTTCACGACAGTGGGAAACAAAACCGGTAAGGCGTTTTTTAAAAACCATAAAAGCAATGCCTTCACAGCTGCGGGCTCCCGAGGCTCAGGTGCGCCAGCCTCCTCCCTCAGAGAGCAGGCGCTAGCGGCCTTCCTCGCTGCCACTCTGCTTCCTCAAGCAGATGCCCCCTCGGTCCGGTCAGGTCCAGCCGGGTGGGACCCGCACCTCAGGGCCCGACTCCTCAGCGGCCTCGCCCTCAGGAGCCGCTCCCGGTGTGCCTCGAGCTCCCAGCGTGCCCCGCGCGCCCCGCTTTCCTTGCAGCGTGGCCCTGCGCTCCCGGCACGCCACCCTCTCCCAGCATGCCCCGCGCGTTCCCGGCATGCCCCGCGCCCTCTGCGTTCGTGGCACGCTGCGCCTGTCAGCTTTTCCCGCCAACGCTGAAGTAGGCGCCCTACGACGCCGGGTGCGGTGGACCCGGTGATTCCCTGAGAAGAGAGCTAGATTGTGTATCCTGTAGACGGCCCCACAGTTTGCGCAGGCCCCAAACCTCAGCGTTAGCGTTGCCTCGTCTTTGTCTCACACCCCACATTCGATCTGCCAACAAACCCACCAGTCCTGCGTGTATCCAGAATTCAGTCATGGCCTCCGCCTCTGGCACACTAACGTGCGCCGCGGTCCCATCTGTCAGGCGGAGGCACCGATAAGGCTCAAGCTTCAGGATCCCTCACCTGCACAGACCCCTCCCAAGGTTCCACACCTAATTTTGCATTTATTATTTCGTATTCTTTTTCCTCAAGAGGACCTCCCCTGTTGAAGATTGAGGCCCGAGAAGGTCAAGGCCCCACAAAACCTGGCGCCGTCCCTGTACCTGGACTATTATGGTAGTCTGTGACTGGTATCCCCGATTCCAATCTCAACTTTGCGTCTCTATGTGTAAAACTGGAGTCAGAGTGATCTCGTTAAAATATAAACCAAATCGTTCTCCATCTATGCTCAGAACCCTCCACTGGCTACTTTCTTTAAAGTAGAGGAAGTCAGGAGGAGTTTGTAAATATTTGTGTTTCTTTAATTTATCTGGTTTGTTTGTCTCTAAATTTGCCTACGTTTACTTCACCTTGGAGTTCTTGCCAGATAGGATGCTTCTTTATACCTGTGTTTTAGAATAAAGAAACCTTATTGAGTAATAATAATAGTACTAGCTAAAATTGATTGATTGCTTTCTATGTGCGAGGACATGTACTAGCACCCTTGCTCTATTAACTTGTGTTGGAGACAAAACAGATTTTTTCTAAGCAAGTGGCTTAGAACTGCTTATAGTCATACATCAGGTAAGTCACAAAATCAGGGTTAGGATCCAGGTTACTAGCACTAACGTTTTTATTTTAACCACTTCTGGAGTTATTTGGAACTGGCACTAAAGTCTGAAGCAGTCTTGACATTGGATTATAGAGTAGCCATGCACTCAAGAGACCGGTTGCTCTACTGGAAGTCTTGGGTTCAGCAGTCCTGTGAATGGTTAGGGAAAGTATAATCTGGTTCATTAATTTTTAAAAATAATATAGGAAATTTATAACATTAAGTGCATATATTTGAGAAAGGGAAAAGATTCAAAGTAATACTCTGAACTTCCACTTCAAGAAAACTAGAAAGAAAAGGAGAAAAAGAAACCCAAAACAAGCAGAAGGAAATGATAAAGAGCAGAAATCAATGAAATGGAAAAATAGAGTAAATCAGTGCAACAAAAAGCTGACCTTTATAAAAGATAAGTAAAATTGACAAATCTCTAGCAAGGTTGACAAAGAGAAGTCAAAATTATTAAATACTAATATCAGGAATTAAACTGAGGATATCACTATACAGACCTTACAGGCATCAAAAGGATAATAAAAGACTACTGTAAACAACTCCACACACACAGATTTGACAACCTAGATGAAACCCATCAATTCCTTGAAAAGTATAAGCTATCACAGCCCACCCACTATAAAACAGATAATTTCAATAGTCCTCTAAATCTTAAGGAAATTGGATAGTTTAAAACCTCAAAAAGAAATCCCTTGGCCCATTATGATTTCACTGGAGAATTCTACCAAACTTTTAAAGAAGAATAACACCACTTCTATATAATATCTTCCAGAAAAATAGAAAAGAAGGTCTGACTCATTTTATGATGCTAGTATTACTCTAATATCAAAACCAGACAAATACAGTATATAAAAAGAAAACTACACACTAATATCTCATTAACATAGATATAAAAATTCTTAGCAACACATTGTAAATAGTATTCAGCAATATATAAAAAGAATTATACACCATAAATAAGTAGGGTTTATTCCAGAGATGCAAGGTAGTTCAATATTTGAAAATCAATCAATATATTATATGAAAAAGCTAGAAGAAAAAATTACATCCAGAAAAGCATTAGATAAAATTCAACACCCATTTATGACAAAGAATAATTAACTATGAAAATGTGACTGAATTATATGAGGAAGCCCAAAAGGTAAGAGTTATTCTAACAAGGTCTGTACAGTATTTTTTTGGTCTCAATTCTTTGTCCTTGCCGTTCCTCACAGTATAGGGAGGGTGTCTTTTACATGGGAATTTTATCTTTTGCTTTTAAGAGACAGCATGAAGGTCAAAATAATTTTCTTTTATAGATGCTGGTTTTTAAGTGTTTTTACTTAACTGAAGTGTGCTGGAATAGCTGAGGAGTTTTACTAAAAGAGTTTAGCTTATACGCTTTTGCTTTATATGGAAAAAATAATTTCCCTGGCTTTTTTTTTTTT
>VBSM01003157.1:51368529-51445534 GCA_008086735.1 Cheirogaleus medius | reverse complement strand
GTAGCTGTCACGATGGGGCAGATGAGAAGGGCTGCTCGTGGTCTTTACCGCTCCGCAACCAAATGCATGGGTTGTGCAGATGCGCTGCGTAGCCACGCCCATCACTAGGTCTTATTTTTGGGGTAGGGCTTATATTGCCCAAATGCTTAGAAATCCCGCTAGGGCTTATTTTATGGGTAGGTCTTATTTTCCGGGAAACACGGTATTGCCTTTGCTATATCTGGATGTATTCTATCACTTTGGGAGAATTTGAATCATAAATCTTTACACACACCCTCCTCCATTCCCGCCACACTGCGCTACAGTAAATGAGACTGTTTAGTGATGGGAATTATTTACATGGTGAGGATTGGGGACAAAAATAGAGGCCTGGTCTTAGCTGGATCACAATTTACATCAAAGGACTTTTGCAGAGAATGTTAAAGAAAACAAAATTAAAAGGTCTATTCAAAAAAAGAAATTGAAGTTGATGAATATGGGTAAGAGATTTCACTCTTGTCCTTTGGTGGAGTGCCAGAAGATAAAAGTGTTCCGATTTAGTTAGGTAGCAGGCATGGTTTGTGGAGGGATTCTATCCCCTCCCTCCTGCTGAGCTACACAGCTTATTTGCCACTATAGTTTCTTGAACTAAAAATCATGTGTGATAACATCAAGTCTAACTGACTCTAAATAGTTACTTGCAACTGTTCCTTCCCCTTCTCCAATGGTATATGTAATTCTGGAATTTTAAGATACAGTGTGTTTTGTCTGTGTCTGTAAAAAAGAGTAGCATTTATAAAATAATGTTAGGATATATTATAAAGTATTTGCTTTTCTTTCTTTCCTCCTTTCTTTACCATTCTAATGTATACCTTCTCCTAAAACAGGGTTTTTTTGACCTTGGTATTGTTGACATTTTGAGCTAGGTAATGCATCGTTTTGGGGTCTGTCCTGGTCATTGTAAGATGCTGAGCAGCCTCCCTGGCCTCTACACACTAGATATTGGTAGCACCCCTTCCTCCAGTTTCGACAACCAAGAACGTCTTCAAATATTGCCACATGTCCCCAAGGCACAAAGTTGCTTCTAATTGACAATTAAAGTTATCGTGCATAACTTTTAAGGGTTTTCAGAAGGAGATAATAAGGAAGTGAAGTTAATTATTAAAATTTACTTGAAACCATTTACTGCTACATTTCATTCTTATGAGGCAAGGAAGAAGGATTATGCAAAAATTTTCAGAGCAAAACTGGAAGGGATAAGAACAAGCTGTTGGTATGCAAATTAGCTGCAAACAAATTCCTTTATTTATTTATTTTTTGAGACAGAGTTTCACTCTGTTGCCCGGGCTAGAGTGCCGTGGCGTCAGCCTATCTCACAGCAACCTAAACAAGTGATCCTCCTGCCTCAGCCTCCCAACTAGCTGGGACTACAGGCATGTGCCACCATGCCCAGCTAATTTTTTTTCCTACATATTTTTAGTTGTACAATTAATTTCTTTCTATTTTTAGTAGAGACGGGGTCTCGCTCTTGCTCAGGCTGGTCTCAAACTCCTGACCTTGAGCAATCCACCCACCTCCCAGAGTGCTAGGATTATAGGCCTGAGCCACTACACCTGGCCTAAATTCCTTTATTCTTTCTCAAAGGTTTTGATATCCTCTCTTTGAAAGTAGGTTGGGAAGAAAGCGTCTCAAATGAAATGAAGAAGGACAGGAGGACAGCCTCAGGAGAGGAGGCTGGAGTTTGGGAGAAACACAAGGAGTTTGGTTTGGGTCCTGTTGACCCTAAGGGGTTGGAGAGATCTTCAGGGGTCAGAACTGCCTTCCACATCTCTGCCTTCTCCACTGTCTACCAACATGTTGTTCTAGCAGGTTAGAAAAACAAGGCTACCTAGCCTTTCCTGTACTGCACCAGCCTTCTCAGCACCTCCGGCTTCTACCTTTTGTTGACATGTCTTTCCACTTGCCATTTTTACATTTGCTTTTACTTTATGTGACCATTTCCTGCTTTATGCAGCGTCTTAGTTATTGGCTTCCCACTCCCAGCAAGGCCTTTGGGGCCTCTCTCTGGTTATACGTGTGGTTCTAGGATTCCCTACCGGTGGTTTCCTGGGCCCATGAGATTACATCTCAAACATATCTTCTCTCTCAGAGCTCTCTAGCACCACGCTGTAGATTCTTCCCATTCTGTTATTTTATGATGCCAGCACCGTTTGTCTCATACCAGCTTTGAAAACAGAACAGAGCAAGCATGTCTCTCTTCCCGCCTTGCCCTGCCCTTTTTCATTTGTTCCATCATTTAAAGGCTCCAGAATTTCATGAAGCCAGTGCATGTTAACTAAAGAATATTCTGTCTTCCCTAATTTACCTAAATGTGAAAGTTTTTTTCCTTCTTCCTACCTCTAAAATGAACTTTCAGTCATTATAGGCTGGATCTCCATCTACTCTGAGTTCACCCATCCATATGGACAAGATTTCTCATGGCTGAGCTTTCCTCCTTCTTTCAGAATGTCCTACACTTACTTGAGTGTCCACATTCACGTTGAGAAAACGTGTGGTGTGATGGAAGGATCCTGCTTTGCTACCCACAAGGTACAAGTCAGGAGCACAGGTTGAAATTTAGTTGTTGTGCAATGTGAGCTCTGTTGTCCTGAAATAATGACTGACAAAGCCTTTGTTCAGGAGGTGGGGTAGAAACCTAAGAGGGAAGACTTGCTTATTATTAATGGCAGTCTAGCGGCAGGGCTTTAGTTACCGTCTGTTACCTACCTACGAGATTTTGAGCTTTATTGCCTACATGTTTTGAACTCAATTTTTCTTCAATCCTGAGTTCTAGTTTTTGAATTAACATTTGTGAAATTGAGTCTTGTCATATATGATTATATTTTAGAGTTTATGATTATAGAGCTTTGAGGGACAGTTATTTGAAATGAAAACTTAAACATTTAGGGCCAGAGGGAAAAATGATTTGCATTTCCTTGTCTGTGATTTGGGCAGCAGCATGTATTCAGTTTTTTTAAAGAAGCTGTGGAAGGGAGAGAAGGCGATATACTAACAGTTATATAAGTTATAACCTTCGGTTCAAGTCAGTGGGTGTCTGATTTGTGAAATAGATATTGTCCTGACAATTTTATAAAGCAAAATGTCTTTGTGTCGAGTTGACCCCCTCCCTTTACATTATAAAAATGGAAACTTGTTTCTATGGAACATTTTCTGGTGTTCTTGGGATTCCGATAGTCTTGCATCTGAGCCTTGAATGTTCTTTAACAGCAATCTGCCTCACAAAAGCTGTCTTACCTGGACTTTGGAGTCTTAAGAGTGTTTTTTATAGCAGGTTGTTTTGTAGGGACTTGGTTTTTATAATGTTCCTTGGAATATGGCTGCCTACATCACAGAGACCAGTGATTCGAAGCCCGGGGAATGCAGTCTTCCAGGGACCCAGAAAGAAAGTGTGGGTGTTGAAAACTCATTGTCGTTAGTTCTGGAAAACCTGGAACAACACTTATCTTTACCCTTGTTAGGGCCACCATATTTAGGGCTAAAATACTAAATGTCTTTGCTTTTTGCAAGGAAGTTTGATAGTATTCTGAATCACATACTACTGAAAGGTTGCAGTTGCCAATTGTAAAATGGGATCACCATTATTAATACATCGCTACGTAAATAAGACTCAGAAAATATGAAGTCCACAGGAAGAAAATATAAAGGTATTGGTGGTGGTAACAGTGGCTTACTCATCTTGGGTAAACTGGTGGCAAAACCGCATCTTTCAAAGCACCAGGAGAGTGTGAACCTATGGATCTTTGATATATTTCTACTTACGTACATAATTTTTGGTAACCTGTTGTTATAAAGAGAGATTCCAAGAGGCCACTTTGCTTTGAAACTGTAAAGAAAACACTCTAGATTAACTATTTCTTTTTATTTATCTTTAAGGTGGATGAAAATTGTAAATAGGGAAGGACAAATATAGGCCAGTTTGGGTAAATCAAGGAATAAACAATGTGCTAAATTCTACTTACTGTGGATGTCTAATTCTAAAAATCCCCCTAAACCGTGGAAGACAACTCATTAG
Source organism: Cheirogaleus medius (assembly GCA_008086735.1). Taxonomy (NCBI): domain Eukaryota; kingdom Metazoa; phylum Chordata; class Mammalia; order Primates; family Cheirogaleidae; genus Cheirogaleus; species Cheirogaleus medius. The sequence goes on along the minus strand of VBSM01003157.1, from coordinate 51,441,483 downwards.
TGCTTTTTTTTTTTTTTTTTTTTTTTTTTGAGACAGAGTCTCACTCTGTTGCCCTGGCTAGAGTGCCATGGTGTCAGCCTAGCTCACAGCAACCTGAAACTCCTGGGCTCAAGCAATCTTTCTGCCTCAGCCTCCTGAGTAGCTGGGACTACAGGCATGCGCCACCATGCCCGGCTAATTTTTTCTATATATTTTTAGTTGGCCAATTATTTCTTTCTATTTTTTAGTAGAGACGAGGTCTCACTTTTGCTCAGGCTGGTTTCGAACTCCTGACCTTGAGCGATCCTCCCGCCTCAGCCTCCCAGAGAGCTAGGATTACAGGCATGAGCCACCACGCCTGGCCTATTAGTGCCTTTTTAGTATAGTGAAGTCTGAACAGCTCTGGCCCCGCTGGACATTCAGATTAGGAAAACCAGATTTGGTCTTAGACCTGTTAGGGAGGTGACCTCAGGCAAGTCGGGTAATTCTCTAAATCTCCTCCCCGGGCCACACAGCAGGAAGCGAGTGGTGGTTAGAGTAAAGCTTCACCTGTATTTACAGCTGCTCCCCATCTGAGCTCTGTCGCCTGTCAGAGCAGTCACTGTCTCCCATCACCCCCAGATGGGACCATCTAGTTGCAGGAAAACAAGTTCAGGCCTCCCACTGACTCTGCATCATGATGAGTCCTGTGATTATTTCATTATATATTAAAATGAAATAATAGAAATAAAGTGCACAATAAACGTAATGCGCTCAGGAGACCATCCCTTCCCCCATCCGTGGAAAAGTTGTCCATGAAACCAGTCCCTGGTGCCAAAAAGATTGGGGACCACTGCTCTGAATCACTTCCTTATTCTGAAATGGGGACTCTTCTGTCACCTACATCTACCTCAGCTCTGTGAACATGGGGAGAAATAATATGTATGAAAACACTTGGAAACGTATGTAAAGAGAAGGCATTCAAATGACTATATTTTGCTTAATTAAAGTTTTCTTATAAATTGTTATTTTTTATGATGTGGTAGGTCCATTTATTAGGTAGGAACACATCTCAGAAATTATAATGGTAACCAGTAAACAAAATAACTCTAAATACAAATATTCACTTGAAATATGATTTTTCAGGAATATATGCTTTGCATAATTGGAAATCATCCCTTTTCTGGAGCTTTTAAACACACTTTATTCTTTAGGGGAAAGAATGCATGATCATTTAAAGGAATTGGACTGTGGAAAAGTGAAATGAAGAAAATCAAAACTGCTCAGAATTCCACTACCCAGAGGTGACCACCATGAGCAGTTTGGTGAACAGACTGCTCTGTAAACATACACCCTTGATCATGGGTGTGTTTTGCCAAAATGGGAATACACTCGACATGCTCTTCTGTAATCTGCTTTCCCCTCCCCATGGAACTAGATGTTGAGTGTAGCAGTCAATTTCAGTAAATCATAGTTTTCCAAGCTGCCTCCTTACTATATAGATGGATCCTAACATGTAACTTCATCTCGTACATTTCGTTTAGTTTACTGCCTGTGATTACCTCCTTCTGATAGACCTTTGTCAGTGGGATTCTTGGGTGAAAGTATATACACTGTCTACAAAGTGCGCTGGGGTTTGTCCCAGTGACCACTGGTGGCTGACACACCAGTGTGTTTGCTTCCCAGGTCTCTGTTCTTAGTAACTGAGATACTTGGCTGTGTTTTGCTTGCTTGGGGAGAGGATGTCTCTGGGTGATGGCAAGAAGTTACTTTCTTACATCCATAGAATTCGGTCCCTAGTCATGCCCACACTCAAACGCTGGCATTGGGACCAGTGCCGATGGCTGGGGAGGCTCTGGCAGGGGAGTGGACTTGGAGGGTGACATGGACAGCCTCAGTCAAGGGTCCACTTTGCCTGGCTTGCTGGGATGGCAACAACCTGTTTGAAATGGAATAACATGAGTTCTTCTGTAGCTAAAGGCCTTGCAGGTATCAGTTTTCCAGCTTGTTTCTTTCAGTGCCTGCTTTTGTTTGTTGTTGGCAGAGCTAGTTATCAAGTTTTTTGCAGCTTTGCACAAAATTGGCCGGGACATAAAATATATCCGGCCTGCTTTTTCCTCTCTCCATCTTCCTCAGCAAGTGTTAAGTAAACGGCCTTCATTAATCCCCTTTCCCCCTGATAAAAATCCCTGGTGAGCTAGTAATAAGAGTGATTGCAGTGGACGTTTACTGAACATTTATTAACATTCATTATGTACTAGATATCATGCAAAGTGCTTTTCAAACTTCTTTGAGTTTGTACTTTTAATCTTCAAAACAACCCTCTGAGGTCCGTGTTGGTGGAATCCTCCTTTTTAAAGGTAAGACATGGTGGCTCAGGGAGATTCAGCAACTTGCTCAAACAAGTCACACAGCCAGTAAGGTGCAAAGCGTGGATTTCAGTCCAAGCTGAGGGGCTCTGCAGCCTAGTCACTGCTGACTCTGTCACTAAAGCATGGCACCCAAGGAGTTTTGAAGGTAACTAGGATAGCTTTAAAAGAAAAATTCATCCATTGATACGCAGCTGCTGTTATTTGCAGGAGATTTTTTGCCCCCATTGAGGAGTTCTCTGTAGATATGGGGAGAAGGCAAAGGGAATTTGTGATGCAAAGATCTGAACAAAAACAAAATCCTTGGCGGGCAAATGGGGGGAAATGTGCCTTTCTTTCCATCTATTATGTCATTTTACTATGCTGCCTTCTAGAAGGTGAGGGAAACTGATAGCCATTCAAGTTTCTCAAAGAAGAGTTTTTAAATAAAGAGTCAGAGGGAGTCTTCAAGGAGTGAGTTTGTTCCTGACCCAGACAGTGCTCTCCACCTGGCATGGTTTTAAGAATCCATGTGCAGGGGCAATATATATATATCCCCAACAATACTTGTACCCCCATAATAAAAAAAAAAAGAGTCCATGTGGTTTGTTTTTGGCTTAGGGAAGAAGTTTACATGTACTTTAGGCATGTGTGAGGAGGTTAAATGTTGTTTTGGAAAATGCCTTTTAAGTAACTGCTCTGGGAGGAGTTGTCTAAAGGGAGATCTGATGAGGTCCCTGCTCTGATAAATCCCTCAGTGGGTCCTGCCAGACTCCTGCCTGCTCCTTCCCTCCCCCTTCACGCTGCCTTCTCTTCTGTATCCCTCTCCTAGTGGCCTGTCACACCAGTGCAGGAGTGGTTAGAACCTCTCTCTCCTCCGGGCTTAGAGCAGATGCCCCTGGGGGGAAGCTGGTGGTATTTATTGGGTGGTTTTACGAGTTTTCATCTTGAGTAATATGTGCTATTATTACGGTAAAGAGTGTCATTTCTAGAAGAAAAAACTTAGTCTGTGTCTGTGGAAACAGATTGTCATTTCTCTGCTTGATTCCTTTCAGTGGGTTCCCGTTGCATTTAAAACAAAATCCTATCTCTTTGCGCTGGTTAGAAAGCTCCGTGTGGTCCGCCTCTGTCTACCTCTCCCACCTCGCCTGGTAACACTATCCCCCCAATGCCCACGCCTACGCCTGGGCACACTGACCCTCTCTTTGTTCAAACCAGCCAAGCTTGTTTCCACCTTAAAACCTTTGTTTTGGTTTCTCCTCTGCCTGCCTCTGCTTGGTCAGGTCTCAGCTCAGCCTTTCTTCCCCAGAGAGGAAAGTTTTCTGTCATACCGTCCTGTTTGGCATCTCTGTTGGCAGTTGGAACAACCCAGATCTGATGTTCCCCTCGCGTGTGTGCCGCTGTCTTTCTCCACCTGCCACTTCCCTGCTTTGCGTCCTGTGCACAGTAGGTGTGGTTGATAGTCCTCCCCTGGGTGGAAGAGGAGAGTCCTGTGGAGGGACACAGACACAAGCCCGCACTTTGTCACTGTGTTTCTTCTTTTTTCCCCACGCAAATGCCACATACTAGTGTGATATCTTCCTACTCTACAGATGTTTGCCTGGAAAAAGTCTGGGTTGTAACATGGTCTTAGAGCATGGAACACAGAATGGCATCGAGGGAGGTGCCTATGAAGTCAGGAGAAAGAAAGAGGAGAGTTAAAGGTGAGGTGGCACTTTAGATGCACCTTCCTGTCCCTTCCAGCCTAAAGCCAGTACCTCCACTTGTACATTAGGTCCTATTCCCTCCTCCTCACCCAAAGACATTGCTCTAGCCAGTCACCATTCTCTCAGCCCTGCCCATGGGATCGTTCTCATCAGTTTTAAAGTGTGCTGTTTTTTCTCCTCTCCTATAACACACAGACGCACACACACATGCAATTCATTCTCATCAGTATTCAAGTGTGTTGTTTTCTCTCCTTTCCTATAACACACACACTTGCGACCTCCGTTGACTCGCCTTCCTCCTCCAGAGAGCCCTCTGAATGGGGGTTAACCTGACGTCCTCAATCTGTCTCCTCCATTCTCTTTTAAACCACACCAGTTTGCCAAAGCTGCACTTGCCAAGGTCCCCGTGATGTCACTTGTCTGTTGTCAGTTCTCCTTTTGCTCAATGGACCAGCAGAACGTGACAGGGACAGTCACCTCTCTTGGAATTTCCCAAAATTTTTACTTGGTGTCCAGGATGCCGCTGTCTCCCTCCAACCTCAGTGTTGAAGGGCCCCAGGGCCCAGAGTTTCTGCTCCGCTTTGGGCGTCTCACCCAGTGGCTTGGCTTTAAATCTGCTACGAATCCTGGATTGTCACATCCGGGCCCAAACCTCTTTCCTGAACGTTGGGTTCTTGTATCCCACAGTCTACTGCATGTCTGCACTTAGGTGTCTGATGGGCTTCTGAAACCTAGCATGTGAAAAGCTGAACTGATTTTTCATCCAGAACCTCTCTGTCCTCATCACCCCCCTTCTTGGCTGGTGGCAGTTCCATCCATCTAGTCTCTCAGGCCCAAAACCTGGGGGTCCTCCAAGACACCAGAGAGTCACACCCGCATTCAGTCCACCAGAACATCCTATTGGCTTAACTTTCATGATGTCAGAATCTGACCAATTTCTGCCATCTCTACTGCTCTCCCTGGTCTGAGCCACCGTCATCTCTCACCTGGCCCCCTGACAGCGTATTCTCAACACAGTAGAGTGACATTTTAAAATGTGAGTCGAATCTGGAAACTATATTCTCTTTAAACCCTTCAGTGGCTAATTTCATGGCCCAATTTTAAGACTTAGGGTAGAGCTGCAGTAGTCAGGAGAGAGTGCTTTGGGCAGAGAGACACACACAGATCAGTGCAGTGGAGTAGAGAACCCAGACAGAGATCCACACAGATATTTCCAACTAACTCTGACAAAGATGGAAAAGCCATTTGATGGAGGAAGCGATCTACCTTTTCAGCAACGGCTCTGGAACAACTGAACACCAGTAGCCAAAAAATATAAACCTTGACTTAAACCTCACACCTTATATAAAAATTAACTCAGAATAGATCACAGATCTAAATATAAAATGTAAAGCTTTTTGAAGAGACTTAGGGTTAGGCAAAGAATTCTTAGACCTGATAGTGAAAGTATGATTCATTTTAAGTTCTTGGCACTGAAAGGTTTTTTCCCCACACATACCTGCACGACTCACTCCTTCACCTCCTTCGAGTATTTATTTACTAAATAGCACCTCAGTGAGGCATATCCTGACCACTGTATGTAAACTTGGAAGTCTCCCTAGGTCCCTGCATTCCTGAGCCCAATCACCCTACTCAATTTTTTTTTTTTTCCTATAGCACATATCACCTTGTAACATACCGTATAGTTATTCATTATGTTTTTGTTTGTCTCCTTCCACTCCATGCATGCTCCACAAATGCAGGGATTTTTCTGTTTTATTTACTGATCTATCCCAGTTCCTAGAACAATGTTAGTGCCAAGAAAAGGACTCGATAGGTCTTGATTGATTGAATAAATGATTAAGTTTATAATTATAAAATATTAAAAAATTGCAGAATTGGCTATTGGGCTAGATTGATAATTTCCTGTTTTATTTTTGCCTTGTCCCACCTGCATGTTTCAACTCAATTTATTATTCTGAACATTAGAGACAAAAGGAAAAAGAGGCCAAATTATTTGGTATTGAGGGGGAAAGAAAGAAAAGGTAGGAAATGGTGTCACTATTAGTCTTCCTTTCCTTCCACCTTTGGTCTCAATGTTGGCTGTTCTGTCATCTCATCACTTGGCCATTCCAACTCTAGACAGATCGTAGATGGAGTAGCAGCACCTCTCAGGTCCTGACTCATCTGCCACTGGTCCCCCGGGTTTGGTGGCTTTGCTTATTCCTATGAGGCCATTGGATTGACTGGGCGGTAGAGCAGGAGGTGCACTGTGACCCCTCTGGGAAGTGCTGGGGGTGGGGCCAGAATGTTCCCGCTTTCGCTCCTCCCCAGCAGACCTGACCCTTCCCTCCACCCCAAGGTCTTCATGTCCCATTTGGGGGCTTATGTGCCCTCCAGAGATCAGAAATAGTCACGTCTCCAATTGGCTCACTTGCTTTATTTTACCTAATGAGACTAGTTTGGTAATAGTAGAATTTAAACTATTGGTCAGGGCATAGTGACCAAATACATACAAAATTGCCTTTGGTTCATGGTAGAATAAGCATTTACTATTTCAATTCTAAAAATAAGAATTTTGCTTTTGTTTTTCAAGGAGAGAAAATCATAACAGCCTTCTGCAGGGTAATGGCCAGGTCCCAGGCTGACGTCTGCAAGACCTGTCTGCCTTCATTCTAACGGAGCTTCAAGAATTATCTCATGTAGAAATGTTTATTATTATTATAATATGATGTTTCTACTAACTCTTGTCATTTAGTTCTGTGGCGTAGTAGAATCCAGCTTGTTGATTAAATCCAGAGAAAGCTCTTGAAGATGAAGGGGGTCCTTTGGGCTGTGGTTCAGGAATTGGCCTTCAGCAGTTGACAGGGACCAGCAGCGGTGCCAGGTACATAATGGGGAGGGGAAAGAAAGGAAACTAAATTGATGTTACTTGGCTGTCTCTTACATGCCAGACATTCTGAGTAATTATATCGTTGAATCAAGCAGGTGGGTGGCTGCCGGATAGAGACTGTGCCTGAGGGGCACAAAGAAGCATCTCGAGGTAGATCTGAGACACAGATCTCGGGAAAGTGGCTTTCTTCTGAGTATACACAGCAGTCTCAGGACTGGTGTGGAGTCTGCCTCCCTGAGTTCACTCCCTGGACAGACTCTGTCACCTTGGGCTTCAGCTTCCTTGTCTGTAAAGGGGAGGTGGCCACAGTAAATGCCTACCTTGTAGGCTGGTTGTGAGCTCCGGAAGGGTCCACACAACATACTCTGAACACTTCCCAATTTCCCCCTAGACTTTTCCCCCAGCTTCCAGGGTGGAAAGGTGAGATACGGAAAGCTAGAAGGTAACAAGATGCAGAGTTTTTCTGGGCTGTAAAATGCAGAGCTCTCTAGCAAAAACCCCGGTGCTCTTCCTGTCTAGTCTCCCCAGGTCAGTTTCCCACAGCAGGTTGAGCCTCAGCTGCCCCATGTCTGGTCACCCACATACGCTCCTGTGTTTACAGCTGCTCGCGACTCTGCCACGCCCTTGTGTTCCACTCAAGGCCTGTGTGGTGTCCGTGACCTTGGCTTGGAAGCTTCCTCAATCACCTGGTGAGCTCCTGCCCAAACTTTTGCTCAGAATCCAAGCATCCCCTCCTGAGGGACCCTCCCTGGTCCATTCTCTGCCTTTTGGGAGAGTAGATCCCCTCATCCTTCGTGTGGTGGCTCTTGCATCAGTACTTACTACGGTTAGCTGTTTGTGTGTCTGTTTCCTTATTAGACTCTAACTTCTGGGGAGGCATGGCTTTCCCATCTTGGTAGCAACAGTGCTTGCTTGCCTTTCCGCAGATGTTTGAGTTGGGGAGTGGCTTCCATCAGCCAGTGGGTGAATGCACAGATGGTTTCCATCCTGTGCCTGTCAGAGTGGAGTGGGGAGAGGTAATTCGGATGATGCTTGTGAGGATTCAGTGGGAGGGCGTGTGTGGAGTCTGTGCTACACACAGATATTAGCACCTCCACAGGTCCAGGATGGAGCAGAACCAGAGATCTGATGAGCTCAAACCAACTCTGAGGCCATAACGCTTTGCTGTCTTAGAGAAACAGTATCCAGAAATGATAGCAAACCTTTGGTTACGCTCTCTTGTTATTTTATTCTGTTAATAAATCTTGCATAAATTGTTCTCTCTCCAAACTCTTCTGGATTGTTTTCATTTTTGGCTTAACTGTTGCAGATAAGCTCTTTAAATATATTTTTTGCCTAGTCATTGTTTGTGGACAATCTGTTTGCTCCACCTTTTTTGGCAGTGTTAAGTGTTTGGAATGAAAGATCCTGTTTAAAACTCCAGAATTGGTGGACTTTGGTCCACATGGCATTATCTTTAGGTTAAAAGGGTTTTTTTTTGTTGTGGGTGGTGGTGGTGGTTTGTTTTTTGCTGGGTTATGCAAACCTTCAGAGGACATGACTTTGACCTGGTGCATGCTGCAATATGGTAATGTAGTTCTGCATGCCCTGTTGGGTGTTTTTTTTTTTGTTTTTTTTTTTAATAGGCACAACCTTGTAGTCTAGTGGATCCCTGACATAGGTATCTCTGTGTGCCTGTACCTGTGCACCCGTGTCTTTTGAATCTTTTTTAATTGGTAAGGCCCAGGAAGGCAGGGCAAGTGACAAATTTTCTTGAGGTTTAGAAGGAATGAGAGATTTTCCCCCAAAATTCTCAAAAGGGAAATTTATGAGGAAGCTTTATTTTTTAAGACATCTTTTGTATATTTTAAGTCACTTTGTCCAGAAATATAAAAACTTGCATGTTCAAAAATAAATGAGGGGGGCTGAATGCTAAAAGTCAGAAACCTGGTTCTGTTCTGCCTCCTCCATGCACTACCAGGGTAGTACTGGCCTTCATTTCTCTGGGTCCAGTTTCTCCACCTGTAAATTTGGGATGTTGGGTCTCTGAAGGTCCTTTTAAACTCTTAAACATCTGGGATTCTGACCTTCAGCCTATCGTTTTGCGTGAAGATCTCCAGCTCAGTTATGTGCTGTTGATGCTGGGCTAAGGCTGGGGTGGGGGCGGTCACACTTGGCGGGCAGAGGAGCTATTTATGATTAAGGCTGGAGTCGGGGGCGCCGTGGTGCAGGGCGCATCCAGCGTATCCGTCATGCCCCTCTTCAGCTTGTTCATCTTCACTTACCTGCTCCACGGTCCACATCCTAACTGTTCTATAGGGGCCTCGAGTATTTAACAGCCTCTGCTTTTCCAGACTCATGCTCTGTTGAGTCAACAATTCAGATGGCCCCTTAATATTTCTCTAATTGTTTGACGTTTGTCAAGACAGTTGCCCTGACTTGATTTTAAGTTTCTTGAGGCTTGGCACTATGTTTGTTCATTTTTTTTTTTTTTTAATGGCTCTTGCATTTTAGTACACTGCCTGCAGGCCATATTTTTTGACTAAATGATTGATGCAGTAATGAGGATTAGGCTCAGAAGAACCCCAAATAACAGGCTATTTGTCCTGTTTGCTGCCGGGACATGTTTCTTGCCAGCCCTGGGGGTGGCCCTTGTCCTTGTGCCGAGGGGCAGCATCCCTATTCTGGGCAGCAGACAAAGGAGGGTTGAAGAAAGGGCAGCAGGGGCACACTAAAGGGAAGATTTCTGGAATGTTCTTACATTCCATTAGCCAGAGTTTAAGCAGGTGGGATACCCAGCTGCAAAGGAGGCTGATAAATACCTCTAGTATCTTCATTTACTGGCCTTTCCCCGCTAAAAGTTTAAGTGTTAGGGAGAAAGTGATGTCGGAGTAGTGAGCAGTCTCCCCCTCACCCGATATGGTCCTGTACCCGAGGGCACCCCCTGAGTCTCGTGGATGCCGAAGCCCCCTCTGTTGAGAAATCCAAGAGGCATTTCATTTGGCTGCAGAAATTCACCATTGTAGGTTTTTGAGTGGAGCACAAGAAATGGTCAAAGCAGTATTTGAGGATGAGTGTTCCAGCAGCAGTCTATGGGAGGAATGAGAGTGGGTGATGGAGTTGGAGGCTGTGACTGTGAACTGGATGAGAAGCTCTCCCAGGTCTCACAAGAACGTGAGGCTTTCCTGTCTCATAGAAAGACCATCTAACCTTGGACTTTGAGATTTTTGTAACTTTTCCATAGCCATTAAAATGTAGGAATTCTAGGGCTTAAGGACAACACTAAAGAAAAATGTTATTCTGTATCAATCCTATGATAGTCTCATTGTCACATATTATTTGTGCTAAAGAGGAATATAGCTGACAAAGATAATTCCAACACGTTTATACCCATGTTTATTTTTTGGGTAGATTATTGAAGGAATTGTAAATTGGCGATAGCAGGAATGAAGAATGGGCCTAGAGATTGTTTTCACCCAGTAATCGGTTCTGAATAAGTAATAGTTGCAGACTGCCTATTTGAGTCGAGTGACTTCAGCTTTACTAGCAATGTTTTCTTTCTCCTTAAGGAATTTGCCTTCATGTTAAGAATTAATTATTTATTGAAATCCTCTGTATCAAGAAGCATCTCAGTTTATTTTATCTTGCCAATTTTTATAGATCCATTTTCAGGGTGCACTATTAAACAGAAAATGGATTTTTTTTGCAGTTTCAAAAATCCTGTATACTGTGGAATCTCTAATTATCTCTAATAATCTAATTATTCCTTTATTTAGTATTTCTCTTTGACCTCATTCTAAAAAGGATTTGAGGCAACACTCATTATGTATATTTTGTAATTCTTCTTGACATACAGTCATCCCAAGATAATGTCTTTGTTATACTTATTCTATAGCTCACATGTGATAAAAATGTCATGCACTTATAAAGCACCTTCTGCCATTTGCACTCTGATACTCATTTCTTTTCCCAGCCTCTCCCTTTTTCATTTGAAAGAAGTTACCTGTTGCATGCTCTCTCTTGCTCCTTGTAACTACTGAAGTAGAGAGTATCTGGGAGCTAGAGATTGAGGTGCAGGTGAGGAAGGCCTTCCAGGGACTGGCTTTGCCACGTGAATGGTCCTGGGTGTGCCATCCGTGGGGCATGCCAGCATCACCCATAGGTTTTGAATCAAGTTCTTTCTCTAACGACTGGCATATAAACTGTTGAGCTGCATGCTGCTAAAGAGGCCACATGTCTTCTGTGGGAGGTTCTTAGAACCTGGGTCCAGATGAATCCTGTCACATGGTCTCTGAGGGTGGCTGTGAGTATGGGCTGACCCTGGGAACCTTGGCATCTCTCCTGAGGGTAGCAGGAGCAGGTGAATTCCTCCTGCACTGAGTGTTTTTCAGATTAAAGCAAATTCTTACCACTAGGTTATATTTGGAAAGAGAGAGGCGGGTGGGTGGGGTCTTGGCTAGACTGGCTTCATAGGCGAAGAGTGACATGTTGGTCATCAGTTTTAAGAGTGCTGATTTTTCACAGCAGGTAACTCAACAGTGTTTACCTGAAAATGCTGGCTTGGTGCTATTAATTAAAGATGAAATGAGAATCTGAGCTTGTTTCTGTTTGTTAGCATTGCCCAAGGGACTGTAAGTAGTGCTTAATTCATTATGGATATTTGGTACCCATTGAAGAATAATTTATCAAGTTTGTAAAACAGTATTTTCTTAGTATTTAAGCTCTTCTGTTTCTTAGGAAGCCAGGGCTCTACCTTTTAGATCATTGAGTACCGTAAGGCCCTGTGGGTGCCGTGAGTTGGGACGACCAGCGCCGGGCTCAGAGCTGACTCACCCTCACTGTCAGTCGTTCAGCACGTGCGGGTTCTTCTGTTGCCCATCCTCCCGACCACTGACATGACCTGTCGTCTCCTTGAATTTATTGATAGCATTTAACGCTTCATTTTCGGCCTTATGTGTATTCCCCTCATTTTCATATGTACATATTTGGTGAACCCTTGACTTTAATAAATCCTTAAATTTACAAGGACAATTACAACTGTATCTCTCAAATTAGTATAGAAATTATAACTGAAAAGGTTAAGACACTACTTCAGACTTTTAGCGATTGTAAAACAGGGACTAAAGCCATATAAATTCATTTTTACTAAATTAATAAAATGAACTACTCTATATTATGCAAGCCTTCATTGCATTGCCATTATACAGGCAAGAACTTTTTCACTTTACCTCTTCATGCCTTAGGGTTGGCAAGATGGTAAAAACAGGTCTGGCTTGATCCTAAAACTTGCCACCTAATTACAGAAAAGTCATTTGGTCCTTGGCCATCTTGAACATTTATGTTGGCCTCTCCTTGGATGAGTCAGTTGACAAAAGCTTTTTCTGACCTGTTCAGTAGGCTCGTGCTTGTAATCCCAGAACTTTGGGAGGCTGAGGTGGGAGGATGGCTTGAGACCAGACTGGGCAATATAGTGAGACCTCAGCTCTACAAAAAATTTAAAAAATTAGCCAGGCATGGTGGTGCCAGGCATGGCAACAGAGTGAGACTCTGTCTCTGGGGTGGGGGGTGAGAAGAGTGTTTTCTGCCAACCCAGTTAGATTTGTGCTTAACTCTTGCTCCGGAGATGCTTTGTACAGCATGGTGACTGTAGTTAACAATACTGTGTGGCATACTTGAAAATCACTCCGAAGATTGCGTTATATTTTAAGATTAAATCTGATTTTGTCACCTTCCCTGATTACATCCTTGTGATGGCTTCTGATTGCTCACAGGACAGAGATGAAAATCCTTGCAGAGGCCAGAAGCACTGCATGGCCTGCCCTGCCCTGCACGCTGCCCCCCACCCCCACCCTTTCTCCTTCCTCTGGTCCCTCATTAACTCCAGCACCAGGGTCCCTCCTGACTCAGATTGGTGACATTCGACATTCACAGTACTGTGCTCTTTCAGAACGTTTACTTTCACTTGCAGTTGCGTAGTCATGGGTAATTCATGTTCGATCCGTGTTAGTCTATGAACTCTCTGAGGGCAGGACCTGAGGCATCTTTGCTCACTAGTGTGTCTGACACAATTTGGTATCTGGCACGTGGAGACACTTGGGGTGTATTTGTTGAGTGAATTAACTTTAGCATATAATAACATAAGCGGAAATTGAAATCTTCCCTGGAAAAATGGAAGACTTTATGTTAGAGGGGCAGCTCTGGTGGAAATAGCTTTGTGTTCCCATAATTATCCACAATTTGTACCCCCCGCCACCCCCATCCTCTCCCCACCTTTCTCCCTGTCTTTGGGCTCCACAGCTGGTCTCTGCCACCGTGTGTGTGTGTGTGTGTGTGTGTGTGTGTGTGTGTGGTGGGCGGGGCTATGGCGAGCCGTGCCTTACAGGGGACGGGTTTCCGCTGCAGAGTTCACCAGAGTGAACCGTAGCTTCTGTTTGGCTCACACTCTAGGAGAATTTAACCTCTTTTGTTACCTCTATCTTGCCCATGTGTGACTGACTATACGTTTTGTTCTTAAATCTTTCAGTAAATCATGAGATAATTTCATTCACCTGTTTTTCTACCACTTTCCTTTTTCAAAGCCTTGCCTTTTCTTTGGATCACTCCCAAAGTGTATAACCCACATTAAGAGATAGGACACAAATTGCTAGCATACGCTGATCTTGGGGAATAACCATGCTGGCACAAACACCAGCATTTCCAATTTTTCTTTGTCACTTAAGAGTGCTGACAGTAAGGAAGAGCATTTTCTTTAGTCTCAAAATGAGACGTGTGCCTATGAAAACTGTGCTAACGAGTGAGAAGAGTGACAAGATGAATTTCTGGGTTTCAGTGCATCATGATTTAGACTTGAGTCACATGGCAAGGTGTCTCTTTCCATCATAAATATATTTCAAGGAAAATACTAGATATTACAAAAAGCCAGTCCTGTACCTTTTAGTGTTTTATCAAGACTTAAATTATTTTGTTCTAAAATATTAATTTTTAGGCTTTGATTTTCTTACTAATTGTTAAAACAAAACTTTAGAGTGAAAATATTTTAGTGCCAATTAGTTTATTCGATACATTTTTTCTTAGTTTTTTTGTCTACTTTAAAAATTTTTAGCAGTTGTCAGTGAAACCAGTAATAATCCAAGATATTTCACTCTTTTCCTTTTTCCATAGAAAATTGCCTCACAATGGTTTAGGCAAGGTATAAATCAGAGATAGGCATAGATTGATGCATATATCTCTCTTGTTTCCATTCTTGGTCAGAAATTAAGGTGAGGACTGGCCCTTTTCTCCTTCTGCTTTATGAAATAGAATGTTTACTTTCTCCATGTTAGCACTTTATTTTTATTTATTTATTTTTTTATATTTTTTGAGACAGAGTCTCATGCTGTTGCCTGGGCTAGAGTGCCGTGGCATCGGCCTAGCTCACAGCAACCTCAAACTCCTGGGCTCAAGCGATCCTCCTGCCTCAGCCTCCCAAGTAGCTGAGACTACAGGCATGTGCCACCATGCCCGGCTAATTTTTTCTATGTATTTTTGTCCAGCTAGTTTCTTTCTATTTTTTTTAGTAGAGTTGGGGTCTTGCTCTTGCTCAGTCTGGTCTCGAATTCCTGAGCTCAAACAATCCACCTGCCTCAGCCTCCCAGAGTGCTAAGATTACAGGCGTGAGCCACCGCGCCCAGCCACGTTAGCACTTTAAAGATCATAATTCTGTATTAAAAACTTGTCTAATTTTACGAGTCCTTATCAAAGGCCAAGTCTATGTTTTTAACCTTATTTGAAATTGCCCTTTGAAGATAAGCTGTAATTGGAAAATGACCCAAGGTTTGTCTGCACTCACATATCATTAACAGGTATCAAAAGTTAAGGAAACTCATGAGTCAGGCCATCTGCACATAAGGAACAGCAGTATGTGAATTTACATAATTTGTGGGTGCTTTGTTGTGTTAGTCATTTTATATCTCCCACCTGTGGCTTCTCCTCATTGCCCAACAATAAACAGACTGTTTCAGAATGAACAAAACCATGTTTTCATTGCCACAGCCTTGAAGATGAATGCAGAAGCTTCAACCTGTCTTTTGGGTAGCCAGTCTGTGCTGCCTGTACCTCTAGTCTGCATCTCTTGCTTATTTAAATTAGACTTCTAATAAACTACATGTCCCCAATAGAAGACATTTAGGTAAATTGGGGGATGCCTATACAATATAACATGTAGCCATTTAAAAATTCATGTTGAGAAAAGATACTTAGTGACGTTGGAAAATGTTTAATAAAAATGCTAGATGTCATTTACTGAGCATATATTATGTGCCAGACACATACATTAACACATTTAATCTTCAAAAACTATATAAATACCATTATTTCCCCAAATTCAAATGGTGAGTGGTAACCACTAGCACCATGTATTATCCACTTTTTATTTAATAAAACAGAATGTGTAAGATAATCAAGTTTTCTTTTAAAAATTATTCATATATTTAGTAGATTTCTTCAACACTAGATATGTTTAAAGGAAGAGAAACAGGTTTCCAAACAGAATAATTACTGACCTCCGTACAATGTTATGGGCCGTTGCATCTTCTATTATTGGGGGAAATGAAGAACTGACTAGAATCAGCTGTGCAAGGAAGACTGGTTTTGTTCAGTGGTTGGACACTACAGGCGAGTTGCCATGGTCAGGATGAATTTGATCTAAGATAATACTCAAGCTCATTTTAAGAAGTTTTTCTTTCCCTACAGAAGTATGTATTTGGGATGCTTTAACCAAGCTGTTTTGTTTTTTTTTTTCCATGTCTGAGAACTTCCCTTGCCTGAGATCTCTAGATCCTCCCATGTCCAGTGATGGGCCCCACTTGTCAATCATCTTAGAGGAAAAAAATCCCTGCTCCTGCATCTAGACGTCCTTTGTTTTACTAATTAAAGCAGCTAAAAGCACTAACATACTTTCTTACACAAGAGGCTCTCCCCATTCCTCTGTGGAATTGAGCTCCATGGTTCTCTGTCAGCACTGTCTCCTGACTGTGGCATCTTGAGCAAGTCTCACCTGCTTTTGTTTTTTTTTTCCCTCTGCCAGAAAGCACGTTCTGCAAAGGCAGAGGGTGACTTGTCTGTCGGACAGGCGGTGCTCCCAGTCCGGTGCAGACACACAGTGCTTTCCAGAGGGAAGTGCCAGGCGACCTTGCCTCCTGTGAATTGTCATCTCAGGCAGTGGCCACTCTTGAGTCACATGTAGACTGGAGAAGTCAAATGTGGTGTCAGGTGTAAGATTTAAGAAAAAAATAGATTGGGAACAGATTAAGAGAGCTTTATGGATGAGCAAAGTGGACATTACCAGAGGATGGAAGATACCCGCCTAGCGCTTCCGTTAAGCCATGTGCGTGTCACGGGAAGCACCCTCTGCCATCAGGGGAACGTGCCATCACACTTCCACAAAGGAAATTGAGTATAAAGGAGTGTGGGATTTTATTAATAATCTACATTAAGAACAAGATACAGTCATCCATTGTCATCTGTGACTTATGGAGTAGCCTGTTTGGTTAAATAAACTGGCCATTTTCTTTTAACTCATTTGCTTGAAAAAATATTTATGTTCTATCCTTTGAACAGCATCCTGGTGGGGAAGAAGTCTTAAGGGAACAAGCTGGAGGTGACGCTACCGAAAACTTTGAGGATGTCGGGCACTCTACGGATGCTCGGGAATTGTCCAAAACATACATCATCGGGGAGCTTCATCCAGTGAGTACTTTTAGGGGGTACTTTGTTCTTATTTTTCTTCAAGGCTAATGACTCATCTTGCCCAAGTATGTAGGTTTGCATGTATCCAAATTTAAAAAGGAGTCAATAAAAACACCTCCTGCTGATTTTAGAACACCATTTTTGTGGTAAATAAATTGACCAAAAATTTCTTTCCATTTCACTGGCTGCATTTTCTACTGGCACTTGCAGCTGGAATGCTCTACCCAAGGCCACGTGCCGGGGAATGGCTCTCAGCCTTAGAAATTCCGAGGGGGCAGCAAATTTTAAAAGGCGGGGATGTCAATCAAGCATAGTTTTCTTTCCCTTTCTCTTATTCGACCAAAATATTTTTCTTAGAAAACCCCCTTCTTTCTGAGGATATTTTAAATCTAAGAAATGATTTAAAAAATTTAAAAACTAAGCTTATGGTAGATGAAGAAGCCCTGCCTTATCTAAAGCTAGCACATTGTCCTCATTCTGCTCATTTGACCCCAGACCTTTGAGGATGAAGCTTTGGTACCAATCCATTGACTGATTTTTGGAAAAAACTGACCTAACTTAGCTTTCATATAAACACAGGGCTGTGATGTGAATTTAGGCCCTTCTGCGACAGTTGTAAATGGCCACGTTAAACGTTACTAGTCTGTCAACCTAAGTTATGAGGAATACAGCTGAAAACTTGGAAAGAAGTTTCTGAATCTTCTGAGCATCTGGAAGTGCCTTCCGGCTGTACATCAAGCCCCTGGATCGCCTGCCCCTCCCTGCCCAGCCAGCTCCTGGCACAGCGGGTGCAGCCTACTGGGACGGGTCGGGGTGCTGATAGAAACTGGCTCTTTTTTCACGAGAAAAATAATACAAGCAAATAGCCTCATCCCAAGTGAGCAAACTGAGAAACATATAGGAAGTTTCATTGTGTATCATTGATGCTTCTTGCGTTTGCGAATGGAGGAAGGGTTACACCAGGCCCTTTGTAGAGGGCCCGAAAGTAGGAAATCCATTTTAGAATAACTTCTGTTGGGTGTGGAGGTTTGTTTTGTTTTTGGAGGTAGGAGATATGTACTTTCAGCGAGTAAGCTTTCATCTATCTAGAAAGTTTATTTGCCCATGTATTTTCACCTTCATATTTCACAAAAGTGAAGTAGTTTTATGGTAATCAGAGAGCCCTGCCCTTAAAAATGTCCCATGCCAGCCACATTCTTCCCAGCGGGGTGGGTGGGGGTGAGTTTCAGGCCCCAACTACAGCATTTGCGCTCCACTGCTGGGCGCAAGTGTCAAGACACACTTTATTTTTGATGGCTTCTGAGGTTTAAATAGTTTACGACCCTACAATTGGGAGAGTTCAGGGATTTAGTGAGGATATCATGTAAGTAAAAGATACGTACACATCTCCAAGGAAATTTGAGAGCACAGAGGGAAGAGCTAGGTCTGCAGCTGTTCTCTGAATTAAAGATTGTCTAATAAATTAGACAAATAAAGATTGTCCAAGTCTAATAAACATATACACACATCAGCTTACAAAAAGGACTGTCATGGATGCTATTCTAACCTTTGGAACTCTAGATAGAAAATACTTCTCAGCACTTGATCTGCTATCAAATTTTGCTGTTAAGCCAGATAGATCAAACTTTGTGTTTAACGGCTGAATGCTGAACCCAGAATGCTAATTACTAAATTATAATTTTAAAAACTCAAAGTGAACACTTTGGAAATGGTACTTTAATGTACCTTTTTTTTTTTTATTGCAGGATGACAGAGCAAAGTTAAGCAAGCCTTCGGTAAGTGTGACCTTCTCAGATGTCTCGGTGGATAGAGTTATTTTCATTGTCTTTAATACCTGTCAGACTGAAGGCAGAGGGCTTTTACTTAGCTGGCTGAGGCCAGCACAAGTCTTTCTAGGTAAGATGAATATATAACCTGCTGGCTCAGCAAAAATTTTTATTTGTGTAGACTAGTCAGTATGTTTTGTTAGGATAGCTTGTATGTTATTTTTGTAAGACTCTCAATACTTTTTTCCATCATAAATATCAACAAATATCTTTTGAAGAGCTATTTTCTATAGGTATCACTGTGCTTCTACCTGAAAGAATTGATAAGCCTTATTTTCTAAGAACTTAAAATCTGGTTGAGTAGAGGTCCTATTACTTAAATCTTGGAGGACACTACCCATGTCATCTTCATCTCTGCATCTCTGGGGCATAGTAGGTGTTCAATAAATATTTGTTGGGTGAATTTAATATTAAATATACCCTTTTGACTTATTTTTCCAGAGAAAAGGAAAATCATTCTGGTAATACCAGTTTTATACTCTGGTTCACTAGCCCTTCTCTCTGAACTCACCATGTTACTTACACTTGAAGGTGAATCCAGAGTAAGAATGGATGAGAACAGCTTAAGTTCCTCCAAAGTACAAGCAGGCAAAGTAGCTCCTGGCCTGTAATTAAAAGACTAGGGGGAAAGTTTCTTAAAACAACTAGCAGAAAGTATAATTTTTTTCATTTTGTTGTATATTCTTGGTTTTATTGTCAGGAGCACAACAGCAAGACCGCAGTGAGCTTGTATCATGCCTTGGTGAACTCACTTTGCTGCTGTTACTGCCAAGATGTCTGTACACCAGAATCAAAGCAGTTAATCCAATAATATGAGCATAAAGACTGTTTATCTCAGCATCCCAGATAGTACAATAAAAGTTTTGTGTAATGCAGCTTAGTACAAAGCAATTTCATTTATGTTCTCTCCTTTCCCTGTTCAAAAAAAAAAGACTCAAGTTCAATGTTGGAGATATGAGTACTTCCAGAAGATAAAAAATAGACTTCAGAATTTGAATGGCCTCTTGAACAATTGCTTGGAATCCTTGCTATCAGTTTATTTGATGTTAGCACCTTTTTTGAGGCTACTTTTTAGACAGCTGAAATTCTGTGATATGTGCAGTTTTTCTTTTTTCTCTAAAGTCTGTCAGGGGAAAGGTACATTTTTTTTCTGTCAGGTGTTCAGTATGTTAATAATCTTGGTGTAAGTCATTCAGCTATAGTAAAACAAAGATTTGATAAGGCTCTTACGTGAACTTGGATCACTGCAAGGCCAGCCACATCTCTAGCCATATGCCTGCAAGCAGGAAACACCAGTAGGTCTGAGGCGGTAAACGTGTCTCCCACCATAACTGCTTTGTGTTTGAAGGACAGGCTCCTTTGCTTTCAGAACACATGCATTGTAACCCATACTGTTACATTGAACTCATTGACCATTGCTATTTGTTCTTATTTTCCTATTATAAAGTACTGATCACTTTGATACTGAGTATTTTGGAGACAGAGCAAGTTTACATGCTAAATTCTGGGAATTTCGCTTTTGACATCAAAGAAAACTTTCCTGACAGCATTATGCTAGTGAGAGCTCTCTGTGTGTTAAGGCTGGCTTTCATCATGTTATCATTAGCAGTTGATACATATTTGATCAGCTTGCTGGCTATAGAAGATCTTACTGGAGTTTTAAGAATCACACTAACTTTTTAAAGTAGATATTTTTTACTCTTTTCATAGATTTACTCAAGAAAACTTGAGTATTTACAAAAAAAATAAACCTCTATATTATGTGATATTTTTGCTTAAATTAGAACAGAACTTCAGGAACGTGGGATAGGAACTTGCTGGGTTTTTCGAGAGGCTGTAAGCACATGAAATGCAAGAAAATACATGACCACTTTTCTGGATTTATCTTTCTTATACTTTTAGTTTACCAGAAGAAAAGAGTGTCCTTAGGTATTTCTTTTGTTGTGTGTCATGTATCCATCCATCTCCAGGCTGAACAATGTACACTGTGGTCTGAATTTTTAAAATGTTGCCTGCTTAAAGTATCTAGTTGAATTGTGTAATAAAATGCACCAAAGATTTATTAGCTTGAAACTGCCCAGAGGAAAGCATAGTGTTAAGTTGCCAAATTAAGATATTTGTAGACATAGAAATTAAGCATACCTGTATCTATCAAATTTGCTTACACGAAGGATATTAGTAGTAGCAATACCCTTTCTTGGGTATAGTTTTCAAAGCATGTGTTATATAAATTATTTATTTGGTTCTTACTATATCTTTGTGAGATCCATTGACCTTCCAAGAAGTGAAGACAACTAAGGTTGGAAGTGTTAAGTTCCTTGTTCAAAGTCACACACTCCAGTATTGAGTCTAGCATCGTCTCAGGCTTGTTGGTTTCAGTCTCTTAAGCTGCTTCTGTAAGCTCTCTACTTGACGTGATAGGCATCGAACGTCAGTATTTTAAAGGAGCAAGTCTTGCAACTGAAGGATGGACTAAGTTAAATAAACTTACAAATGAGATGACTTTGATTTGCAAAAGCTTCTTGGGCTTTGCATGCTTTTATATGGAGCTTATCACAACTTATACGTGATTTTACATGACTTTTATAAGTCATTACACGTGACTCAATGATTTAATTGTTAACCTCTTTTCACTGAAGTTGAACCCTCAAGGTGAAGGAGTGTGGCAGAGCCTGTCATAAAAACAATAGTCTTTTCTCCCTATTAATTGCTGACATATTTGATAGTTACATCCCTAAACCCAAGTGAGGCCCTTCAGAGCACTGGCCACTGAAGACAGTGTACTTTTTCATCCCCGCACTAAGTGGTCATTCACACTTGTTTTAACTCTCAGGTATCCTGGTTATAGAGCCAAGAAGATAATAAACAGTCAAAAAAGTTACATGGTTTTCTTAAGTTCATCTCTTCAGAGGTCCATTGTTGCTGGTAGTGATGTGCTTAGCAGCCTTTTGAACATGAGCACTCGCTTGTGGCAACTACAAAGGCGGAGGAGGACAGGCGGGCTGAGTTTCCAGGGTTGTCAGCGTGTCTGGTGAAATGTCCACTCGTGCTCAGTTTAACAATGTGGTGAATGTTCGTGTTTGCCTTCCACGTACTGTTTCAAGCTTAACTTTCTAGTGTGACAATAATATTTTACCTTCAGTGAATTCTTTTGTTTCAGAACTGATTGTCTTCTAGTAGCTAAATAACATTTTTGCATATTTTGATTATTTCTAGCAGTTTTTGTTAACTTTACTCACATATACAAAATTTGAAAAATAATCTTGCTGTAGTTATTCTTGTTATAGTCGCTAAGATTTAGAATTGCTTAAGTAGATATTGTGACGTTTTCTTTGTAAATGATTTATTTTTTTCCCCTACTGTGTCAGGAATCTTAAAGGAGATATTTCAAGGTTGGTGGGTCTCATAAGTGCTTTGCCTGCTCTCCCCTAAGAGGTTTCTGCCTTTTCATGGGAGTTTCTTTAATGTGCTTTGCAGAGTGTAGCTTGGCTTCACTGCAGACAGCTGATTGTTTTGCTAATGCTTTTTTATTTGTGCTTTGAGAAACTGCAGCCATGGAGCTCTCTGATGAAGCTGCCTTATTTACAGCTGCTTTGGTTTGAGGCATTAATACTTTTGCTGGTGTGAAATATTGAAAGAATGCTTCTTAACACATGTTAAGCCCAGAAAAGTTTGTATTTCGCTAGGCCTTAATGTTTCAGCCCTCAGGGAAGTATATACTTCTCCAGAGTAGCTGTCAGCTCACTTTAGTGGTACTTCCCTTAGAGCTGCTCTCAGAAGTGCTGGAAGGTAAAAACAGGGCTTCCTTATTTGGAAGTTTGTTATTGGGGTGACAGTGGCCAGTGGTGAGTGGCCAATGGGAGGCCAGTCTCTGTCAGGACAGAGGTAGAAGTGGCTCGGGAAAAGGTGGTCGAGTGTTAGACAGTTGTTTTTTCTTTTTGGTTGACATGTATTTAATGTAATTTAGGTACACTTTTACATCTATCATATTTGAATGAAATAACTGATGTTTTTATTGAACATTTATTTGTGCTTTTGAAGAATTAAACTGCTCCTCCTAAAGATGGCAGGGGGTTGTGTGTATATGGTGTACATGAATATCTGTTTTCAGTTTCTGTGTTAAAGTATTTAGATACCTATTGTGTGTAGGATATTTTATGTAGTGTATTTTAAAAATTTTCAAATGATCGGGGCTTACGTCCTTAAGTAATTTAAATATAGATAATGCTTACATTTTTTATTCTGAAAAAAAGATGGCAAAATTAAGCATCTTAGTGAAAAGATGTTTATGATGTAATTTTTCCCTTTCAACATTTGTTGAAGAATGCATTGAATAAAATATCGTGATCTTATTTTAAAACAGGTTTTTAGTCAATGGAATAAATGTTTGGACGTTCCCTCTAACATTTCCTCTTATGTTTCAGGAAACTCTTATTACTACTGTTGATTCTAATTCCAGGTATGTGGAGTTTTAAAGTCGCATCGGGTTGCAGGGCTCGTGATTCAGAGTTGGACCAGGGGCTTCCCCATGCGGCTGCCCTCAGCCTGGGTCCCCATGCCCCCTCCCTGTAGGCTTCCACTGCAGACCTGACTGTTAGGGACATTGGTCCCAAACATCAGGCAGCTCCAACTGGGAACACTCTCCACAGCCACCCTAGACCCCGCCCTCTGGCTGCATCCACCCCAAGAAACATACAGCACCGGTAGCATCTCCTTTTCCCCAGGGTGGCCCCTCATATAGCCAGCCCTGTGGCTGCTCCGGTCCGTGGGTTCATCTCCCGACGGACGTTTCCTTCTTTACCTGATACATGTCTGTTTCTTAAACTATAGTGATCACATTTCCCTGAGCACAGCTCAGTTTTCCTTTGTCATTTTTATAAGTTGTCCCCAATGTTGAACGTCTTAATCCAACTGTCACATGACTCATTCTGGGGACTAGATTTCTTCATCGTAGTCCAAGCTCACATTAATATTTTTGGCAGTTCTACTGTATTGATTTAATAGCCTTTTTTGTTTGTTTGTTTTGGACTCAAGCTCAAAACCACACATTTGTATTTGATCCTGTCAGATTTAACTGCCCTGGTCTGTTGCTGTTCTGGAACAGTCTCTGCCCGTGGGCAATACTTCACCTTACTCTTCACTGACATGCAAGTTTCTTTCTAGAGGGAAACTAAAAAACCCCACCAAACCCCACTGAGATGAAAATTACACTTATAATCCATTTGCAATTTAAATCTTTATATTGGACTCGATCTTTGAATGGATTGATATGTGAAGAGTATTAAAGAATAAAGTTTATGATGGAAAATATATGTATACATAGTCTACTTGGATTTGAAAGCCTATACATTAATTTCTGTTTCCTAAGAAATTGAAATCTAAATTAAAGATTCAAATTTAATTTAAATATTAAAATATAAATTGAAGCTTTTCCCAGCTCTCTCCCTGATTTGATCCATAATCTGTAACTTATAGTAGATAAAACTTCCATGCATCAGGACTGAACAAATGTGTAAATTAGGCATTTTTGTGAATTAACACCTGTAGACCACAGAAATAAGTAGTGTTTGGACGTGCTGTTTAACACTTTAAATCCACTAAGCACAGGTTGTAAAGATTAGATTTTCAAAACCTAAGTTTGGGGTATCAGGGGTCTGGTGTTAGTAGCAACTTTAGTAATCATATGGTCCAAACCCCTCAGCTTTACCTGCTCAGGGGAAGTGATTTGCCCTTGGCTGTAGAGCTTTCTGGTGGCTCACCCAAAATGAGAACTTTGGTCTTCCAATTCTCAATTGAGTGCCATTTAAAATTCTTAATTAATATATGTAACTAGAATAAAACATATAAGGAATATTAACTTTTGTTAACTCACAATGCGTAAGCCAGGGTTTATGTCATTGTGGCAAATCAGTATTCTGTCTCGGAAAACTGATAACAGCTCTTTGTGTAAAGTTTATGGAAATAGGTCGAAGTCGAACAGAGTGAGGCATTCGTTTTCTCACAAGGGTGGCAGGGTTTAGGGATTGCCAGTATCCTAGGGCATGCACTCACATCACTTTTAGCAAATTCGAATTGTCTTTTCAGCCAAATTGGTTACAGAAGTAAAAAACAACCCCCCCTCAAAGAAAACAAGAAAAACAGGCCATGGTAATTTTCTGTTAGGAGGTGCAAAGATTTTGAGTTGCCTGCAGTGAACATCATGCAAGCGTCATTGCTCGTTCTGTCTTTGTAGTTGGTGGACCAACTGGGTGATCCCTGCCATCTCAGCACTGGCTGTAGCCCTGATGTATCGCTTGTACATGGCAGAAGACTGAATACCTTCTGAGAAGCCAACACAAGAAAAGATTGCTTTGTACAAGAAGCAAAGCCAATGTTAACCACTTCAACTGACAGAAGCCTTCACCTGAAAAATAATTTCAATATGTCTGTTCAATATGTCTTTCCTCCTGCATTAGAAACAAAACAAAAAGAACTGTCCTAATCTTCCCACATGAACTTCTCAAGTGTGCCTTTTTATTCATTGACTTTATTTTGATGTTTCTCCACTATGTAATTTACTTATAAGCATGATCTTTGAAAAATATATCTGGATTCTAAAATAGGTCGCCATGTTTGCCTGTATGTTTGGTATATAATTGTCTTTGATGTTTAGAATCTCTGATTATTTAGAAGAACTATTTAATGTGGTGTTCATTTAGATCCAAGGAGCCTCAAGTCAAGTATGACTTGAGGTGAGGGAACTGCCTTGAATGTCTCCCTGTGCTGCTGCTTGTCTAGTCGAATACCAAGTGTTGCATGTTTCCAGTGTAGCTGCTTTTTTCAGGGAAACCAAGAAAGGCCCAGGAATTATAGCTTAAGGATTTCTAATAGTTACTCTACTCGAAATAGATGACAAAAAGAAAGTAGCCTACAAGATCTATGAGACTTCATATCTTCTCTGACTGAAAAACACCAGCAATGTAAACAAAAACCCACGAACCGTGAGAGGATATTACAACTGCCCATTTTCTTATGCCAAAGAGGCGCTCAGTTCATAGCTTCTGAAGAATTTAGGAATTCCTCAGAGGGGAAAATTGTTTATGTACTCTTCTAAGGAAATGCTGATTCCCTACTTTGTAAAAACAGATTTGCGGGAGATTGGGGTGCATTTGGAATGTGATTTTTGAAGAAATTTAGCTGCTAGTGGCGAACGGCCAGGGATTCTGTCCATTTCCTCACTGGAACGCTTGTGGATTGACGCAGTTGTCTTATTTCCCACCTGCTGTTCTCTGCCTTCCGCATTGTCATTATTCATGCTTCGTTCCTTTTCAGTGTTGCGACTTGACTGGTGAATGTGTTAGGCCATAAGTAACTGTCATCAGCGTGACTGTTTCCACTGCCATGTGAGCTGACCTACGAGCAAGGGAGTTCTTCAGAAATACCACACTGGAAAGGAATTTTATTCTTACAGAGTACGGATTTTATAATCAATGGCATGTGTGTCACCCTTTGCCTATTTTTGTCACTGAAAGTTGAGCTAATTTGTATTTCAAAATAAATTGCAACACTTGTTCAGGGACCTGTGTAAATATTTCAGTTTTTTTAGGTTGTTGTTTTTAGCTATAAAGGTTCAAATTTTAATACTTTCACAACTTTCTCCGAAATTGGCTATGAAGTGAATCGAACTGGGTGTATCCTATCCTAGACAGTATCGAAGGGATTAATTTATAACTCATTAAGAAGTTGGCTAATAATATGTTTATGTCAAGAATGGTAACAGTTGAACTGTGATATTTTAATTACCGATTCAGCAGTTGGCTGCCCTGGCTCTCTGTTTTTCTTCATGTGTTGTGGAACAACATATGGGATAAAGGAGAAAGAAATAGTTTATATGATATTTTTAACATCGCATTTGTGCAGTCAGAATCTCAAGTAAGATATTTGACGCTTTTTATTGTTTTCCATTAAGAGCGGTAAGGATTTCATGAAGCTATCATTCCTCTTATCTATTGGCTCTTGGAGTGCCTGGAGTTGCTGGAGGCTCTGGGACCCAGTCCCCAGTCCCTGCTCACTCCCGTGTGCGAGCCCATGATGACTGCTCTAGCTGCAGTGGGCATCAGGAAGTGTTTAGGCAACATCAAGTGGAAGTTCTGGAAGCTGATTCTCTCACGAAGGGTAACCTTTCCAAGAGGTGTGCAGACACAGATGGAGTCAAGGGAATCGATTTCAGATCCTCAGCTTCTGTGTGGAATTATGTTTCCTAGGTTTGCGGTGACAAAGTACCACAGACTGGGTGGCTTAAAACAGCAGACATTTGTTCTTGCAGTTTGGAGGCCAGAAGTCCAAAATTAAGGTTTCATCAAGGCCATGCTGCCATGCTCCGGGACTTGGCCGAATCCTTTGCTGCCTCTTCCGGCTGCCAGCCGTCTATCCCTAACAGCACTTGGCCTGTAGCTGCTTCGCTGCAGGCTCTGCCTGTCGTCTCTGTCCTCTCATGAGGACACCAGTCGTATTGTATTAGGGGTCCACCCTCCTCCAGTCTGACCTCGTCTTAACTCATCACATCTTCATGTCCCTGTTTCCAAATAAAGTCACGTTCTGAGGTGCTGGGGTCAGGACTTCAACACATCCTTTTGGGGGACACAAGTCAACCCGTAACATGTTCTTTCCTGAGATTTCTCTCATTGGCTCTTCTTCCTTTACTCCCCTTTAAACTCGGTTCCTCCTCTTCTGCTTTTCAGGAAAGAAGCCACCTTAGCTGCTATGACAGGGTACCATAGACTGGACAGCTTAGACATTTATTTCTCACAGTGCTGGAGGCTGAGAGTCCAAGATAAGGTGCCAGCAGATTTGGTGTCTGGTGTCTCTTCTCATGTCTTCGCGTGGTGCAGAAAGGAAACAAGTGCTCTCAGGACTCTTAAAAGGACACTCATTTTGTTCATAAGGGCTCCACCCTCCTGACATCATCTAATTACCTCCCAAAAACCCCACCTCCTACCCTCGCATTAGGGGATAGGGTTTCCCCATAGGAATTTTAGGGTGATACTGTGCCAGAGGCCTGTTCCTCATCCACCTGAATTTTGTGCCTTGCCCCAGGGTGTGAAAACCTCTCTCAAACATGGTACGTTGAAAACACTGGAGTCTGTGAATCTTTAATTGAGACACTTCTCCAAGGAAGGTACTGTAACCTCAAGGGCTTTGGGCTTTTCTTCCTCTTTTGACGTGTACTTTGTTGATGGTGAATCATAGAGTAGGAGAGGTCAGTTTGGACTTTTTGGGGTGGTTTGAGTTTAGATGGGTTAGACAGCAGCAGGAATGATGGTGTCTTTTTCACCATGCATCTTCGAGGAATGCCTCCCTCCTGGGGGAGTGTCCTGGGAGACCAGAGCCAGATAAAATATGAATTAGTTTTGTGATTTGGGTCTGCAGAAAATCAAAATTTTTATTTCACTGGTGTGGACACGTTTCTATGGTAGAGAAGTGTGATAGGGTGACAAAAGACTTGCACAACTGTTTTTCATTAGGATAAAACCCTGGGGAGAAATGGAAATATGAGGTCAAGGAGAAAAAGGAACAGTGTAAAAGTTCTGTCTGCTGAGAGCTGAAGCATTTTTTTTATAAAAGGGTAGTGATAGCAAATTGCACTGAGATTTAAATTGCACTAAATATACTTAAAAGAATGATATTTCAGATTTGTTTTAAAATGTCAATAATTATGCCAGAATCATACCCTTTGTAAGTATTTTAAATCATGAGGAAAGATTTTCAAGAGCAACTGAAAGTTTTTCAAAATTCCTGTAAGGGCAACTTCAGCAGAAAGTGTGGGGAGCCTGGTCTTCTCTCCTGGCGCCCTTCTCTGCTCTTGTTCCCTGCACGCCTGTCCTCACTTCCTTTTTTCATGGTTTGGCCACAATATGAAATCAGATAATTTTAAAACATTGATAGTGTATATTGAGTGAGATTATGGGCTATGTGCTTCATTTTAACATTAGGCTGCCTGACTGTTTTCATTTCTTTCAAAATATTGAAAATTGCTTTTTATTTGGATTTAGATTGTGAAAGGCTTCAGCACATGGCCTGGCTCACATGACACGTTCAAGGATTTGAGTTGGAACTAAATTGTGAATTGTGTTTAATATTTTCCATGCTTAGACGTCTGACTTTTTTGAAGATCCTCGCTTCCTGACTGTCAAGTTAGAAACACTGAATCTGAAAATATTGTTTTTAAATAAAGGTAACACATCTTTGATACTATAAAGCAGGGATAAAATGGAAAACGCCCACTCTTTCAGGAAGACATCTGTTGTACTGAAGTATGAAGTCATGCCTGGGCAGAGAGGAAGACGCGGGAGTCTTAGCGCTGTCGGAAACCTGGTTCGACTGCTTACTAGTTGTGTAACTTCTAGAAAGTTAACCTTTTGGAATCTTACTTTCCCATTTACATAATTCATGAGCAGTGTTTCCTAGACCTCAACAAGAAGGGTCCCTACCCACTTAGCCCCATCTAGCCCCCTGGCCATGTCCCCCTCCCTGTGGGCTGGGGAGCCTGTGTCCCCCTGGTACCCACACACGTGGCCCAAGCCTGCCTAAGTGTCTGCGTGGGTCTCCCCAGTCAGTCCTCCCAGGGGTCTCTCAGGCTGCAGGTGTGTGCACATCAGGGCCAAAGGGTGGCTGAGGGCTGGTAGTCTTCAGGGAGGACAACCTGATGGGCAGGCTGGGGAGTCCAGGGTGCTGCCCACACGGTCGTGCTTGGGCTCCGCAGTGTAGGGTGGGGCTCGTGTGGGGATGGCAAGGAGGCCTGGGGTAGGGGCTGATTCTCCTGGGGCTGCCACCTGGCACAGGATATTGATGAATTTGAAAATTCTAAATTCAAACTTGGCCTTTCAGATCATTTGTCAAAGTAGGAGGTTGGGACATATTTAGCAGGCTTGTCAGCAGCTTTGTAACATGTAAACACTCAGACGCGTGGTGTGTGCCCCATGGATGTTAGGGGACGGCAGATCTTAAGGTTGCTGTAAGGATAGAAACACAATTACCAGCAAGCTTCAGACATAGTCCAGTCTCACCAAGATCTGCCCAGGCCGTTAACTTCTGTTCCCCACTGTATTCTCAGAGCCCGGTCCAGTTCTTGGGACATACAGGGTGTTTGTGGATTGAATAACTGCCACCTCCAATCTGTTTCCAATCTCTTGTTCCCATCATGATGGGATTACTCTTCCAGAGATACCACTGTGATATCACTCTTGTCCGCAAGCCTTGGTGACGGCACCAAGTTGAAGGCAGCACCGAAGCACTCTGTAGACTTCTCTCCTGTCCCAGAAGGCCAGGAGGTTCTGAGAACTGGAGGACAGGAGGCTCATTCTGAGTCTGTATATTGGAGCACAGGAACCTGTAGACTCCAGTAGTTTCTCAGCATGGCAGGAGGCGGAAAAAAGATGTTATCTGACGGAGCTCCAATGTTCTTAGCACACCAGATCCCATGGCTTGGGAAACACTGAAAGGCCAAGGTAGGGCCTAGATGTTGGCGTCTGCCCAAAAGAGGGTGAGGGAGTGTGGAAGGTTATCAACAGCAAACACGAAGGTGGGCGGGGCCACCTACATGCTCAGAGGTCAGGGAAGGTCTGTGCCTTTGGACCTGAGTGTGATAAGCCGCTCAGTTCCTCTTTATCTCTGCGGAGCTGCAGTGTCTCCCGAGTTCAGCACGCCCCAGTCCTGCGTCTCTAGACCCTTCCATGCTGCTAAAGTCCACGTTCTTGGCAATGTGCCCAGTGCCTAACAACCTTTTAATCAAACTCTATTGGTTTAGGCGCCCCCAAGTGACACCCCCCCCCCTGAGAAAATATGGATTATTTCAGCTTCAAGACTTGCCACTGACACGTAGCAATAACTAAAGGAAGCGCTTTCTCTCTCCTGTTGGTGTGGAGTATTCCGAGGAGACGTGATTTAGAGCAGCTAAGTGGTTTTGGTTGAAGTTTTCATATGTTAGAGAAAATAAAATCCTTTGAGGGAGTAGAGTTTTGCCCTTTATCTCCAGTGGTTCTTCATGTTTCCCTTTATTATTTTCCAGAATCATCTCTACTAAGAATTATGCCCATTTGTGGCTGGTTCCCTGTATGTTTCAAGTTCAAACTAGATTCTATACTCTTTCATTTCTGTCCTTGTGAAGCTCTTCTCACCCAGCAAAGCTGTAGCTCAAGGCTGTCTCACTGTGTCCCTCAGTTTGAAGCTCTCTTCTCTTTGGGATTGCAGAAGATCTAGTCTTCATCAGTTTCCTGAGGCTGTGACTTTGGCAGGAATAAAACAGCAGGCCTGATGGCATTACAGCTTTATAAAAAGTTAATTCAGTGGTGCTCCTGGATTTCCTTTCTTTTCTTTATGATTTCAGGTTAGCTGTCTTCTCTCCCTAGTTTTAGAATGTAGTAGAACCCCCTTCACTGTATAGTTGGAGGGTTGATTACTCACAGTCAGGTAGAGTAGAAAATCATAACCATTTTATTTTATCTTAAGTTCATTTGAATATTAATTCACTTGCCAAGAGCTTTTCTTTGAGTGTGGATCTCTGGACTTCCTTGTCCATAATGCATCTTTTAAAATTCCACTTTCCTTTGTTTTATGGTGGAATCAGAACCTAAAGAAGCTTCCAGAACTATCTCGCTGCTGTTGAATTCCTAGAGTTTCAGAATTTTCTACCTGGTCTTTTGTAGTTGCTGTGCCTGTGCCTAAATAGTCACTTTAACATCTCCTTTATCAAAACTTACAGAAGCATTCAGCATAGTCGTTACAGTCTTTATGGGAACATCTCTCCTTTTGCAATTGTGTATTTTTCAGGTTACATAATACTCAATTAGTGTAGTTGTAATCACATATAAAACTAAGCCAATTGTGAACAAATACACTAACAACAAACCAGCTAGAGCAGGAGTGTGTGGGCGACCGAGAAGGCAGACTTAATTGTGCACATCAGTCTGTCATGGGCAGTGGCTATTTGCATCTCAGAGGACATGGAGACACACAGTTAATCCGGCGAGTAGATTGAGATGAATCGATGGAGCTTCTTCTGTAATTCATG
This sequence comes from Cheirogaleus medius, assembly GCA_008086735.1. Classification (NCBI taxonomy): domain Eukaryota; kingdom Metazoa; phylum Chordata; class Mammalia; order Primates; family Cheirogaleidae; genus Cheirogaleus; species Cheirogaleus medius. The sequence continues at coordinate 51,410,020 of VBSM01003157.1, read as the reverse complement.
CTGCTGAGTCTAGGCTATTGATTTGTTCTCCCCTATCTCATGCTCACATTATGCATTCCTATTTGTATAATTCTTGGTGTTTTGTGCATTCTGTGAGAGTAGTAGTTATCGATCAGTCTTTCAGAGAATCCCAAAGAAAGGTCTTTCTAGTAGCTTCTGGCTCAGCTGAATGGCAATCAGGCTTAAACAAGTGGCACCTCGGAGTTAGAGTAGCCAAACTCAGCTTCAAAGAGCAGCTCCAGGGCTCCTCAGACACCCAGAAATTACATGAAACATTTTGTTCAATTGTGCATTTTTCTGAGAAGAATATTAATAACTTTTTAAGTCCTTAAGGGGTCTGTGATCCCACAAAGATCAAGAATTACTAGTAATGAGTGACTCTGGCCTTTCAAAGGAAGAAAAGCACTTGGTAATCCCAGGGATACCTTTGGCTACTGAGCTGCTGCTTCCGACTGAACGGAGCCCTTGAGAAGAGTTCATTAAGAATGAAGGAAAAAAATCACCCCTTTTCAGTTGCCAACTATTCCTAAAATTAGCCCCCCAACTATGCACTGAGCAACTACTGTGTGCTGGGAACCATTCTTGGCCTGGGGACACAGCCCAGAACAGGTGCCCACAGTCCCTGCCCTTGGGAAGTTGTGTTCTAGTGGGGAGACTTTCAAACAACAGGTAAGTGAAGAAACAAAGGTGGAACATCAGTTAGGGAAAAGTGTTATGAAAAGGATAAAGTCGGGGAGATCCTCTAAAGGCAGGAGTGTGACTTTAGTTAGGGTGAGGAGTGCCTCTGTGAACTGGGAACATCTAGGTGGCGACCTGCATGAAGTATAAGAGTGAGCCAGGGAAACATCTGATGGAAGCGTTCCCGAGAGCAGGAACTGTGTGTGCAAAGACCCCGGGTCAGTGGGAGCCTGGCATGTTTGAAGAACAAGGAGGCCCACATGGCTTCAACAGACACTATCTGATTTATATTTAGAGGAATCCATTTGGAGATTATAGACTACGGGTGGCCAAGAGCAGGTTCAGGGAGGCCGCTGGGTAACACTTCATTAAGCCTTCAAATAAATACATGTATTTATAGAGAAATTCATTTTTAAGTATGTAAATTTTTAAAATGGGAATTTTTATTATAGAATTATTCCTTTTATACATATTCACAAAAAAGCACAAATCAGAAATGTGTAAGAAGAAATGTATATACATTATTAATAACAGTCACTTGATGGCCACCTAAAAATAACGACTAGCAGAAATCTGTCCATAGCAACAAGCACAGGGCTACATCATTATTCAATGTAATCCATTATGTACCTTTTTTTGTGTGTGTGGCAAAACGTGTGTTTTTAAAGGGAATTAGCAGAGTCTAAACCCTGGCTACTCAAAGTGTGTTCTGCAGGACCCATGGCAGCTTTTTAGGGGCATAAAGTCTTGGCTCACCCTGAAGTCGGAGGAGCTCTGGCCTGACCAAGGTTTGCCAAGGGGCCTCGGAGGAGCACCCCACTGCTCAAGGGGGTGTTCCCTGGGCTCTGGTCTCGTGCCATGTGCTCTTCTCTATTCACCCTCCTTGGCCCAAACCAACTGCTGTTACACTGTCAGGCATCATCCTGTGACTCCGTTGTCATTCCGAATCTCTTATCCATTCATTCATGCAGCTTCAGGAGACATTTCCATACGCCAGTACTTGTAGAAAGCACTGGGGACACAGGACCATCACAACACTTTGTCTTGCTCAGCGAAGGTTCTAGAAACAGACCAGGATATCTGGGGGGTGGGGTGGCGGCGCTCTTTAGTCTGGGTTGGAGATGCGGTTCGAGAGTCCTCATCACTCGTGGACAGTCTCAGAAGCAGGCTGGGTGCTGCGGTCCCCGGGGAGAGTGTGTGGAAGGAGAAGAGCAGAGCGCTGGGAAGGACGCCAGACAGGGTGAATGGGGCGCAGCCTGGGGGGAGCTGAGCCGAGGCAGGGAGGAGACGGGAGGGTGTCTCAAAGCCGTGGGGGACCCAGCCACCGAGTCAGTGTGCTGGGCAGGGCCGTGGCCAGGCGTGCCAGGGCCCTCAGCTCATAGCACAAGCAGGACTGGGAACCTGTTGCCTCCGCTGTAAAAACAGCAGTAGGGGCCCAGGTGACTGCCAAGACCCCAGACGAGTGCGTGCCAGTGCCTAGCTCCTGTCGTTTGCCTCTGCGGTCCCTGTGCTTACCCAGGGTGCTGGGGTCGGGACTGGAAGTTTCCCCTGGAACAGCAACAAAAGTCACCACAGTTGACGGATCCAGGGCAGCCCCTAGGGACAGAGGAGGGGCCGGTAGGAGCTCTCTGGCCACCTGCGGTGACCTGGAGGAAAGAGATGGGTGGGAGGTGGCCCTTTATTTCATTTTGATTTGAAAGGTGGAAGAGTCATGTGCAGAGGCCGAGGCTGTGGGAGACAGGGGCATCTCGGCAGCCAGGGTCCCGGGAGCCCCGCTGGCCTCCGAGGAGGAGAGTCCTTCATTCTCCACCCTGGAGGGCTGAGGAGGCAGGAATGCCCCGATGTTGGGAGCAGGAAGAGAAACTGAAATGTCGTGCCTGCTGTCTTCTTTTCCTGAAGCCACCGACCGAGAGGGGGAAGGCGGGGAGGTGGTGGAGGAGAGAAAGGAGAGGGTTGTGACAAGTGCTGTAAGGAGCGGAACAGAGTTGGCAGGACCCTCGGAAGGATGTGGGGTCTTACCGAGAGGCCTAGTGGAGCAGAGACCGTGGCATGCGGTGCATGCCTGGCGTCTGCAACTGGGGCACAAACACCCTTGTCCAGTGTCTGTTCAGAGACCAGCTTGGGGCTCTAGGTGCTGCATTAGCAGGAAGTCCAGTCCCTTCCTCCCCGAGGGCGTCCTCCTTGGGGTGGCTCTAGCCCCCAGGGGCCTCACTGAGTCCGAAGGCTCATTCCGTTCGTGCTCATCCTAGCACCAGCAGTGCGTGGTGGGCATCTCTTCTTTGCTGCCACATATCCGTTCCCCCTCTGGCAACAGCACCCAGGTGTGACTCTGGGGAGACCTGCCTCCCTCACACTCAGCTGTGTGATACGGGTGGGACTGACTCCACTCTGGGAGCAATCAGCTTCAGCTAAAAAATATCCCATCTCCTGGCCTCAGTGCGGTACTATTCCACCCTGGCTGAACCAAGGAGGCAGAAGAGACTGGGAACGTGAACCTGCTTCCCCCTTCTGTGTGCACTATGGGAAGAGATGGCTTTTCTCCCCTGGGTGGGTGAGGGGGGTAAAGATGCATGTCTGGAGCTGCTGCTGCCATTTTGATACCATGAGGTATCTTGGGTCCCTCTGGGGTGGGGACTTGTGGAGATTGAGGCTGAGCCTGTCCACATGGAAGGCAGATTAGAAACACTGGGAAAACACTGGAAAAATCCAAGTCCTTGGAGATAACCAGCTGAGCTGCTGAATCATGCCTCTCTTGAAGCCAGATCTACTGTGAGGCTTTTTATTAGGTTGAAAGCATATGGTATTGCTGATAATTTGACGAGTGTTGACCTATAAGAATGGCAGTTTCTTTTGGTTCAACCTGAGAGTTAAAAATCATTTCCCTTAATAGTCTAAGACAATCTTAGGTGGGTTTTTCATCAGTTGCAACTCAAAGACTTCCAGCTCATACAACCTGGAATGTAGTCCTGCCCCTGAGGAAGGGGGGGTGGTACACCAGGAGATCGGGCGGCTGACTGCTCCACAGCCTGTCTCTGTGTGACTGTGGCTGCCCTTGCTCCTCTTGCTGCGGAACGTGGGTGACACAAAGAAGTTTGCTGCTGCTGGGACAGCCACTGGCCCGAGGAGTCAGATTAACTGGCCCCGGATTTCCCACAGAGCTGGTCTTGACATTCCCCGGGGAGTCTGCCCAACCTGGGTGCATTATCATTGTGAGCCAAGTCCTGCTCAGATCAGGAAATGGGAGTGGGTTAACCCTCAGCGCCCACTTCATGTGGGGTACGGCACAGCCTCCGCCATCAGCCGTGTCTAATGTGTGTTAGGTTGGCTTAGGGTGGGACCCACGTACTGCGGTTAATGGAGAACTTAGTGATTACGGAGCCTGTGAAACAAAAGCCTCAGGAGTCCGGAGAGTCCGACCACAGACAGCTGCAGCAACGAAGCCAACGCCCGGCATTCCTATCCTCCCTGATAAGGATGAAGCTCCCCCCTCCCCTATCTCTGCAGGTGTTGCTCACTCCCCCTGGGAAAACCCTCTACAAAACCCAAGGCTTTCCCCTCCCTCCTGGTGGATGCTCTTTGGCCTCCACCCCTCTGCACCCAGGTGCTCAAATAAACAGCATTTTGCTACAGACGAATCTTCGTGTGTCTCCCTCTCGGCTCCAGACCTAACAATGTGGACGTTCCCTCACCTTAAACATCAGCATGGCCTAAAATTAATGCCTTTCCATAACTTTTCTAGAGGACAGATCGAAGGGAACTCGACTTGCAAGCAGATATTTGCATTTTTTAAAACTTTGTTTGTGTTTGCGAATGGCTAGAAGGGATTTGGATATGGGGAGGTAAGACTCATGCCAGTTTTGTAGGCCAAAGTGTTTTTCTAGGTTAGAATACACGAGATTTAAACTGCTTGTTGCTTGACTGGTTTCTCTTTCATCAAATAAACTGTAGCCTGAACTTGAAGTCACAATTAAGTAGTATTAACATATCAAGTTTCATCATGTTTTGCTTTGTTTGGAGGAGAGGAACCATGTGGGAGTTTGCATACAGCTCTCCTGTGTGCCGCTTATCTGCTTATAGGCACTGAGAACCTCCCACAGGGAGCTGTCAGGCAGCTGAGTTCCTGGGCGGGTGGCAGGACCGTGCTTGAGGCAGGCCCCCTGCAGCCCTCTCCAGCCCTCGCTGGAAACCACCTGCTTCACGAGCATCAGGGGAAGCTCTGGCTTTTCTCAGTCGGACAAATGTCAGCGGAGGCCCCCGGGCTCCTTGCGTTCCCAATCATCAAAGAGTACCTTTAGCCAACAATGCGGTGAAACACATGCTGACAAACTCTCAGAGCCCAAACTTTCCAATCAATGGACATTTCAGGGTTCCACCGTCAAGACAGAGAGAGTCAAGTCAGCTCTGTTAGTTAGTTAAACATTGTCACCTGTTCCTCCCACTGGTGTGTTCCAGACTCTGACCCCAGAAAAAAGTTCACACACTCCTTCCTGAGCCAAAGCATATAAAGGCCAGCTTAGCTGGTTGGTACATACCCTGTTGGGTAATCACTTCCATCGTAAGGGCTGAAGTTCAAGTAGCTACTACCGATGCACCCCATTTCGAAGGGGTGCAGCGTAAAGCACTGCATGGGGTTTTACTGCGACGGTCAGAGTCTGAGAATTCTTAGCATTTGCCTTTTCGATGTGGAAATTGGATTCCCCACGATTGTGCCTCCTCGATGTTCATGTGAAGACAGCTGCTTTTTGTCCTCGTGTGGGCGTGAAGGGAAGATGACCAGTGTAACATAATAAGCAAGATTTATGTTGTAATTTTGCATGTGTTGCCACCAAAATATTATTAGGACTCCCTGTGACACAAACCTTTCACCGGTTGCTATCAAGACAGAATCAACTGAGCTCTTTTTGGAGAGAAATGTGCTGGGAAGCCCTTCTGGAAACCTTTTCTCAAAATCACGCAAGCTTCTATGGCAACGTGGAACCTCACTTATTAACAGCCGTCAGTCGCCAGTAGAATAAAACATATAATAATAAAATAGCTAATAACAAAACCTGTGCTACAGGCCACATGAATTTAGTCAGGTATTTAGAGACCTGACGCAAGGTTGACCTGTGTCACTGTCGACCTTCCCTGGGAAGTCCAGGAAGAGGACCAACGAGGGAGGTGTCCGACGTCCGACATATGTGTTGCTTTGGATGCCGTGTGGTTAGATGGCAGTTACTCTGGCCTGTTGGTTATATTGGGTCCGAGTTAGGGGCTGTTTCTTATGGTAGAACTGCTGCCGAATGGCTTCTTCATTGCATCTGTTCAAAACCCACCGAATGGGCATATCGGGGGTGCCGAGTATTCCCAGAAAAGAATCTTGCTGTGATGGGCCATCCCGTGGATGGAGTTTCTGGTAGACAATACCTTTCCCTCTAAGTACAAACTACAGGAGTTGTGGTGAGAAAGGGCCCTCATTATGGATTTTATACATTAAATACTAATAATTTGTTATAATTTACTAGATGGCCACTATTTAAATTAAAAAATCTATTTCAATAAGTATATTAGTTTGCTAGGGCTACCACACCAAAGTACCACCAGTTGGGTGATTTAAACAACAGGAATTTATTTCCCCACAACTCTAGAGGTTAGAAGGCTGAGCCCCAAGTGTTAGCTGGTTCCTTCAGAGGCTGTGAGGGAGAATGTGCCCTCCTCTCTCTCAGCTTCTGGCGGTGGCTGCGATCTTTGGGGTTCCTTGGGTTGTAGGAGCATCACCCCGATCCCTGCCTTCATCTGCATGTGGTGTGTCTGTGTCCAAATCCTTTCCTTAAGAGGATTCTAGTCATGTTTAATTAGAGCCCGCCCTACCCCAGTACGACCTCACCTTAACTGATTGCACCTGCCCGGACGCTGTTTCTAAATTAGATCATATTCTGAGATACTGGAGATTAAGACTTCAACATGAGAGCTTGTGGTGGGGCAGGGACACAGTTCAATCCATAACAATAAATAAACCTATTGGGCCAGATATTCAGGGGTAATGTGTCCCAAGGCCCATTTTTAAAATTAATTAATTTCTTTGAAGCACAAAGGTGCTGTTCCAGAAATTGGTTCTACCACTAATAAGGGAAAGAAAAAACAATGAGAAAGAAATACGCCCTGATCCAGACGCATGTTTCTATTCTGGCAAAGTGGCGTCGTGCCAACAGTCAGAAGCCTACTCACGGCAGAGGGTGCTGCCCGAGCCCTGTTGACCCCGGCGTTGTCTTGGAGGGCATGGCGTGGAGCCACCCACCCACCTCCTTCTGCTCTACCTGGGCCTGTGTGGTCCTCATAAAAAACAGGTAAACAGAGAGCAGGCAGGTATAAAGGGGAAGCAAGTGGAACAAGACCGCCACTGCAGGGTGAGAGGGTGTCACCTGGGCCACAGACTGGGAAGCAGTAGAGCCTGGCAGAGTGAAACCAGGACAAAATCCCACACCTCTGTGCTGTTAAATCTTTTCAGGGTGGTTTGGGCCAGAGGTGGTTTTCCCCAGCTCTGCTGTTCCTTCTAAGTTGAAAACCCCACACCTACTTGGCAATCCCTGCAGGTGACTCAGCACCTAGCTGGAGCTGGGTGTTGCCCAATGCACCGTGTGGCTAATGGCAGGGTCTGGGCCCTCTCTCTGTGGGCAGTGGGCATCAGGTAGGTGTCCAGCAGCTGTAGGTCCTGAGGTCGTCCTTCATCAGCTGCATTCAGACGTTCGAGTCTTTACCTGGGGAAGGGGCATTTGCAGTAAATGGAATGTTACATATGTTTGCCTGTGCTGAGTTTGTGACAGAGAATGAAACATGACAGCTCTCCACTCATGTGCCCACTTCTCTCTTAAGATCACTTCTCAAGACAGTGACGGGGTAGGCTTTCTAATAGCTTAAAAAGAGACTCATCAGAATTTCCTTTTCACTCCAGAATTTTGGCCATGTTGATTTTAAGACACAGAACTGGAGTCAGGGCATCTTAAAGAAGAGGTAGGGGAGCGGACAGTGGTGTGGGGATGGAGCCGGGCCGGGAGCCTGCAGCAGGAGGGCCAGCTCTGGGGCATGTTTCTCTCTGCCCCTCTGTTACCCTGCGGGGCTACTTGCTCAGTGACTTTGCTCCCCACCCCCCCACCAGTCTTTACTTCCTCTTGCCAGGAGGCTTTGCACGGATATTGGCAGGAGCTAGTCTTTCTGGCTTGGCTAATGATCCGCCAGAGCCTCCTGTGCCCAGGAGGAGCTGGTCCTAGTCATGTGGTCCCCGAGGCCCAGTCGCGACCCTGTCCCCGAGCCTAGTCCTCGGCTGCTCCTTGGTGTGTGGCCCTGCCTTCTAGGGGTATTTCAGAAAAGTGTGGAGACCTTTTCATCTTCTGCTGTAATTGTACCCAAGCATTTACCTATTGAAATAAATAGTATTATTTAATTATAAATTGCCTTCATTTCATTTTTTCCTTATATTAGATGTAGGTCGTTATGGTGATTCTTTTGGAAAGTATGTGTCACTTGTATCATCTATGAATCTCATTTCAGATTAAGATGGTATTACCAGATATTAATCTTAAAAGCCTGATCGTGTGGTCTGGACCATGAGAGCCGTGACTGATGTGTTTGTTACATGTGAACAGGAGGTCTTTTCTTCCAAAGAACGATGACATCTTTTCTCATGTTTTGGGTGTTGGTCCCTAACTTTTTAAAAACCTATGGCATTTGGGGAGACTCTTCTGCTAGACTCTATGATAAACCTGTAAGTCACAGGTGCTGGGTGCAAGGTGAACCCTGCTCACCCCGTGCGAAACTGAGCGGGGTGAAGTCGGTGTGTGGAGGTCACGCAGGGCTGCAGAGAGCATCTGGTACTGACTGTTTTCTTGCTCTTTCTTATCAGTGTGCTGGTTGTTTATTTGCTCCTGATTTCTGCACTGTAATTTAGACCTTTGATACAGGGGTTGGTCACACGTTATCATATACCCCGGTTCAGAGTGGGTGCAATTTGTTGGGCAGGGAAATAGCCCGTGAAGAGTCTGGTACAGAATTCAAAACAACTTTGCTACACACTGTCCTTAAATTTGTAATCTCCGTCGTCTTCTGGCTCATCTCTGCATGCACGTGGGGCAGTTTTTCTATGGAGTGTTGTGCTTCATTGCCCAGATACATTGCGAGCCATCTCCCCTTTCTAACATCTGTCTGTGTGCGCCCACGGCCGACCGAGTCGTCCCCATTCCCTCACACCTGTGGGAAGTGTTAGTAAAGTCTCCTACGCCTTCCGACGTCAGGTGACCAGGCACTTTTCCTTTCAACACACTGGCTCTCTGTCTCACCTTGCCCACAGGTGCCACAGACGTGCGCTTTGGAGGTCCTTGCCGTGGCCGTGTCCACCCCACAGAGCCGAGTGTAAATTCCAGGTGCCCTCTGTGAACACCTGATCCAGGTGCTCAGGTGTGTCGAGGTTCCATATGTCCGTCTCCAGCTCAAACAAACCCACGTCATGGTCGCCTCTCTGCTCCCGGTGGATGCCCCGCAGCCAAGCGAGGCTGCTCCCCTGCCCGCGCCTCTCCCCGCTGCAGGGGCAGCATCCTACCGAGCCTGCTCTACAGCACTCACGCCCAGCGCACCCCTGAAAGCCTGGGACGGAGCGGGGGGCCCAGACATTCCCTCAGGGAATGCATCACCTGTACACCAGGCTCCACCCTTTGCTCTGTGCCTTCCCGGGACAGAAAGGTGTGTAATGATCCCTGCCACCTCCCAGCACTGTGTGCTAAGTGAGCGCCACTCACCCGTCATCCCACCGAGCCCTCACGGCAGCCCTGAAAGGCTCATGGGGTTCCTCATTTTCAGACAAGGAAATGCCAACTCAGCAGAGTTAGTAACTTGCCGAAGGCCACTCAGCAGTAAAGGGACCGTGTTTGGCCCGGGTGTCTAATTCTGGCCTCTTTGCTCTTGTCACCTTGCTTCTTCAAGGCGCAGGCTCCAGGGTGCCTGGCTTTACTTCCTGCATTCGCTTTTCCCTCCGATGTCCAGCGGCCTCACACGCGCTCCGTGCCCACCTCTTCTCAGGCTTCTCAGAGCTGGCGTACAGGAAGGGAGCGCACAGATGTCTACTGCGCGGGTATAAACGGATCCGGTCAGGTCTGGCTGAATGTTGAGGTGCCGCTTGCCAGGAGAGCGGCATGGCACAATCCCTCTAGCTGTCGGTAGCCTGTAGAGTTTCCCTCGTCACTCTGGGTAAGGCAGATATGTTACTGTGAGTTGAGAGGGAGGTTGATGGTCTACGCTGTATTTGGAGCTACATTTGCACGCTGAAGTTACACTGAATTCACTTACGATAGGGGAATATATGGGTTGAATTATATCTAGGTTGAACCTCCAGTTCCCGGCAATGAGACCTTACTTGGAAATACGGTCGCCGAAGGTGTAATTAGGTAAGATGACGTCATACTGGAGTACGATGGGCCCTAATGCAATGTGACGAGTGCCCTTATAGGAAGACTGCCACCTGAAGACAGAGGCACACAGAGAACACCATGCGACAACAGTGTAGAGACTGGAGTGATGCCGCTGCAGGCCAGGAACACCAACGGTGGACGGCAAACACCGGAAGCTCGGGAGACGGGGAAGGACCCTCCCCTGCAGGTTTCAGAGGGGCTTGGCCCTCACGACGCCCAGATTCCAGAGCTCTCTCCTCTAGAACCAGAGAGAATCAATGTCTGTTGTTTAAACCAACCAGTTTGTGGCATTTCGTCCCTGCAGCCCTAGGAAACGAAGGCAGGAAAGAAACAGGATGTGTCCGCTTGGAGACAGCTGGTCAGGCTCTGAGCTGTCATTTTCCTGCATAATTACTGGGTCTTTAGCCACATTGTGCCTGTACCTGTGGATCTTGGCCTCACACCGTATCTAGATATCAAGGAAAAAAAAGATTAAGGTAAAGGTGTCAATTAAATGAAAATGAACACAAAAAGTGATTTTAAGATTTGTTTTGTTTAAAAGTCTGTAAAATGAACTGAGGATTTTTTTCCCCCATGATAAGAATGCTACCAATGCAGATGCTCTGTGGTAATATGAATCATCACAGAGAACACAGTTTACCAAAAATGAATTCTGGCCAGGCACACGAGGGAAGACTCTGTAAACTCCTTCCCAGCCTGGCGAGAGGACTTCGGTTTTCTTGCAATAAAAGTGCACCAGCTCATTGGTGCCCGGCCCGCCCAAGAAGCCCAGCCTTCCTCCCACTGACCCTTGTGTCACGGCTCCTAGAGGCTTCTCCTTGGTTAGAAAAGCAGTCTGCCCTGCCTCTTTCTGCCCCTTCCCTTGGATTTTTATCACCCAATAAATGGCACAGTGGGAACATGCCCTTTCTCTCACATTTCTCAGCAATGCATCACCCACCAGTTCGCTATGCGCTGGGCACTCAGTAATTTTTCCTGAGCTAAACATGCCTCATACGCTATGAGCTAATTGACAACCAGACATGTCCAGCATGCGGGAAATTCCATAAGTCACCCCGGTTTCTCCAGCAAGCAAATGGCAATACAAACGGGGGGGAACTCTGATGGGTTAAATACTCTTCAGAGATCTATCCATCAAGTAGAATTGGATCAGCCTTGCTTGTTTAGATCCCAATTTAAGCAAAGTATAAAAAGACACTTTTAAGATAATTGAAGAAAATTAAGCCTAGGCCGGGTACCATAAGGTGATGATAGATAATTAGATCATTCCTTTAAGGTTTGATTGGTCAACCAGCAGCAGGGCTGACCTGAAGGGATATTTTGGAAAGTAACATGCTGTTAGCTCACGCTAAAGTCTGGGTTACAGGTCACAGCATGTCCCTCATTCTTGGCAGCTCATCACTTGTTGAAACCGAAGGAGTGCTGGATTAGGAGTTGGGAAGCGGGTTTAAATCTAGATTTTGCCTTTAATTCTAATTCATTGACCTTGGACAACAAGTCACGTAACATCTTTGGGTCCCAATTTCGTCAGTAGTAAAATATTGCACCAGTGACAAGCAGTATTTTGTTGCATATGAGCCAGTTTAAGAAAAACAAGGTCGATAGATGTCCTTTAGAAAAGAAGAAAAGAAATGGTAACCTTTGAAATCAATAATTGCAATACTGTATCTGCTGTTGAACTTCAATTTGTGATCTCTTTCTCCTGAAATTCGATCGTGCGTTGTATTTAGATGGCTCATTAATAGTCAAGTTTATCTCTAAGACCTCTTCCAGCTTTGTAAGTTTGGCTTCCACTATTCTAACCTCATGTAGTAGCTAGGGTTTAATTTGACATCTTTGGAGATGCTTGACGGGTCTTGAAAATGATACATATGTATAGTGTTGCAGAAAGTTGTTTTAAATCTGTGATCTGTGTTTACCTTCGTGCTGTTCTCGGTGTGACCGCCGGTACTGAGAGGCGTCTGGTGGGTGGGACGGGAGTGGGCGAGACTCCCAGCCCCCGCTTCAACTTTAAACCGAGCAAGTGCACATTCGTCTATTTTCTGTATTAAATGGATCCACTGCGTCCAGAACGTGGCATTGGGAACGATGACCTTATCTGACATAAATATTTGCTCGTTTGATTTTTCCCATGTCACCTTTTTCTTTCCTCCTGTTGTTTATTCACATTCGGTAGTTCTATTTACAAGTCACAAGAGTTTATTCTGATCCTCATTCAAAGTCTTAAGAATCCACACACACACCAGGGCTGTTTGAGCACAACCTACTTTATGTGCATTGACTGTGGTCGTCCTGACCCTGCCTTGCAGGGTGCTGGTCCTGGCAGCTTAGCTTCAGACCTATTCCTCACCTGTCCCCTGCTTTGCTCGGTATCATGTGGGGGGTGACCTTTGCAGGCTTCATTTCCCACATGCTCAAAACAGCAGATTCAACCAAGGTGGGCTGAGGCAGGAGATTGGAGAGATGGGGGAGGGAAAAGCCAGGGGCCTCCCCCCAACTCTGTTTCCTGTGGGGTCTCGGGCAGTGGCTGCATCTTCCCTGTGGCTCTAGCTTCTGTCTGCCAGGCCTGCTATGGTTCCCACCTCCACCAGGTGACCCTGGACCCAGTTTCTGGGGACCCCACCCTTCCCCTTTGTCCTTCCAGCCCCGGGTGGTGGTGTCTTCTCATGTTGCCGTCTCTGGTTGTGTCCTTGTTTGGGTTTCTTGCTCTTCCATCACTGGTATAACCAGTTCCTTACCGTAGTTTCCCAGTTTACATGCTGGAGTGATCTCTGGTTTTCAAGTTGGACCCTGAATAATAAAGTTCTTGGTATGAGAATTAGTGTCAGAACCAGATCTTTAAGATGAGATTCTGGGACTGGGGTGCTCACAGGCCGTTGGAGTGCACAGTGATGACCTTCTTGCAGAGGGAAGATGGGACAGTGGTCCCCTGTGGCATGAAGTTGCATCATGATTGCTAAACATCATGTTGTTGCTTGAGTTGGAGTGTCGGCTGGGTTCAAGGCTGCGGGACGTTAAATGGAGGCTGCATTGGACTGGTGTGACAGTGATGATGTTGCGAGGATTGTGGGGTATCTGACGGTACTGGAAAGTTTTCAGAAAAACAGTGGTAAGTTCAGAGATAGAAACGGTGGTTCAAGATACAGAGATCAGCCTTAAAACAATTATTTACCTCTAGCAGCCACAAGACAGGTGTGGCTGGGGCTCAGGCACACCTGCCTTGATAATTGTGTGGTTTACAGAAATGACAACCTTACTAAATGCGTATGCTAAGTTTATGGCATGAGTGGTGAAGATGTGGAACCCAGGAAAGGGACATTTGAGTAGACTCAACTAAGTCAAGAAACTGTCCCGCCCTAGATTCCGCTGAGCCTGTCTTGCTAGGTTTCTTCCTTTGTGAGCAAAGCCGGCTTTTCGGGTGCGAAGACCCTCAAGACCTGTTCTCACCGCCTGTGAGACCTAGAACCAGAATCAGGTCTCTTCATTCTCTGAGGCGGGTGGGGCAGGGTGAGAGATTTCAAGTCTTGCTTTCTGAGCAAGCGGCTTCTACACCTACCAAGTTAGCTAATTCCTAACCCCGGGGATGGGTGAGGGAGGCGATTCTGTGGGCATTACACAGAGTAGGGCAGAGTGTGACTCGGGCCAGGCAAACTCATTGGTGTGGGCGCATCTATTTAAGACTCGAGATTTAATGTGCTGGCTGTCGTGGCTGGAGGCGGCTCTCACGCCTTTCCCGGTTGGACAACTAAAACTCGGGTGGAGTGGTGGCCGACATTCGTTGAGCTCAGCTGGGACTGCCCTGCCATTTAGCCCCTCACGGTGAAGTCCCTGAAAGTTAAAGGTAAAAGGAAATCCTCCTGGCGGCGGAGCTCCCTGGGGAAGTCTACCTGGCTGTCCACTTCGCGTGGTAGGAGAAATACCCAGAGGTACGGATTTTCCGTGATTCACGGGCAGTGGCTCAAGGCGCTGCAGCTTTTATGGATTCTGAAAGAAAAAATTAGAAGGTGAGTGACTTGGAGATGAGAAGAGGATAGACATGGATGACTTTGGGTAGGGGCACAGAGGAGAGAATATTTGTGCTGCGTGTGGGTGCACACCACTGGAGAGATACTGCAGAGGACGTGGCCAGCGGACAAGATGCGTCTTCCGTGGAGAACAGCATCTTCCACCAGCTGCCAGGGTATTTGCTCTATGGGCCACGGTGGCAGGAAGAAGGCTGCCTCCAGGCTCAGTACATGGACATCCTCCTTCTCCAGTCTCTCTCCGTCCCACCACTGCCGAGGACGCACTCTGCCGGCAGCAAGGCCACTACAGAGTCCCCGGAAGGACGCTGTTGCCTAGTGGCCCGGTGGGATGGTGCTTCCAGAAACCTCATGGCAGCTTCATCCCATTGCACGCATCTCATCGTCACTGATTTGTCTGGAGTCGAAAGGCGTCTCTGCTGGGCGTGGATTTGTCTTCCGTGACCGGAAGCTTCCGTGGACTTCAGGCTGCCTGGTCCGTGGTGGGGCGCCCTGCCCGCGGGAGCTGTCCTCCGTACACACAGAGACGCACGGTGCTGGGGGCAGCAGATCCACCACGCACCCCTTCGGGTGGCCTGAAAGGGCAGAGGGGTGGCCCCTGTCCTCGGGGGCGCTGTCCTACAGGATCTCTGTCTCAGGCCGGTGGCAAACCGACAGCGCCCCTCCTCCCACAGCCAAAGTACCTGCGTCTGGAAACCATGGGTGACGCCTAACAACCCCTTTGAAGAGACTCTGCTTTCCGCTTCTACCGCCTTGCGCTCTGCTGGCTCAGATGTCCCAGTTCTCATTTCGAGCGGGACTCTTCCACTAGGGAACACAGCCATGGTCCCATGGAGGTGGAAGCTTAGAGTATTACTCAGCTGTCTGGAATTCCTTGTGTCAAGATACTCACACACCAAGGTGGGGATACGCTAATGGTTGGGTTGATGAATCCCATTTTCGAGAGAAAGGTTGCTACTTCCCGCTGGGGACGGGGAGGGGTGTGTTTGTCTGGAACTTCCCCCCTCCTCTCCCGCCCTCAACCGACAATTCGCCACTTATTTGGGGAATAGCCCCCACTCCTTGCCACTCCTGATTCTAACCAGGCTGCCTGGGGGGAGCTCAGGGCTTCTGCTTGACACTGCCCCCAGACCACAGCTGGCTGGTCCCTGAAGAAGAACTGAGGAGAAGCCAGTCCCGACCACACAGGCTGCAGGCGGTGAGGAAGAGCTTCCCAGCCTTGGAAGCGGCCACACTGCCAGGGCGGAGCTGACTGCAGACAGGAGATTCCTGGTGGGGCCAAGGCCCGGCCCCGGGTTATCCTTGAGGACCAGCTGCCTCTACGACCGTCTCACATTTGGCTGTTCAGTCCCTTTTTATTTTTATTTTTTTACTCTTTTTAGATTCCAGGGGCTGTTAAATTTCTTTTATGCCTAAGCTTGCTTGAGTTGAGTTTCGGACACTTGAGCTAAAAAAGCCTGATTTATACAAGGTTGATTTGCTAGGCAGGATGTCAATTCATCGTGGAATTGCATCCAGACTGCCCACCTGCTGTGTTTGACCTGAGAAGCTGAGCTAGCAATTAGAAGGTGAGAGGATGTCAGTGAGAAAGGGTCTGTGCTCCGAGGGGATGCACGTGTGCCTGTCCCCCAGGTGCACCTGCTGGTACCGGCCCTGCTCCCTCCTGCCGTGCACACCGGATCTTCCCGAGACGGCGTGCGCTCAACACCGGCCGGTTCTCATCTCCCCGCTGTGTTTTCTCTACCTTCCGTGCAGCTCACCGCCTTTCTGTAAGCATTTCTTTGTGTGTTAATAATTACGTCCTCCTGCATTTAGTCATGTTTTTAAGACATAAATTTTACACTTAACTATTTAACCACATTTGGGGATGAGTTGATTGCTTTCTGAGAATGCAGGGAGATACGAAGCTTATCTTTCTTAGCTCACTTTCCTAATCTCCTCAGAATGTGCTCAAACTATTTCCTGGTATGCAGATTCATGCTTTCTTCTCAAACTCAATACTTTCATTAAACCATGGAAAAGCTGAAAGGGATCCAGAACTCCAAATTATTTTGGTTTTATTCCTTTTTCTTTTATAAAAACTTGATTTAAGAACTCTTTCCTCTCCGCAACGTGCGTGCTCCGTAAAAAGCTAAGGTACTCTGTTTAGGAGTAAGTCTGTTGCTCTGAATTTCAATGACCAAACAGCGTATTGCTCTCATGAATCTGTTGTGCGTGGGAGAAATTTCCTTTCTGGGAGTGTTTCAGCACTTTACATTAGTTCACTGTTCGATTGTAACAAACTGGAGTTTTCCCTTGATTTCACAAGTTCCTTTTATACTTGGATATGTTTCACATTTTCAAATAAGTTGCCTACTTTCCCTTTAAAACCAGGGGACAGTGTAGATGACTCTTGAATGTCCTATAATGGCATGACACTGAGGTTCATGAAAAAACAGTGATACCAAGTAAGTGCTAAGGAAAGTAAGCGATGGACGGGGGCTCCTCCTCCTTTGTAAGGACTTGGGGATCACTGGGGCTGGGAGCTGACTGGCTAAAGGCAATATCTAACCCTGCGTAAGCATTTACGCAGGCAGTGAGGAACGGGCCTGGGCAAGGGCAGTCAATTGTGCAAAAATGACTGGCGAGATAACGGTTAGCTCAACAGGGCTGGTTTGTAGAACCTTCTCTGGGCCCTGACTGCCCGCCTCTGGAGACGAGGATGTCTTCCTTTCCCCCGTGCAGGGAGGCCCCTCTCACGCAGGAGTTTTATCTGTTGCTCACAGGAAGAGAAAGCAAGATCAGAGGCTCTTCTTGCACCTGCTGTTTTTCAAGCGCCTTTAGCTCAGAATAATCTGTATGCGAAGCGGCATGTTTTGGGGTGGCGTGTTCTACCACCCTTCATTTTTAAGAAGGCAGAGCCTGTGCCCCTCCTGCCTGCCGTGCAGCCCGCCCGGGACCCCTAGCATGACTCTGCCCGCACCCCTGCAGGCGACCTCCGTTCACGCAGCACACGTGTCCCTCCACGGTGGTGGCGGTAACGGAAGGTGCCAGGACATGCTCTGTGGGACAGCAGTGTCCGAAGCCTGAACACTGGGTGGTGAGTGCAGCGCCGCCCACTGACGCTGAGGGAAAGGAAGCTGCAACCCCCCACCCCGCAGACTGCAGTCTCCAAAGGGGACTGGCGCTTCGGACACCAGCACACGTGCGGCACGGAAGAGTCCGGATCTCAGGTGTGGGCACCGTATGCTGTTAACATGCAGGGAGCTTGCATGCCCTCTGAACACAAAGAGAAGTTGCTCGAGGGAATAAAAAAAACAAAAGATTGTTAACTCTAAGAGCCTTTGTTTTGTTGTGAGCGATGTTTATCAAAGTAGGAGAGGAACTTGGAGGACAAACTGTTTGACTTATTTAAAGAAATGCCTTAGCCCAGTCGATTGTCCGAGCTGTTCTCGGCGGGACTGCAGAGACACACGGTGCCTCCCGCCGGGAAGGCAGCAAAGTCAGTTTTACTCCAAACTAGAAAGTAAGCAGAAGGTTTCCATCAGCTTCCCGCCTCCTTCTCTGTTCCTTGTGGCAGTAATCTAATTTATCTGTAGACACCGGATTACAATGTTTCCTTTCCCATGCTTTAAAAAAAAATTATTTTTTTGCCACGGATTTTGGCTAAATCGAGCATTCTTTACAGCAGGTGCTTCAGAAAATGAAGAGAATGTACATTTGAGTTTTGTGGACAGAGACGGAAGTGGCCCCTTCTGCCCGTGCCCCACCCTCGCAGACCCCAGGCCCTGCCCAGGGCAGAGCGAAAGGGCACCCGGGCTTCCCCGGAGGCGCCTGCTGGGCAGGGGCCAGGGACTCGGGCAGAGCTGCACCTGTGGCCTTAGCCGCACGGACGTCACGGAGCTCTCCTTGGTCCCATTCCGCACATCACACATCTGCTCTTCCCAAGGACAGGGCTCATCTCCTTTCCGACCCGAGCGAGGGAGCGAAGGAGCCTCAGCACAACACTCGGTGGTGGTGAGACAAGAACGATTATACCAAAACGTGTTTTTGTTGTCAGATGACTTTATTGCAAAGCCATTTATGAATTGCACCCACCATATAACTGGCATGACTTTTCTCTCCTGGAGAGGAGGGGACACTCAGAACAGCCGCTAACACCTGCCCAGCTGTGTGCCCGGCACATTCCGGTGCTGCGTATCTGCTAACCCCTTTTTATCCTCTCAATAAGGTTCTGGGACAAGGACTGTAAATGTCCTTGTTTTACAGATTAGGAAACAGAGCTACGGAGAGATGAAGTAACAAATTCCAAGTCTCAGAGTTAACAAGACCTCCAGGGTTCATGCTCTTAACCCCTAGGAGGCTGCTTATATAGGAAACTTTCTAGTTTTCCTTCTCTTCATCACCAGAGGTAAAATAATTACAAAGGAACTTTTAGAAAGTGTCTACAACTCTCAAGTTTCGCAGCACGGCTTGTCAGCTCCGCTTGCTGTGGCCCACAGTCCCCCAGGCCGCGAAAGTGTTTTCCTGCCTCTCTGCATTATGGCCAGACAAATGTCCTGAGGCTCATCCTGTCCCCCACAGTGTAGCCCCCTCAGAGAACCGAGTCCTGGGGGCATGTCAGGGTCTCATGGACAGTCTGGGCTGTGCATGGGAGCCCCTGAAGTCTTCCTTCCCATTTCTGTCCCCTCCCGGCAGGGTCTGCTGGCCGATGTCGCCGACCTCTCCCGCATTCACCCGGGAGCCACTTCCTGCCAGGCGTGTGGAACGGGGAGGCAGCCTGCATGTTGGTGCCACCCCGTCGCCTGAGCGGCTCAGCTCGTCTGTCTGTGTGCTGTTCCCTGGGGCCTTGGATTTGGACACAAGGCCTGGAGGTCGCTCTTGGAGCTGGCCGTGTCATCCAAGGTGGCCCTCCTTGGGGACACCCTCATTTGCTATCATCCTCCTCTTGCTCAGAGTCCCACGAGCAACTCTGCCTGAAGTCTGAGCAGCACCCCTGACCTGCAGGCTCTCGGGTCTGCCCCACACGTCCCCACTTCGCGTGGCCAGCAGCTCCTGGGCACACGCCTGTCCTCACCCCCACAGGCTGGACAGCTCTCCCTCCCTCTGCCTGAAACCCCCACGACACCCGGGCACCAGGTATGGAATTTGACACTCCCCCATGGGCAGTGCTCCCTCGGCCCCTTGGCTCTGACTGCTGAGATCAAAACTTGGGTGAGTGTCACGCACGATTTTCCAAGTGACAATCCGAGGAAACTCCTGGGGGCAGAAGGGGCTGGGCCAAGGCCCCTGGCTCAGGGGAAGTCCCTGGAACTGCTCCCTGGTCTGATCGGGGTTACTTTATCTTGGGCCCAATGCCCAGGGCAGAGGGAAGTGGCACACAGGCCAGCCTTCAGATCTTCGGCCTGGCAGGAATTTCCGGGTTCACATCCTGCCCTCATTTGCTTAATGTCCTTTTCAGCTCCCTGCTGTGTAAAACAGGGGAGTTGTGCTTCGCTTCACCGAAATAGGGGACCCACAGGGACATAGCAGGCCTGTTTCAGATTGTACTGGCTTCTCAAAGGGGGAGGGGAGGTACATTCCCTGGACCAGGCTACACAACACGACTTTTGGAGAAAACAGACTTTTAAAAACTCTCAAATTTAAAAATATCTTTTAAAGGGTCTTAAAAAATTAAATTTAGCCGGGTGCTGTGGCTCATGCCCATAATCCCAGCAGTTTGGGAGGCCAAGGTGGGAGGATCACTTGAGGCCAGGAGTTTGAGACCAGCCTGGGCAACATAGTGAGACCGCTTATCTACAGAAAATAAAAAAATTGGCTGAGCCTGGTGGTGCACACCTGTAGTCCCAGCTGCTCAGGAAGCTGAGACAGGAGGATCACGTGAGCCCAGGAGTATGAGGCTGCAATGAGCCATGATTGTACTCTACCCTAGGAGACAGAGCAAGGCCTGTCTACAAACAAACAAAACTGAACAATTTTTTTATGTGGGAGAAACATTATGGTAAAGTTCACAGGTCTCTTTAGATTTCTAATGTGGTTAGGCCTTGCAGATCCACTCCCTCCTCTCCTTTTTTTTTCTCTGATAAATCCAACGATGGATAAAGAACTTCCTTTGAGAGAGTGTGGGAATGATTTCACACTTCCTACATTTCAAGTAATAAACACTGTAAGAGCATATAGACTGCTTCACTTGCCATAGTAAATGCATGTTACTTTACATGCGTGTCCCTTTTCTGCTCAGTGTGAGGCGTGTCTAGTTAGACGCCCTCCCCCAGAACTGATTCCTCCCCACCTGTGCTACCTCTTCCTGTGGAGCTCAACTCAGGCTTGTAATTAGTTTTTTTGTGCTTCCAATTCGTCTGTTGGAAGGAAGGATTGAGTCTTCCAATTTTCTGGCCTCACTGTCTAACAGAGGCTTACAGAATGCAGGTTGTTATATTTAAATATTTGTTGAATACTTGGAAGCTATGTAAATAATTTTCTATTTTAATTGGACTTACTAGGGGATCTTGAAATTTAAATAAACTATGTAAAATGAATCTTAGAGATACAAAGTCTTTAAAAGAATATCATAAATAAACAATTGTCTTGAAAGAAAGCCTTTATAATATAAGTAATGACCAACTTCCTCCTGCATTTCCTGACCCTCTTAGGCAGATTCGTTATGGTGGTGTCAGTGGCCCCCTAGTGGTCGCGAGGCTGAAGCGCGAGTTTTGGGCTCCGGAGACGCGGCCATGAAGAACGTTTCACCAGCAGAGAATGGGTTTGGAGACAGAACCAAACAAACAGGGTAATCAGTTCAGCAGTACTTTGGCCTTTCATATAGAACCTTTAATGCTCTTCCTCTGTTTACAAAACAAGACAAACACCACAAGCCATAGGTGCTGGGGCTGCAAAGGCTAGAGCTCCCTCTTTTGATCAAACCCATCCGTCTGAAATTCTGAATTTGGTGCCATTCCTTAAAAAGTTAAACACGGGGCAGTGAAGAACAGAATGAGTCCTGTCTCCTGTGTCTTCCTGTCTCGTTCCTTCTTTGGATCAGTGGAAAACGTTAAGATAACATTTATTACTCCACATGTTTCAGGATATCATGGACGTTTTTGGTTCCATTCTCCATCTTGAGTAATAGGGAGTCGATTTATTATTTTAAGCAGCTTATGAATCTGGATTTGGGAATGTTGTTTGTATACCTGGGTTCACTTACAGGGAATTCAGCTGTGGGTTATTTTCTTTCAGGAACTGAGGGAGGAGAGAGGCACTCACTTTGGGTGCACAATTTAAGGGTATCAAGATAAATAATATTTTTACAAAATATATATATATTTTTGAGACAGAGCCTCACTCTGTTGCCCTGGCTAGAGTGCTGTGGCATCAGCCTAGCTCACAGCAACCTCAAACTCCAGGGCTTAAGCAATCCTCCTGCCTCAGTCTCCCAAGTAGCTGAGACTACAGGCATGTGCCACTGTGCCCGGCTAAATTTTTCTCTATATATTTTTAGTTGGCCAATTAATTTCTTTCTATTTTTAGTAGAGATGGGGTCTCACTCTTGCTCAGGCTGGGTTTGAACTCCTGACCTTGAGCGATCCACCCACCTCTGCCTCCCAGAGTGTTAGGATTACAGGCATGAGCCACTGTGCCCAGCCAAAATATTTTTTAAATCAAAATTCATGCAAAATACCCATGATAAACAAGATGTCAGCACTGCCAGGAAAGACAGAAGAGTGGTCCTGGTTTCTCCTTCTGCCCCAGTCGCCGGTGCGGCTCTGCATGGCACTGTGTAGCCCACAGAGACAAGACAAAAGACCGCATATTCCATATGCCACATTTACTCCTGATATTCGGTGAAAAAATACCCTGATGGGCAAGTTGGTAAACTGTGGTCGCCTCCCTGACATCCATTTCTCCCTCTCTATGGCTTCACAGCCATGAGGATTGAGTTCATGGCGACCAGACACAGCACTAGGGGGGTCAGCAAAGCCGTTGTTGCCAGCTGTGTGAGCCGGGGTGGCTCTGCGCCAGGTCTCTGGGTCTCAGTTTCCTCCTCTGCAAAAGGGAGACGTTGATAGCACACCTCGCCGTTCCCTGTGCTGATGGCGTGAGGGCGAAAGTTCCACACACATGCCAGTTCAGACTTTTGTTGCTCCTCCTCCGATCATGATGATGGGTTAAATAACATTGAACGATTCCTTAGTAATACTTTCCACGTTGGGAATTCTATGATCTTGGAAATAGAAGCATTTATTCCCTCCACCCAGGGCCTAATTTTGGATGGTTTATAATTCAGTCTTTGGGATAGTGCGTGTGCGTTTGTCTCATATGTTAGAGCTATGTTGAGTGTGTGTGTGTGACAGAGACACAGATGCAGAGACTCTCTGCAGGTGCCTATGTTGGCATTGCTGCTCGAGCGACTGGAACACTCCCACAGGGAGGCCCGCCAGGGAAGGCACTTTCTGAAACACAGATATGAAGGTTGGAATGACTTTTATTTTTAAAATGCAAAGAGCATGATCAGCCTGGCTGAAGGGGTGGTGTTCTGGGACGGGGAAGAGAGATCCCACTGATGGGTGAGAGGTGGCACAGGAGTGTACTGTCTTCAGTGCGGCGACTCTGAGGCCGAATATTGTGGGAAATAGTTATGCGTGGGAGAAGGGGTTAGAGAATTTCAGAAATATGAGATAAAGGGTTGTGATTTGATTTTGAGAGGCAATTTGGAACCACAGCATATTTCTAAGCAGGGTAATAATAACATGCTCAGAAGGAAAATAAGCAAGTTTATATTTTGGGACCCATTGGAAAATGCTTGAAGTTTATAGATTCAATTCCAACCATACTTAACATTTTCAACCCCCTAGGCCCGACAAATAATGAGTGCTTGGATCCGAGCATATCATTTGAAGATAAATCTCTATTTGTAGGAAAGATTTTGTTTTGTCAGACACAGACACAAACTCAGACAGAGGTATAACGGGGGAAACTAACATACTGCAGAGAATTCAGTGGAACAAAACCAAATATTGGACTTGCCAAAGGCAGCACAACAGGTCAGGGTTGCAGCAATTTAATTTTTACCTAACGAGAACCAATTAGGTACTACTCACAGAAGGCAAGGAGACAGACTGTAAATCTGGAACGGAGGCTCTTGGAGAAGTAGCTGGTAATTAGGACGCTTGAGCTGTTACTTTGAGTCACACTCAAGAGAGTCTGCCCAAGAGGTTTAAATCACCACCTGAAGCTCATCAAAGAGACAGACTGTGATTGCTTTAGTTGCTTCTGTCTTACTTCATGGTTTTAATCAGGGAGTGATGATCTGATTTGGACTTTAAAGTATCCCAATGCTGTGTGGGCAACAAATGACAGGGGAAGGAGGCAGTGGGGACCAGGCAGGAGGGGACCGGGCAGAGGGTACCAGGCTTACTCTCGCTGCAGGCAAAGAGCACTAGTGGTTTGGCCCTGAGAGGTCACAGTGGAGAAACTGAAGACATCTGGACGTTACAGCTGGTAGAACTCCTTGAAAAATGAGACCGAGGTACGAATAGGGAGGACGGCGATGTCACCTACCAAGGCAGGGAAGGCTGGAGGAGGAAATTTTTTGAGTGGTGGAAATTCAGTGTTTTTACTTTGCAAGTATTAAGATTGAAGATGCTCATCGGATATCCGAATGGGGACGTCATAGAATCAGCTGCAAAAGACATCCTCAGCGCCGAAAATACACGAGACTCATATACTGATGCTATTAAAAGCCACGGGACCAGAGATCAATTGAGGAGAGAGCGTAGACAGAGATGAGAGAGGAATGTTGGCCAAAGCACGAGGTTTCCCAGCCTCCATGGCAGCAGGGGTGAAGGGGAAGGACGGCAGAGAGGGGCAGGGAGCTGGCGAGAACAGCGCTACGGATGCTGAGAGAAGACAGCGTTTCAGGAAGCTGTCACCGGCCACTGTCACTACCAGTAGATCCGGTATAATGTGGGCAGACAGGTGACAACTGGATTTCACTATGCAGAGGGTGGCGATGACCTTCACAGGCACAGTTTCAGGTTGGGAATGGTGAGGAAAGAAAACTGAACGGAGCGGGCCAAGAAGAGAATGGGCTCGGGGACAATCTTATGATCTCTTAAGCTGGATCGTGGGCACGTGGGCGTTTATTATGGTAACACTTTTGTGGGCCTGAAGAAGTTCATAATGACATAGTTTGAAAACAAAGCATGTGTCACCTATTCTAAAACTTTTAAAAAATTTTTGTGAAATTCTGAGGGTTGGAATTAATGTAAAATGTAGAATATAAATTTCCCATCAATAAGACGGTGAGAGGGGGACCAGAGGGAAAGAGGCAGAGGGTGAGGAAGAGCGAGGCGGACGGGGCCAGGGCTTGGAGAGAGCAGTTATTGTCAACTCCGGCAGCAGGAAATTATGTCTAGGGTCTAGACGGCCTAGGGATGATTTTTAAAAAGTATATATATATACATGTGCAGAGGCGGAATGGGGGGGCTAAAGAATAGGCACAGTGTTAAGGGTGTTCATACATACAACCCGATTATCCGCCTGACGCTTGTGCCCCTTGTGACCCTCCCCTGCAGAGAATCAGCGCATCCGTTTCATGACTCACCTTTAACAGCCTCGAGTAAATTCTTTAAAATGGTCAAAATAATCCAAAAGAGCCAGGAACGGAGAAACATAGGAACAAAAAACGGGGGAGACAAGTAAGAAGGCTGGCGTGGATGTATGAATATAAGATAACGTGGATTTCAAAGCAAAATGAATCACAAGGGATAAATGAAGTCACTTTATGATGATAAAAAAAAAAAGGCCAATTCAGCAGGGAGACATAACAATCATAAATGTACATGTGCTTGGTGACAGAGCTTCAAAATCCATGAGGTGAACAGTGACAGAATTAAAGGGAGGATCAGACAATGCCACAGTCAGAATTCTAGTTTTTAAAATTTTTATTATTATTTTTTAAATTTTTGTAGAGATGGGGTCTTGCTATGCTGCTCAGCCTAGCCTTGAACTCCTGGCCTCAAGCAATCCTCCCGCCTTGGCCTCCTAAAGATAATTTTAGGTTCTAATGCTCCTCTGTCAAGCAATTGAAGGAGTAACTGGACAAAAGTCCAGCAAAGATACGGCAGACAGACGTCGGCAGGGCCGGCAGCACCTTGGCTTATTTGGTGTTTATACCAGTTATGAAGGCAGCAAGGATGATGGGTCCTGGCCGCTGTGATACGGCCACTTTGAGGCCCTGGGCTATGTTCTAAAATCACTGCCCTGCGACTTTCCGTGGCTGCTTCATCCCTCTGCGCCTGGTTTCCCATTTGTAAAGTGAAAGTGATGTCGGCTGTGGCATCACCGATTTGTGAAAATACTTGAGATGATGAATAAAGATCAAGTCAGCACAATGCCTGGACCGTATCAAATGTTCAGCACATGCCAGTTATTATTGTGGAATCAAATAGACACCGCTTGGCTGCCTGGCAGACTCTCAGGGGACTTTAAAATTATTTAATCAAAACCTGGACGTCGGTCTGCCGTGGGGACGTGGTCCTGCCCAGGCCTCTTTGGAGGCTGTGTCCTTTCCCTGTATGACGCCGTGCCAGTCCCCCCAACGCCAGGGCAAGCTCCTGCTGCTTTCAACATTTGAAGCGGCCCCAGGTGCCCCAGGCCGCACCCCAAACATTGCAGGTCACCCACGCGTCATCCCACGGAGGAGGGCACGCACTTTTCACCTCTCCCACCCGCGTTCACCGGGCCTGAAAGGGACCCCAGATCGCCGCCCCCAGGCCCTTCTGGAGGTTTCCACTGCACTTGGCAAAGGGGAGACACCAGCTGCTCCCTGGGACGTCGCCTGGGACGGCCCCAGGTCAGACCTGAATTTTCTACCTTTTGTGTTATCAGGGTTTCTGAAATGAATACCATGCCTCTGTGTGCCTAATATCATTATTATTTTATAATTCGTGTTCTGTGGTATAAAAATCGTAGTTGAATTTAGTCAAGGGTGTTGCTTTTTAAAAGAAACTGAGATGAAATCTTTGGTGAAGGGAGGAATGCTTCCCGTTGCAAATCTTCTCTCCCTAACTGGCCCCCCATTTGTATTTCCTTAGAGAAGAACAGTAAATAAAAGAAGTAAATAAAGTAATGCAAATTGCCCTTTTCCAGTCTGCCAGCTGTCAACACCCCCAGAGTGTTTTCTTCCTGTTCTAAGAATCAAGGCTCACTTACTTATAGGTCTGTGCTAAAGAGTAATGAGGCAAGCTGAAAAAGATCTTCCAAAATACTGCTAGCGAAATAGAACACATTACCATTACTAAGGACTCAAAAAAAATTAAAGCCATTTCCTTTCATTAAAAAACATGAGCAGTGAAACCTGCTACACTGGCTTTCCACAAACCAAAGAAAAGAGTGCTGCTTTGCTAAGTTTCTGTAAGACTGAAAACACCTGGTGGATTGGCCTCCTTTACCCAGGGTGGCCGGAGATGTTCTCACGGAGGCAGCTTAGGAGGGGTGAGCCCGCAGCCCCCGTCTGAGCTGGTGCTGGTGGGAAGTTGGAAGGGCTTCGCCCCCAACACGTCCTCCCCACTGGCTTGTGCCTTCTGTCCCACAGTCTAAACTCCAGTTCTTTGTTTTAAGATTTTAATTTCCCAAACACAAACTATGGGCTTCTTAAATGGAGCTGTCAATACACCGACTACAGAATGGTGGCTGACAAGTAATGTGGAACTTATTACAGAGAAGGAGGTATAAAGACAGTTGGGAAGAGAGACTTAAAAATTAAAACAGGTTTTAGAGGAAATAAAATAGAAATTTAATCATTTAAATTACTTTAATTTCAATTGTTTTTGTTAAATTTCCAATTCATTAACTTTAATTAATTTAACATTATGACCTTAAAAAGAAATATTTTCCCCAGTTTTATTAGGACTGTGGCCTACTGAGAACAGCATGGTGTCAGTGCTGCCCACCAGCGTCCGTGTGCGCCCACGGCCCAGGTCACAGTCTCTATGTCACCGACCCTGAATCGTGCTCCTGGAAAGGCAATATATTCCATAGTCTGGATCTTTTGATGCTCCCAGGACAAAGTACCTAGCATCAAGGGCCTTCTGATGGTTTAATTATAATAACTGGAGCTTAAAAAGAAAATGACAACCTTCATTTAACCACTTCGGTGCAGCGCTCACCGGCCGCGAAGCCTCGCCCGCAGCCGGCACTCACAGTCCGCACGATAGTCTGTGCTGTGCATGGACGACGGATCCGTTTTGCTCTTGTGTGATGAGGAAAGCTTTAAAGCACTGAAAGCTTGTTTTACTTTACAGGCAGCTTTAGGAAAATAACTATAATAACTCCTATCAAGGACTTGTTAAAAGGTCACAGATTCGTGGGTAACTTATTAGCTGAACATACACACTGCAACTGCAGAGATAAAAGCTGTAAAAGTAAAAGCTTTTGGCTGTCGGCTAAAGTCGACGCTCGGCTGTGCGCGTTCATTCGTGGCTGTTGGCAAAAGTCGACGCTTGCACTGAAGTGGTTAAAGAAGATAAATTTTTGAAAGCCTGTGAATTTGTAATGATACTGCACAGGAAAGAAAAGCTAATATCAAATGTACCAAAAAAGCAGGGAGAATGCAGTAGGCATGCTTAATTTTCATTGGTTTTGAAAAGTAGAGGAATGTGAGTGTACATGTGCATGTGGGGTTTATTCTTGTAAGTTTGCGTGTCTGTTTGTGAAGTACATACGTGTTAGAGCAGGAGACTAAGGGACAGGGCTGAGACCTCGTGCAGGGGCTCTAAGATCAGGTTCAGTGTTAAATAAACAACTCGTAAGCAGAGGCTACCTAGAGGGGCTGACACCTGCAGACACGACCTGGCTTTGACCGGCTTGCTTGTCAGCTCTCTCTGCCACCTTACACGAACTTTAGCTAATTGCAGTATCATTTCCATTGTGGTTTTAAAATCTCTCTGCCCTTGAAATCACCATGACAGTTCCTAGACAGCCATTTGTAAAGTATGAAATGGGAGCGAACCCAATTCTAGGAATTGCTACCCAAATACTCAGTAAAACCCAACGTCTTGGCCTCAAATACTCCTCCCCTCAGTTAGTATGACTACAAAAGCTCTAAAACCATTTCTCCCCAGGGCAGCTGCTCTTTCTAGCTCTCCTCCCTGAGAGGATACTTTCACTTTTAATAAAAGCTGTCACTTGCTTGGCTCACGTGGTGCATCCTGAAATTCTTCTCTCAGTGAACACCAAGAACTTAGAAAAACCTCCACCTGGAGGCTGGTAACAGATGTGTTCTTGTTTTCTCTGTGTGGGCTGAGGATGGTGGATAGAAGGGCCTGAATCATCTGGTGGAAGGAGGACCTGTGTGTGGAGGAGGAAGGGTGGCCAGGCAGAAGGGGTGGGGCCTGGAGGAGGTGAGGTGGAGGTGCAGGGGTGAGGCTGCAGCGTCCCTGAGACAGGCACTCAGGAAGGATGCAGTGGGCAGAGGGCCCAGTGGTGTCTCCCAGGTCAATGGAACAGCTGATTGTCTTAAAGCAGAAAGTGCAGACCAGTCGCCTGGGAGAAAGCATTTCTACGTTACCACACTAATTGCCATGAGATGTTAACAAGGCCACGGTTGATTTCTGCAGGGCCGACACACCAGCTAGATGTGTCATGGTGGCTGAGCCAGTGTAGCCAGCAAGTCTCTCCTGGGATGAAGCCCATGTTGTCACCAGCTGACAGTCCCCAGGCTGGAGGGCTCCTGCTGAGCTCCTTCGCCTCCCCTGGAGAGCTCAGCCAGGCTGGGGGCAGCCCCGGGCCCACGAATGGTGGGATGTTATTAGAGGACACATCCCCTAGCCCTGCCTCCACCTTGGAAGCAGGACTCAGCCCCCTGAGGTGGCGCCCTCCTGCCCTTTTCCTTCTCACTTCCCTGCCCTTGTTGGTGTATCCTTGGACCACCTCCCTGATAACTAAGGGCCACCTCAGAGAAGCTCATAGCAAAGGTCTCATGCATGTGACAAGTGGGTTAAAGAACGCAAGGATGCAGGTTTGAAAGGCATCCCCCACCCCTCCCGCGTCCTGGTAAGTGTCACCCAGGCGGGTGAGCCCGAGAAGCCCCAAACGTTGCTCAAGTGCTGGTGGAGCCTCTGATGCCTGTGCCCGGGGAGACTGCAGTGGAGCCGTGGGTCGGACGGACCTAGGAGGTGAGAGCAGGAGGAGGTCTTGTGGGGGGCGTGCGGGCGATGCCTAGAACAGGGGAGGGGACAGCAGAAGGCGGTGTGTTCAGCTGGACTGTTCGCAACAGAGAAATGTGTGCCTGGCCTCTTCATTAAAGTCAGCCTTCCTGCAGGGCAGAGGGGATGAATAACGGCACAACAATGTCACAGTATTCCTGTCGGATGGCCCCAGAGGAAGACAATGTATGCGGTGGAGCGTTTTCTGCTGGGCAGGGGACAGGCAGGAGATGTGTGTGGACTCCGAGGAGTGATGGAGCCTGTGGGCTGAGGCTGCAGCACCAGTGCCAGCCCCGGGTCTGGGGACAGAGGGACGCCACTGCCCACGGGGACCGGGCTCTTGGACCAGCCTCGCGCTCCACTTCCTCCTTCTCATTTTTCAGTCCTTTTATTACTCGACACCATCTGTTCCCCAAAGCTGAAGAACATTTGTGTACGGATGAGAATTTTCCTCAAGTGAGGCAGAACAGACAGCTGGCTGTAAATATTTTACACTCGCCAGGATCATTTTCTTTCCGAATATTAAGAATCCACGCCAGATTCGGTAATGGATCGCGGGAGGAACGCCTCGCGGGGTGAACCGTTTGCCTTGGATAAAGAGAGAGAGAGAGAGCTTGGATAAACCCAGAGCTGAGATTTCAAAGCTGCATATCATTTAATTAAGTGTGGGTGAATCACTTACCCAGGGAGAAAAATTTTAAATGCCCCTCACTGATTGTTTTTCTTTAACAGTTTTTAAAAAAATAATCTCCAACTTACAGAAAAACAGCATTATTGTATTTCCTACAAACAAGGACGTCCTCCTACTTTTATGGCCTGAGTTGGGCCCTCCCTGCACATGCTGGAAGTTCTAACCTCTGGTGCCTTAGCATGTGACTGCATTTAGAGACAGCGCCTTAAAGAGGTAATTAAGGTAAAATGCGGTCATTAGGGTGGACCCTAATCTAATACAATGGGTGTCTTTAAAAGAAGGAGATTAGGACACAGACATGCACAGAGGGAAGACCACGTGAGGACACAGTGAGAAGTTGGCCGTCTATGGCCAAGGAGAGAGGCCTCAGAAGAAACCGACCCTGATGACACTTGATGTTGGACTTCTAGCCTAAATGTTTGCGGTTTAAGCCCCCCAGTCTGTGTTGTTGCTTCATTACGGCAATCCTAGCAAACTGACACACCTACACAGCCACGATGTGGTCCTCAGAGTCAGGAAATGAACATTCCTTACAGCCGTCTGGTCTTCAGACGCCCTCAAGTGTTGCCCATTGTTCCAACACACGCTGTCTGTTGTAATAAGACAACCCAGTTCAGGATCAGGCGTTGCATTTGGTTGTCATGTCTCTTTCATTTTTCTCCATCTGGAACACTTTCTCAGTATTCTCCCCCGCCCTTAGCATTTATGACCTTGATAGATTTGAAGATCCCAGGCCAGTCATTTAATAGAATGTCCCTCAATGTGGGCTTGCCTGAGGCTGTGCATTTTTGGTGGGGAATAGTGCAGAAGTGACACTGTGTTCTCTCTGCGTCGTGTCAGGGGCCACAGGACTTCGATTTGCCCCTTACCGAGCTATTTCCGGCCAGGCTCCTCCCCGGGAAGTCACTCCTTCTGCCGTGTTACTTGTAAGTGCTGCATTTTGAGGGAGGTACTTGGAGGCTGTGTGTCCCTTTCCTCCTTAAATGTCCCATTTTCTCCTTTTCTCCTTATGTCACTGTGGACGCTGGGTTCTCCATTTTGTCCAACGGGTTGGATTCTGCTGCTGTTGCTGTTCACCTCGATGTGCAGATTGTCCCGGATTTGGCCTGGGGGAGCCCCTTCCTGCTGGCTCCCGGGTTCCTTTGACAAGTCCCCACCATTCTCTGAGCACTTTCTTGTGTGTTGGCATAATGTGCTCTCGGCTCATCTCAGACCCTGCCTGCCCCAGTCCGGGAATCATCCATTTCTCCAAGAATTCTGGTTCTCTTTAGCCTTTGGTGGGAATTGACAGCTGGAACCACAGACTTAGACCCCTGTTCTGCCCATTACTCCTCAGTTTCCTACCAGCAGTGCAAGTGAGGAAGTGCATATGTGTGTGCATATGTATTTACATATTCAATTACTTTGGATGAATCAACTGATACTGCTGACTTAGCACGGGTTTTATACTTCATTCCGTTCATAACAGAAGATTTTATTTGCTATGAAGAGTCACTCGCTTTGGGCACTCTTGCAAACAGAACATGGGGAATAGATATCTTCAACAATATCAAGATAAATGTTGTGAAGTTGGACTGAATTTGGTAAATGTAGTGAGTGTATGTGCAGACAGTGCACCTTCCAGGACAGGAAAAGATGAAGGGTTTGTTGCACAGATAAAAAAAATATTAATAGATTCAAATGCTCTCATTTCTTTTCATTGTATCTTGCATCAGCAAAATCTCTGTGCTTAAGCTACTTTTTAAAGTGACACTTTGCAACAAGTTACAAGTATTGTTAACTGTATTTGTGCAAATGTAACACAACATCATCAGTTTTGTAACATGCTAACCTTGAACGATGAGGTATTCAATGTGATTTGCTGTATTATTTCAAAGTGCGTTGGCTACCGCAGTGACAGGAATTAGGCAAAATTTTATCTTTGTGAGAACAGACAGTTAAATTGTATGAAGAACAGAATCAGCAAAGTGAATTATTGAAAGAAGATTTCTATAGGAATGCAGCATTTCTGTGTGGTATCATGTCAAATCAAAACGACTTGAATATTTCTTTGCAAGGTAAAAAACTAGGTCTATATATATGATATGTGGCAAAATAATCCAAGTATTTAGAAAAAAGCCATCTTTTTTCAAAACACTTCTTCTTTAAAAGGAAATTTCAGGTGAACGTTTTCCCCAGTTAGCAAAGGTCATTGATGAGCAGGATGATAGATGGGAATAATTTTACAGACCTATTAATTGGAGAACACAATGAAAGGTTCACTGACTTTGAGAATCATGACATCATGCTCAAATTAGCATTTCAGCCTCACCTAGATGATATCATCACGGCGCCTAAAGAACTACAGATGGAATTGATCGATGTCTCAGTAGATGACATTTTAAAGTCACTGTTTGATGCTAAGAAAGATCCGATTGAAATATGGAAAAATACAGCAGAGCACCCACATCTTCAGCAACGTGCAGGAAAAATGCTTTCTTGCTTTTTAACCACTCATTGCTGTGGATTTACGTCCTCCTGCCTGACCCAAATCAAGGCACCTGTAAGGTCGCACATGACCGACACCGATTTAGAGGACCAGGTGACACTGCGGACCTCCACGCTGCAGCCAGGTACTCACGCGCTTTCCAACAAAAAGCAGACACAGCAAAGTCACTACAAGGTCAGTTAACCTTAAATTTAACAGATAGTTTTCACTTTTTGAAATTATTAAGTACATAGCAGTTAGATTTTTACAAAGTAACGTACATTTTTAAGTATATCTAATTGAAGTTTCCGGAACTGAATTTCCTGAATGCGGCCTTGTTTGAATACAGCTGAATTAATGCAGCTTCCAGCAGGAGACGGTTCCCCACCCCTGATGTATAGGATGTTCCTGCAGCCACGCCTGTAAGAAAAGCCGCGCCAAGGTAGCATCTTCCCGCCTCGGCCTCCTGGCTGGCTCAGCCCTCACGGCCTTGGGTCCAGCACCCTGGGTGAGCAAGTGAGATCAGAACTGTGTGCCGATGTTCTCTCACCTGGGCAGCAATGACAGGGCAGGGGAGGGCAGGACTCCCACAAGGAAAGTCATAGTAATGGACAAGGGCAGGGGAGACGATGACAGTCAATGTCATATCCGGAGTACAACGTATGAGAAAAGACTTCGTGGCACAAAGAGTCCATTTCTCCGTTCAGCGAACAATTATTACTGTCAGGTAATAACTTTTAAAACGCAGGTGAACTCTATGGCAAGGTTTTAAAAACAGGCATTCAGAGTCACTTCAGTACTTCTCCAAATAGTTCCGCTCAATATATTATAATTTCAAACAAGGCATTCGAAATGGCACATTAAAAATGCTTTGGAGCTAGGGATTCATTTCCTTTTTGCCATGCAAATTATTTTGACCAAAAGACAGAATCTAATTAAACTAAACCCTTTAAGCACATTAAACAATTCAATCTTCCTTCTCACTGCAAAAATATGCTCAAATTTAAAGGCGGGTCTCGCATGAATTGTAATGGACTCTCAGTTTCTGTGAGTACTTCTTCTTTTCCTAATTTCCATAAAGAGCCAAAGGCTATTCCAGAGTCCTTTTCAGGTAAGGGGGGGAAACCCACCTCTGGGGTTTCCCTCTGGCAATGATGTCAAGAGGAGTTTGTAAGTAGCATCTGTAAAAGGCATCAAGGTGAACAAAGATCTGAATTATCTTGTTGAACAGGAAATTCGCTGCAGCGTCCACCTTGAGCAGGTGGGGCCTGTGGCTGTGAAACACTGATAAGTCTCTTTGCTTGTTCCTAACCGGGGCTCCTAATGTCTCATCAGCCGATCGCACCGTATTTGTGGAATATTATCATCTCTGGTTTTATGGTTTTCAGGAGGAAAAAAGAAACGGCCCCGAGAACAAGGTTTTTGTCATACTTTGTTAGTTACAGGCTGCTCTCTTTGACTTCTCAACACTGGTCTGGAAATGGCTTTTCCATGCGGGGGGCACAGCAGGGCTCACCTGGAGGGAGGGTAAGTCTGGACACCTTGTTCTCACCTCCACCTGCCTCTTCCCTCCAGGCACACGGGTGCCCGGCAAAAGCTGTGTTAAGGACGTCTTGCTTTTCTCTCACCAGGTAGACTCAAATGATTTACCTCTGCGGCAGGTTAAACATTCTCCCGACACTGAGTCACCTTCTGTGTGCCTGTGTTTATGACATCACCGCACATGCCGTGTTAACAGATGGGAGCGGCCGCCTGAGAATTGTCGCCGTGGAGGGGACTAGAACCAGCTAACTGGAGTTCCGGAGAAATAGCTATTAACGTTCAACTCTATGCAGCGTCCTTCAGAGACGGGGCCTTCTTGCCATCGTGTGTTTATCGAATCCCTTCTAGACCTTGGTCCCTAGTGAAAGGACAGTGCAGTCCGAGAGCCAACGCCAGCAGCAGGAAACAGAGAACAGCGAGATCGCTGCCACAGGGAGAGCCAGCGCTGTTCCCAGCCATCCGTATCGCCTGAGCAATCCACTAAAAAGCGAGCTTCTTGGGCCCTGTCGTGGGTTAAAGGGTGAACAAAAAAAAAATATGTCTGTGTTTTAATATCCAGACCCCTGTGAAAGTGACCTTATTTGGAAAAAAGTCTTTTGAGATGTAACTAAATTAAGAATCTTGAGATGGGATCAAGCTGGGACCTAAATCCAATGACAGGTGTCCTTGGAGGAGAAGTGATGGGGAGACGGCACAGAAGATGCCGTCTGTGTGGTGAGAGAGGCAGGGACTGCAGAGATGCTGCCAAAAGCCAAGATTGCCTGGAGCCACCAGAGGCGGGAAGAAGCGGGAAGGACCCTCCCCAGAGCCCTGGGAGGGAGTGGGCCCTGCACCCACCTTCATCTCAGACTTCTGTGCTCTAGACTGTGAGGAAACGAATCTCTGTTGTCGTAAGCCAGGTGTGGATGTTTGTTTCAGCAGCCACGGGAGGCTAACACAGGCCCTGCCCCTGGCCTGCTGAAACCCACTTTTAAAAAGCTCTAAAGTGCTTCTGAAGGTCAGATCGGTCAGGGAGTATCACCGAGTCACAGATCTGACACCCACTGCACACTGAATTACCAGGAGCTGAAAAGATACAGATGCCCAGGCCACACCTCCAGGTGACCCGGGGCAGATGACTGCAGCTACAGGAAGTGTGAGAACAACCTAGGGGGCTGAAGGTCTAGGACGTGGAGCTTGTCCTTCAGGCAGAGTGTTGGTTCTCCTTTGCCCTCGTTCCTGACTAATCTCCTGCTGCTGACACTTGAGGGGGCCGCTGTCCTTTGTCTCTGAGGCTTTACCCGCATTGATCACCCCTTTTTTCTTGACATTTCTCTCTCTGCTGACATCTTTTTGTTTAAACTGAGGCATTTGCTACAGAACGCACCACCTTGCGTATTCAGTCTTCGAGTTTTGTCAGCTGTGCATATCTGCAATCACCTGGAAGCTTCCTCACGTCCTTGCAGCCCACAGCCCCCAGATGCAAACAGTCTTGCGGTTTCTATCACTATACGTTAGTTTTGTTTGTTCCACTAACATGATGTCTACTTTTCTGTGGCTATTTTAAGACTTCTTTAGTTTTGGTTTTCATCAATTTGGCCCTGACAGGCCTAGGTATGGGCACTGCCAAGCATTTCTTGATGCAGAATCTGACCTTCCCATTAGCCGTAAGGTGGCAGCTGCTTCCCTCCTCAGACCTCAAGGTCTGGCCCAGGGATGGCTTAGAGCCCCTTCCTGGGCCCTGCTCCTGGAAACAATCAAAGTCTTCTCCAATCCTGCCCCTATAATAAATCGCTCCTTTTTCTTGGTTCCACAGAACTTGCCTTCTTTATTCGCGAGGTTTTCATCCTGCTTTGCTTCTCAGTACTCATCTGTTTCTGCTTGTTGGAGCCGCTGCAGGGGCCACGGGGACAGCTGGGACTCGCCGCGTGGGATCCTACTCTTGCTCTCAGAGTCTCTCTCACTTACCGAGTGCCCGCCTGTGCAGGCACAGTGGGGCGTCTGCACTGAGGAATTAGTATGTTTTCCGAAGAATAGCATATGCCTTTTCCTTTATTCAAGTCTCTTTTGTTCCCCTCTGAAGAACGTTA
This sequence comes from Cheirogaleus medius, assembly GCA_008086735.1. Taxonomy (NCBI): domain Eukaryota; kingdom Metazoa; phylum Chordata; class Mammalia; order Primates; family Cheirogaleidae; genus Cheirogaleus; species Cheirogaleus medius. The sequence goes on along the minus strand of VBSM01003157.1, from coordinate 51,373,929 downwards.
AATTGTTCTTTGTGAAGTTTCGCATGCTTCTTGATGGGCTTCCCCTGGGTGTGTTATCTCCTGAGCACTCTGCATGCAATTATTTCTCAGAAAGAACTACGAAATAGGTACTATTATTATCCCATTTTAGAGACAAGGAGAATGCTAGGCAATTCACAGAGAAGTACATTACCTGTCACAGAGGCGGAGCTGGGCCTCCAGCTCAGCCAAAGCTGTCTGAGGGCTGAGACCAAACGTGCACTCCTGAAGCTGTTCTGCTTCTCTTGAGGAAAGCCGACTGAGTCTCTGGACCTGTTCACTGCAAATAAAAAAAACAAGAATGCGAGGAGCTTGTCTGAGAATGAGACAGGGCCCTGGTGCCAACCTGGGGGAGGTGAGGGTCCCCGGTGCCCCCAGCAGACTTGACGGAAGGGCGCATTTCTCATTCTGTGCTTCCTCCAACTGGCCAGACTCAGCCTTACCTCTCCTGATCCAGGGAGACCTAAACCATGTATCCTTCCCGATTTTAAATCAAGAAGAAGGAACAGAAAGATTTGTCAAGATGGTCTGTAAGTAGGCGTCAGCCTTTATCACGGTGTATTAAGGAGAGAGCCAGGGAGGAGGGAGGGAGACGGGGAGTCGGCGCCAGTGACGGGGACAGCAGAACTTGAGGCTGGAAGGGTTTAAATGGGTTAGTCAGAGGCTGCACCTGCTGTGCCTTGGGATGTGAGCATCTGTGCGAAGCCACCTGGATCTGGAAGTGCTCTGTCCTGTTTATTGAGCTCTCTACACACCAATCCTGATTCTCTACTGACTCTACAAGTCTGCACGTGCCTTTGCATAGGAGGACTGCAAGCTGCCCACGTGAAAAAGTGTCCCCCGGGTTGCAACCACAGGAGCCAGGTTAAGTACGCTTCAAATACCGGATGCAGTCAAGCCAAGAGGTCCACTTGTTTCCGAGACCAGACCTGCTCCCCTGTGCTTCCAAACGGAGAGCACTACGGAGCCACGGCTGGAGGTGTCATCATTAAGGAGAAACTTCTGCATGGGTCTTAGCCAATGCATTGGGGTTCCCGGATTAAATAAGTAGAAATAAAGTAAATAATGAGGCAATCACAGTTGATAACGACAAAATGAACGTTTTTGTAATTCTTTGATATGAAAGATAATGATCCTATTAGGATCCAATTATATTATTTGAAACTACTCGAAATGACATTATTATTTTTGTTATCCCATTTCATATATCTATCGGCTCACTACAAATTGATATCAATGACTGTGATATTTAGCTTAATAAGCTTATGACTTTTATCTGAATTGTTCCTAAATAAAATTGACAGCATTTACTGGCAGCCCCTAACACACAGCAGCCAGTGGCTCCCAGGAAAAGCAAGTTGATTTTCCTCAATGGTGCCAAAGACAAGGGGTCCTGCTTGGTTCCTCTAGATATCAGTCCGTATTCCTTTAGCGTCTCCTCTATAGGCAGGAAGCCATGTGCCTCACTGAGCATTTATTCGTTGACAGCATTTACTTCTCTCCAAAACAGTGCGGACAATTTTGCTTAAGTAAATGAACATTCTCTTCTCCACGTTTGCACGTGGCAGGAACCGTAAGTGAATGTGAAAAATGAGTTCTCGTAAATGTGACTCCTGTTTGGACTAGACTGTCATGATTGACTCAGATCATTTTGGACTTCTCTGCATTCATGGTTGTGCCACTCTGCCCCTGAGTCCATGTGACAGCATGTATCAAATAATAGTGACAGCAGTAACTGCAGCTACTGATGCCAACTGCAAGGAATGAAGTCAGGACTCTCTTTGATGAATCTGCTCTTTTCAACAAAACTTTAATTTGGATGTGTTTTTTCACTTTTTATAAATCCCTCAGATCTCCAAGTAATAAACATGTAAAGTAAAACCTATTAAGCATCTTATGTTATATTTGCATTTCTGTGAACTGTTTTTAACAAAGGATTATTGCAAATGCCATGAAGGGGAGAGGACAGTGAGAGAGGAGGGAGGAGAGGCATTTTGTGATTTATCAGATTTCAGTGTTACGATTGCAAATGAGGGAAGCACTGACTAAACTTTCCTAGGTAAGACGAGAAATGAGAAATCTGGAAATAGATGATGAGGCAGGGTGCCTCGGCGTGTTTTCTGGGTATTGGGGAAGTGTGGGGCGTACCTTTCTTACGAGCTGCACACAGATAACTGACTGTGGGTAGCATCATGTCCCACACAATAGAGAGCAACGGGGGGCCAAGATGCCACGCTGGGCAGTCAACGGATAATCGCGGAATATCTATTGCATCTGATTAATGCAAATGGTTATTCTGAGCTGTTAAGCTGGAGCTTTTCATGTAAATGCTTACACCACTTTGTGGTCAAAGAAATGTTTTACCATGAAAACACTCTTTTCTAAATGTAAGCAAAATCTCTAGGGTCAAATCAATAGATACAAATCATTTACTGTGGTTCTAGCAACTATTTGATCAGAATATGATTCTTTTCTTTGCATTTTTGTTTTGTCGTATAATGCGGTAAGTGGTCTTACAAGGTGGTTGTTCCATAAACCATTGTTTTATTGCTGCCTTCTACCCACACGCTGGAGAGGAGGGTGTTCCCCTTCTGCCAGGCCTGCTCCTAGTGGTATTCCAACCGGCCAGACGCATTGGATTTATGTTGCCAATGCAGAATTACTTCTGGAGGTGACAGGACTACATTCATAATCTTCGCAGCCTTCTGTTTCTTACGGCCCACATGCCAGGAGCACAGCAGCTTTCTCCGTCACCTTTTGAGTAATGTATTGCTGAGGTATTAGAGCTACCGCCTTCTCTGAGGTTTGGATTTAACAAATTTTTTTTTTTTTTGAGAACCTACTATCTTCCAAGTATTGTAATTGCTGAAGGTACAGAAGTTAAAATGATACCTTCTCTATCTACAGTCTAAAGGGAAGACAAGAATCCACTGATGGTTGCGATGTAACTGTGTGCCAGCTATTGTTGGAGCATCTCCTGTGTGATCTCGTATAATCCTTACTAAATCCCTATGAGGTAGATACTGTCCTCATTTGAGAGGTGAGGAACCTGAGGTATAGGGAGGCAAAGAAACATGGAAGGCAACATTAGGTACTGCTTCGACACCCAGGATTTGAAAATCAGACAGGTCCGGGTGCAAGCCCCTTGTTCCAAGCCCATATGAAGTATGGGTGACCTTGAGCCACTTCCTGCTGTAGCAGATGCTTTCGGATGCCTCCTGAGTGGTGGCCCCCAAAGGTCCACATTCTAATCCTGGAACCCATGAGTGTTATCTTATATGGCAAAAGATGTGATCCAGTTAAGGATCTTGAGGGGATAGGTTATGCAGGTGGGCCCTAAATCCAATCACGCATATCCTTGTAAGACGGATGCAGAGGAGACATGTGCAGAGGTGAAGGCATGTGACGATGCAGGCAAAGGTTGGAGTGATGTGGCCACAAGCCCAGGAACACCTGGAACTACCAGACACTAGAAAAGGCAAGAAAGGACCCTCCCCTGGAGCTTCCAGAGTGAGCATGGCCCTATTGACACCTTGATCTTGTACTTCTAAACTTCAAAGCTATAACATCATAGGTTCCTCTTGTTTTAAGCCACCTGGTTTGTGGCACTTTGTTTGGCAGCCCTAGCAAACCGACAGGCCCCTTTGCTGCCCACTCCTGGCCTCTTCCTTGTTGAGAGGTCACCAGTGCTTTTCACGTGTCACTCCTTGAGGAAGCTGATGTCACCTCTAGCCCAGATGCAAGGTCTGACTAGTCCAGGACAATCACAGAAATCTCAGTTTCTCACAGTGAGTATAGAAGGGGGGGAGGCAATTTGGCTGTGTTGTTGCTACTGAGGCTTGGGGAGACGTCAGATGACCTGGCTGGTGTCTGGGAAAGGTTTCATTTGTCATGTTGCTGTGGAAAATGACCAAAGTTGGTAACCTAAGGAGATGCCAGGACAAAGTCAAGTAGGTCTGAAAAATGGGGCCACCAGAGCCACGTGGGCAAGGGAAAGGGGTGCTGGTTAAGAAGCTGGGCAGGGTGGGCTGGGGAAGCCCACGTGGCAGCGTGTTGAAGCCAGTAACTGGGGCAGTGGGCGGGCGGGTGGAGACCAGCCCCAGCCAGTGTCTCACCTGAGGGCCAGGATCTGAGGGGGGTGTTTGGTGTTCTTCCTAACCAGTGGGAAGAACAGAGGATTTGCACCAGAATGTGTGCCCAGAGTGGACACAAACATAGAAACAGGCCTTAAAGGCCTGAATGGCAGCACTGCTGTTACCTGGCCCATTTAGACTTCCTGCACGCAGGATGCAGGTGAAGATTTACTTGTTTTGCCATCAGTTATATGATGGATAATTTTGAGAAAATTTTATTATTGTTCCCTTAGACATATGACTCCCTAAAATTTTCTACGGATTCAATGGAGAGACCAAACAAAACCCCAAGAGGGCTTTCCATGGACCTTGATGAAAATGGTACTAAATTTTGTGTGTTAGAGTAAAGGGTAACATTAGCTTGAATATTTCTGAATAAGAGCAGGAAGTGTGGATTTGTCTATTAGATATAAGTATTTACTATGAAGCTATACACTAGATCTAAATGCCTTTAATTTTCACTATAAAAACACTTAGAACAAGCAGTTAAACCAAAAAATTAGCTAAATAAGCAGGGAGATAAACAAAATAGGGCAGACAGACTGCTTGGTGGTCTTTTTTGCCTGATATCCTAAAATTTCAAGAACACATCAGAAATTCCTCTATGGACAGTTCTGAGGGAGAAGGAAGAAACACTTTATAGGGGCCTCACACACATACTGAAATGCCTCTCGTTTATTCCCGAGTGTCGTCTGGCAGTGTGAGGCACCAGTGCACGTTCTCGTGGCTGCCTTCTAGGGTGCAGGCACGTGTCTCTCTCATTGCCATCCTAACAAACCACACGACGGGGATTCTTGATGCAGCCGAGACGCCTGCACAGGCCCACACGCCTGCTAGGAAAGGCCCACACGACTGTAGAGCGTATGCTTTCCCCACTACGTACCATGACCTCAGTGCACACTGGGGGAAATGTGAGCTGGATTCCTAAAAACCACACGCTGTATACACCCTTCCGTGATGACGCAAGGACGCACTCACCACCTGCTTCACCACGTCCCCACATATCTTCACGTGCTCATCTCCAGTCAGATTCCGAAGTATGTGCAGGGAAGCTGCTTCTGACACTTTTTTGTTAGTTTTAATTTTATTCTGTGGCCTTTATACACTTATATAATATAAAAAGCATAAAATACTAAAATCTATTTTATTTACATGATGTAAAATTTTCAGTAACAAAAATTTCTCATCATGAAAGATGATGTTTAATAGAGCAGAAATATCATGATTGACAATTCAATAACATAAAATA
>VBSM01003157.1:51306349-51359387 GCA_008086735.1 Cheirogaleus medius | reverse complement strand
CTGAGCACCTTCTACGCTGACATTCACATTCTCCCCGCCATGCCTTCGCAAAGTACCCTGGGAACCCTGGAGGCGGCCAGGGAATAGTAGTTTGATGACCTCGCTCCTGACTGAGCTGCCACGCCGGGGAGAGCAAAAGGGCCTACACTTCCCACAATGCAAAGCGACGACGCCACAGTTCCCAGACACCTCGGCGCGGGATGCCCGCGCATGCGCCGCAAGACCTTGGCCCAGCGGGAAGGCGGGGCCGGGTTCCTGCGTGGTTCAAGGAGAACTTGAAAAAAGCAAAACAGCGGTTACAAACTGCATGCTTTCGTGGCCCTTCTGGAGAGCAGTGTGCAAACTGGGAAATTCTCCGTCTGACTGTGGCTTTGCCATTCCTTATGGGCAAATAATTGTTTTTACGGTTCAGTTCTCCAGACAACCAGACAATAAAGAGCCAGCAAGTGGAGATGAGCGAGGTCCCCACAAAGGAGGCGCGACTGTCCTAAACTCCAAGCGGCGGACTTGCCGTCTGGTGTCCTTGGCTTTCTCGGGGAAAGAAGCCGGGACCCAGAAGTTTCTAGAATGCCGTTCCAGCAGCCGCTATTAAAGCGACGGGCCGCCCTACAGCACGCGCACGCGCACGCGCACAGCTGGCCGCGCGCCTGCGCACGCGCGCCAGGACCGGACGCGCCACTTTTAAGCCGCCGCGCTCTGGGCTGTCCCGGGCTGGTCTCCATGGCGACCGGACGCGGTCGGATCCTGAGGCAGCACTGGCACTGCCTCCAGGCGCTGCGCTGTTCCCTCCGCGGCGGCGGCGGCGCGGGGCGAGCCAGCGCGGGCCCGGCCGTGGGGCGCGCCGCGGCCTCCGGGTTCAGGTGACGGTCGCGGGGCTGCGGGTGGGGGTCTGTCTGCCTGGCGGGGGAGCCCCTCACCGCCCCGCCCGCTGCCCTCTCCCGAGTGTGTCTTGTTGGTCCGGCTCTGTCTCGGGGCTCGCGGCTCTTTTTGACGCGGGAAGGGGCTGAAAGAACGAGCAGAGGAAACACTTCCAACCTGGAAACGTGGGGTTCCACAGGTTAGGACACAAGTGAAGTAGTTTCCCAAGGAAATACTCTTTCTCCTCATGCGTTCAACGGGTAGGCGCTGTGGGAACGTGGGGAGCCCTGCACCCCTGGGCGCCTCGCGGGGGCCGGGATGCGCCGCACCTGTGAGGACAGGTGCGGACCCGCGGGCGGAGCCTTCCGAGAGTTCACCTGTGGTGCTCCGCTCCAGTGCTACTTAATAGTGTCTTCGCTCCTCTGTAACAAGGAGTCACCTTTCGTCTTTTTTAGGGTTCTATAACTTAGGGGAGTATAATCTATTCATCAAAACCTTACAGATTTTCTCTCCCGCTCACGAATCGTGGACACACCATCCCTAAGCAGACACCCCTGGCAGGCAGGTTGGTCTGGGGCGTCTCCTCCTGGGCAGCTCTTTGTGCACCTCCGATGTCAAGGCCAAGGTGCCTTCTAGACTGCCACACCTTGGTCCTCACCTTCTTATCCTATGGTGTCTTCCTGTCCAAATGCAGGAGCCTGTGGTACTTTTGTTCTGGTGCCTCAAAGGCTAGCTCCCTTTTATTGCCCTTGGGGTTCCCCAAAACTGAAGAGTCGTTCTCTCCTACAGTGAGTGAGAGAGGCAATTTCGAGAAGATGAGAAAGGAGCAGGGAACAGAAGCAGCTTCAGTTTAACTCAAAGAAGTAAAAGGGTCCAGTGTTTCTGAAATTTTCAACGTGCTATCATGGTGCCTTATTAAATCACTCTCATTTTATCATAGAGAGTTCCTAGCCTTGTACTCATCACTGTAGTTAGTTTACCGAGTGGAGGGATAATGCTGAGAATAGTTTACATTCTTGAAAACCTTTTGCTCATAAGGCTTCTTGGTTTATAGATATAGAAAGAAAGTCATGCACATTTTGCCTTCTAATAAACCAAATGCCTGTGTTTAAGCATTATAAAAGGATTCAGTTACTTACTAGTTCAGCTATTTAAGTTTTGTTTTTTTCCCCCCTGACTCTCCAGAAACGTCCCATGTCCTCTATAAGTCTCCAGTGCTTCACTTACCCTGGTTTCGGAAGCACAGCCCTCTTCCTTAGTGCCATAATAGTCTTGCTTGAATAGCTGTAATGCTAGACATACCACAAGCCTTGTGACAAATAAAATGGTGACAATGCCTGCAAAAATTCTATTATGTAGGAGAGAATGTAGAAATTTAAATAGGAAACTTGAACTTTTAATCAATTTGCCACTAGTACTAAAATTAGTCTTTATATAGTGCTCTGTTAGGGGGAAGCCGAATGCTTTTTATATGATGAATATTTTATTCCGTTGTAAGTTGAGTGAACTTTCTGGTGGGTTGATATAATTAGAGCGACTGTCATTATGCCTGAAATGGGAACCTAAATTTCAGCCTGTGATTTGGACATGTATACAATCTTTTGGTAAGGAAAAGTCAGGTGCTAAGAATAGAATGATTGACCATGTTCTAAGCATGTGGTTATTTTTAATGTCTCACTGTGGAAAATTAGATGTTAAGGAATCAATGGTTCCCTTTTAACATAAAATGTGAGTGTGTATAAATATCACAAACTAAGAAAAATAGCAGAAGGCATATCAGGTTGGCTTGATTTATACCTTGTGTAATTTGAGTTACCAGATATTAAAAATGAGGCACAGAAATTAGATTTTTAAAATATTGGACTTATTCAAAGCTATCAGGCAAAAAGCTGTCACCTGTATCATTAAATGTCTACACTTAACCTTGTAGACATTAATAGACCTGCATGAGGATATACATGGAACTTAATGATTTGTTAATTGTGTGGCCCTTAAAAATGTGCAGTTGTTTTATTTCATGGAGAAATGGAGATATGCTTTCAGTAGTGCCAAAAGTTATATTGATAAGGTATATACTCTTATCTAAGATATGGTACAAGAACTGTTAGGAGATGAGAGTCTCAGGGGCTGCCTCTCGCTTGGGACCTTAAACAAGTTCCTTTAGTTGCCTACTTAGAGCCTTAGTCTTGTAATCTGTGAAATGAGGGACTCTATGAGATCTATTTTAATTGTGGAAAAACAAAACAGCAAAAAATAGGCTTTAACATTTTTAAAGTGTGAAAACATGTTTGTAAGAAAATAGCCTTCATGTTCCAATTAAATAAAGGAGGATGAAATAAGTTTTGAAACACTTAGCATGTTACCCTGCACAGAGTATTTGGTTAAGAACTATTTGTAGAACTGAGCTAAATAAATAAACCTTGTCAAATGTTTTCATTAGAGACAGAGGCATATCTATTTGTTGTAGAATTAGGAATTCAGATTAGGGAAAAAGCCTTTGGTACTTAAAACAAAACACAACTAGTACCAAACAGGATTTACTAGCTTAATTGTAACTTAACACTATTGTGGAGTGGGAGAGATAGAGCATGATTTTGAGGAACCCACTAAGATTATTTTATTTATATATTTATATGCATATACATTTACAAACCAGGTGACTTTATTTACAGTGTTTTCACAGTGGTCTTTCATAAGTTCTGGACACATAAGTTAACTTTTTCCTTAAGAACTCGTGGATCAGTTGAGGCAGTATATGTTTTTGAAACATCTGAGCACACCTTAGCACTGTGCTTGTCAGATGGGTGGGTGCCAGCAGGCAGGGATGCATAGGGCATCTTCTTGGCATGTAAAATTAACACAAAGCCTTTTGGGGAGAATGTTAAATAACTCAACCAGTAAGTAATATAATACATTTTTATGATAAGACAAAGACAGATTATCCAGTAGAATACAATATTTGCATTAGTTTTTAAGATCAAGGGAAAGTCTTCTAAGAAGTTTTGAGTTTGCAGGCTGTGCCTCTAGATTTCAGGGGTCCTGGTTCAACTTCTTTTGAGGGTTTTGTTGCTGGGAATGCCTTTGAGAACCACCGCTCCAGTCTAAAGGATATTGCTGTCAAACTGTGATTCATAGCTTCTTGTGCATATGCAGTTTTGAAATTAAAACAATAACTTCCCATAATTTATTACATATTCCATATATTAAGAAAAATTAGAAAATACAAGTTTTGTCCTTTAATCCTCCAGTCCCCTTTTAAAAAAGCCACCAGCACCAAATCTTATAATCCTACAAATCAGATGTATTAACTGTTAATACCTTGTCTTTCCTTCCAGACCTCTTTTCTTTGTATGCAGGTGTTTACTTTTTCTCTTAGAGAAATACAAAAATTAGTTTATGTAGTATATACTGCTATAACCTTTTCCAATCACCATGTTATTAATTCAGCAGATATTTATTGAATGCTGTCTGCATGCCAGGCAGGTTGTGGGTGCTGAAGGATCAGCAGTGAACAAACTTGTGCAGTGTACCTGCCCAAGTGGAGCTTACATTCCAGTGACAGCAAACAGACAGATAAGTAAAATGTGTAGTGTTGGACAGTGATGTGTGCTAAGGAGAAAGAAAAAGAAAACCAAGGATAGGGCACAAAGTCTGTGTATGTGTTAGGGCCTAGCTTGCAGTTTTAGGTAGAATGGTCAAGGAAGGTCTCAGTGAGATGGTGACATTTGAATAACTGCCTGAAGAAGGTCAGGGAGCAAGCCCTAGAGACACCTGGAAGACATCCCGGACTTATTTCTAATTCAGACACTTGAAAATTTATATTTTGATTGACTGAACATTGTTAAGTATAAAGGTCATGCAATTTAACCAATCCTGATACTGTTTCTAGTATTTTTCCTAGTGCAGACAACTTTGAGATGGACGTTTTTGAGTGAACTGTCTGGGCACATTTTCTCACCGTAGGGTATGTTTCTAGAAGTGGAATTCCTGGCTTTAAAGAATATATGTGCCTTTTAAGGATCTTGGTTCACATTACCAGGTTTGGCTTTTCATAAAGTTTGTACCACTTTATCTTATCCTATCCAGCAGTGAATGAAAATGCCAGTTTCTCTGTAACATAGCCAACGTGAGTCCTTATCATTTATTTGATCTTTGCCAATTTGTGAGATTAATTAGATTAGTTTACTTTTCTTTGGCTTGGAAAGGCCTGGGGTAATAGTTTTTTATTTTTCTGGCATATTTGATTGAGGAAATACCTAATGACAAAAAGCTATTACCAGTTTAGTAATACTTTTAAATACATTTATATTTGATTAACTATAACAGTATTAATTTATATTTAAAATAGTGTATATTAGTAAGACATTACTCAGTCTTCATGTAATGCTTAGTGCATGTATGGACTCATAGAATTCTTGGTACTACCAACCTTTCACACTCTCATGGGTCTGAGGGCCACAGGTGGGGAACTCCTGAGAAATTATTATTACTTGATGGAAGAATAATAGAAATTCCTTTTACTTAAAGCTTAACTGTTAGAAACCTTTGTCAGTTGAAGATATTTTATCTTTGAATATGTTATATAGGTCAATGTAGACTTTATAAGAATAACTAACAATTTAAAAATAAGTAATGCTTTTAAGTAATTTTAGAGTACATTCTTTATAAACTTAGTTTACTAATGCTTCCCCATCCCCACCCCAAATTTATGTCCACTCGGAACCTTAGGATGTGACTTTATTTGGATACAGGGTCTTTGCAGATGTAATTAGTTAAGATGAGGTCATGGTGGTCCTCAATCCAATATGAATGATGTCCTTATAAGAAGAGAAGCAGTGACAGACACGCATGGAGGGAGTTAAGATGGAGGCAGAGTCTGGACTTAATGCCTCCATGAACTAAGGAATGGCAAGGATTGCTGGCAGCCACCAGAGGAAACAAGGACGGATTCTTTGCTAGAACATTTAGAGGGAGCATAGCCTTGCTGACACCTTGAGTTTGGACTTCTGGCTTCTAGGGCATGAAACAATACATTTCTGTGATTCTAAGCCCCCCAGTTTGTGGTACTTGGTTACAGCAGCCCTAGGAAAGTAATACAATTAGGAAATTATATTTTACTTCTGATTGCTGTGTTAGGGCTAGGTCAATGGAGTTAAAGTTTTCTCCTGTGGAAATTTTCGTTTAAACAAAATTTTCAACAGAAGTACTGTAAAAATATACAACACAGGTAGAATTCTCTGATTACAGGGAGAAGGAGCATTGTGAAAACTTCCCAGATTAGCATCTCTTCCTGTCCTCTGTCCCTCTCCTTCCTGCTCTGTAGAGCACAGATTGAAAACCACTGGCCTAACTTGGAAACATGAGCAAGAAAGCTGGATAAGACAAAAGCACATCGAGCACCTTTTGCTGAAGCTGGGATGGAGAAGCATGTGCAGCCAGCATTCGGTGCATTCATTACCCTCTGGGATCTGGAAAGTTTACCTTCTTCAGCCTCTCCTGTGCTGAGATGCCAGTGGTACAGATGCTAGCTAATATTTATGGAGGGCTTACCCTGTGCCAGTGTTGGGCTTGTTTCTAAGGAGAAAAATCTATCAAAGGAGGAGGAACTCGTGCTGTGGTTGCTCAGAGCATGTTTCCCCATGTGCTTGCTGAACGTGGCAGACAGGTGCGGGTGGGTGCTTTGCTTACTGGCATGTGCAGGTCGTGGTCCTGTGGCCAGGGACCGTGTGGCCTTGGGTGAGGTCCCTTCTTTCACTGCATGAGTCTCCTGATAGCTGTGCTGTGCTCTGAGGCATCTTCTGGTTAGATGCGCTTTGTGTGGGTTTCATAATCCCCCTTCCTTCCAAGTTCTCAGGACACCTCATTTTTGCTCCGTTATTACCCAATCCATTTTGAGTGTTATTCCACATATATCTGGGGAATTGGCCTGGCATGGAAAACTGAGGGTGGTTAAACTCTCAATGAACAAAGTACATATTTGAAGCAATGTGTTGGTAAATTGAGCATATGGATAACATAGACTCAGATTGTAGTTACTTCTTAAGTAGCATTTTGGTGGGGAGGTGGGTCAGCAACCAGTATGTGTTGTACTTCCTTAAAGAAGCAGCTTTAAACCTTTCCAAGAGAAGTGGCACATCCACTAGGCACTGTCTGGGTGGGCTGCTGTCTAGATGTGGACCTGTGGGCTGTATGACTTGCTGGGTGTTTGGGGTCCCCTCCAAGCTGCCATTACTGGCTTTGAGGATTGATCTTAATGGAAGCTTAGGAACCTCTGAGAAAGACTCAGAGCATAAAATATCATACCCTATTTCATTGAATCTAAAAAAACATTGATTGTAAGATGCACTGTTATTTTATGTACCACCAGAATAAAAGATAGCCAATTGAAATATATGTCATCGAATATGAGATGTTAAAATGTGAAAACATTTGTGGATGAGTATTTGGTACTTTGCGGCCGTGTCTTGACTGCCAAAGTTAGAGTTGGGACCCTTCCTTATTCCTTAAAGGTCAGCAAAGTCAGATTATATTGACAGTTCTAATTCACTAATTTGAAGTTTTTAAAAAAATCTGTTATGCGCTCCTTATTAAGTTTCTATTGTATTATGGAAACTGGCCAATCGATACATTTAACTTTAGCCTTTTTGTTTCCATTAAATATATTTTATAGTTCCTCTTTGACATTTTGACAGCCTTTAATGAGGGGGCAGGTATCAGTAAACCTTAGGTTGGAAACACATCCGAGTAAGTCCGGTCTTCGGGTTTACTGCCCAGGACGCTAGATATCCCACCATCCCTTTATCCCTTTTCCTTTCTTCCTTCCCCCGTCCCTTCCTTTCTTTGCAGAGATGAAGTTTTTCAGCGAGTAACCTTTAAAGTTTATGGATCCTTTAGAATTTTGTAGTAGAGCACAGATAATTCACTTCATTGATAATTATATAACTTGAATTTCCCACCTTTATTTTCAGAGAGGAGCCGGGGGTCAAATGTGCTGCAGGCGGTCCTGCTGCTCTGAGGCAGAATCCCAGAGGGGAGCGGCGCCATGGGAGCTCCTCCTCCAATTGCTCTGTGCTCCTGGATAGGTAAGTAGCAGAAGTGGACTGTCACTTCCTGGGGGAGGGGGAGAGGAGTGCTATATAATTAGAGTGCTAGGCATGGGGTTATTAGAGAAAGTTAAAATGCTTTGTATATCAAGTTGCTATTTTGAGCTCTCTCAGAATAGGATTGTGTAGGAAGAATGTACAGCATGGGGAGTTTGACATGAGTCATGAGCCTGTCACCACTTTCCTAGTGAGACGAGTTTATGAAATGAGACTTCTGAAAGTGACAAGTAAATTGAATTTTCCTTTTATTTAAATGTTCTTCAAAATTATGCACTTTACAGTTGATAAAGACTCTTGATAAAGGAGAAAAAAGATTAAAATGGGTTCTCCTAAAAGCTCGAGAGCTCTCTGAATTTCTTGGCTTTCAGTATTTGGAGAACTTATTTTGCTGGGGCAAGATTCTGTACTGTGACCCTCAGCACCAAGATCCATAGAAGGTTTTTTTTAAAAAAGCTATTATTTGAAATCGGTGCTTAGATGCCTATGGATTCATACCGTAGTAACGTGTGGGGTGCCAGCTATTGGCTAAGCGCTGTGTGGAGCCCTGAAAGCTTGCAATTATTACAGAGACCTTTCTCACTGCAGGAAGTAAGGCCCACGGAGTCTGCACATTGTGAGCTGTGATTCAGACATAAGTTGCCTGATTTCAAGTTCTGGGCTTTTAATACTAGATCATAACTGGCTCAGCTAACAATGTACCTATTTTTATGTACATACTTTAATGTATTTTCAAAAAGAAATTAAAAGCCAAAAATAGATTTAATTAGGAACATTAATTTAAGCTTAAAACCCTATACTCTGGGAGGAGAGTCTGTCATACAGTTAGTTATCTGATATGAGAGGGGACAAATATTCATTCATTTGGTTCGCCTATCCGTTATCTACCTGCGGACCTCCTCTGCGCCAGATACTGTGCTTGGTATTGGGACACAAATGGTGAGCCACTCACGTGTTGAGAACTCATGAAGTTGAGATCTAGGGGGAGAGAAAGATTTAAGTTAAAGCTAATCCTAGTAAATTGGGGTACATGCTGTCAAGAAAACAAATGGATTCCATAATCCAGAATAACGGGGTGGGGTGGTGAGGAGAGATTCTCTGAGGAGGTGAGGTTCAGGTGAGAACTGGACGTTGAGGTGAAGGAGCTTGGAGGAGGGCATGCCAGAGAGGGGAGAGCACAGGTGCAGAGGTGGAGCCCAAAGGCTGCAAGAGCCAGGTAGGAGGGGCCCATCAGCAGGGCTGCCAGGCCCTGGCAAGAGATGTGGACCTTATTCACAGTGTGGCATCATGTCATTTGGTTTCTACAATTATCTTGTTTACTTATTTACCTGTTCTCTCTAGAAGGAGGGGAGATGGAGAGACACAGGCAAATGTGAGATGTATTTGGAGACATAACTGATATGACTTCTTTGTGAATGACATGTACATGTTGGGGAAACAGACGTGGAGTAGGGACCCAAAACTGTGAGCTTGAGCAACTGTACGAGTGAGGTGCTGCTGGTAGAGATGGAAGGGAGGTCATTGGGGAGTCATGCTGATGACTCTGGACTTGCTTGTCATAGCTGAGTTGGTGGGACACGTGTGGAGGAGGATGCCAGGTGGACAGTGGCTGTGGCAGTCTGGTTCAGGGTGAGACCATGCGGGGCTGGCAGCCACGCAGGTCCTTGGGGGCTGGTGTAGAGGAAAGCAGAGGGGGCTCAGGAGCAGGCCCGAGGACCTGGGACAGGGATAACCACCAGGCAGCCAGGGAAGACCCCTGAGGCCAAGAAATCAAGGAGGGGGGCTCTGTGTGGGCCAGAAGAGGAGAGGGCTGCAGGAACAGGAGTGGAGGGTTCCATGCTGTCCAGAGCGCTGGGAGGGGCAGAGGGCAGTGGGGGTGCAGGGCCCTGAGAGCGCGGTTTGGGGTACATGGAAGGGAATGGGCTGGATACTTCTTTTCGTATTTTGGTATCATATTTCACACTGAAATGTAAAAAACAGAAAGTGGGAGGCGTAGAAGTGGAGGCAGCAGGTGTAGACACATTTTTTGTTCATTCCCAGAAGCTTGGCAGTGAGAGGTTGTGGTAGCTGGAGGTTGGGGGTGGGGAGCATCAGAGGAAGAGTACACTTTCAGGGTGTGAGATCCTGGGGAGTGTTTTCTGAGTGAGTGGTGCAGAAGGGTGAGGCAGAAACAAAATGCCCTTGAGGACCTGACTGGGCACCTAGAGCACAGGTGCTTTTGTAGGGCGACGTGTACATTCTCCATTGGAAACGGGTGGCGGGGGAGAAAATTACAAATGCAGTAATATTGGAATGGGTCCATGATATGGAAAAGGGACAAAGACGTGTTCATATCTGAATTCCCATACTACTGAAAATGAACACACACAGATTAAACTTTCTTAGGGGAGCCCATTAGCCTGAAGCAGAGTTTCCTTGCTCTGATATTTTGAATGTCTTTGGTTGTTCTGCCTCCCACCTTCCTCCTCCTCTCTCTCCTCCCCCATCCCCTATCCCTGCCCTTTGTAATGTGAGGTAATGGAATCCAACATAAAGTAACTCAATAGGGGTGCAGACATTAACTGTACCAGCTTTGAGGAAATTCTATGAATGATAATTGAGAACATCTTTGACTTCTACTGTTTTACCTATAAAGTTAAAAGTTTCTTCTTTTGCCAGAAGTACACAGAGAGGATCCTCTTTTATTATGTTCGCCTGGTGGGTAGGAAGGTAAAAACTTGTCTAATACTTGTCTTGAATAGGATTTTATTCCAGTTAAGTAATTCTTATATTTGCTGGTTACCTTTCTGAAGTGTGGTATTTAAGCCCAACTCTAAGTTTTTTTTTTTTTGAATTACACTGATTTAAAAAATAATAGCTGTGAATTTTTGTGAAATAGTTAAATCAAAATATGAGAACTATACACAATGGATAATTCAAATGTTCATGAAAATGAACATTTTCTTGTGTTTTCTTGCAACTTTGCCATCTGTAGCATTAGAGACCTTTTCTAATTGAAAGGGTTTAATTTATTGACTTTTAATGTAAGGGATTTCTTTAGGGGAGAGATTGATAATTAGGCAAAGCTTTTTCTTTAAACTCTCAGAATGTCTCTGGTTAAATATCTCTTATCCCGGAAGCTTTGAGCAGTGGGAGCACTTACTTAGTGACACATGTCCCATGTGTATGACATTAACTGCCTTTTTTCTGGGGATCCACTTCAGAATTTTAGGACTGATTACTTCCTTATGAAATATTTGGTAACCTGATTCTCATCATAAAAGAAAATATTTAAATTTGTTAAAATCGCAAGTAGAGAGTATGGGCAAGCCATTTTAAACTGGCCCAAGATCCCCCCATCCCATACATCATTCCTAGATCCCCTCGCCCGGCTCTCACTGCGGCCCACTACAGCTCTCTCTTGGTTGGCCCTGGTACCAGAGGTTCACAGGGGTCCACAGAGGCCTGTTCCTGACTTCCCGATGCTAGTGATGCTTTCTAGGCACATTCGGATTCTTACTGTGTTTTGTAGAATTCTAAGATCATGGAAATAGGTGGAATATTGAGAATACATCTCAATGTCACATTTAGGCACATAAACGAAAAAGACACTTCAGAAAACTTTACGGGGCTTGGTGTCTCCTTGAAGCCCCAAAGCCGTCAAAGGCGAGAGGGCGTTCAGGAGGGTATGCAGGAATGATGTGGGTTAGCTGCGAAGTGAGTTGGCGTTTCCCATTACATTTATTTTCGGAGGGGGGAAGGGTCTGTGTTTTTCTCATTAATAGCTAAGAAAGTGTCCTCTGCCTTTTCTTTTATTTCCTTTTATCTCACTGAAGAAAAATAAAATACATACTTTCACAGGAGAGGTAGTGAAATCCTGCCTGTTGATTCATAGTGTGTGGACTTGATTAAAATGCTGAGGAAATTAGCTTTAGTACATTTAGGTTTACGTGCATGACATAAACCAATAAAGTTTATGTCATGAGAATTACAATAACTAGAGAATTTCAATCAAGAAAATAATTGAAGATGAGGGTGCAGTTTGACTCTTGGACAGGAGGGGTCTATTTATTTCCATCTGTTTAGAGATGAACGGCCAGTTGTTTTCTGGGTAATTTGTAGATTGAGCACGGGTTTCTGATTTTCCCCCTCTCTCAGAATGCCTTCAGAAATCTTGCTGAAGATATTTTCCTACTTGGATGCTGTGAGCCTCCTGTGTACTGGATGCGTGAACAGGCGCCTGTATCATCTGGCCAATGACAAGTAAGGGGAAAACCAAATCTCTGTTAGGTTTTGATGACAGTTTGACGGAAGTCATGAAAACTATTAAGAACTTTTAAACCATTTTCTAAAATGGAAGAGAATTAATTTCAAGAGTATTTTTAGATACACAGGAATATGTCTATTGCTTTAAGTAGTCATGATATTTTCAAATACTTGCATCTGTCTTAAAGAAAGGAATATTCTTTACATGTACCAAAAAAGATCAAACTTGTTATTGCTTTCGCTGTTGGGGAATGCAACTTTAACCTCCCTGTTAGCCAGGAGGACTTGGCTGTGTTCACCCCAGAATCAGACAGTCTTGTCCACACAGTCTCAAGCAGTGCTGCAGGGACCTGCGCCCATTAACTGTGGCCCTGGATGCACGGAGCAGAACGAGCGCTCTCTGCTGACAGTCAAGCAGGTCCTAGAGAAGAAGAAGAAGGAGTGAAAGTAAACTTAGCTCCTCCTCCCAAACTCGCCCATCAACTATATTTGGGAAGAGTGAAAGGGGAGGAGAGAGGCCAAGACTATCCTCTCTTGGAGGCTGTACCCTTGGAAGCAGGGAGCCAGAGGAAAGGGGGTCACCTCCCCTCACCTGGGCTTACAAGACATCTGTGGAATAAAGAGGAGAAATGCTCACTTCGGTTTTGTCACTATGGTCTTAGCCTGCAACTCAGAATTTTGTTTTGGATAGATGGTGGAATCCTCCTAACTTCCGGTAAAAATGTCATGACCTACAACTTAACATTGTGGTGTTTTAGGGAACTTCTCTCTTTCAACATCAAAAGGTCAGACTACTATTGATCCTACATGGAACCCACATACCAACTAGGAAAAACATCAAGATAAGAGGGAATGCAGGTTTTTAAAATTTTTATTTATTTATTTATTTTTAGTAGAGATGGAGTCTCGCTTTTGCTCAGGCTGGTCTTGAACTCCTGAGTTCAGGCAGTCCTCCCGCCTCAGCCTCCCAGAGTGCTAGGATTGCAGGTGTGAGTCACCATGCCTGGCCTGGAATGCAGGTTTTAACTGGTGGTTTTGTTTACTAGATAAGGAAATGGAGGATGACAGAAGGAGGACTGTATATTATTATATTTAATCCTGGACCATGGTGGGTAGGGAATATTTTCTGGTATGGTGGTTCTCAAATGCCTGTCCATAGAAGATTTCATCAGAACCAGCTGGGAAAGTTTAAAAAATGTGGATCCCTAGCCTGCATTTCTAGAGATTGTAATTCAGTGCTCTGGAATCTGTATTTTTAAAATTCTCCAGGACATACTAATGAGTAGTCAAGTTCTGAAATGACTAATCTAGTGCATCTTTGATGATGGATGTCTGCCACTTAAGTGAGGAACTCAAAACAGCCCTCAGATCTCATTAAAGCTGTAATCAACCACTTTCATACTCAGAAGGGGATATATACCATTCCTTTGTTGGGAAGGGTGGTTTTTCTTTTCTTTCAATTTAAAAAGATGTTTCTTATATGGAACAATATATGTCTATCTGTCCATCTATGTCAATATGTACACACACATATCATTAAATGAAATGATGAATCATGTTCTTGAAATTAGTTGTAGAATGAATGTAGAGTAATTTTTATGTATCTCTTTCCTAATGACCTTATAAGAGATGAAGGTGCTCACCGAAGCAAAGTACAGTGAGGCATTTGTCAAGGAAGGAGTCAACCAAATGTCTAAACCTGTAGTGTTCTCACTTTATTTAAGGCTAGAACTCAGAATCTTTAGATAAGCTGATAAATTATAGATTTCCTAGTTTCTTTACATTTCACCTCTCTCCACTTTACCTTGATAGGCCCAGATGGTTCAGGAACTAGGCCTTTAAGCAGATTTGGAGCATAGCTCTAGTACTATTCTTTACATAGTTTTATTATTAATTATATATGCCCATCCCACTTTCTTGGAAGTTGTCTTTTAGAAATCTGAGCTTCTCATGAAATTCCACTTGTATTTCTTTTCTTTTTCAGAGGATAAATGTTAATTGTTGAATTGTTAATTAAGTTGAATTATTTTTTAAGAGCCATAGTAAGACTTCCTAGTCAGACTTCATAAAAGGATGTATGGGTAACCAATAAATGTTTTTGAAAAGTTAACAGTATTTTCTAGGCAATGCTTCTGAAGAGAGGACAGGAGCACATGTTATAACCAGTCACACTGGTGACTTACAGGCACGGTGTCCCCATCCCATCCGTGGGGCTGCCTCCCTGCACAGGGGCACGGGTCCCCGTGTGGGAATAGCAAGGATGTGTGTAGGAGGCCGGGTCCGGATCATCACATCACATGGCAGTTTTATTTACCATGTACTCTGGGGACCACTATTATCTGAACGTTAAATTATCCCCATTTCCTGAACAACTTGTTTGATTGAAGTTTTTCTGAGCTAGATTGATAGTCATATTAGGTAAATGTGTTCTTGTCCTCAAATCTGCCTAAGCTTTCAAACAGAGTGGAGCATTTGGGGATGAAGAAATAAATAAGTGTGTTTGGATTTTGGAGACTGTTAAATCATCTTAAACTTAACATTTGTATTTTATGAATAATCGAGGGGAACAATCTAATATAATACTATAATTCTCTAATATGAAATATTTTTATAGGTGCACTTACAGTAAGTTAAGTAAGATAATGTGTGTGAACGTAGTTCATCGTACGAGTGTTAGGTGTAGTTATTGTTACTAAAGGTGTGTAGAGTTGATGCTGTGATACCCTCTTCACGTCAGTATTTGGCTTGTAGTTTGTGAGTGCTAGAGCATGTGAAAACAGAATCAGCAGTAGTTGAGACAGTGCTGTTGTGAGAAATTTGAGGTTCCATAAAGGTTTTGCTAAAGCAAAGGAACATTTAGTAGAGTGAGATGATTAGTAAAATACACTTGAAGAAAGCACAAGGCAAGCTTTTATGCAGAGGAAGTCTTTAAAAGTGGGATTTGGTTGAAAAAATTTCAGATTTACCTAGATGTACTGAACTAATCATCACTTTGCATCTGTTACATGTGCATCTTTCCCATGTCAAAGTCCAGAAGTTTCTGAACTGAAACCATAAATAACATAAACACTTGGTGTGAGATGATTTTGTGGGTTGAGAAATGACTTTAGTAAACCTGTACTAGAAAGAGATAGCATTAGGGGTCTGCTCATGTGTGAGTTTGTGTTTGGTGGCATCCATGCAACATCTGAAGTAAGGAGCTGCATTCCAGAGTTGTATGTTTGAGAAATGTTCCCTTTCTGCTGCAGCTAATGAAATAGTCATGCCTCTCCAGGGCATCGTGGGTGTCCCCACTGGACCTCCTGCAGTTCAGGACCATCCCTCTGCCGGGGAATCACCTCTCGGCCATGAACTATTTCATCCCATACTGCTCTAAGTAGACATATGGAGATGTAAACTAGCAAATAATTACATTTTATTAACGTAAAATTAGTCTTCCGGATTAGGAAATTGATTTTAACCCCTGCCTCAGTTTTCCCTGAGGAAATGTTACTTCTCTTCCCTGCTGGAGAGCTTTGGTCCAGCTTGAGGCCCCTGCTAGCAACCACTGCCCATGTGGCTTCTCACGGGTGCTTGGTACCAGTGAGTGGAAGGAACACAGACTTTGTGTCAGAGCTGAACTTGAATTCCAACACCGAGGCTTATTGGCTGTCTGAATTTGGATAGCTTATTCATTTTCTTTGGCCTTATTTCTCTGTTGTTGAAGGCTCAGAGGGATAAGAGTGTGAGCTCTGGTTGAGGCTGCACGGGTTCAAATCCCAGCTCCCCCACATGCTTGAGTGCACAGACAGGGGTCAAATCCTTTTGCACCTGGGCCTCAGTTGCATCATCTGTACAGTGAGAACAGTAATAGTGGCTACTGACTGGGTCTGTTTTGAGGATTAGTGACTTAATGTATATGAAGTGCTTAAACAACACTTGACACATGGTAAGTGCTCAAAAACCTTATGTTAATTGTCATCGTTAGTTGTCATTATGAGCAACCTTCACTTTTTTCTCTTTGTGAAAGCAATGCATGTTCCTTGTTGAAAAATTAGAAAATAGGAAACAAAAGTATAATTCAGTTTTCACTGTTATTAATAATACTGTGTGTATATATCCTTTCTGATCTTTTAAAAATAATGTATATATCTAAAAAAACAAGAACCACATTGTATATACTTCCTATTTTTTTCGGTAATAGACCTCCCATTCGGTTATTGATGTAGGAAGGCAGTGGTTTGGACGATCCTAAATATTAATAACATAAGATTGCTCACTTTAAACTTGACCCTGGGAAACAGGCTTTTCCTACTTTTATGTTTTCGGTATTGTTGAGTCTAAAACAATAAATCTCCAACTGCAATTCATTTTAACACGTGAACAACTGTAAATGTTCAGTTTGACTTATTCGTGGAATTGGACTATTTAAAAATTATTATGCATTTCTTATTTAATATATTGCTACTATAGGGACATGACAATGTGTCTTAGTTAACATATTTTCTCTCCCCTGCCCCCCACCAGTTTTATTTGGATCAGAATCTACTCAACTGCTTTTCCATCTAAAAAATCTAATTGGAAAGTTAATCCAGTAGAGGAGATGGCTGTGTCTATGACCGTACTGTCAGTTGAAGATAAAGAAGCTGGGTATTGGAAGAAAGAATATATCACAAAACAAATAGCATCTGTAAAAGCCACACTAGCTCAGATTCTCAAACCTGTCAACCCTTACACAGGCCTTCCGACGAAGACCACAGAGGCCCTCAGGTATGCAGTGTGCTCCTGAGCAGTGGCCATCGGCCACTTGACAGCACTGTAAAATGTTTCTGTTTATAACCAAAAAAGGATGATGGTGTCAACTCAGAGTATTGTATATATAGGACATACGTGCAATTTAGATTGTGGGGGACTATCTCTGATATGTTTGTGTTTTTGTGCATCTATAAAATATATAGTGTTTTCCTATTCCACGTACAGTTAACCTTCCACATCCACAGACTCAACCAACTTCAAATTGAAAATATTAAAAAAAATCCAAACAGTAAAAAATAACTATACAACAATAAAAATAATACAAATAAAAAACCAATACAGTATAACAACTATTTACATAGCATTTCCATTGTGTTAGGTGTTATAAATAATTTAGAGAAGACTTAAAGTATAAGGGAGGATTACTTAGGTTATATGCAAATACTGCCCCATTTTATTGTTAGGGACTCGAGCATCCATGGACTTTGGTTTTGTGGTGGTCCTAGAACCAATCCCCCAAGGATAACTGAGGGATAACTGGTATACAACCTAAAGTTTTTAGGAAAAGCAGAAAAAACCTAGTGATCTGCTCTAGTAAGGCAAGAATGTTCAAGGTGCCCTTTCTTATTTATGTATTGCCAGTACCCAGGGCATCATAGATGTCCAGTGAGTGTTAGGTGAGGAAAAAAAATCTAAAGAGAAAGCTGTTGATGAAATGAAAGTTACATCAGGCATGTTCTGAGAATTTTGACTTTCACTTTAGAAATGATATATAAAATTGGGTTCAGCTTTTTTTTTTTTTTTTTTTTTTTTTTTTTTGCTATGAGGTAAACATTTTTAGCTTTCTTTTCTTTCTCCAGAAAATCTGGTTTAGGTTGGGCAATTATATTGAAAGAAAAAAGTGGAAAAGAATATATCATGGAGCATGTCGATCTTTCCATAAATGACACATCAGTTACTGTTCTGTGGTATGGCAAAGACTGGCCGTGCCTAGCATCATTGTCAACCTTAGACTTGTGTGGTGTGACACCAGTTTTTATGGACTGGTATAAAACCCCCACCAAAAATAGGTAAGTACGAATTCAGCAGAACTGTTGGGTGAAAGTGTCTTGTATGTAAATATTAGTTGGCATTACTTTTGTAAGTCAAAAATACCACCGTTGTATTTAAATTTGACTATATCTTAAAGACTTTTATATCATTCTGCAGCACTATAGAATAGGAAAAGAATGGATTTATCACATTTCTGATTAGGTCTAAATTTAGGTTCCTTTTATTTTGGTTATCTATAATGGTGGGCAATGATATTCTAGTTAACAAAATTTCCTGAATGATGGCTTAATTTTTGAGGTTTTTAGTTTTAACCATTTTAAAGAGAAAGATACATAAAGCGATTATATTTTCCTTATTTAATAAATGGTACGCTAACTGTAGTCTGAATATGAGATCATGAAGTCATAATTATTACTTTGCCTTTCTGTTAAGCTTACTAGGTATGCGGCCTTGTACAAGTAACTTTTTCTGTGCCTCCATTCTCTCATCTGTAAAATGGGATGATGCTGACGCTGACATAGTATTTAGCATGTGTGGCTGCTGTGAAAAATATCAAAAGATACTGTTGTAAAATGCATAGATCAGATGCGTGTGCATCCCACTGCTCATGCTCGTTGAGCCCTCAGCACTGCTCTGTCGTAAGGCGGCTGTGCGCCGAGTCCACACTCATTACACGGCTGGCACCTGCCTTTCCCAGCACATCTCTCGTGCTCACTTTGGTTGTCATTGGTTGTTTTTCCTAAAAGCTGGATTGTGGCGTGGAAACCTCCTCATTTCCTGAGCAAGCTGTCATTTCTTTAATAAAATTTATTGTAAATGCAAAGGTAGCATCTGCCTTCCCCAGTGTTGGTTTCATGTCCTCTCCCATCTCTGGTGTTTGACTTTCCAGCGGCATTTACTGTGTCATTTTTCTTAGTGTCCTTGTGTGCTCTGGTTCCACCCATTAGTTTCTCACATCTGTCCTTGCTGTGGACGGTGTTGAGACATCCGGCATCAGTGCCTGCAGTCTCCACGGAGAGACAGGTTCTTTCATGGTTTCCCTGGATACAGACGTGTTTTATGGCCCCTCTGTAACTGGGGCCCTTGTTTGAGGCCCCTCTCTGGGGTGCAGGCTCTGAGGGTTGTCGATTGATCACTGAGCTCTCTCCCCATGCTGTGAACGTAAGAATATTCAGACCTCTTTGTTCTGTTAAGTCCAGGTCTTATTGTATTCTTAAAACATCCTTAATTCTGTGATGAAAAAACTGTGAGTTATTTTTCCTGATTATATTACTGAAGATATTTTGGAAACAAGTTATCTTTTTAAAATGGTACTTTTATTTGAATAAATCTTTGCAATTCATATGGTATGATAGATACTAGATTTTTCTAATGTTATAGGTTTTATGCATTTTGAAATTATGTTTGGAGAATGAACCCACAAACTCTGTACTAGTTCAAACAGGATGTTACTTGGCATATCATGAAATGTTTATAGATGTTAGGATAAATGCTTAACAATTAAAATGATCATGAAAGACTAAGTTAAATGGATAATGTTGAATTGTAAAGTTCAGTTAGAGATGGTATATTCCTGAAAATTGTCATCAAGGTCAGGAATGCTAGATACCACATAGTGACAAATGCTGGAATTCATTGGAAAATTAATTTAATGTAATTTATGTCCATCAAAACTCAATGGACTTCAGCTAGCCTTTGAAAAATGGCGATAAACAAAACAAAGTGTTTTTAGGAATCTGTTTTGATCGGCATTTTTATTACAAGTTTGTAAGTGAATGCTTTTATCATGCAGGCATATAAATCCTAGTGTGCATTTGTGTGACAGCCAGGAAGAGATTTTGTGGTTTTTATGTGGGTCCTTTTGGTTTCCTCTATGAGAGTTTTTTCAAGAACAGTGAAAGCCTTATTGGTGTAATTTGCAATTTGAATTTCTCTGTAATTTATATATGCCTTTCTAGTCAGACTCTAAATTTTCTTCCTTGTCAGTGTTTTCCATTCTGTAGTTTATGCTATCCCTCCTCCAATGTGTGAGAACTGTCGGGGAAATGTCAGCCTTAGTTTCTCTGCCAGCGGCCTGTAAGGCCCAGCACGTGAGGACTTAAAAGTCCTCTTCAGGGTGGACTGAAACACTCTACGGCCAGGAGTGTTTTCCAGCTTTGGACACATTGAAGAGTGAGAGAAGAGGATTTTTCACATCCTTACCCTCCATCCGCACTAATAGTGATAATATCCACGACCACCGTTTACTGGGCACCTGCTGTGTGCTGTGATGCTCTCGTCCCTCCGAGGAGGCTGGTGATCTTCTCACACACAAGGAACCAGTCGGTGGTGGCGTGAAGTCACTGCAGGTTGGAGCTAAGGTTTCCCCTCTGGTTTCCCAGAGTCCACAGTTAGGTTCTTAACCCTACGTTCATCTTCCTCCAAGTATATTCTACACGCACTGTGTTTATTTTTAGTTTATACATCACACACATGCTCACTGACCACCTCTCCTTACCCAGTTGTTGTTCTCAGCACGAAAAGTTCTTTTGAAAAGTTGAACATGGGACTAGGGTGTTATGGTAGCTGGAGATTTAGTTTTGATGCCTTACAGCCGCTCTCTTATTTGAAACAGTGCCACAGCTGGTATCCTTTTTAATACTTAATGTACATTTGAACATCTGTCACCTGCCAGCTTGTGCATTAGGTGCTGGAGGCCAACCCTTGAAGGAGATGTGGCCCCAACTCCTTAGAAATTTTGGTCTGTGCTGTATTAATTGACCATTGTGATCTCGTCTCCTTTATAATTTCCTGAATGATCTCTGGGTTCCTGGGCATGACAGACACCTTTGTCTGCTATTATAGTATAGTGCTTATAAAAGGTTTCATTGTAGATGATTTTAAGTCTTATGACGTTGTCTTTTCTTACACATCTAAGTATTTATTCTTAGTCACTAAGATAGAGTTCACAATGTGTTTCCTTTATGAAAACACTCATGATTTTAAATTTATTTTCTAATGTTTCGATTTTCACTATCTCTGAGTTACCCTTGATAATAGCTTTAAAAGGCACATCTGCTTTCAGACAGCCTACTGAGACCACCTGCTTTTATGTCACATAGAATACTTTATCTTTGCTTGTGCATTGTGTCACTCACTTGTGAGGAATAGATTGTAGTGTTGTGCTGGGTTTGGGGGGAAGGGACAGAAGATGGTTCTGCCACTTCATCCCTGTCCTGATCCTTCAGCTTCCTTCTGGCTGGGCAGAAGACAGTGAGAGCAACAGGGAGGGAAAGGAACAATAGTTGGATGGGAAATTTGAATGTATCCACTTTGCCTTTTATTTGTACCGGGCATTTGTGTCCCCACCTCACCAATGTGCCTCTTAGTTGAGCACATTGTTAACACGCTCTTCAAGTGTATTTTTAGATGTACTAAGGGGAACTGGCAACACTCCCCATAGAAAAGCTCATTTCTCTCTCTCCTCTTTTTTACATGAATGTTCAAAGACCTCGATGGCATTCTTTAATTACAAAGTACAATCTGAGCCATTTAACTGAATCCACCATGCTTGGCTGCGACGGACTCGTTCGGATCTTCTGCCTAAGCCCTGGCCTTCTGGTGGGGCTGTGGAAGGTAAGACTGAAGCCCCTGTATATGCGTCGTTTCCCCTCACAGTCAGGAAGAGATCAGATGGGAACTCCTTTGAGGCCTTTCAGTAACTGCATTCCGTTTTACCGTCCTGCCAACTCTGTTTTCCGGTGAACACAGTCCTCTCCACGCCGTTGAGGTTGCTCTGCTGTTCTGCTGTCTCAGATGACAAAATATCTCTTCGTGCCTTCGTGCTTTTGTTCATGTTATTATTTTAATGTTGTGGGACTTTTCCCTTTCACCTTCCAATCATCCCCTGTTCCTTATTGTGCTCCTTTCATGTCTTTTCTCTGACAAAACCTGTTACTGTGTGTTCAACATGCTAGTGTCCCAAGCCTGTTTCTGATCCTGTAGATGTGGTGTTGGTTGAGTACAATCTGCCCTTCAGGGTAAAATGTCTAAGAAGTTATCCTTTCCCTCTGCATAAGGCTCCTTATTCCACCAGATCAGGTTGATGGCTAGCTCTCTCCTCTGGGGGCTGTTTTCTGGGCGGTCACTTCAGTGAAAAGCAGCACAGTATGATGTCCCTCTCTGTACACTGTACACTGCAGGTTTAAGTCTGTGGCTTGGGTCTATACATGTTTTAAGATAGCAGTTCACAAATTCAATTCTGAGAATGGGAGTGTGCACCTGTATACAATGACGAGACAGAATCAAGACCTGCAGCTCCATTCAGCATCATCCTCTTGTACCTTTACTTCCCTCAACCTACGGTGTCAGTTTTCTTCCTTCTTTCCCTTCTGTGTGAATGTGACTTGTGGGCGAGGCCACACTTTGCCTGCTGTGCACGTCATGACTTGAGTTCCTTGGTCTGCGCTGGCCTGCAGAGTGACGAGGGCTCTCTGGTTGATCGGTTGTCCTCTGCCTGGCTGTTGGAGAATGCACCTTCAGGTTTACCACTGGGGCCACCTGTACTAGTCAGGGTCAGCTGTGGATCTGGGGAGAAATGATCAGTTCCTGAATAGTTACATTTTTTGCTGTTCAACCTGATGGACAAGTGAAGAAGTTGAATGTAATTATTCCCACTGTGTTTGCCAAATCAAGCAGTTACTTGATATAGGAATGTTATGCCAGTAAAGTTCAGTATTTGTGGAATTAATCTAGGATCTGCAAAGGTTTTACTAGTATTGTCTTTATTTTTGAAAAGATTTTGAAATAGCCTGGAACTATTAATGTATATTTTTGCAATCATCATGTATAATACAGTGTTTTGATATTTCACGAGTACTAGGATGTTAATTCTTCTGGTGCTGCATGCTCTGTGTGTTTGAATTGTGGTCCTGCTGTCAATATGAAATACAAGCCTTATTAGATGGTAATAATATATTAGCAGTAATAATGCATTAGCACCGTGGAGATCTTATAGTTGTAAGAAACTGCATCTATCTGCAAGATGAATGTGCTGCGATCTTCACAACGACCTTGTGAAAAATTAAAATATTTCAGTTGAAAAATGTATTCTTTTTAATTAACTTTTCAGAAGGAGGAAGAACTGGCTTTTGTCATGGCAAATCTTCATTTCCATCACCTTGTGGAGAGGAGCTCGTTAGGCTCAGCCACTATGTATGTATTTGTGGGTGTATTTTTGTATAGTCAATGTAAAGGATTAGAAGTTGATGCCATCTTAATATCCTGAGAATGGCTGCAGAGAGAGTCTGTTTTTAATTACTAGACACAAGCCAACAGGCATAATTACTTAGCTGTTGCTAAAATAATTGGATTATTCATGAGTATATATTTGCTTTATTTATTCCGGGTTGAGGGATGTCTTCCTAGTAGAATATTGTTTATAGGGCAGGATAGCTTCATTGCTATAAGATGCCACTGCTGTCCCTGTATCGCATTTACGGGACTTTTCGTATCTAGCAAGGCATGCAGACTCATAGCCCTCGGGCTGATTTTGGCCTGCAGACGAGTGTTGTGTGGTCTGGACACTCTGTGTCTTTTAACGAATTTGAATGTCTTTGGGTGGGGAACGTGCTTCACCACAGCTCTCGCCCTTCCCCTGTGGACTTAGACTCTCCCGTAACTCAATTTTTTCTTACCTGAAAAGCTCCTGAATGTTTTTGAGTTTGTCACCTTATGTAGTAAGGCTTTTCTTACTGAATAAAGCTTTGTTCATCTTCACTGTGGGTCTTCCGCCCAGGATCATAACCTAGAGATCTGTTGCATGGTGCATTTTCCTGCGGAGCACTTCTGTCCTCTGGACGTGGAGAAGAATGCCGAGGGGCAGAGCTGCCTTTGTAGCACTGCCGTCCTGCACTCAGAGCAGGAACTCGTTCACCTGTGGCGGTCTGTGCTGCCTGCGGACTCAAGTCTGCCTGTGTTTGTAGAAGTTGCTAAAAGGAACATGGAGCAGTCCCTTTGAGTTCATGGTATTATGGATTATTGGGAATCCTATAGAGTCTCATTAGTAGGAGGTAGTGCTTTGAATGGATGTTAACTTTTCTTTTAAAGTGTGTTCAATCCAGGTATGTTATCTCTGGTGCTGACAAATCTGTGTGTGCTGTTTGCTTTCCAGCCCCTACGAGCCGCCTCCCCACAGCCCCTTCCTGGATGACAGCCCCGAGTACGGCCTGCACGGCTACCAGCTCCATGTCGACCTGCACAGTGGTGGGGTTTTCTTCCTGTGTGGCAAATTTCACGAACTCTTCACCAAGAAAGGTGAAATTAATTGAATTTTTGTTTCATTGTGAAATTAAAAGGTCGGGATCAGGGAACCAATTTTTCTGTCTGAGTTAAGGACTCCTAACTGGTCACTTTAGACTCTGTTGGCAGGTCTATCCTCCCAGACCCTGGACGGCTCCAGTACTGGTGGAATTCCTTAGCTGGCATCTCTTTGGCGCTGGCCCTGCCTCCCCTCCATCCCTCTCTACCCTCCGGATATAGTCTCTGCTCATCTTTTCTACTGATACTTCCTTGTTGTTTTTCTATGCACCCTCTCCCCCACCCCCCCGCCCCAAACTTCTTCCCTGCTTTCTCAAAGCAATTTGGTAAATTTGTCCAGAGGGCCAGGGTAGCACTGTCCGGGATGAGAATAAAGAGAAACCTGTCTTCCTCCGTCTGCACTGCATCCATGTTTGTCGCTTAACAAAGCCGAGGCAGAGGCTGGGGAGACAGAGGAAAGGAGGGGACTTCAGCCAAGTGAGAAAAAGGAGGATTGTAGAATGCCCCTGCTCAGATTTGTCTGATGATTTCTTCCTTGATATCATTCTTCTGTGTCCTGTAAACTTGGAGTTTGGGTAAAGACTTGCATAGATTCAAGTTTAACATTTTTGGTAGGAATATTTTATAGGGGAAATTAGGTACTTCATTTTATATCGTATTAAGAGGCATATCATGTCAGGTTATCTTGCTCTTAGTAATGCCAGGTTCATCATTTGGTTACGGTGGTGACCGCTAGGTATCTTCATTGTAAAATATTCTTTTCCAAATATCCTATTCCTCAAAAGTCTTTCACCTAATGGACTTTACATCCATTAATGATCTTTTCCTAAATCAAAAAAATTTTTGTTTGAATTTAGAAAATGATTTTCTAATTGTCATAATTTCTACATTTATTAGCTGAGCATTTGTAAAGAACTTTCTGTCATCACTGGGGTGAATCCTATAAAGACATGACAAATAGTTAATTCTTTTCCTTTTAACTGCGAATTTTCAGATTAATAAATTGATGTAATAGTCACCTCCTGTGGTGGAAATGATTTTTCTAGTGTTCCTTTTCTTTCCTCCCTTTCTCTTTCTTGTTTAGTGTCACTTTGGACTCTTGGATAGTAATTTATTCAATAATTTATAATCAGGTACAGAAATTATTCTTTTTGAAGCTAAAATTGTCCCAAGTTTGGTCTGTGAGATGTACTTCAAGCTGCTTCCCAGACCTTTAGATACACGTTAGTCTTTGTCTTTACTTCTTGCCTCAGGAAGATTTCTAGTTTTTCCTGTGCTTCTTGGCATTTTCTGTTAGAATGATATCAAACATATGTATTAATCCGTGGTGAATTGACATCTTCATTGTCAGAATGTGGAATATTTTCAACATATTCAGAAATACTTTTATGTCTTTTAGGAGTGTTTCAGAATTTTCCTCATGCTAGTTTTGCACATTTTTCTTTTATGTATTTTTTTAAATTTCAGAATATTACGGGGGTACAAATGTTTAGGTCACATATATTGCCTTTGTCCCATCTGAGTCAGAGCTACAAGCCATCACCCAGACAGTGCGCACTGCACCCATTAGATGGGTATATACCCATCCGCTCCTCCCCCTCCCATCTGCCTGACAACCGATAAATGTTACTACTATGTGCACTTAAGTGTTGATCAATTAATACCAATTTGATGGTGAGTGGTGGTGCTTGTTTTTCCATTCTTGTGATACTTCACTTAGTAGAATGGGCTCCAGCTCTATCCAGGATAACACAAGAGGTGCTAGATCACCATTGTTTTTTATGGGTGAGTAGTACTCCATGGTATATATATACCACATTTTATTAATTCACTCATGTATTGATAGACACTTGGGTTGTTTCCACATCATTGCAGTTGTAGATTGTGCTGCTATAAACATTCTAGTGCAGGTGTGTTTTTATAGAATGTCTTTTTTTTCCACTGGGCAGATGCCCAGTAATGGGATTGCTGGATCAAATGGTAGTTCTACTTGTAGCTCTTTGAGGTATCTCCATATTACTTTGCATAGAGGTTGTACTAGTTTGCAGTCCCCTAAACAGTGTATAAATGTTCCTATCTCTCCGCATCCATGCCAACATTTGTGGTTTTGGGACTTTTTGATAAAAGCCATTCTCACTGGAATTAAGTGATATCTTATTGTGGTTTTGATTTGCATTTCCCTGATGATTAGAGATGTTGAGCATTTGCTCATATGTTTGTTGGCCATTATTCTGTCATCTTTTGAAAAGTTTCTGTTCATGTCCTTTGCCCACTTTTTAATGGGGTTGTTTGATTTCTTCTTGTTGATTTTCCTTAGTTCTATATAGATTCTTCTTATCAGCCCTTTATCGGATGTGTAGCATGCGATATTTTCTCCCATTCTGTGGATTGTCTATTTGATCTCATGATAGTTTCCTTGGCTGTGCAGAAGCTTTTTAATTTGATCAGGTTCCATTTATTTATTTTTGTTGTTGCTGTGATTGCCTTTGGTGTCTTCTTCATAAATCCTGTGCCTAGGCT
This sequence comes from Cheirogaleus medius, assembly GCA_008086735.1. Taxonomy (NCBI): domain Eukaryota; kingdom Metazoa; phylum Chordata; class Mammalia; order Primates; family Cheirogaleidae; genus Cheirogaleus; species Cheirogaleus medius. The sequence goes on along the minus strand of VBSM01003157.1, from coordinate 51,332,580 downwards.
GATGTCTATAAGAGTTTTTCCAACATTTTCTTCTAGAATTCTTACAGTTTCATGCCTTAGGTTTAAGTCTTATCCATCGTGAGTTGATTTTTATGAGAGGTGAGAGGTGTCAATCCTGTTTCAGTCTTCTACACTAGGGTATATCACACTAGTGGTATAAATTTAAGTCAGCTAAGATAATCCTTCTCTGTGTGGTTATGTTATCCCCTTGATATACAATTAGAGCAATTTGTTTTTATTCATCTTTTGTTCAGGATTTCTTTGCTTCTATTTTCACATTAAAAAATTACACACCACATTTACGTGGTTCCAGTGTTGAAACTGAAATAAGCAATTCAGAGAGGTTTGCCTTCTGTTCTTGTTCTCTCTCCCCTGTCCCTCCCCTCTCTCAAAGGTACCTGTTTATATTAGTCTTTGGCTGGGCTTTTTCTTCAAATGTTCCTTTTTGTATATGCAATGCTATACATTCACATATTAATATTTCTCCCCAATTTATTTTTAAATGAGGCATAAGATACTCCTGCTTAAGTTCTTTGCTTTTTCCCAATTATTAAAATATTCTGGAGATGACTCTTCAGTGTAGTTTATAGTGATCTCTGTAACTTCTCTTTTTAAACAGCTATGTGGGCAGTTTGTTAATGGCCTTTTCATTGGTTTCCAACCTTTGCAGTTACACATAGTGGCTCAGTAAATAGCTTGTTCATATATCATTTTATATTTTGCTGGCTTGTCTTTGGGATGCTTTCTTAGAAATAGGAATATCAGGTCAAAGAGCAATTGCATGCATAATTTTGAAAGACACTGGCAAATTCACCTCAATGGCATTGAACCATTTTGTGTTTCCAACCTAATGAGGATATTTTAAATGTTTTATTAGTAAGTATATTTGCTCAAAGTTTTTGTTATGTATTCTTATAAGTTAAGGAAGTTTTTATTCCTAGGTTAGTTGGATTTTAGTTTTTTTAAAAAATCAGGAATGGTTGTTAAATGTTATTAAATATATCTTTGGGGAACTATTGATGATATAAGTTTTTTTCTCCTTGGCACTATCAACATAGTGAATTTCATTAATGTATCTTCTAATGGTAAATATCCTAGAATCCCTAAGATAAGTTCTTCTCATCATATGTATATTATTTTTAAGCTACTGGTTTCAGTTACTTGGTATTTAGTATGTTCCTACTTTCATTCATAGATATTCGAGTGTCTATAGTTTTAATTTTTTCCTATTACTTATTCAATCATAATCAAGTTTTCTACTTTTCATTGAATCAAATTTCGTAATTATATGGCTTTCTAGAAAATCATATTTTCTTTAGGTGTATTTTGATCTTTTTCCAGCTTTCTCAGTTGACGGCTTAGATTGTTTAATTTTCAGGCTTATTTTTCTCCAGTGCTCTTTCTGCTATGCCCAGAATCTTGAACCCACAGAATTAGGAAGGGACTGAAAGAGAGCCTGGAGAATGACCTCTCCTGGACTTGAGTGTGCTCTGCAGCCTTGGCCTTGGGTGGCCACTTGCAGGTGCTGGCAGCCTCCTGATCAGGTGCCCTGCCCTGGGAGCAGCTGCCCAGTTGTGCAAAGGTGTGAAAATTCTGCCTTTCAGTGAGCCCAGATTGGTTTCTGTGCACCTCAGTCCATTTGCCTTTATTCTATTATTTGGGGTCTCACAGACAAAACCTCATCATCTTCCAAGTATACACTGCTGAGCCACCAGCGTGCCCTAATCTCTACCTGGCATGCCCATGCTGTGTCCTCTGTGCTAGTGCTGGCAGAGAACTTAGTCTTGCTCTCCATGGCTCTAACCCTTGTGTCCTCAGGTGCCTCCAGACAGAATGTTGAGTTGGGTGTCCAGCCTCTTCTGGCCCCACCTTCCTGAGCAGCTTGCCTTGGTGATAGGTGAGCAAGATGCAGTTTCCACAGTGACAGGGTGGGGCAAGGGTGCCTGCCACAGCTCCTTCCCAGAGCTCTCCTGCCCCTTCAACCTCATGAACTCCCATAAGGCTTGTGCAGCTCTACTCTGCCTCCCCACACCTCACGTTGCTCCTGGGTCTCTTTGGCCTGTCCCTTTCATCCACGCCCCAGCTCTGCCCCAGGAAGCCATGATGACTTCCTCACTGTTCCCAGACTGGGCCAGGCCTGCTGTGTCCTCGGATCCCCCTCTGCCTGCAGTGTCACTGCAGGGCATCTCTGCATAGGCCTGCTTCAGGCCCGGCCTTACTGCACCTGGAAGCTCTTGTTCTCCAATCTCCCAGCTCTGCCTGGTGTGATTTTTCTCCATAGCACTATCATACTATTCAATTTTATTTATTTGGTTGTAGTTAATTTTTACTTTAAGAAAAGTAAGCTCTGCAAGGCAATATTTTTGCCAATTTTGTTCAGTGTTATCTCTCAGAATAACAGAATCAGTAACTGGCACATAGTAGGCATGCCCGTAAGTATTACAAAGAGAGAGTGGATGGTGAGCTGCCTGCTCCCAGGGGCACGCAGTTGAAGGGCTCTTAAATTGTCCTGGGCCTGTTACCTTAAAGCTCTCCTGTTTCCTTAGCTAAAGGATTCTGAGCTGCATTGGCCAGGATCTTTTGGCCATAGCTCTTGAGGTTCTCTGTTGCCTCTAGAGGAGAAGGCGCAACTTCAGGATGCTGCAGAGCAGAGCCGCAGGCCCCTCAGCCTCCTTGCTGGACGAGAGCAAGGAAACAGCTAGTGGTTGGGCCTCTCTGCGGGGGCGCAACGCCCTGCCCTCTGCCTCAGGCCTGCGTCTCAGGCTGCCTCATTTCCTTTACTCACAGCCCGGGAGAGGGGCGTCAGAGCTCCCCTTCTAAACTAGCCGACTGTCTCCCTGGCTCTGGGAAGAGAAAGCCTCACACTTCATCTTCTGGCAGAGTACTTTGTATCTGTGTACCTAGGGTAGTACCTAGGGTACTTTGCTACATAAATAAAGTTACTTGAAATCTGAATACAGATACTAAGTATGTTTCCCATACTTTCCTTACAAGACAAACATCTGGAACTTCTTATCCAACATGGTTTATAAGGCACGGTTTTTATAGGTTACCAACTAATCTTGTAAGAATTGCTTCTGATACTCATAAGTTAAAAATTTTTTTTATTTTGAAATAATTTCACATTGCACAAACACAGATAATTCCTCTATACCCTTTATGTAGAATTCACCAATTGATAACATTTTTGCCTTATTTGTGTTGCCATTTTCTCTTTTTACATATGTAAACATGCGTATGCATACACATAGGATTAGTCTGATCACTCTATTCTTGAGGGTTAGGCCTGTCGGGTGCTAGGTCTGTCTTAGGGGATATTTAGAATGCCCTTAATAATGATGAATGTGGTAGTGATAGGGAACATTTATGAGTACTCATTACGACTTCTTGCTAAATGTTTCATACTTACATTAATTATTTAACTTAATCTCATAGCAAGCCTATGAGATAGGTACTCTTATCTCTCCCATGTTATTGATGAGGAGTCTGGGGCTGTTGGTGTGAGTTAGGTCTCTAATTCTGCAAAGTCAGCACATGGCACAGTTCCAGTCTTCACTTGGGCCATGGGACTTGAGCTGAGAGTCTTAAATGCCTGGAATTCTGTAATATGCTGCCTGTATATTTTTGCTTTTTAATGGTATACATTTAGAGTGTACCTTCTTGTATGCGAGACTGTAACTGTCTTTACAAAGTGTGGGCATCGTAAGCGTGGGCAGGGAAAGGTGCCTCTCTGCTGACTTGCTAACAGCATTTAAGCCACTTCTGTGTTAATTCGAATAAACGCCTTCGAAGGTTATATGGTTGGGTACTACATGTAAGAGGTTAAGTTAAATGAAGGAGAATGGGAAACTGAGATGCCTTTGTGTTTTTTTTTCCCCAATAAGAAGACTTGATACAATAAGACAACTTCCAGGGTAGATTCAAATGCATTTCCTCTTCGCATGGTTCTTCTATTAAGAATCAGCAGAGGGCGATGTTGCCATCAGAGTGTCTTTCTAACATTTTTAAAAAGTACAAGTAGAATGTCCTCTGCAGTTTTTGAGAAACTCTCTTGTGGTACCATGTGGTATATTTAGAAAATTTTAGCTATGTCATTGCAGTTGGGGATGACAGCACTTTGCCCCTATTTTTTTTTAAAAAAACACTTTCTCCCCATCAAGGATAAAATGTTTTACCATCATGTCCCTAGAATTTAGGAGGCTCTGTATTCTGTTCATGAGAGATGAGAAACCCGGCCTGACACTAACGAGGCAGTCTGGAGGGCAAGGCAGGAAGAAAAAAGGTGAGGCTGGTTTGTTTGTTTGGGTCGTTCATTAACAAACAGTTACTGAATACAGGAGATGTGCCGCCAGGGGTAGACATGCCTCAGTCGGGGATCCTGGCCTCCAGAGGTCAGGGACAGGAAAGCCTGGTGATCTGGTACAAGCACATGCCCGGAGGGGTGGGGACAAAGCGATTATTGCAGTGCCCAGACAGGTTGGTGGGTGTGGTCCAGGCCAGAGGTGGGGTCCTGTGGTAGTGGAAGGAGAACACTTTAAATGGGTCATAATTTATAAACAGAGCCTGAATTTGGTCATTTTGTAGGGCCTTTTCTAGCATTCTATCTTTGAATAAGGACTCTGTATATGTACCATTTTAGCCCACAAATTCATTGCCATTCTGTTAAAAAAATCCCAATGGGAATTTATTATGAAACTTGAAAAGCTGAGTCTAAAATCCATTTGGAAATATACATGTGCATAGAAAATGGCTAAGAAAATTTACTTTAAAATTTTAATTATGAGATCATATAATCTTTTCTATATATGATATGTGTACAGGTTACAGAAAAACAATAAAAAACCATGTTTAAGTTTAAGAAACAGACCATCGCCTCAAATTTTCAGGCCACCTGTGTGTCCGTTCCTGCTCTCCTTGCCTTTCTTCCTGCCAGAGGGAACCACTATTGTATACGTTGTATTAATTGTTCCCATGCTTTTCTCTTTTTTGGTAATTAATCCTCTTTGTATAATGAAATGACATTCAGAGAAATGCATAAAAGAGATTATTATAAAGCAAATACCTGTGTGATCACCATCCAGGTCCTGATAAAAATCTTGGAAATGAATAGTGAGGAGGGGTCAGGCCCAGGCCCGGCAAGTGTTAGACACACTAAACTATGATAACCACAAACGTTACCGTTAACATGGTATCATTCAAGGACTAGATACCCAGGGGAGTTCAACAAAACACCTTCATATCTTATGCAGTCCCAGATTATACATAAGTCCTGTATTCACATTCTGATAAATATTGGACTCATAGAAAAGCAATTAGTAGTTATTTGAATTAATTGAATCACGATTTATCTATATATCTGTGTATGTCTTCATTCTTTAAAGGATATTTATGTATTTCTTTAGAGTGTTAGGATATAATGCATTGTGTAGAATAATTTACTTAACTCTGGCTGTAAGGATCTCTAGAATTGAATATGCAGGAATACAAATAATCAAAGGATTTATGATATGTTACTTTGGGACAGAACAATCCCAACGAAATATTCAGAGTAAGTTCTGGCAATTTAATGTTTTCTACCTCTCAGTCACAATATTTTCTCTGAACAAAATACCCCTTTGTTCTATTCTCTTAACTCTGTCCCATGTACTTTTCTACAAGGTCCTTTGAATTTTTTTTTTTTTTTTTCCTTTCTAAGATCTGTTACTAAAAACAAACCAGAAGAACCTAGTTAGCTCTTGGTGCCTGGGGTTAGTTTCCTGAGTCACAGAATGGGAGGAGTGCATGCAAACTGACTCGGTGGTAAATACTCAGGGATAAGCATCGCCTCATTGGCTGACCACGCTCAGCCAGGGCTGCTTCGTCCATTCTGAGGCTCTCCCAAGGCCTCCTGGCTGTGAGCCCCAACATGTCTCCAGTGGGCTCAGCTCCCGCTGGTGGAACCAAGTCGTGCTCTGCTTTTCTGCCTTCCCTGCCCCTTCAGACCTGAGCGTGTTCTATTCTGGCGTGGTGAGGACCAACCTAGGTCCTCTGATTTCATAATCTATTGCTCATGTTTCCACGCATTATTCTACCTCAGTAAGAAGCTGTATCTGGGGGAAGCACTGCCTGCTAGTGAATAAACAGGATCTGTGTCCTTCCTTATTTCCTTCCAGGTTTGACTCCTCCTCCTTGGAACTTCCCTATACTCCCTCCCCCAAGGACCTGGGAAGTTTTCTGTCTTTGTATTTTTATGTGTTCTGCCACTTTGACGAGTTGGCTGTATTGAGAATTTTTAAAAAGGATCTATCTAATCTCTTTTCAAAGAAAAATTTATGATCCCTGAACCTACACATATTTGCTTCCTGCTTTGTTGTGTATTGCCACTAAAATTAAGCTAAAAGGAAGTTTAAGTGAATAAATATTTTGCTACCTGAATTGGATTTATGAGGGACAAAAAGGAGGGGGAGGGACAAACAGTGAAGGAAATACTGAGAGAGTAATTTGTAAATGAGTACTGGAGGTGGCCTTATAAAAGTGCCTCGTGGATTTTTCTATATATGTTTTATTTTCTATTCCTTTGGAAATGTAAAGGGACTGTTGGTATTGGGTCCCCAAGACCAACTCAACTTCAGTGATTCGCTAGGAGGACTACAGGCCTCAGGATGTAGTTGAATTCATGGCTAAGATTTATTACAGTGGAAAGATACAGTGTAAAGTCAGCAAAGAAAAAGTGCATAAGATGAAGTCAAAGGAAACCAGTGCGAGCTTCCCAGAGTCCTTTACCTGTGGAGTAACACAAGATGTGCTTAATTCTTTTTTTTTTTTTTTTTTTTTTTTTAAGATGTGCTTAATTCTACAGCAACACCTTGGCCTTGCTACCACTCGTGTGAGATGTTGTGTACCATTAAATAATTCTAACTGGAGCTTGTTAGAGACTCAGCGCCCAGGCTTTTTATTGGGGGCCAGTTACATAGGCAGTCTCTGGCTGGCACTACCAAAATTCCAGACTCCAGAAGGAAAGAGTCTGTTCAGCATTAACCACATGGCGAACAACTTAGGCACAGTGAACCACCCTTATTGGTTAGGCAATAGTGGGTGAGGAGCACTCCTGAAATCCAAGTTCCTAGACCACATCCAAGGGCCAAGCTTGCAAGTAGTCCTTTCCAAGTATACAGTGTCCAGCCTGCTGTGTGAACTCTTTTCTGCATAACTGTCCATTAATCCTTTGATGTGATTATGGTACAGCCTAGTGAAAGAGAAGAAAGGAAATAGTCCAATTGTGCCTTTGATGTGCAAATCGAGCTTGCCAAAGGGCCTGATCAGCAATGCAAAGTATGAAGAAATGTATATTTATTTGATCTTTATATCAAGCTAATTATTACCAATTTTCAGAAGCTGAAGGAAAAAGGTTTTGCATAGTATGTTGTAGTCTTTTTATCAGTATTGAAAGGGAGAGTAATATTAAACAAAGGGAAATAATATTTAAATAATAAAGTATGCTGCTTTTATTTTTATGCTTTCAAAAGAAAGTATTGTTTATTTATTTGACAGTTTGTGTTAAGTTGTTGAAAGTAGAATGATTATAATTACTTTTGAAAACACTTTATTTTCTCTTTTGCTGGAATTAATTTTTTGTTACTATGTATAACCCCAAACATTAAAAAAACGCTAATTTCTCATAATATAGTGGTGGATCTGTCCATTTCTGATAGAGGGGTGTTGGAGTCTCTGACTATAATAGTGGATTTCTTTCTTTCTTTTTACAGTTCTATCAGCTTTTGTCTCAGATGTTTTGATGCTCTGTGTGGTTAGGCACATACACATTAAGGATTGTTATGTCTTTTTTGGAAAATTGATCCCTTTATCATTATCTAATGTCCTCTTTATCCCTGATACCTTTCTTTGCTTTGAGATCTGCTCTGTCTGAAATGAATACAGCTACTTCCACTTTCTTTGATTGGTGTTAGCATGGTATATTTTCTTTATCCACTTACTCTTAATCTATGTGTGTCTTTACATTCAAAGTGGGTTGCTTGTAGACAACATATAATTGGGTCTTGTTTTTATCCACCAATTCTGACAATCTCTGTCTCCTAATTGACATATTTAGACCATTGATATTTGAAGTGATTATTGATATAATTGGATTGATATCTACCATATTTGTTACTGTTTTCTATTTGTTATTCTTGTTCTTTATTTCTATTTATGTCTTCCATTCTTTTTCTGCCTTTTGTGATTTTAATTGAGCATTTTATATTATTTAATTTTCTCTTCTTTCTTAGTATATCAGTTTTACTTCTTTTAAAACTTTTGTAAGTGGTTGCTTTAGTATTTGCCATATACATTTACAACTAATCCAAGTCCACTTTTAAATAACACTGTACTGCTTCACAGTGCAAGTGACTTACAATAACAAAATAATCCTAATTCCTCCCTCTCACCCCTTGTATCATTGTTATCATTCATTTCACTTACTCATACACACATATTCATACATATTTGAATACATTATTGCTATTATTTTGGACAGTTATCTGTTAGATCAATTATGAATAAGAAAAGTGAAAGCTTTTATTTTACCTTCATTTACTCCTCCTTTGATGCTTATTTTGTTATGAAAACATAAGTTCCTTGCCCCAATATAAAATTTCATACATAAACTTTTATAAGGGATTTATTGATTATTTTTATCTACATATGCTTTTAAATGTATTTAGTATTCACTTGGCCATGTTTTAAAATGTATTTTTTTGGGTTTTGAGCAGATTCATATTAAATCTGTACATTAATTTGGAAGAAATTGACATATTTTTATTTAGGGTTTTAGTCTATCTCTTCACTTACAAGCATACCTTGCTTTCTTGTGTTTTACTTTAGTGTACTTTACAGATACTGCATTTAAAAATCATTTGGAAATTACTTTTTATTGATAAAAAGTAATTTTTAATTTAAGTGATTGAATTGTACATATTTTCATAATACATGTGATAATTTAATACATTCGCATAATTTGTACAGATCAAATCAGTGTACTTGGGATATCAATTACCTTAAATATTTGTCTTTTCTTTATGCCAGAAACATTTGAATTATTCTCTTCTAGCTATTTTTGAAATGTACAATAAATTATTGTAAACTATAGTCATCCTGCTGATCTTTGAACACTAGGTCTGTCAAACACTAGGTCTTTTTCTTCTATGAAACCGTATATTTGTACCTAGTAATCACCTTCTTTTTACCTGCCTCTCACCCTTCCTGTCTTCTGGTAACCACCCATCTGCTCTCTATCTTCATGAGATCTACTTTTTTAGCTCCCACACATTGGAATATGTGATACTTATCTTTCTGTGCTTGGCTTATTTCACTTAACATAATGACCTCCAATTCCATCCATATTGTCACATGTGACAGGATTTCATTCTTTTTTGTAGCTGAATAATATTCCATTGTGTGTGGACTATACCACATTTTCTTTATCCATTCATCTGTTGATGGACACCTAGGTTATTCCATATTTTGGCTATCGTGAATAGTGCTGCAATAAACATAGGAGTATAGATATTGCTTCAATATATTGATTTCCTTTCTTTTGGATATACAGCCAGTAGTGAAATTGCTGGATTATATGGTAGTTCTATTTTTAGTTTTTTGAGGTACCTCCATACTGTTCTCCATAGTGGCTATACTAATTTACATTCCCTTCAACAGTGTAGAAGGTTCCCCTTTCTCCATATCATTGCCAGCATCCATTATTACCTGTCTTTTTGATAAAGGCCGTTTTATTTGGGGAGAGATGATACCTCACTGTGGTTTTGATTTGCATTTCTCGAATGATTAAACATTGAGCATTTTTTTCATATACTGGTTGGCTATTCGTATGTCTTTTGATAAATGTCTATTCAGATCTTTTGCCCATTTTTATATTGGATTATTTGTGTTTTGCTGTTGAGTTATTTGAGCTCCTTATGTATTCTGATTATTAATCCCTTACTAGATGGATAGTTTGCAAATATTTTCTCCCATTCTGTAGGTTCTCCTCACTCTGTTGATTTTTTTCCCTTGCTGTGCAGAAGCTTGTTAGCTTAACATAATTTCATTTGTCTACTTTTGCTTCATTTGCCTGTGCTTTTGAGGTCTTACACAAACAATATTTGCCCAGATCAATGTCCTGCAGCATTTCCCCAGTGTTTTCTTCTAATGGTTTCATAGTTTCAGGTCTTAGATTTAACTCTTTATTCTATTTTGATTTGATTTTTACGTATGGTGAGAGAAAGGGGTCTAGTTTCATTCTTCTGCATATAATTATCCAGTTCTTCTGGCACCATTTATCAAAGAGACTGTCCTTTCCCCATTTTATGTTCTTGATGACTTTGTTGAAGATGAGTTGGCTGTAAATGTGTGGATTTATATTTGGGTTTTCTGTTCTGTTCCATTCGTCCATGTGTCTGTTTTTATACCAGTAGCATGATGATTTGTTTACTACAGTTTTGTAGTAAATTTTTGATGTCAGGTAGTGTGATGCCTCTAGTTTTGTTCTTTTTGCCCAGGATTTCTTTGGCTATTCAGGGTCTTTTTTGGTTTCATATAAATTTTAGAATTTTTTCTTCTTTCTATAAAGAATGTCATTGGTATTTTGATAGAGATTGCATTGAATCTGTAAATTGATTTGTATAGTTTTGTCATTTTAACAATATTAATTCTTCTGATCCATGAGCATGGAATATCTTTCCATATTTTTGTGTCCTCTTCAATTTCTTTCATCAGTGTTTTATAGTCTTCCTTGTGTAGAGCTTTCACTTCTTTGATTAAATTTATTTCTAGGTATTTCATATTCTCTGTAGTTATTATAGATGGGATTACTTTCTTGATTTCTTTTTCAGATTGTTAGCTGTTGGCATATATAAATGCTACTGATTTTTATATGTTGATTTTGTAGGCTACAACTTTATTGAATTTGTTTATCAGTTCTAACAGTTTTTTGATAGTCTTTAGTTTTTTTTCTAAGTATAAGATCATGTCTGTGATTAAGGAGAATTTGACTTCTTTCTTTCCAATTTAGAAGCTCTTTATTTCTTTCTGTTGCCTAATTGCTCCAGGCAGGACTTCTAGTATTATGTTGATAATGTGATGAAAGTGGGCATTGTTGTGTTGTTCCAGATGGAGGGAAGGCCTTCAATTTTTCCCCAATCAGTATGATGGTAGCTGTGAGTTGGTTGTAGTATATGGCCTTTATTATTTGCTGTATGCTCCTTCTATACCCAGTTTGATGAGGGGTTTTATCATTAAGTGATGTTTAATTTTATCAAATACTTTACTTGAATATTTTAAGTCCACTGTTGAGACCTACTGCTCAGAATGAAAGATTCCTTTCAAAATATTACCGTTCATTGCCAATGTACCTGGTCACACAAGAGCCCTGATAGAGATGCACAAAGGGATTAATGTTGTTTTTATGCCTGCGAACACAGCATCCACTCTGTAGCCCATGAATCAAGATTAATTTTGACTTCCAAATCTTATTTTTTAAGAAATGCATTTCATAAGCTGTAGCTGCCAAAAATAGTGATTCCTCTGAGGGACCTGGATAAAGTCAATTGAAAACCTTCTGGAAAGGATTCACTAGTCTAGATGCCATTAAGAACATTAGTGATTCATGGGAGGAGGTCAAAAGGCCAACATCAGCAGGAGTTTGGAAGAAGTTGATTCCAACACCGATGGATGACTTTGAGCGGTTCAAGACTTCAGTGGGAGGAAGGGACTGCAGATGTGGAAATAGCAAGAGAACTAGAATTAGAAGTAGAGCCTGAAGATGTGACTGAATTGCTATAATCCTATGATAAAAATTGAATGGTTGAAGAGTTGCTTCTTGTGGACGAGCAAAGAAAGTGGTTTCTTGAAATGGATTCTACTCTTGGTAAAGATGCTGCGAACATAGTTGACAACAAAGGATGAAGAGTATTACATAAATCTAGCTGATAAAGCAGCAGCAGAGTTTGAAAGGAGTGATTACAATTTTGAAAGTTTTGCTGTGGGTAAATTGCTAACAAATGGCATTGAATACTAATATATTAGACAGAGAAGTCTTTCTTGAAAGGAAGAGTCAATGGATGTGGCAAACTTCATTATTGTCTTATTTCAAGAAATTGCCACAGCCACCCCACCCCAGCCCTCAGCAACCACCACCCTGATCAGTCATCAGCCATCAACATTGAGGCAAGACCCTCTGCCAGCAAAAAGGTTATGATCATCTGAATGATCATTGCATTTGTTAGAAATAAAGTATTTTTGAATTAAGGTATATACATTTTTTAGACATAATGCTATCACACAGTTCATAGAGTATAGTTTAAAGTAAACATAACTTTTATAGGCACTGGGAAGCCAAAAAATTTGTGTAATTTGATTTATTGAAATATTAGCTTTATGCAGTAGTCTGGAAGTAAACCCGCCATGTTTCCCGAGGTATGCTTGTGTTTGTTTTCCTTTGCTACCCTTAGGAAAAATGTTTTAAAGTAGATCCTGCACCTTTTTCAATTTATTAATAGTTTTTGTGTTACCTTTGTGAACAAATTCTGCTTGTGTTTCCATTGTTTGTTAGATTTTCTCTATATCGTCCTATAGAGTTTTGCAATATACTTTCCATCAAAATACCGATTAAAAAATATTCAGTGCTTATTCTGTAGGACACAGTAGAAAATATTGAGGGGATAAAAAGACATTATAGGCCTTAGAAGCTGCTTATTTTTAGTGCCAAGAATGAGATTGTTTAACTCTTAGCAGCAGAGCCTGATAAGCCCAGATAACCTCTCCTTAAGAAATTCTTCTTTTAAAGTTTTTATTGTTTGTTTCATGTTTTTGTATATGTCATCTTATTTCCTTTTTATTGTTGTGAGTCCAAAAACAGATGGATTTTTGTTTCCTCTCTTCCTTAATTTCTTTTTATGTTTCTAGTTCAGATTATATTTTCTAAGCTTGTATCATAACAGGTAAAGCATTAGAAACAATATAGTCCTTTTTGGGTGGTGAGTACCTAGAAAACTTAGAACAGATAATTTACTATAGTATCTATTAGTAGTTGGTACATTTTTTCCTGTTTTGTACATCCAGTGACTCATTATTGAAAGTAAGCATTACAAATTACTGTTTCTCATTTGATGAAATATAATTTATCAATTTTTTACTGTATGATTTCTTGTTAAATCTTTCCTACCTCAGTTTACAAAGATATTCTCCTTTGTTTTTCTAGCAATTTTATGCTTTTACATGTAGGTTTGTTATCTGTCCCTAACTGATTTTGTGTAGAGTATGAGCTAAGGGTTGAGATTTTTTTCCCAGTGTGGATATTCAGTTGTTTTTGTACCATTTGTGAAAAGACTTTCCTTTCCCTTTGAGTTATTTTGATGTCTTTGTCAAAAATCAATTGCTTGTAAAGGTGTGGGTCTATCTCTGGACCCATCTATTCTGTTGATCTATTTGTGTGTCTTTATAGGCAATACCACACTGTCTTGATTGCAGTAGCTCTAGAGTAAGTCTTAAAGTCAACTTTTTTCTCCTTTTCATCATCATTTTGGCTATTTTAGGTTCTTATCATTTCCATGTGAAATTTAGAATCATCTTGTCAATTTCTATTAATATTTACTTATAAATATTTATAAACTAATTTTTAAAGTACTTGCCGGGATTATGGTTGCGATTGCATTGAATCTATAGATCAATTTGGGTAAATGGACCTCTTAACAATATTGAGTCTTCTGATCCACAAACATGGTACATCTTTACTTTCTGCTTGGCAGCAGACTTGGCTCTTTACGTAGGGTATTATTATTGAGATGATGCATATAGAGTGCGAAGCACACTTAGCTTGGCATATATAATATAGTCATCCACTTTGTAATGTTAATATGTATTATTAGTGCCTTTAATCCTCACAAAGCCTTATAAAGTGCTATTTGTATTCTTATTTTCCTCAGTTTGGAACTTGACCATGGTTATTCAGCTAGTAAATGGGTTTGGAATGAGGTCTTTGTGACCCTAAAGGCCATGCTTGTAGGTACAGTGTCACTGGGAGCCAAAGATTGTGAGCCTCAGATTGTATTTTGCTGCATTTTGTGGATGGTTTTATGTATTGGTAGATTAAGGTTAGAGTCTCCATGAGAAGAATTTATTCTGAACTGTTTAAGGAGCACAGGAATCTAGTAAAAGATAGGCTACTTCAGAGTCTCTTCAGGAGAGCCAGACCTTGCATTTATTATGCATATGCACAGCCACACTGTGTGGTTTCTCTTGGGAAAATATCACCATTCTATACACAACAGTGGACTCCAGGGCTCTGCCCTGCCAGCCCAAGGAACAGGCCCCTCTCCCACTGGGTGTGCCAGCATAGGGCTCTTCCCATCCTCTGCGCCTCCTCACAGGGCTCACTTCTGCCCCCAGGTCTGCAGGAGCGCTTGTGTCTCATCGCAGGAAACCGATCACTCGTGACCTAGTTATGAGGAATGCTGGAATGAGAGACAGTGAGTGTGGGACTCATAGATTGAGACATTACCCAAAAGTTTGGGAAGCTGTAAATGGTTGCCTAGTGTATCTTGTTTGCTAATTTATAAATAGGTTTTTCTCTATTGGTAGTAACATGAAAACAAAGCTTCATGAGTTTTAATCTACATGATAAATTCTTAGCTAGTATATAAACTAATAGGTTAGCATGGTTCCCCTGCTTTGTGTATGTTTTAATCTGTTGTAACATAGCCTCTAGACACAGGCCAGGGTTTGACTTGTGTTTCTGTTGCTTAGTGGCATGACCTTGGGCAAGTTACTGTCACCCTGTCTGCATTAGTTTTCTCACCTATGAATTCAGAAAATGGTAATACCTAACTAATAGCATTATTTTAAGATATTCTTTTAAAGTATTCTTCTAAGCTACTATACAGAATGTGCTTAACTCAGTGCTTGGTATACAGTGAGGACTCAAAAATACTACTCATTTTGTACATGCACACTTTCATACGTACATTCCACGTGCAGATTGTTTAAATGTGGGAGAGCTTAACCTTTCTCTGTCTTACGGATATGAGCGGTTGGAGAGGGTCGGGGGAAAGAGCTCTGACCCTTTGAGATACAAGTGTGATAATTGTTCTGAAGTGGGAGAATATTTGGTAGTAACAAAATAACAACATTCCTTGCTGCCTACAGGGATTTCATGTTTATTAGCTCAGAAAATCGCCATTAGAGGTTATTGGCTGTTGTACTTTGGGGTCCATTTTCAGCAGTGTCCTGAGGACAAGGCCCATGGAAAATGAACTCCTGGTTTCCCGTACCGCGCCGTTGGCTGCCTGTGCACACGCCCGCCTTTGCTGCGCAGGTCGGAGGTCTCTCTCGGCTTTGCACGTGGCCGGGTGGCAGCAGAGAGCAGAGCAGAGTCACATCTGGTCCATTCGCACTGTCATTACTGCACCTCCGCTGAGGCCTGGCTTTCACAGACTTCCTCCCTGCTTCCGCCAGTCCCTGCCAAGGGGACGGTAGAGCTGTTGCCTGAGAAAGGCTGGTGTCATTTGGCATTCATTCCTACACCTGGGGAGAGTGGAGAGAGCGCTGCACGGTTCTTGCTAATTACTCCACAGCAGAGAAGAAAGTGTGGGCTGACTCCGTCCTTGGAACAAAAGTAAGACTCTCAGAAGGCAGCAGTGTGGCCAAGGAGGCCGAGAGCGCCATCCCACAGGGCTAGAAACCTGCCTGATGGTCTCTCTTGCTTAAAGCACATTATTTTGTCACAAGAGTCCCCTGGCGAAGCATCAGTTTTAACCTTTTGGCTACACTTAAGTTGGAGAACACTATGTGGAATTTCTAGAACAGAGCTCTGGCTCCCAAGGCAACTTAGCTTTGGCTTTATTTTGTCCCATGAAATAACCAAACTAGGGCCAAAGTGCATTGCTCTTTTCTGTTCTTTTTCTACCTCTTTGCCTCGTGACTTGCGTCTTACCCTTACTCAGGTGTCTGTCTCTGAAGAAATCTTGCTTACGAGTGAGGATGCCACTGTGTTATTACACTTGATAGTTGCTTTTTGGGGTATGTTAAAATGGAACTGGGAGGCTGGAGAGTGCTTCGGGCTCCTTCCCCGCCCCTGCACCCCCTGCCCCATCACCGGAGGCCCAGGAGAGCAGAGCAGGGTGCGGCTTGGGT
The DNA here is from genome assembly GCA_008086735.1 of Cheirogaleus medius. Classification (NCBI taxonomy): domain Eukaryota; kingdom Metazoa; phylum Chordata; class Mammalia; order Primates; family Cheirogaleidae; genus Cheirogaleus; species Cheirogaleus medius. The sequence continues at coordinate 51,316,422 of VBSM01003157.1, read as the reverse complement.
GGTGCGGCCCCGGAGCAGTGCGAGGTTGGGGTTGCTGTAGCTGGCTTTGAGCACATGCAGAGTGGCCTGTTTGTGTCCTGTGCTGGGTTCCTGCCCACTCCTCCTCATGTCCGCCTGCTCTCTAATCCCACATTTCTTGGGGCAGCTTTCTCAGTGCTTCCTCTCATTTATTTGATTTCCTTTCTTTGCCGTTTCTGCCTCTGCTTTCTTCAGTTCGGTAATTCTGGTTTTCTGTTTCTGTCACTGTTGGCTTAACCAAGTCAGAAGAATCTTTGTCTCCGCATAGTCTTGGCATCGTGACAGGGTGAGTGTCCAGGCTCCCCGCGCCGTTTTCCCTGACTCGCCTTTGGCATCACTTTGCTGGAGCACATGTTAATCTTTCTGTCTTTGGGGTTCAGATATCCTGGTCTGGCCTCAAGCTAGGGGCCATTTCTCTGCGCCAGTGTTGCCCCCCACCAGTGAAGCCAGTCCTTAGGAGGCCGAGCCGTCCCTACGGAGCAGCTGCCCTGAGATGATTTGTCATCTGCATTGGTATATAGTAACTTAAAAAATCCTACGTTTTTTCAGGAAACACTGAAAATGGATATGTGAAGCTCATTGTTATAAATTCGAAAATTAACAGAGAACACCTACCTCTTATCGGAAAAGTTGGCCTCTCTTGGAGAACTAATGTTCTTGATGGCTGTATAAAGGTAAAAAACAGCTGTTTTCTTCAAGTAACCCAGTTTCTGTATAATAAAAAAAGTCTGTTGATATGTATATATGTTATGCTTCCTTTGAAGTTCTGGGTTTATCATTCTGGTTTCTAAAGATTTGTGTACATTCTCTTAGCCATTGGCAGTTGATTCATTCATCAGTGCATATTGAGTGCCTGTTGTTTTCCCTGAGTGGGTGGAGGGGGAGTGGTAGCAAACCTGCAGCAAGGTTTCTGGACAGCGTCCACCCCGCAAAGGCCCCCGTCTGTGTGTGTTATGGAGAGAGAGGGGGCTGAAGATTGGACCAGGCAAGTAGCATCTGCTCAGAACAACACCTTGATCAGTCATATGCCAATTTAAAATTCATTGCAATTGTAAGTTCTTGTTCCAGGATATAGGTATTTCCTAGAACAGTTAAGTAAAAACTAGCCACGTGGGTGGGAGAGTTGATTTAGAGGTTGGGAATTGGCAGGGGTGGAGGGAGGGGAGGGAGGAGAGAAGAGGCGTTCTCACATAGTTTTGTTTTCTTCTGTGAACCCTGTGTCTATGGCTATGCCCGATTCTCATCATTCTCCATCTTTGTTCTGTGGGATGGACAGGATTTTCATAGTCACAGGAACCCGTGGGATTGATCTCCTGAGACTGCGGGGGCCTCCTGAAACATAGCTCTACTCTGTCCTACGTGTGTGGATACCTTGTTAGAACTATTAGTGATATGCCTGAGACCGAGAGCGTTATCTCTTGAGCCACTTGATTCTTGATACAATGAGATGTTTTACTAATCCTATTTATTTGCAAGCAAATGTTTAAACTTTGGCAAAAGTGATGTTTATCACACACACAAGAATATCATTCCATGCCTTAAAGAGCACAAACCTGACTTCTTTATCTTTCTTTGATGGATTTAGATAGGGCTTATAATAAAAATATGTGCTAAAATAAAATATTAAAATCAAAATAGATCTTGAGGACCATGAAAGGCAGAATATAAATATGACAAACTTTTAAAGAGTCAGCATAATTTTTAAAAATAGTTTTGTGTTTTCTAGTAGTTTAGAGCAAGATGAAAGCAGTCGTTTAGTTGTCATTGGGGAAAAAAGGGAAGTGTAGTAATTATAGGAAGAAGCAGAGCTTTATCCTAGCTCTGATCATTAAAAAACAAAGTCTCCAACGGGACCTTATGTAGGGCAGACTGAGCTCCGTAATGGACCAATCCCACATAGCATTTGAGTGGCAGATGCACTGTAAGATTTTGTACAGCAGTTCTCATAGAAGCGGAGGATGTAGTTTCAAGATTGGACTCAAATGAGCTCCAAGTAGTGATTCTGTAGGTTGCTGAACATGTGACTCAAGTATATAGGCTTCCAGAAAAACAGCTTGATCTGAAAGCAGGATTTTAAGTCCTTAATGTAGGGAATATAATGCCTGTCCCTGGACAATTTTCCCCATAAATTGCTTCTCCCAGATAGGCTTTGGGAGAAAACAGAGAATAGCTCAGAAGCTTGTGCCCTCTCCCTTGGCCTGGAGGCTGGTGTGGTTGATTTGTATTTTGCCATTTATATTGTTGGGTTCAGTATTAAGACTAAGCTGTCCTTAAAGTTCCTGAAGGGAAAAAGTCAGGTAAGTGATGTCGTGTTTCCTGTGCAGATCATGAATTTTCCTCTAGGAATCTGACAACCCTAAGTGTAGTGAAATGATGACATTTATTTTAAGAAATTACTTTCAAGAAGTTAAAAACTTTTTTTTAATGTAAAGTAAGGTCAGAAGATAGGTTTCTTAGGTGCATATGACTATTAAAAACAAAAATAAAATAAAATCCCTGCTTCTCTTGGAAATTATAGAAACAACTTTTGGTGAGGATCTATCTAATACTGTAGCTTAGAATGCCCATCACAGCAAAGGCTAGTAAGAAAGTATGTCACCCAAATCTGATTCTGGTCACAAGGACAGAAAAAGAAAAAATAATAAATATTAATGATAATGATGGAGGATGCTGCTGTGTTATGTTGTGTTGTGTGAAGTGATGTGTGGTCATGGAGGGGGTGTCTGATGTCCACTGGACCTTATTGTTCCCATAAAAATCTTCTTCCCTAGAGCTCAGAGGAGAGTGACCTCTGACACTTAACTGGCATGGAGGGAATTCAAGTGGAAAGGGTCTTTAGCCCGACTCCCTGGTGTATCACTTCAGCAGATCATAAGTTTGTATGGTAGATTATTATACTTAAATCACATTATATGCAACTCCAGTTTTTTCTTGTTTAAGTCTGGTTATGATATCAAATACATTTTAAAGATGCTTCCAGTGACTGCATGTTAGTTCTGAATCCAGACAGGATGGCTGCTTTGTAAGGGGTTGCCCTGGTATTTTACAAAGTCATTTTGAATAGCCGGACTACCCTATCAAGGTAGCCTTGCTGTGATATTCAATATAATTCAAAATAAAATACTCTCTTGCTCTGTCTTCTCTCAGTTTCTATCAGAATTTCTGATTGATGGATTTTCTTTTGGTAAAGCTTTTCCTGTTGTGTTCCTTTTACATTTTTCTTTCATGGCTTGGCATTTTTTTGATGTTATTTTGACACTACTTTTAACGCTATTTAGGGTTTAGCATCAGTTTTAATTTAAGCTAGGTATTTCTCTGTGGTTCTGCTTTATGTGAAAAGAGTTGAGTTCAGTAGAGCCTGCCATGGGCACACCGTGGTCCGGCATGCTGTGGGTGGCTGTGCCCATAAGAAAGGCACACTGGCCACTGGCTGCCAAGCACTGTGGCTATGGGGTTATTGAGTCTGCTGATGCTACTGAAGCAAACGACTTAGGAAGAACAGGATATTCCCGCATGTGCAAGCGCTGCACTCTCCCCAGATGCTGAATTTTGAACCTGGTGCAGTTCATTGGCAGGTGGGGGGTGCAGGTTAGGACATCAGCTCACTCCTGGGGGGAAGGTGAGGTCCTCTGACTGCTCAGACCTGTACCTGCCAGATGTCCATGTCTCCGGTGACAGAGACTGATTTAGGAATGGATTGTTGGAAACAGAGCTCTCTGAAGGGCAGTAGGAGGAAGGTTTGAGGTAGGTTTTAAAATACACCCCCCTCCAGAAGGATGGGAGTGATACGTTGTGGAGGTGGAACCGAGTGAAAAGGAGATGCCTTGGACAGGATGGGGGTGAGGAACAAGGTGCTAGAAATGCCCCCCATGCCGCAGGGGTGGGTGGGGACCGGAGACAGATGAGGAGACCCACTGGCTGCATGCCTGGTATCGAGGCTGCCCTTCCCACCTCGCTGTCGTCCCTGGCACCAGCTGGCCAGGGAGGCGGAAGGAGTGTGACGAAAGTGGGGCCTTGAAACCCACAGGAAAGAATTTGGGTTTTGGTTTAAGTGTCCCTGGAAGTTGTTAAAGGGTTCGATGTGCCTGTTGTGTGCTAGGCCATTTTATAGGTTAGAAAGGAATTGGAAAATGCTGGGCTTTTGGAATGAGGAGGGCCTCCGAAGCTGGTGGGCTGTCTGCTCTCTCTGAGGCAGCTGCGGGGTGGGAGAGTAGAGGGATTAAGTTGCTGGCTGAAGGTGGAGGGCCACCGATTGGTGTCCTTGTCAGGGAGTCCTCTTACCTCTTTGATCATTCTGCCTTGGTTTCTGTCAGGGCTGCTGCTTCTCAGCCGTCTTGCAGGCATGGGGCCCAGGGGCTTTGCCTTCTTCCTCCATGGCTCCTTGCTCAGGGCTCTGACCACTGTCTCTCTGCTGGTGGCTTTTGGTGAGGTTTTAAGTAACAAAACCAGGTGACTGCTAAACCAGTGGTTAAGATCATGATGGGATGATAAGAGCTTGGATTCGCCCTACAGTCCTGCTGTATTGTCTTGGGACTTGCTTAGGCCACAGAGCCTTTTCTCCGAAATGGCTGTAGTGATGACTCCTTATTCCAGAAGGACTCTGGCTCCCTGGGTGCGGCAGAGACGTCTGCTAGCGCTTAGCCTTGGCCTTGACTCCCTAGTCTCAGCCCTGGCAAGGTCACACCATATGGCCTCCCTTCTTCCCCTCCCTCCCCAACCCTGCTTCCCCTCACACACGGGCTCTGTGCTGCAGGGGTGCAGGGAGTGGGCCTTTGCTGGCTGGTCTCCACTGTTCTAGGACCGCCACTGTCGGTCACCGAGAAGAGGCCCAGGAGTGAGGTCAGGTGTCAAGGGGATTCCTGGGCATCTCACTGTACAGCCCCCCAACATGGGGGCTCAGGCTCTGGGGTCACCGCTGTCATAGATTAGGGATGTTTCCATTGGCTGGTCCTTCACTCAGGTCTCCTGCAAAGGTGGCAGCCAGTTCGTATCATTTACTTACTACACCATCTCATTTTTTCAACTTTTAGAATGTTTTCGCTCCTCAAATTTCTCTAAAGTATACATTTATTGAGTCAAGACTCTTTGACCTGATTATACTTAGGTGCAAATGGTCAGTACTTTTGGCCACATTAATTAGTTATCACTTCTGAAAGCAGTGGTGTATAGTTGCTCAGTTTATACTGATATCTAGGGGTAAGCATTTAAATTCCAATTAATAGAACAGTAATGCAGGGCACAAGTCATGGCAAATAAAGAGCCACACTGAAAAGGTGAGTGTTGAAAGATTTTATCCTTGACACTCCCTCTTAGCTTTGTTAGAATTAAATAAAATAGTTTATGGAAACTGCTTAGGTTAGTGTCTGGTATACAGAACCTGTTAAAAGAAAGCTCAGATGGTATTTCCTGGTTCATAGAGGCATTATTCACAATGTCCAAAAAATGGAAGAAACCCAAGTGTCCACAGATAAATGGATAAATAAACCTTGGTCTATCCATACAACAGAACATAATTTAGCCTTAAAAAGGAAGGAAATTCTGACACATGCTACAGTATGGAAGAACTTTGAGGACATTATGCTAAGTGAAATAAACCGATTCACAAAAGGACAAATACTCCATGACTTCACTTATATGAGGTTCCTAGAGTTGCCCAATTCACAGAGACAGAAAGTAGAATGGTGGTTGCCAGGGGGTGGGGGCAGGGGAGTGGGGAGTTAGTATTTAAAAGGTACAGATTTCAGTTTTACAAAATGAAAAGAGTTCTAGAGGTATATGGTGGTGGTAGTTTTGCAGCAATGTGTATTTACTTAATGCCACTGAGCTGTATGCTTAAAAATGGTTAAGGTGGTACGTTTTATGTTATGTTTATTGGACCACAATTTAAAAAGTAAATTTTAAAATGTAGCTCATTAATAATATTAATAATTATCAGTGTCTCCAGCTGTGACCCCTCCCCTGCTCAAGTCCCCGTATAGTCACCTGGTGGATTTAGGTGCTTGGGTGTCTCGTAGACATCTAGATTCAGCATGTCTAGAACCTACATGTTTCTTCCCCCCAAATCATCTTCTGCGATGGGTGAGAGACTAGGAGATTAAACTCCCCATTCTCCCATTCAGATGTAAGATTCTGCTCGGTTTATCTTGCCAACGTTTCTACCATCTCTTCTTTCCTGTTGCCACCGATACTCTGGGGGTTGCTTTGGGGTTTTCTCCATGGCCGTTAGTATGTGACGATAACCAGTATCTCTGTCACTGTTCTCACTGCCCCTTCGCATTTCGCTGCCCCACGTGTTCATTCAGCACGTGTTGGTCGAGGCCCGGTCACCACATGCAGGTGGCCAGAGGTGTGACCCCGTGCACAGCTGACGCGGGTCCTGCCCTCGTGGTGCTCAGGGTCCTGCTCTGCTTGCCCTGGCCGTGCGGACTAGTGTCAGTCTGCAAACCTGGCAGGTCTGTCGGGCTCTGCATGTACTGCTCTCTATTTTCTTCTCTTTTTGCTTAATTAACTCTTGTTCATCCTTTATGACAAGGCTTCATTTATCATTCATTCATTCATTTATTCATCAGGAAATATCGGTTACTGAGTGCTAACCGAGTGCTGGGGGAATGTGAGGTGACTCCTCCGGAAGTGAACGCATGGTGGTGTGAACACACTGGGCATGCGGCCAGCTGAGACGGGAGTGTCGGGGAGACTTCCCCAGGAGCTGACACCTGGACGACTCTGGATGCTGAGATAGACAAATGGGAGATGGGGAGGAGCGCTCTCAGGCTGGGAGCCCGGGTGGCCCTTGGTCAGGGGGGAGTGTGGCGTGTTCAAGGGACCGAGGGGTCAGAGTGGCTGGAGCACAGATGGCAGGAGGGCACGTCACGTGCAATGAGGTGGGATGGGCAGGTGGGGCCAGGCCTTACAGGCAACCGGAAAAAATGTAGTTCTTTTCTGCAGAGCAGTAGGAAGCTGTCTCAGGGTTTCAGGCTGTGGGTGATGTAATTAGGCTTGCATTAGAGGTTTGTCTTCCAAATGTGAAGAATGGATGAGAATGATTGGGGAGGTCAGTCTGATGGCTGCCATTGTGGTTCCTTAGGAAGAAAGGTAACTTGGTGCCTTAGTCCATTTGGGTTGCTGTGACAAAATACCATAAGCTGGGTGGCTCCTAAATAATAGAAACATCTTTCTCCCAGTTCTGGAGGCTGAGAAGTCCAAGACCAGCAGATTCGGTGTCTGTGGAGGGTCCCCTTCCTGGTTCATAGACAGTGCCTTTTAGCTCTCTGGGGTCTCTTTCATTGGTGCGATAATCTTATTCATGAGGGTGCTGCCCCATGACTCAGTCACCCCCAACGGCCCCTTCCTGACACTATCACACTGATGACTAGGTTTCAACATATGAATTGGGGGTGGGGGGCCACAAACATTCAGGCCCTGACACCTGGACTAGAGGCAGTGGCAGTGGAAATGGGACAAGATAAATGGACCGGAAGTGAGAATGGACAGGGTGGCTGGCACTTGGAGGGAGAGCAGGAGGAGGTACCTGGAATGAGGCCCGGGCTCATGCGCATGTGGGCTTGAAGGTCAGGTGGGTAAGACCAGTCCCTGGGAAGGGGAGTGCTGGGAGAGTCTCCCTGAGACGAGTGTGAATTTGGATATAGTTGCATGGGATTTGATGGACTCTTGCATCCAGGACGTGGAGCAGGCACTTGGATATGTAGGGCTTGAACTTAGAAAAGAGGTTCGGCCTGGACATATACTTCTGGAAATCACAGATGTGTTGGTTATGGCTTAAGTTGTAGATTCCAATTAGGGAGAGGCATTATATATGGTGAAAAGGGGCTTAGGACCAAGCTGTGAGGAGCCCCGACAGTGGAGACTGGTGGAAAGCTGCCAAGTGGCTAGGTCTAGAAGCATTTGGGAAGATGGTTTTTCAAGAAAACAGTGATGAGTGATGCTACAGGCTGCTGAGGTAGAGACTAGCAAGTGTTCACTAGACTCAGTGTCCTTATTGAGAGACCTTTGGGTTGAATGATAGAGGGAGGATGCCGGGGTGGAGTGGGGTGAGGAGTGGCTGAGAGTTAAGGGAATGGACGAATCACGTGAGGACAGCTTGGGAGGGGTCTGTCTGGGAAGGGAGGAGAGAGCAAGGGGCCTGTGGGGTTCAGGGAGGTTGTGTCTCCCCCGTCTGAAAATACCGGGCGGATGTGAAGTACAGATGTAGTGGAATCATTGAATGAATAAGTGGAAGACGAAGAGATATGGTTAGAAAACAGAGGCCTGAGGTGTTGACTTTGGAAGTGATACATCCAGACGTGACACTGGGAATGAGTGACTGAGGAGATCATGGGGTGGTGTAGCTCAGGAATTGCTAGTCCAGGGTATCAAGTGTCTCCACCGGGGTCCCTAGGGGTGTTGGAGTCACTTGATGGTGAGACTTGGGAGCGGATGCGAGAAAGGAAGAGCGAGCACAGACTGAGAGGCAGACGGTGAGGCTGGGGCCAAAGTCTTGGGAATGGGGGTGGGCAGGGGGTTGGCATGTGACAGCAAGGGTGAGGGGCTGGAGACTCTGAGCCTCAAAAAAGCAGATTTTACAAAAGATGGGGAGGGACGGTCTGCTGGTGGCAGTGAGGGGCCGGGAGGACTGGGCTGCTGTCTGGGCGATGCCACCCCTCACTCGGGAAGCACTGGCCATAGTTGGTGCGATTTGTGTAGTGTCTGTTGCCTCTGGACCGACTGTGAGTTCCATGAGGACAGGGACGATGTTTATTGCATGTTTCTCTGAGGTCCCAGCTCTGAATGCTATGACTGCCCTGTAGGTGCTCGTATGTATATTTGAATAAGAATGAATATTAGGTGATGAGACACATGGAATCCTAACTGTGGTCTACTCTAGAATATAAAATAGACCATGAAATACCAATGATAGTTTTCTGGATTTTGATGCCACAGAGAGCATTTTAGCTTTACATCTAGTTTTCTGTGAAAATAAGGTCAAATTGGCCATTTTATCCATATGCTTGTTTATTTTGTTTACTGTGTTTATTTTGTAGAGTTGTTCTATAATGGACGTAACTCTTTTGGATGAGTTTGGGAAACCCTTCTGGTGTTTCAGTTCCCCGGTTTGCATGAGATCTGCCACACCCTCTGACGGTCCTAATTTCTTGGGACAGACGTACTGTGTGGACTACGTGGACGCGGAAGGACGGGTGCACGTGGAGCTGGTGTGGATGGAAGAGACCGAAGAGTACTTTATTGTCAGCCTGGTCCTTTACCTTAGCATAGGAAAAATAAACCATTGGTTTGGGACAAAATACTGAATATTAGCAGTAGGTGGCAAGTTACTGTTGCTATTTAGCTGTTTATTTTGGACTGACTGGCTTTGTTCTTAGTGTTAGAAGTTAAAATAAAGCATATCTGCTGTAGTCTATTTGGTGCCTTCTTATTTTGCATTAGAAATTAGGATTTGTGTGTCATTTTTAAGTTAATGTTTGAAGGATTAAGTTACCTTTTAAAAACAATAGTACAATCCAATTTAAATTTATATAAAATAAAAAGAAAAATATCTACTTCTCTCTGCCCTTAGTTAAAAACTAAGAATGTCTACTTAATCATGTCATCACTGGGGGGAGAGGGGATGTGCGTGTGTGTGCTGGATAAATAAGAATTTGTTTGCTTAAATGGTAAGAAGCCCAAATGAGAAGATATACTTAAATGTAAGTGTCGTGGTATCCATTAGAATTGGAAAGTGCTATATTCATGACATTCAGCAGCCATATTAGTATTTAATAAAACAAAGTAAAATTGACAAGTGGCCTAATTCAAAAGGAAAGATGAATGTGAAATCATCATAAGGAAATTGTTATAACTTAAAATAGCAAGGTATGGTGCAAATACAGTTAAGACACCCAGCTCTACCTTAGTGGGCATAGAGACGGATGGGTTATCAAACACTTCCTCTGCGGAAATACTTTCAGAGAACTGACAGATGCCTGGAGTTCAAATGGGTAACATGTATCTAAGCATATGTAATTGTAGGGCATTTGGTTCTAAATTTGGTTTGGATTGTA